>JBBGZY010000552.1:4447500-5144961 GCA_037952925.1 Lithobates clamitans | reverse complement strand
GAATGGTGCCGCATCGTTCGTGTCAGTGGAAGGAATGCTGTTCCATCATTGGTAACAGTGGGAGGAATGCTGTCCCATCATTGGTAACAGTGGGAGGAATGCTGTCGCATCATTGGTATCAGTGGGAGGAATAGTGCCCCATCATTGGTATCAGTGGGAGGAATGCTGTCCCATCATTGGTATCAGTGGGAGGAATAGTGCCCCATCATTAGTATCAGTGGGAGGAATAGTGCCCCATCATTGGTATCAGTGGGAGGAATAGTGCCCCATCATTAGTATCAGTGGGAGGAATGCTGTCCCATCATTGGTATCAGTGGGCGGAATGCTGTTCATTCATTGGTATCAGTGGGAGGAATGCTGTTCATTCATTGGTATCAGTGGGAGGAATGCTGTTCATTCATTGGTATCAGTGGGAGGAATGCTGTCCCATCATTGGTATCAGTTGGAGGAATAGTGCCCCATCGTTGGTATCAGTGGGCGGAATGCTGTCCCATCATTTTTATCAGTGGAAGGAATAGTGCCCCATCATTGGTATCACTGGGCAGAATGCTGTTCATTCATTGGTATCAGTGGGAGGAATGCTGTCCCATCATTGGTATCAGTTGGAGGAATCCTGTCCCATCATTGGTATCAGTTGGAGGAATAGTGCCCCATCGTTGGTATCAGTGGAATGCTGTTCATTCATTGGTATCAGTGGGTGGAATGCTGTTCATTCATTGGTATCAGTGGGCAGAATGCTGTTCATTCATTGGTATCAGTGAGCAGAATGCTGTTCATTCATTGGTATCAGTGAGCGGAATGCTGTTCAATCATTGGTATCAGTGGGCGGAATGCTGTTCATTTATTGGTATCAGTGAGAGGAATGCTGTCCCATCATTGGTATCAGTTGGAGGAATAGTGCCCCATTGTTGGTATCAGTGGGCGGAATGCTGTTCATTCATTGGTATCAGTGGGCGGAATGCTGTTCATTCATTGGTATCAGTGAGCATAATGCTGTTCATTCATTGGTATCAGTGAGCGGAATGCTGTTCATTCATTGGTATCAGTGAGCGGAATGCTGTTCATTCATTGGTATCAGTGAGTGGAATGCTGTTCATTCATTGGTATCAGTGAGCGGAATGCTGTTCATTCATTGGTATCAGTGGGCGGAATGCTGTTCATTTATTGGTATCAGTGAGAGGAATGCTGTCCCATCATTGGTATCAGTTGGAGGAATAGTGCCCCATTGTTGGTATCAGTGGGCGGAATGCTGTTCATTCATTGGTATCAGTGGGCGGAATGATGTTCATTCATTGGTATCAGTGAGCATAATGCTGTTCATTCATTGGTATCAGTGAGCGGAATGCTGTTCATTCATTGGTATCAGTGAGCGGAATGCTGTTCATTCATTGGTATCAGTGAGCGGAATGCTGTTCATTTATTGGTATCAGTGAGAGGAATGCTGTCCCATCATTGGTATCAGTTGGAGGAATAGTGCCCCATCGTTGGTATCAGTTGGCGGAATGCTGTTCATTCATTGGTATCAGTGGGCGGAATGCTGTTCATTCATTGGTATCAGTGAGCGGAATGCTGTTCATTCATTGGTATCAGTGAGCGGAATGCTGTTCATTCATTGGTATCAGTGGGCGGAATGCTGTTCATTTATTGGTATCAGTGAGAGGAATGCTGTCCCATCATTGGTATCAGTTGGAGGAATAGTGCCCCATTCATTGGTATCAGTGGGCTGAATGCTGTTTATTCATTGGTATCAGTGGGAGGAATAGTGCCCCATTCATTGGTATCAGTGGGCTGAATGCTGTTTATTCATTGGTATCAGTGGGAGGAATAGTGCCCCATCGTTGGTATCAGTGGGCGGAATGCTGTTCATTTATTGGTATCAGTGAGAGGAATGCTGTCCCATCATTGGTATCAGTTGGAGGAATAGTGCCCCATCATTGGTGCAGTGGATGGAGTGGTGCCCCAAGGGCCAGATAAAGGTGGGCAAAGGGCCATATCCAGCCCACGGGCTGCAGTTTGGAGACCTCTGCTTTATAGGTAAAAAATAAAACAAAACCAAAAAAAACGCAGTAGACTGGATCTGACATTTAGATCCTCCCATATCTGATTTGAACTGTAATTATATTCGATCATATACAGCACATGTGAGATGCTCTTAATTAGAAGGCTAAGTGGGCACCTAGACCTACCCAGAGAGAACTGGAAGATACATTTACATTCTCCTATAAAACCTTTTACAGATCAGACAGCAATATTCACTACCACTAGGATATATAAAAAGTTTACAGTATTCCCAATGTTCAGAAATATTCTGCATTAAGAATTGTTACATTTTTCTTGTAAAAAATAAAATGTTGCTATCCTGCTACAAAACAGTTACCTTGTATAGACGAGCGCTTTATACGATGAACTGATGGCGCCATCTGACAAAGAATGGAGTCAGGAGGGCAGAAATGTAAAAGTTACAGATCAGTAAATGCTCATACTTGAACAATACAGGACAGCCAGACTGCACAGTTCACTAATCAGACTTTATCCTCATTATTTGCATTTAAAAGCAATGTGTGAGAAATCTGAAAACACAAAGCTCAACTAAAGAGAGTAGTTCCCAAAAATAGCCTAGTTACCTAAGAATAGAATACCATTACCCATTTAATCTTCAGGACAGTCTCTACACCATACTTTGTACAATATCCTCTAACACAATTACGTGGTAAATCTAAGAAAGATTATACAAATGTAATATGTATGGGGAGCTTTAAGCTGGCTATGTATAGATCGAAATTCGGCCGGTTCAGCAGGGACCAGCCAAATTGGGGGAATCGGCACATTTTTTTTATTATTAAACCCGCTGGTTGAACGGAAAAAAATGTATAATATATGGCCTACCTTAAAGTTCAAGAGAGAAGCAGCAGATGACATCACTACCATTAGCAAGATTAGAGAAGTTATAATGCTTGCAAACCATAAATGTTACTTTTAAGCCAAATAAAAAGGGGAAATGCAAATATAAGTGTAAGCTTTAAAGGGTAAATTCACCTTTACAGGAAATCTATAAGGTGAACTTACACTGGACAACCACCCCCCCCCCCCCCCCTGCTGTACCAGAGTCCCGTGATCCCCCGCTGCCAGGCACTGGGATGCCGCTTTACCGGTCTGGGGATTTGAAATCCTCCTGGCTTTCTCTTCTCAACGCTAACAGGACAGGCTAGGCAGATTCTGATTGGTCAGTACCATTACTATTTATGTGACAGTGCTGACCAATTTGATTGCCTCCTATCTGTACACACTGAGAGGTACGGGGAAGAGGTTAAGCCGCAGTGATTTAAAATACCCGGACTGGTGAAGCAGCAACCTGGCGTCTGACAGCAGGGGGATCGCGGGACTCCAATACAGCGGGACTGGGGGGAGGGGGGGCTGGGGAGGGGGTACAGTGTAAGTTCATCTTACAGATTTTCTGTAGAGGTGAATTTACACTTTAAGTTATGTTTATACTATTTCACATAACAGACCCATTTTAATAAATAAGATTAGTAATAAATATAGTTGTTACCTACACCTATACAAGATGTCCTGTAATTCCGTTATTGCTTGAACTGCATTCCCAGTTTAGTTGGGGGTGTCAAGCATAATGCCGCATACACACGGCCGGACTTGCGAGCGGTCTAAACTCCATCAGCATTTCCCGATGGAGAGATTTAGAAGATGTTCTAAATCTAAATCCGACGGATATGCCGACAGAAAAAGTCCGATGGGGCATACACACGGTTGGAATGTCAGACCGAAAGCTCCCATCGGACTTTTTCTGTCGGGAAGTCCGGCCGTGTGTACGCGGCATTAGAAAAATGCAGTTTATACCCAATGTTAATGTACAGCAGGGTACTGTAACAAAGCAAAAGATTCAGTGCTACTACTCATATACCAAAATATCAACAGAGCTAAGGGCTCCCTTATCCACAGTCGTTTGTCTGTATGAAGTAATCCAATAAGATGATCCACACAACCAGTTGCTGCTCCTAAAAGGCAGGGTACTCCAGTCAAACTGATTCCCCCATCCACACAGGAAAGGTGGATAGAGGAAACCTTCCCACTGTGCCATTGTATTCTGATAGCAGGACTCTACTTTCAGAATATAATGATCAGCGCCTGAAGCCCATTACCTGAGCCACTTATCGACAAAACTTTTCTAGCACTCCCCTCAACAGACGTTGATCATTAGATCAACTTCCATTAAGCGGGAACAACCATACAGCCATGCTGAATTGGCTGAATTTTGATCAATCTATGGCCAGCCTTCATCGTTCCAACCAAATCTACCATATACCAGAATGTTGTCTTTTTAAGAGCTGGATATCTAAAGCAATCTCCATACATTATTTAAATTGAATTTACATATTTTAAAGTCTGTAAGTTAAAGTATTTACTTTGGAGATGACCAAAGAACGATGGTCAATCACGGACGCATTAAATCACTAACACTGCACAAGTCCTGGCACAGGAGACAATTTGTTCTCAGTGACAAGCTCCAGCTATTTGAGTGTAGGCCAAATGCTAGTTAGAAATGTGATCCCCAATATAATGACTTCAGTGCTTTGGTCCTTATACATTTAGCTGAACACCTGCTGCACACTTGCCCAAAAATGAGAAACCTCTGCCCCCATTTACTACAGCAGATATATTACAAGAAGCATCCAATGCGTTTGCCTTGTGTGAACACTGCATACACATCGTAGCTCTTCTGACAAATGTATCTATCAGAATACAGAGTTTGCTGCTACCCTAGCCCAGGCTGTTGTTACCATTAGCACTTATGGGCCAGTAGCAAGAACAACAGGATAAAGAGAGGGCAGAACCAAGCCTTAACATTCACATACTGTGATAATCATTTTTATATATTGTCTCCCTCTTCCTGCCACTTATTGACATTTTTTTAGCTAAATTCCGCAAAGTATTATTATTGCGCAGCGCTTTACAACATGAGGGCAGACAGTACAGTTACAATACAATTCAGTACAGGAAGAATCAGAGGGCCCTGCTCATTAGAGCTTACATTCTAGAAACTATAGAAGGGCATCTGTGTGTAGCATATTAAGTGGAGTTCCACCCAAAAATGGAACTTCCACTTTTTGGAATCCTCCCCCTCCGGTGTCACATTTGGCACCTTTCAGGGGGGAGGGGGAGCAGATACCTGTCTAATCCAGGTATTTGCTCCCACTTCTGGGCATAGATAGCTGCAGTATCCGCGGATATCTACGCCATGTCCGGCGCCTCCTCTGTCCCCCCTTGCTGTCTTCTGGGAGACACACAGGTCCCAGAAGACAGCAGGGACCAGTGGGATCGCGCAGCGCGACTCGCGCATGCTTAGTAGGGAACTGGGCTGTAAAGCCACAAGGCTTCACTTCCTGATTCCCTTACCGAAGATCGGCTTTGGGTGATGACATCGCGGGCGCTCTGGACAGGTAAGTGTCCATATTTTAAAAGTCAGCAGCTGCAGTATTTGTAGCTGCTGACTTTAAAAAAAAAAAAATTGTCGGAACTCCACTTTAAGAGGCTTCGAAAGACTTCCTATATTTTAATTTTGTTGGTAAATTAAAACTTACCCTTGCAGAGAAGACATTTTGTACTCACCTCTCCTGCTGCCCATTTCAACGTTCTCTGCAGTAGTGTAGAGAAACCGCCAGCTGGGGGTCCTGCAGAATTGGACCCCTCCAAAAGTGTCGGAATCACGGTCCTGTGCTGAGAACTGTGGTTTGATCCATCAGCCCCTACATCCCTACTGTGTCCTGTACCTACATATGGGCTGACAGGAGGAACTAAAGCATGAGTCTGCAGATTCTCTGGTTTCAGTTTTTTACTGCAGAAAACAGTGGAACGGGCATCAACGGAGCAGAGTATAATATGTCTTCTTTTAGGAGTATTATTATTGTAAAGTTTTATTTAGGCACTTGTCACCTATATGAAATCATAAAGTAATTGCATGATATAAAAGAGCAAGCTTGTGTAAAAGGCATCATTCTATTGTGTCTGGGGTACTTTGATATCCAAAGACAGTCTCCATTATAGATATTGTAATAGGAACAGGCTCAACTGGTATTGGCAAAGGTAAACCATGCCAGAAACAGGGGCACTCAGGAACAGTCCAAGCAGGTTTGTCCTATTATTCAGCAAGGCAGTAAACAAATACACTTTCAATGCAGGAGAGATTTGTCTATAGCAAGACAAACAAAAACATGTTTTTTTTTTAGCCAATAACTAAACTCTGGTCAGTTCCTAAACAACAAGGAGGTTGATTTACTAAAGGCAAATATACTGTGCACTGCAAGTGCATTTGCTCTAGATCTGATCCAATCATGTACAAACAAAAATGCTGTTTTTTTATTTTCCTTGCATGTGATTGAGTATTCTTTGTAAAGTAAAGTTTTACCTCATTTACTAAGCTCTGCAGCAATTGCACTTGCAGTGCACAGTATACACTATATTGTCAAAAGAATTGGGGCGCCTGCCTTTACACGCACATGAACTTTAATGGCATCCCAGTCTTAGGCCCGGTTCACACTGATGTGAGTTCATAACGAATGCGATGGGTCAAAAACACTTTAAATTTGCATGTCATCCCTAAAGTCATTGTTTTCAATGACGGTCGTTCACATACATGCGTTGCGATCCCTCTATGAATGCGATGTTATAAAAAAAAGGGTCTTGTGCAAGTTTACTTGTCTAAACCTACTTGGCTCATGAATATAGAACAGCTGTATCATGCAGAGATACTTGATGGCTTGGTGCCCATTCCAACCCGGGACCCCTTCCCTACCCCTGTCGTCGTCCCCCTCCCCTCTTTCCTTGTCCCCACCCCCCCCTCCCGCCAACCCCTCTCTTCTCTCTCCTCTGTGCTCTTTTCGGTTATTTTTTCTTTTCTCTTCTGTAATTTAGAAATTGGAAAATAGTTTAGGTGAGCTCAGGGCTCGTTAAAACGGGTCTGCCCCTTAGTTGCTACAATACATGGACCATATTCACACAGATCATACGCTGAGAATGTCTTGTCCGATTTAAATTACAATCCTGATTTTTGAATGCATCATTCCAATGTATCAGTAATGTTATTGTCTACACACTGTTACTGAGATAACCTGGACTCGCCCTTTTGTGGTTTTGTGATTTAAATAAAATATTTAAAAAAAAAAAAGATATGGACCTAGGAATGGAGGCTTTATCCCACCAGAGCTCTACCAATCCTCCGGAGACCAGAACTCATTAAGAGTCTGAGAAACCAAAAAAGTTTGTGTTCCTCACATCGGTCATAAACCCTGGAGCCCCTCACCATGTGTAAGTGAGAAACCTAGGTGACACATATTAAACAACCACAACAATGTCCACAAGTGCATCACAATAGCAAAAATATTTATTTATTTTTTTCAAAAACAAAACTACACAAATAGTAATTACATGTTATTGAGTTATAAGGATTATTCCAAAGCATACAGCATGAAAGGCACCTTCTATGAATTATTATAGTAAATAAAATAAAATAACACTTTTTTTCCTTTAAATAAGTTTACAGCTCTTTCCACCTGCAGCAGCTATTATAAGTAGATCTGCCTGTTGCAGCTATTTTGCATCGTTTTTTTATAGCAGCATGAAAAGTGAGACTCAACACGACAAATGGATTGACAAAACTCCAATGAGGGCTCTGACCCCAGGCCACATGTTCCTGGACACCAAACCACCTGTTCAGCTTCACTGCAGCTGACATGACTCTCCTAGAACAAGCTTGGAGCCCAGCGTTCACAATATGCACACATGTACATTAGGAGCCCATTCACATCTATTTTACCATGCCAAAAAAAAAAAAGAGAACTGGTCATTCATAGAGCGAATTTAATCGGATTCCGATAGAACCAGACAAAATTTGAGCGGTGTGTGGTCCCATTGACACCCCCTGCCTGACGCCACCTTTTGTCACTTTTGCCATCAAGAACTCTCAGCACTCTTGTGTTTTGGTGCAAAAGCTCCTTAAAGTTATGCAAAATGTAACAAATATATTAAAGAGACACTAAATGATATCTTTATTCTCCAACATCCACTACTTAATGGCCCTGTAATCTATTTTTCATGAAAACCGTTTTTTTACTGCGCTTTTCTGCCACCTTGTAATGTTCTCTGTGAGCCTGTGAATCTCTCCTTTACCCCCTCACTTCTATTTGTTTGAATCGAGGAGTTGCAGTCATGTGAACTGCTCTAGGCACACTACAAATCCATTATCCAGAGTCTATAGTTGTTGTCCAAAGCAAACAAGAGAGGGTGGCTACATTGCTACATGCAGTGGGGACCATGGAGGACAAACGTAGCCACCCTCTATTAGAAATTTTTATCACAGCAACAAAAAAAAGAAGGAATTTGGAGACTTGGGGGAGGCTGAGAGCAATAAAAGGTTATTTTCTGAGTTAGGAGGAATACATACTTGAATAGAATTATTTCTTTAAAACCATAGTTTACTGTCATAATAACTTGGAAACAATTTGTAAAGTTTTAAAAATGATAAATTGCCAAGTTATGACCTTTCCCAGTGTTGTACACAAAGAATGAACACAAAAAAAATTCTTCACAAACGAGGAACACAGAAACACAAACAAGGCTACAAATGTAATAAAACATTCCAATGGATGAATAAAGACGCTGGAATAAAGTGCATCCAAGGGCTAAGATTTCAGACATTTCCTGCTGACTGTGCGTTCAAGCTTCACCTATTACATGGCCATAAGGTCCAGACAAAGGCAGGGCTCTAGAAGCCGCCCAGGCAGATGAGACTTGCTGAAACCTTTTTTCAAGTAAAAAAGACTTTGCCAAAACACACACTGAATATGGATTAAAATAAAATTCTACAATTTTTATTTAATGTATATACCATGAAGGTTCACTTTATGACAGAAATTAGCTAAGAAAGATTTCAGAAGTGGGACCAATACTTTCCCAGTAACTATAAGGCTGAAACAATGCGTAAGTGTAAGTTCAACCCTTTATACATTTATTAGGCAATACCAAATGCCATAGGATTCCAAGGATTCAGGTATATTCCCTAGGCCAGGGGTAGGCAACTTTTCAGAGGTTTAGATCTACCTGGACAACATGAGGAAATCAAAGGTCCATGGGAAGGAGCGGGGGGGGGGGGGGGGGGTTTGGGTTGGGGGCATGATCCTAGGTGGCATCCTTAAAAAAAAAAAAAAAGACTATCAAGCTCCCAATAAAAAAGAGGGTACGCTAAACACATTGGGGTTTATCTACTAAAGCTGCAGAGCGCAAAATCAGGCACATTCTGCATAGCAACCAATCAGCTTCTATGCTTTATTGCCAAAACTTAAATGAACAAGCTAAGGTTAGAAGCTGATTGGCTACCATGGACAGCTGCACCAGATTCTGAGTTCTCCAGTTTTAGTAAATCTACCCCATAGTGTGTCACAGTCGTGTCCTCTGCCCCCTTTAAAATCACACCTCCACAGTAGTGTCTTCTGCCCCCCCTTCATATCACCCCCCACAATAGTGTCCTCTTCCCCCCCCCCCATATAGCAGTGTCCTCTTCACCCCCCCTTCATATCACCCCCCACAATAGTGTCCTCTACCCCCCTCCCCCCCATAGAGCAGTGTCCTCTGCCCCCCCTTCATATCACCCCCCCATATAGCAGTGTCCTCTGCCCACCCTTCATATCACCCCCCCACAATAGTGTCCTCTTCCCCCCCCATATAGCAGTGTCCTCTGCCAACCCTTCATATCACCCCCCACAATAGTGTCCTCTACCCCTCTCCCCCCCATAGAGCAGTGTCCTCTGGCCCCCCCCCCTTCATATCACCCCCCACAATAGTGTCCTCTTTCCCCCCATATAGCAGTGTCCTCTGCCCCCCCCCTTCATATCACCCCCACAATAGTGTCCTCTTCCCCCCCCATATAGGAGTGTCCTCTGCCCCCCCTTATTATCACCCCCCACAATAGTGTCCTCCTCCCCCCTCCTCCCCCTTATATAGCAGTGTTCTCTACCCCCTTCACATTAGCCCCCGCATAGTGTACTCTTCCCCTTCTGCCCCCTCTCCCCCATAGCAGTGTCCTCTGCCCCCTTCACAACACCCTTTCACTGTAGTTTCCTCTACTTCCCCCCCCCCTCTCATAGCAGTGTCCCTTGCCCCCCCCCCCCAAAAGCGATGTCCTCTGACTTCCCATCCACCAAAGCAGTGTCCTGTCCCTTTCTCATCATAATCCCCCCACTGTAGTTTTCTCTGCCCCCCCCCCCCCCCCAACAGTGTCTCCTCTGTCCCCTTTACATTCCCCCCACATACACACCTCTGTGTAGGTAGCACTTCCTACCTGACCTCATGTGTACAGCAGAGCGGAGTTCAGAAGACAGCATAGTGCTAGGTGGAAGGTGGGAGCGGGAGCTGCCAGAGTTACATTTTTATAATACCAAGCTGGTGATTAGTTGCTAGGACTGCATATCAACCAATCACTGAAGTAGCTCCTGCCCCTGCCCTCCATCCAGCACTTTGCTGCCTTATGCTCTCCGCTCTAAAGTGAACATAAGAGCCGCAAAGGCTGGGGGGAGGCAGAGCCATGTTCACAATCTACCTGTCAGCTCCCCGCAATCAACCAGTAGATCAATGGCTTGCCGACCCCCGCCCTAGGCTAAACATACCAACATGAACTGAGAGTTACATGTTCACATTCTGGGGGCTAATGCACACAAGTACTGACATTTACCCATCGCTGGGAGAAAGATCCTGCAGAAAAATGGTCCATAGTACATTTTAACCCACATGGACATACATATGTATTTGAGATGTGTATGGCCTTTTATGTTACCATCTCTCCCTGGTCCTAAATGAGTCATTTATTAGCCAGCAGTGGTAGTGCAGGCGTAGATTGACCTCGGCATTCAGTCAATTTAAATGATGAAAGGCTGAGGTCATTCTTTGCCCTAACCGCTGCCATCGCCTACACATAGTTTACATCTCTTCTCCACCTCTAATGAGTCATTAAGTAGGCAGTGGCAGCAGCATATATATGACCATGTCCCTTTACACGTTAAGCATGGAAGAGTTGGAGAAATGTTTACACGTGCACCATACAGTCAAAATCAGACCATGGATGAAACATTTGCTACATAGGTTTTACACAGCTCAACACTATATGGGAATACAGATCAAAAAGCAGCTGTTTGAATTCGCATTGGATTTGCATTAAAAAGGTGCAGGAACCTTTTTTTTCCCCGCACTGGAACCGGATCGCATGAGTGTTCACACCCATACGATCCAATTCCTGTCTGAATTCACAGTTCGCACTGCGATCTGCTAACCGATCTGGGGGGTGTCATTAACGTTGTATTGACACCCACAGCGGTTCACAGAGTGTGAAATGCCTGCGAGGGAGATGCGATGTGGGAACCGGCACTGGAATCGCACTGGTTCTCGCATCGCAATAGTGTGAACCCAGGCTCAAACTCTTTTGGTGTTTGGATTGTCGCTTGAAATTTGTTGAAGATGATAATTCAAGCCCATATTCACCTTTCAGTTACAGCACCCTTGCCATTTATTATGAAGCAGCTTATGTGCAACGTTTGTGACCAGTCAGTGGGCTGATCAAAAAAGAAGACAAATGGGTTACTCCACACAATCCACACATCACCATGGCTTTATTTTGTGACTGTGGGACTTCTCTGCTGTAAAAAATTTACTGATCAGTGGCTGCATCCACTAATCATCAAAAGTTTTCCAACATTCCCATTTCTAACGATCAACTTCTGTTGAGCAAGAATGGACATACATGGATCGAAATTCAGTCGGTCCATGCTAAACTGGCTGAATTTCGATTCTATCTATGAGCAGCTTAAGGCCTCATGCACACTGCAGCTCAAAGAAGCTGATCCCACAGGCGATTGAGCTGTTTTGAGTTTTTACTTTTCTCTGCCTGTTATACTATGGGGTTTATTTACTAAGGGCAAATCCACTTGGAAGTGCAGTCGCTGTAGATCTGAAGACATGCAAGGAAAAAAAACCCAGCATATTTGCTTGTACATGATTGGATGATAAAATCAGCAGAGCTTCCCCTCATTTCAGATCTTTCCCTCAGATCTAAAGCGACTGCACTTCCAAGAGTACTTGCAGTGCACTTGTAGTGCAAAGTGGATTTACCTTTAGTAAATCACCCCCCTATGTGTCTTTGCATTTCCAGGAGTTTAGTGGCAGGTGATTTACAGGCAAAAAAAAAAAAAATCATCACTTGTGCGTTCAGGAGAGGAGCTTTTGAGCATAAAATATGCTCAAAAGTAAAAAAAAAATGTACATTAGCACACGTTAATCCATTGTAATAGCCATAATTCTGGCCAATAGAATGCATTAACACTAGAAGCAGGAACGCGCACGAACACACATGAAAGTGCATGCAAAACTGTTTCTTTGACCGCATTTTTTATTCTAAAAATTCGTGTAGCTCAAAAAGCGTTTTTGAGCTTCTCAGTGTGCATGAGGCCTAAAGCCTGGTATACACTGCTTGAACGAAAAAAAAAATGAAGCACTGAGGATGAGCCGCTATACTAACAATCCAATGTTAGTACAGCAATCTCCCCTATTAAGCTATTGTATTTTGACGGGGGGGGGGGCCTATTAAGCTATTGTATTTTGACAGGGGAAGGCGGCCCTGCCCCACAAGAACACAGGTGCTGATCAGCCAACCTTTTTCAGTCATGCCTCTTCGCAAGAAGCCAGCCAAACGAACTGGTTGCCGTACACACGAGTTGAATGGCGGACGGTTTCTATTGAACCAGCCGAAAGCCGTCCGATATTCGGCCCATGTGTACGGCCCTTGAAAGCCTGGTACACACTATGAATTTTTTTCTGTTCAACCCACGATCCAACATTAGTACAGAGATCTCCCCCCCCCCGCTAAGCTGTTAGGGACACCAAACCTCCACCACCAGAACAGTACGGTCAACGGTCCCAGCCATTGGTTGAGAGCGCTGATCAGAAGTCAGTCAGCTGCTGGTTTTCCAGCATGCTTGTCTGAGAGAAGCCAGCCAAACGGCCGGCTTCTGTCATACTGGTTGCCATACGCACAGGCCAAATGTCAATCTGTTTTTATTGAACTGGCTGATGTCACTTGGCATTTGGCCCGCGTGTACGGGGCTTAAAGTGGTTGTATACCCTCAATGGGGAAGTTGTACCTATAGGTAAGCTTATAATAAGGCTTACCCATAGGTACTGTAAATATCTCCTAAACGTGCGCCGTTTAGGAGACATTTACCTTGTAGTGCACCGATGATGCTTTTGGCACATGCGCTGTAAATAAACGGCCCTCCGTGCCGTCTCTTCACTAGCAAGTGCCGTGACTGACTGCTCCCACGTGCATGTGTGGGAGTGACGTCACACAACTCCAGCCAGTCACAAAGCTGGAGTCCATGGCCCCAGGAGGGAAGAGGGGCGAAGATGTATGCGGCCACCAGTGGGAACAACGCGGGCTTCAATTGCAGGTAAGTGACACATAATGGGCTAGTATACAATGCATACTAGCCCATTATGCTTTTACTTTTCAGGGGAAAAAAGAGGAAGTAAAACCCATCA
Organism: Lithobates clamitans; assembly: GCA_037952925.1. Lineage (NCBI taxonomy): Eukaryota > Metazoa > Chordata > Amphibia > Anura > Ranidae > Lithobates > Lithobates clamitans. The sequence goes on along the minus strand of JBBGZY010000552.1, from coordinate 5,131,368 downwards.
GGATTTACTTCCTCTTTAAGGATCTCACTACTTTAAAGTGGTTTGTATTATCTGTACTAAGTTGTATCAGGTGATGAGAACGGAACTATTCTGAAAAAGAAACGCATACACATTTATCTTGTTCTACAGCAGTAAAACAATTAGATGAGCAAAGAGCGCACTGTGTAAACAAAGGTCTGTCAAGCACACAAGGAGATCTTGTGTGGTTGGCAAACTTAGATTTGCATAGCACTGTCCTGTTCAGGCAGAACCTAGCAATCGATTTTCATTGTTTTCCAAATTGGGCGTAATTGCAGCCAAATACCATAAGTGCTGTATGCCATTCTGCATAATGCAGCCCTTCTGGACGAAGTGTAAACTAGAGAATGATACATAACAAGAACCATTTTTTGTGGCTATCCATAAAAACTTTTTTTTTTAATTAAAATTCTGATTTAAACAGAAGCAGAATACAACTTTAAAATGAAGAATAGCTAATATTGCTAAATATATTATATACAATATACTATACGGTATCATTTTCAAATAGTTTTCTTGCAGAACAACAAAGATCCTGTATGAGTTCTGGTAGCTGGCAGAGCAACAACTGTCGAGTCTCAGGGGACCGCACACCTCCCTTACCACCATGAATCATCCTTGGGTAAGATCAAGCTTACTCATGAGTCAGTCTGCACAATGAGAATAACTTAAGAATAAAGGGTCTAATTACAAATATTTTTTGCAAAGACCTTCATTCAGGATTCGTTTTTTTTTTCCCCAAATTTTTCCAATTTTTTTTTTTTCAAATTTTTCCCGAAAAAATAAAAAAAAGTGTAAACCTTGGGTGCAAGCTGTGTGAATCTTCAGTGAAAACATTTATAACTAGACCCGTAAGTGTTCAGATTCTTGTAATATCCACTTGTGAACTAGTTCTCTTTTAGTTAAATTTGTAATAAAACAGTCAGTTAGGTTATTAGTGAGGTTTGAACTGACACAGATGCGGAAGTCCCTTAACAATGTTTCTCTTGCCAGAAGAGTCCTATTTAGTGTAAACTACTGCACAAAGAAGTGAAATATGAATTAAAAAGGAAATGTGGGCCAAGCATATTGTTGAGTAACTGTGAAATGATGTCTATACACAGGAATGTCCTTTGTCAACACGGCACAACATCTGATATTAGATAAACCTACAATGGCAACAATTTGTTTGTACTGACCGATCTGACGTTTTTCAACATGTGGTTTTTCAGGAAATCATATTACAGATCTTATCTTCTTTTTCGGGTTTGTGTTGCAAGAGATTCAACGACTCAGCTTACAGCTAATTTTATGAAAAGATTGGCTGTTTAGGACCAAAAATACAGATTTTGGTCATTTTAAAAGGCATTTTTACAACCTATACCCCAAAAGTGTATTTAAGCCAAGCCTAAATAAAATTATTGCCAAAAAAACTGTTCCACGTATGACCAAAACATGTTTAGCAGGGGAGAAAAAATGTGGTCACTCAAGACCAAAAACAAAAGAAAGCATTACAAAAAGTATCATAATATAAATTCTCATTATACTAAAGTTTTGCTTTGGAGGTCTACATGGCAGTGATACAGTAAGTGAGCATAAACCTTACATAGTTACATAGTTAGTCAGGTTGAAAAAAGACACAAGTCCATCCAGTTCAACCAGAATAAAAAATAAAATAAAAATTATTGTACAATCCAATATACCAAATTCTATACCCACAGTTTATCCAGAGGAAGGCAAAAAAACCCAGCAGAGCATGCTCCAATTTGCTACAGCAGGGGAAAAAATTTCTTGCTGATCCCCCAAGAGGCAATCAGATTTTCCCTGGATCAACTTTACCTATAAATGTTAGTATCCAGTTATATTATGTACATTTAGGAAAGTATCCAGGACTTCCTTAAAGCAATCTACTGAGTTGGCCAGAAGCACCTCTGGCGGGAGTCTATTCCACATTTTCACAGCTCTTACTGTGAAGAAACCTTTCTGTACTTGGAAATGAAATTTCTTTTCCGCTAGACGTAAAGAGTGCCCCCTTGTCCTCTGTGTTGACCGTAAAGAGAATAAGTTAACATCAGTCAACCTTGAAAATATTTAGGCTTGGTTCACACTTGTGCGGGTGGTTGCGGGTGCGGGACAGAGTGTAAATCGCACCTGTTCCCACAACCACCCGCAGCAAAAACAGCGCTGCTCCTTTGCAGATGCGCAAGGCTGCCATTCATTGATTCTTAATGGCAGCCCAATTGCATTTGAAACCACAGCTCGTTTTTGTGTGCGGGAAACTACATGGTGCATAAGCACCATACGATTTCGCTCAGGTTGCATTTTAAAAAAGGTGCAGGAACCTCTTTTTCCTGCATGAAATGCAGGCACGGCAGCCTGTTCAAGTGAATGCTAGCCTTTACTGATCATTGAAAGTAGTATTTCCACTAAGCTAAAGCTGATACCACCAGTCTATAAAATAAAACGACAGTATCCAAGGTATAAAAAAAGCAAAAAGGACACGAGACGCACAAAAATAGAATCTTACCTGCTCCTTCAAATAGATTATGAATTTCCGGCTTCTTAAAAGTGACTTAAGAAAGACAGTATATAATGTATATGTAACAATGGCTCCAAGGTTTTCCAGGAATGAAGCATGTCCTCACAGGGGACAGCAGAAACCAACCACATACAAAGAATCTTGCTCACCCTGTTGACCAGGTAAAACAAATACCTTCTATGCAAATCTAAGTGTCCACCTCCTCTTTGTCTTAACCCAACTGTGAAAAGACCACACACAAACTGTAAGTTCAAGACTTGGACTTTAAAAAAAATCATCATCGATGGTATAACTTAAAAATAAATATACGTCATTATATTAAAGACCATTATCAACAATATTGAGAAATACACAGTACATGTAAACATAAGGATGGGTAGAATTACTCAGAAAAACAGGTGCAATCCAACCAACAGGAATCTGCATTCTTTAAGAGGTATCACAAAAATGTACTGTTTATATTATGTACCAACAAAGGCATCTGTAAAATAGATTTTCTACAGAAAATGCGCACTTCTCGTGTAAGCATGAGATTGCTTTTAAAATTCTTTCCGAAAAACTAACCTAAAACGGTCCATGTATGTTTAAACAGAGCATTGAGTAAAATGTGTGTCTTTGGCTGTTATCAAAACTCAAGCAGATTAGTTGTTTAAAGTATTTTGGCACAAAAAAACATTACTAATCCCATCAATACTTCTCAACTACAAAATGTACAGAGGGCATTGCTTCCCACAATTATGTGGTTATTTCAAGAAGTGTGAGCTGATACTGAATAGAAATACCACTCTGTCGTGATCCAGATCACTGTCCTCTTATGTATTCTAATTCACTGTAACAGAGTTATCAAACTACAGAATACACGGGGTGGAGTGATTTTTTTAGTCTTACCTTTCCTAAGCTGTCATTACACCAGTAGAATTTTGTTTAAAAAAATTGCCCCATTAACTATTTTTCAATGAGGTTGAACTGACGATAGTATTTGACTGTAGTCATGAGGGAGATCGAAGGAGAAGGAAAAGAAGCAAAGATGTGATTGAAGTCTGGTGTAGGTGGACCCCATTCTGGTCCTAGGCTTCTACCTCTCTGACGGTGACAGTTTTCGACTGTAGTGACGAGGGAGATCATAGGAGAAGAATGCCTGATGTGCGTGTGATAGCATTGGGTCAATAAATGAAAAAATTCCGACAAGTCTACCGTAATGTGATTTCACCTTAGAAGAAGAAAATATGTGACTGACGTCTGGTGTAGGTGGACCCCATTCTGGTCCTAGGCTTCTACCTCTCTGACGGTGACAGTTTTCGACTGTAGTGACGAGGGAGATCATAGGAGAAGAATGCCTGATGTGCGTGTGATGGCATTGGACCAATAAATGAAAAAATTGGTTCCGACGGGTCTACCGTAATGTGATTTCACCTTAAAAGAAGAAAATACGTGACTGAAGTCTGGTGTAGGTGGACCCCATTCTGGTCCTAGGCTTCTACCTCTCTGACGGTGACAGTTTTCGACTGTAGTGACAAGCGAGATCATAGGAGAAGAATGTCTGATGTGGGTGTGATAGCATTGGACCAATAAATGAAAAAATTGGTTCCGACGAGTCTACCGTAATGTGATTTCACCTTAAAAGAAGAAAATACGTGACTGAAGTCTGGTGTAGGTGGACCCCATTCTGGTCCTAGGCTGCTACCTCTCTGACAGCGACACAAGGAACTGCTTGCTAGATAGTAGATCCTTGAATGTGTACGGAGGAGCACCTAGTACAAAACTTCATCTTAAGACTTTTTGAAACATTTAATGGTTAAGAGCATCGAATACAGCCAAAGCATTTTGGAGGAAAAAGCCTCCTCCTTCTTCAGGACTTGAGCCCTGAAGAAAACAGAATGTACAAAGGGACCTGTGATAAGCTCCGTACACACGGGCTGAATGGCAGGAGACATCGGCCGGTTCTATAAAAACAGTTCGACATTTGGCCCGTGTGTATGTTAGTCTGTTTGACAGAAGCCGGCCATTTGGCCACTTTCTGACGGACGAGCATGCTGGAAAACCAGCACCCGACGACTCCTGATTAGCGCTCTCAGCCAATGGCAGGAAGTGCTGATCTGAGTGTTCTGGTGGTGGTGGTGGGGGGGGCTTCCCTCTGTCAGAACACAACAGCTCAGTGGAGAAGATCGCTGTACTAACTTTGGATGGTTAGTACAGTGGCTCAGATCGGATCTGTCAGTTTTTTCGCTCAACCTGCTGGGTTGAATAAAAAAAAAAACTTGTAGTGTGTACCAAACATTAAAAGTTTGATGAAGGCTAGTGTCTCTTAAGCCCCATACACACTATCAGATTTTCTGCTGATTTTTGTCTTCAGATTTACCAAAACCATATAGTGCAAGGGCATGCCTGATTGCACACAAATTGAAACTCCTAAGGTATGACCTCATATTACATGGTTTTGGTAAATCTGAAGGAAAACATCAGCAGAAAATCTGATAGTGTGTATGGGGCTTTAATGGCACTGTAGGCAGCTGGTTGTGTGAAGAACGGAATTTTTTTCTCAAACGAATTAAATTCTAACTGAATGTGATTTCTGTTTGGGAAAAATCGTTTCTTTTGTAATGTGCCTGTGTCTCCCTAAATCAAATGTAGAATTTAAAACATTGACATGACAATTGAACAAGATTTTTCAGGGTTTCATACAAAATTTGTGCAAAGTCTTTAGAGTACTATCGAATGCCCTGATAAATGATTTTTCAGAATTTCCATAGGAACATTCAAACAAAAGTCTACTGGTGCAGTTGACTATACACAAAAAGACCATTCACTGCAATAAAGGCTACAGTGAAGTTTGCAATAGTCTTTCAAGGCAAAGGTGCCACTTATCTAAACAAGCACTTCCACAACGGAAAATGGAAACTAGAAGCATTACATGAATATATTTTCCATTATTTTGGAAAGAGTTTGCATGTGACCAAGTCACAGAAATAAAGCAAAACGACACAGCAGGCTGTTCAAATTATATTGGGTACTCTGAAAAAGGTGCATATATTTTATCTCCATACTACATGAATGTATTCAGTTCAAGTTAATAGCATTTGAAATGAAACTAGCAGCCCTTACTACATACTTACATAACAATGTCCTGTGTTTAGACTAAACCGGTAAGTATGTTTTGTGTGTAAAGTGGATGAGAGAAAGGTCAATCTTCCACAAGCTGAAAACAATTGTTTGCAGGACATGCCTGGACAATCATAGTTTACTCTTTCTTTTCTCCAAGATTGGAGAACCCAAAGCTTTTACATGAAGCCAGGCCTACATATTTACTGCAAAACAACATGATGAGAATACCCCAGCATATCATCATTTTTAGATGTTGCACTCTCCAGTTTTAATAACTCACAAAGACACAGACAGCAATAATTAACTGACAGAGGCTCTAACACTTTCCTACTCTAAAATGCCTTGGCTTATACACTTTTTTTTTATGTCCAGTAGCGAAATACAGCGAACACAGCAGTTCATTGGCCACTGGCCAACTCTGATGGGACATGTGCTTCCACCCTCAATGCCGTCATTACAGGTTTATATTTTGATATTTTGATGCTTAGTGTAAAAGCTTAGGAGTTCTGTATGCGTAATGTGTGAATATGTGATGGTAATGTTCATGCTTATAAAATGTATGATATGAACGATATAAACAAGAAAAGCGATTGCATTTGTTATGTAATGCTCTGGAATTTGTAATGATTTTTATTACTTCCTTAATGAAGTTTTTGTTGAGATAAAAAAAAAAAAAAAAATGACATTATTGAGCAATGCTATTGTGCCCAGTCTCTTTCCTGTGAACAAGTGCCCTCCTACGTATGCCAGTGCCTTTTCGTTAACATGACTGTTATGAATAACAACTAAACAAGAGATAACATATTTTGATAGATTGCTATGGACAATAGATTTGTAAGTACATTGTTGGTAAAATCATTTCCTAAAATGTGAAATGTTGGTGTTTTATGATCATGGTAATAATAATAACAGACTGGAAGCATTATCTATATAATTTTTATTTGCGTGAATACATGGAACTTATTAAGAAACCTCATTAATTTGTAAAATTTTAGCATGTGTTTTTTCCTGCATTGAAAAATAAGACCCAAGTTAAATCATGGCATGATCCTCAGCTATTGTTTAAGATAAAAGGTGATGTTAACCACTGAATTTATTTTTAATAACTGGAGCCATTTCCAGTGCTACATATTTACTGCAAAGAGCAGCAAAAAATTCCAATCAACATCAAATATGAAGAGATGTATCTCCGTCTGCAGGTGTGGAAGCTGGATGGAAAGTTTGGCCTACGCTACTGCAAGGATTATCGTAATGCTGTCGTTTCTGATAGTCATTTTCAAAAGGATGGTCTGAATATTTCTGTAATATACAAAATACCTCCCTTGCTTTTGTAGACATAAGATAAGATAACAGTCCAAATGCCAAAAGAGCAAATCCATGGCAAAAAACTATGCTGGCATCTTAAAACCACTACTGAACCTTATTTACCCTCTTATTTGGGCTTTCTCATGGGAAAACAGTCCATTTGCTGATTTATGTAGTCTGGTTCTTCTAACAGACAGTCAAGCCCAATGTAGGAATGGTAACCAGGATGATGGCAAAACATATCTGCAACCAATTGTTCACTTTTCTTTTTCCAGAAAAAATCCTTTCTATACACATGCAACTATTTACAAGCAGCAAACTTGTTCAGTTTTTTGTTTAAAGAGGCTGTAAACTCACAAAAAAAAAAAAAAACATGCAAGACAAACCATGTATAGAACAGGCGCCTCACCCCATTTGAAGACCTTTGCCTCGGTGAAGGTTCCATTCATAAATCACTCTCTATCTCATATCTTATCCTGCTAGACTTATCCTCCCAGCAGGATCCTCCATACCTAGCCAAATGGGAAAGGGACCTGAATACCACCTTCACTGATGACCAGAAGCACCCTATACTGTTCTTTGCCCACAAATCTTCTTTGTGTAGCAAATACCGAGACTACATATAAAATCCTGTCACGTTGGTACCAGACTCCCGCTGTTCTAGCATCCATGTTTCCTGGACACAGCCCTTCTTGTTGGCAATGCGTAGCTCAGGTCGGTAAAATATTTCATATTTTTTGGGACTGTCCAAACATTCAGCCTTTTTGGCGACAAGTCCTAAAAATTATTCACAAACGGACGTCTCCCTTTTTGATAACCCTGCTGCAGTGCTTCTCAACTTGACCCCCATGCCCAGTAAGAGATACCTTAAGTCACTACTAAAGCATTTACTAAATGCAGCCAGGGCTTGCAACCCCAGTATGTGGAAAAAGCATTCTTCACCTACCATCTCTCAATGGTTTGCAGGGTGAAGAACATCCATCACATGGAGCACTTGCTGCCCTTAGAAATAATATAGAGGTGGACAACACACGATGGCTTCACTGGGACTTGTTTTACTATACAGATGAATACTTATCGTTATCTTAACCTGCTAATATCTTCTGTATTAGATGCAATTTGAATGATCTGGCAGACGGATGGGGAACAGATTCCTATCCGTCTGTTTTTAGCGGACAGGATCGAATTGGGTGTTTGGGTTGACACCCGCTGCTCCATAGAGGAGACTGGAGGGTCGGTCCGATCAGGTCCGCCTGAAAAACTGACAGGTGGACCCAAACGGTCCGCCCGTGTGGTCCGAAAGTATGAATCTTGATTTATGATTGTCAGGGGTTTTTCAAAATGCCCTGATGAGAACTGTCTGCATCTTCCATACCAACCAACTGGATTCACACCTTTTCATTCTAAATCTCTAATCTTCCAGTGCAGTTTTGAATTTGATTAGTTGCTCCTAGTACAGTTCTAATAGACAGTTTTATAAATAAGATCCTAAGTGCTTAGTGTAATAAAAAAGTTTTGCTAGTTCATTTAAACAGGAAAGCAAAAGATACACACACAGTGTAATCAATTTATACTAAAACATCTTTATAACATAAGCTATGAAGTTGCTTCAGTGGATAAACTTGCATATTTGATTAACAGTATCTGTGATAAAAGCCAGCATGACAGAGGATATTTATATTGCAGGAGTGCATTGCCTAGGCAGGTACATTACAAACTCTCCCCCAGATTGCAAAAATTGTGCAATAGGTTGTGCAAGATGAGCAGATGATATAAAACCCTACTCTTTCAATGTAATTCATACCATAACTCCTCTCTACAAGGTTTCTATATAACATTCTGTACACCAGAGTAATCCCCATACAAAATAAACATACACATCTGATCACCATCCCTCTATTTCAGCATTATTTCTAAGGGATCCTTCTCGTTTAAATGCGCCATTATAATTATAAATAATTACACACTTTGTAAAACCGTGCCTGTAGAAGAGTATTACTCAGTGGCACGCCTAGCCCAGATAGTCAGTCCTGTGCAATGATTTACAGACGTCTAGGCTGATATGAGCTTGGACATTATTGCAGTGCAACAGGAAAGATGGGAGTGACCAGATGAGTGTGTTAGAAAAACTACACAAGAGATAACAAACACATAAAGCCATGGGTTTCCTCATTCTGAATATATGCCCAAAACTAGCCTGTCTAAGGTAATGAATGACAAGTTTTAGCAAGATTGTTCAGAACTTCGTACAGCCTCCAGAGGGCAAAAATAAAAAAGTAATGTTCACTTTCTTTTTTAAATACCCAATTTGAAATGAAAAAGATAAATCTTACACCAAGGTGGTCCTGAAAAATTAGCCACGGCATTTCCTGCCCCCTATTCATACATGGACAGCTGCAATCATTAGGAGATAGTATTAGAATTAGGCTAGCCATACACCCATCAATAGATTCCTCCATCCACATTCACCACCATGAGTTATATATTATATTCACATAAAAGTCACACCTGCAGCGGCCTGAATACCTGAACAGTAAAGGTATCTGATAGGATGCAGTCACTGTTTGGCCAATAATTTTCTACCCAGGTCAATCAATTTTTAAATCAACTTTTGTGAAGCCGGATGTGCCGACAGGGCGGCCTATGGTTTACGCTTCGTCCAATTTAATAGGAATTGGACAAATGTTAAGCCATGTATGGTCATCTTTAAGCTCGCCACCACAAATCATGTGTTGCTTCTTATTATTGACATAACTAAATGGTATTAAACTTTTTCCACCTAATATCTGATATTTGTAAAGCAAAAAAAAATATTTCATACCACCAATGTTGTAAAACAGTGGACCCCAACCTTTTTGGCCCCGGGGACCGGCGCTGTTGAAGAAAATTGTGCCAAGGCCCGGGGTGGGGGGGCAATTTATCGGGGCAATGGCTAGTGTTGGCGCTTCAAGCATCCCGGCACCATCATTGATACGGTGCCGGGATGCTTGAAGCGGCAAAACGCTTCTAAACGCAAACGCGGCAAAACACCGCTAAACGTGGCAAATAAACTCGGTAAAATGGACGTTTTAAACATCAAGTACTATCTGTCAAGTTAAATTGTTCAGGAGAGGTTGTAAAAACGTCCCGTGTACATGAAGCCTTAGAGTTGCAATAAATAATGGGAATGAAACAAGACCACATGGATGAAAAAAACAAGCAAGGGAAGGGCGCCTCTAACTGTAGACCGATAAGACACTTTATTAAAACCAAAAAAAAAGGCAACTCATATTTGTACACTAAAAACGGGCTCATCTGTGATATGCCGGGACTCTGATGTGACATCCGTACAGGGGAGAACGCCAGGGTCCGCTATATGTGTCTATCATGGAGAAGGAAGCCATCTGTGGCCATCCAGGATAGCAATGTAATTCCGCATGGAACGCAGCATCTGCGGAGTGAAAATACCTGGGAGAGGGGGGGAGCGACGCATTTCTGAGCATGTGCAATGCCGAATCCGGGAATGTGCGCTCCTTTCTCAAGCTACAGATGGCTTCCTTCACCATGATAGACACAAATAGCGGACCCTGGCGTTCTCCCATGTGAGGATGTCACTATCAGAGTCCTGGCATATCACAGATTAGCCTGTTTTTAGTGAGCAGATGTAAGTGGCTATTTTTTTTTTGGTTTTACTAAAGTGCCTTAGTCTACACCAAGAGGCGCTCTTCCCTTTTTTCTTTCTTTGTATAACAGAGCCAGCTTCTGCTCCCTGGAATAGCCTGCCCTAGTGAATGGACTGTACAGGGCTTTTTATAATCACAAACTCATAACTATTACACATTACCAGTTTTACTAGAAACTGTAAGATGTTTTACATGTATGCACCTACTTCTCTGGTTTACGGATGAAAAAAAAAGACCATGATTTTGCCTCGATTTTACTGCAATTTCGCGGCCGCGATTTCAGGAAATGCCTGTGTAAACTTGAGGTCTATGGCCCTCAACTTGCATTAAAGTCAGACCAAAGTAGTACAGGGACTACTTTGAAGTCGCTGCGGCATGAAGTCACACAGATATGAATGATACTCATTGGAAATCATGGGGTACAACTTGTCATGCGACTTTGCAGTCCCAAGTTGCAGGAGAAGTTGCAGAAGGGTGAAAGGGGCCTTACCTCCATGGCAGCCACTGCTAGATGGGTTGATGCAAAAGCTGGATTCTCACTATTACCTAGCACACTTGCTGTCCCAGAACTTTACTCTGCGGTGAGCTATGAAGGCCTTTATGGGGGACAACAATTTCAATTTATATCATGTTAAGAACAGCAAGTGAAAGCATGACAGCAGTAGGAGAACAAAGGCACTGGCACAACTTTTGGAGCAACATACATTATCTAGCAAAGGACACCAGGGAAAATAACTAGCAAACATTATGCAGCCTAGCGTAACTTAAACTTTATGCTTACTCCTGCAAGACCTTCAAATGAACCTTTCTAAAGTTGGTCCATAGTAGTCTGAAGATGCCTTTAATTGGCCCCTATAATGTAAAGAATGATTTAAGAACATAATCTGTAGAAAGAAAGTATTCCCTTGGATGAAAATATCAGAAATGTTTTTCATACAGCTAATACACAGTGTTCCAAAAGAAAACTAAAAACACATGCATGTGGGTTAGGCCCAGAAAGGATTATACATATAGGAGGACTCATGGTAGCTGCATACAGTCATGCTACAATAATACATAAATTAGTTGAAATATATCATTCTACATTGTGTGTCTATAAGTATAGGAAAAATACCAACCAATTTCTCCATAATCCAGCAACAAAGGCTAATTGTAAGGATGTAACAATTTATAGGCAGCACTTGTCATTGTTATACAGTTTAGATGGATTATTCTTCCATGCCATCCAAGGAATTACAGCACGTTGCCCCTTCAAACTTCCAAACACGTTTCCCACACACAATCCAAAATCCTACACTCTCAATATAGCCATTACCCTTCTAGCCTGTGACCCCACAGCATAGAATCACCTTTGACCTTTCACACCAGCATAAGCGAGATCACATCAAAGGCCCAGTGACCTCTAAACTGTGCTAGAGATGCTTCCAAAATACCCAGAAGTGCTTTCCGTGCAACAGTCAATGAAAAGAAAGGCCAAAGAAGTCCATTCCTATCATTCTGACTGTGGGAAAACTTCAGTGTTCTGAGCTACCCAATTACTGGCTCTTGACTTATACAGTATGGAAAGAAAACACATATGGAAGAAGATATATATGGAAGAAGACATATATAGGGAAAAAAATAATAATAAAAAAAAAATCTATAATCTATAAAATCTATAAAAAAAAATCTAAAACTAAATCCACATTTGGGTGTCTTTCACATGGATGGCCAGGGGGTGGTTTAAAAAAAAAAAAGGCAGTTGAGCTTTGGTTTTATTACTCCCCTCACCGCTCACCTAATGTCTATCAAACCACTGGAGGGCGCTGTTCACATTTAATGTGGCTTCAATGCCGAATTCACAGGTGGCACCGCCTGTCAAACTCCCCATTAAATTCAATAGAGCCTTGCTTGACTTGCTTTTGTGGCGCATACAGTATCCCACAAAAGTGAGTACACCCTTCACATTTTTGTAAATATTTTATTATATCTTTTCATGTGACAACACTGAAGAAATGACACTTTGCTACAATGTAAAGTAGTGAGTGTACAGCTTGTATAACAGTGTAAATTTGCTGTCCCCTCATAATAACTCAACACACAAACATTGATCTCTAAACTGCTGGCAACAAAAGTGAGTACACCCCTAAGTGAAAATGTCCAAATTGGGCCCAATTAGCCATTTTCCCTCTCCGGTGTCATGTGCCTCATTATTATTACAAGGTCTCAGGTGTGAATGGGGTGCAGGTGTGTTAAGTTTGGTGTTATCGCTCTCACTCTCTCATACTGGTCACTGGAAGTTCAACATGGCACCTCATGGCAAAGAACTCTCTGAGGATCTGAAAAAAAGAATTGTTGCTCTACATAAAGATGGCCTCAGCTATAAGAAGATTGCCAACACCTTGAAACTGAGCTGCAGCGCGGTGACCAAGACCATACAGCGGTTTAAAAGCACAGGTTCCACCCAGAACAGGCCTCGCCATGGTCGACCTAAGAAGTTGAGTGCACGTGCTCAGCGTCATATCCAGGAGGTTGTCTTTGGGAAATAGACGTATGAGTGCTGCCAGCATTGCTGCAGAGGTTGAAGGGGTGGGGGGTCAGCTTGTCAGTGCTCAGACCATACACCGCACACTGCATCAAATTGGTCCGCATGGCTATCGTCTCAGAAGGAAGCCTCTTCTAAAGATGGACAAGAAAGCCCGCAAACAGTTTGCTGAAGACAAGCAGACTAAGGACATGGATTACTGAAACCGTGTCCTGTGGTCTGATGAGACCAAGATAAACGTATTTGGTTCAGATGGTGTCAAGTGTGTGTGGCGGCAACCAGGTGAGGAGTACAAAGACAAGTGTGTCTTGCCTACAGTGAAGCATGGTGGTAGGAGTGTCATGGTGTGGGGCTGCATGAGTGCTGCTGGCACTGGAGAGCTACAGTTCATTGAGGGACCCATGAATGCCAACATGTTCTGCGACATACTGAAGCAGAGCATGATGCCCTCCCTTCGGAGACTGGGCTGCAGGGCAGTATTCCAACATGATAACGACCCCAAACACACCTCCAAGACAACCAATGTCTTGCTAAGGAAGCTGAGGGTAAAGGTGATGGACTGGCCAAGCATGTCACCAGACCTAAACCCTAATGAGCATCTGTGGGGCATCATCAAACGGAAGGTGGAGGAGCGCAAGGTCTCCAACATCCACCAGCTCTGTGATGTCGTCATGTAGGAGTGGAAGAGGACTCCAGTGGCAACCTGTGACCTGTGTGTTAAGGCAGTGCTGAAAAATAATGGTGGCCACACAAAATATTGACACTTTGGGCCCAATTTGGAAATTTTCACTTAGGGGTGTACTCACTGTTGTTACCAGCGGTTTAGACATTAATGGCTGTGTGTTGAGTTATTTTGAGGGGACAGCAAATTTACACTGTTATACTACTACTACTACTACTACTTTACTTTACTACTACTACTACTACTTTACATTGTAGCAAAGTGTCATTTCTTCAGTATTGTCACATGAAATAATTTAATAAAATATTTACAAAAATGTGAGGGGTGTACTCACTTTTGTGAGATACTGTAAGTCCCATTGAAAATTACTGTTCAGCAAAAAAAACCTTAAAAAAACAGCCATTTAGGAGGTGGCAGGATCGCCTCATGAACCCCTTAACCCCTCCCGTCAACTGCCTTCTGGCCTTTTAAGAGTTTTAAAAGCTGGGAGGTGAAGATTTAAATCTGGTTAATGATCAGGATTTTTATGTCATTTTTATAGTGGTTTTTATATGTTGGTATTATGTTAATTACTATTTGGGGTAATGCTAGAGAAAGTGGTGTATTATTTGCATTTTGGTAGTTTGATTATTTAATCTGTGTTCTTTACTTTATGTTGTATTTTAATTGTATAGATGGTTTATTAGAGTATAGTTTTTATTTGTTTTATGGGTGCTAATTGCTGTTATTGGTAATTTTATTGTATCATTGTGTCTTGTTCTGTTCATTGTTGTGATCTTGTGTTGTCTTTGTTGAGTGTGGCTGTGTTGCAGCAATTTCCCTTTGGGATTAACCACTTAAAGACTGCCCACCGGATATATACTGTAGCAGGGCGGCTCTATTGCATGAAACAACGTACCTGTACATCATTTTGTGCAATAGATACTGTGGGTGCGCGCACGCGCCCGCTGCACGGAGAGGGAGCTGATCAGCGGGTCCGGCAGGCCCAATGTCTACTGGCCACCCGCGATTGCTCCACAGAGAGGCAGAACGGGGATCTGGCTATGTGAAAGCAGATCCCCGTTCTGACAGGGAAGTACACAGTACTCTTCTGTTCTTTTTAAGCAGGAACACGGATCTCTGTGTTCTTCCTGTCAGTCCATCCCCCACACAGTTAGAAAACACTCCCAGGAAACACACTTAACCCTTTGATCGCCCCTGCTGTTAACCCCTTCCCTTCCAGTGTCATTTATACAGTAAAAGTGCATTTTTTTTAGCACTGATCACCGTACTGGTGTCACTGGTCCACAAAAAGTGTCACTTAGTGTCAGATTTGTTCACCGCAATGTCGCAGTCCCACTAAAAATCGCTGATCGCTGCCATTACCAGTAGGAACAATAAAAAAACGTAACAGTCCATAAATCTATCCCATAGTTTGTAGACGCGATAACTTTTGCGCAAACCAATCTATATACGCTCATTCGGATTTTTTTTACCAAAAATATGTAAAAGAATACATATTGGCCTAAATTGATGAAGAAATTAGATTTTCTTTTTTTATTTTATTGGATGCGTTTTATAGCAGAAGGTAAAAAAAAAAATTTTTTTTTTCAAAATTGTCGGTCTTTTTATGTTTATAGCGCAAAAAATAAAAAAATGCAGAGTTGATCAAATACCACCAAAAGAAAGCTCTATTTGTAGGGAAAAAAAGGACATCAATTTTAGTTAGGTACAGCGTCGCACGACCGCGCAATTGTCAGTTAAAGTAACGCAGTGTCGTATTGCAAAAAATAGCCTGGTCATTAAGGGGGTAAAACCTTCCGGGGCTGAAATGGTTAATAAAGTATTCTGATTCTGAATACATGTAGTTAGTTGTATAGAAGATAATCCTGTTGGAAAAAAATATAAATGCACATTTTTTTTATCTGCAAAAAAATGTGCATTATTTATTTTTTTTATGTTGAAGGTGAACCTGTCCTTTAAACGACATCCCATTTTGCTTTTCTTTCTACAATACTCGTGGTGAAAGTTACAATTTTGTGTCTAGACCGATTGACTGAGCGTTCTCCTGTACCCATCAATCTTCACCAGCCTTTCAAGGTGAGCGAGCTGGAAAGACTTTTTGAACTTGTCTTTAGATACTTGCCAACACTTCAAAGCCACATATTCAATGAAATTTAATGCAGCGAAGCAAAGCATTAGAGTTCGCCATGAGTGGGTTTGGATAGTTCAGTGATGCCATATTTAGCAAACTACGTTGTATTTAAATAAATTGAAGGTCATCGTTTGCCAGCTTTTAGGCTTTGCCAAGACGGATCTCGGTGTATTTTCTTTATTAATGCAATGCTGAAAAGTCACTTTCATTTCGCTAGAAAATCTACAGCTCGCCCTTTCTAAGTGCAGCTAGTTTAATTATAGTGGCAGTATAAAGTAAGTGAAATACCACGGCACATGACACAAGCCTGCCAAATACCACATATGTACAATATTGGGAAACTAGTTTTAGGAGCTATGCACAGATGGAAACAGAACCAAACAGAAAAAGAGTATACAGTATAAATAAAAGTAGAATCTCTTTTTGTAAAGAGATGTCCCGGCCTGACATTTAACAGGAACATCAAATGATAAATGGCACAAGGCTATGTTTATACAGATGGCGACAGCCAACAAGAGAGCGGTGGCACAATACTTAGTGCTGTACCTAGAACTGACATGTATGTGTGACTGTTTTCTCATCCCGTCATAGATAATTATTCTCTCGCCCAGTGCAACTCTAAACTGACCGAAAATCTAAGGCTGCATTCACACTTGAGTTAAGCATTTTTGGTCATTTTTTACTTTTTTTTTTGTGTTTTTGAAGGTCATTTTTATTTGAATCATTTTTAGTCAACGGAAACTAGTTACTAGGGGAAAAAAACCCTTAAAAGCAGGATTAAACCCAAAAGCAAACATTTTGTTGTTGTCGCAGCTTACCAATTCTTATGCCCCATACAGAATTTCCGTCAGAAAAAACTTGGATGGTTTTCCGACGGAATTCCGCTCAAGCTTGCCTTGCATACACACGGTCACACAAAAGTTCTCTGAACTTTCACCGTCAAGAACGCGGTGACCTACAACACTACGACGAGCCGAGAAAATTAAGTTCAATGCTTCCGAGCATGCGTCGTTTTTTGCACGTCGGAATTGCATACAGACGATCGCATTTTTGGATAGGAACTTTTTCCGACTGAAAAATAGAGAACCTGCCCTCAATCTTTTGCTGGATGGAATTCCGCAAGCAAAAGTCCGATGGAGCATACACACGGTCACATTTTCCAACCAAAAGCTGGCCGAATTTCCGATCGTGTGTACGGGTCATAAGATGTGATGGCTGCATTCATTTTCTTTTTTAGGCTTTCTTTATTATATTTTCATCTGGTGATCTGGCCAGTAAGTCTGCTGTTTTTTCAAAATAACACGTTCTCCAGCAGAATTGTCCCAGATGAGACAAACCATTTACCCACTTCAGCGCCAGAACTTTTTACCCCCTTCATGGCCAGGCCATTTTCTGATATTCAGAACGGTGCCAATTTAACTGGCAATTGCGCGGTCATGCAATGCTGTATTCAAACAAAATGTATATCATTTTTTTCCACACAAATAGAGCTTTCTTTTGGTGGTATTTGATCACCACTGGGTTTTTTATTTTTTGCAATATAAATGAAATCAAACATTTTGAAACAAAATATTCCCAAAATGTTTTATTTTCTGCTATAAAACATATCCAATCAAATGTCTTCATTCATTTAGGCCCAAATGTATTCTGCTACATGTCTTTGGTAAAAAAAAATCCCAATAAGTGCATATTAATTGGTTTGTGTGACTTTATAGCATCTGCAGACTATAGTATATATACACTGGAATTATTATTTTTTTATTTTTTTTACTACTAATGGCAATGATCAGCGACTTATAATGGGACTGCGATAGTGAGTGCAGCAGGCAATCTGACACTAACTAAAGCTGGGGGGGAGCTGACTAACTGACATCAACAATGACACTAATACAGCGATCAGTGATAATACTATACACTGTCACTGTAATGACACTGGCTGGAAAGGGGTGACATCTAAGGCGCTCAAGGGGTGAAATGTATGCCTAACAATGTGTAATGTGTGTATTATGTGATGCTTTTACTAACCGATCTCTTTGTTTCTTATCCCTGCTTTGCAGAGATAAGAAACAGAGAGATTGTTCCCTCTGTACAGAGTCCTGTGTTGATTGTCAACACAGGGCTCTGGGCTGTGATTAAACACAGCCAATCAGCAGGTTCCGGTCATGAATCATTGGCCCGGGACTTGCTAACAGACCCCCCTGTGTACAATCATTCCCTAAACCCGGAAGCAGGCAGTGATGTACCAATACGTCACTTTGACTGCACAGGCTGCCCATCCACAGCACACTGCAGGTCCGCAAGTGGTTAAAGTGGAATTTTACCTTAAAAAAAAAAAAAAAAAGAATGCGAACAGGCAGGATATTAGATGCAGAAGGGACATGCGGATCATTAACACAGCATGAACGGTTGAAGGCGTGGCTCACTGGACCTCAATGTGCCTGTACATAGTAACTTCTATGTGAGTTTTTAATGCACCTTTTTTTATTAAATATAAACGCACAGGCGGCCCCAGTGTGAAAGGGGTCTAACAGCCATTTAAAAGATTATTTACTTTTCTCTAACAGCGTGGTCTTAGCAGATGTTGAATCTTGTCCTATTTTCACTACAACTGTAAAAATAGTAAGTCAGCTGTCATTATGAGGTTAAGGCGTGTTGTATGTGTGCGTTTATATTTACTCTGGGTGCACTTTATCTAGCCATCAGTTCTTCGTTTGCATAGCAACATCAAGCACAGTCAAAACAATTAGTTGTTTAGCTAGGATAAGCAAAGGTTTGTCTATAATAGGGGATCCTAATGCTAAACACATTACTCAACATTACTTTCCAGCTTTTCTTATTAACGAAAGCTTAATGTATATCTCGCTGTCTTATTGGCTCCAGAACCCATGCTTTTCATACACTGCACTGATGATGGCCAAAAAGCATGAAACACTTGTATTCAGTTTGCAAAAATGACTCTGTAATACACTATTTGGCAGCGTACACACGATCAGAATTTCGGCCTGCAAAAGACCGATGAGAGTTTTTCGTTGGAAAATGCGACCGTGTGTATGCTCCATCAGACTTTTGCTGGCGGAATTCCAGCCAGCAAAAGACTGAGAGCATGCTCTCAATTTTTCGGTCGGAATAAGTTCCTATCCGAAAATGCGATCGTCTGTAGCAATTCCGACGTGCAAAATTCCTACGCATGCTCGGATTGGCTGCAACTGCCAATCAACAAAAGTTTTCCGACTCGTCTGTTTGACAGATGCCGATCTGACAATCAACTTTTGTTGAAGAAGGGATGGTCTACACTGATCAAAATGTGGCAAGTCCCTGCTGAACTGGCTGAGTTTCAATCTATTGATCCGGCTTGAAGTGTATCTAAAGCCTGAGCCTTTTTTAACCACTTAAGGACCACCCCACGTACATATACTGCGGCAGGGCGGCCCTTAAGCTCAAAATCACGTACCTGTACGTGATTGCTCTCCTCGGCTCTGGGGCGTGCCGCCGGCCACCCGCGATCGTGCACAGGAGGAGCAAAACGGCAGTCTGCCTATGTAAACAAGGGAGGGAGGAAAATGGAGATCTTGTGTTTCTGCCCAGCAGAAACACAGATCGCTGTTTTCCTCCAGTCACAGCATTCCCCCCACAGTTAGAAAGCACCCCCTAGGAGCACACTTAACACTTTGATCACCCCTGATGTTAACCCCTTCCCTGCCAGTGTCATTTATACAGTGACAGTGCATTTTTTTAGCACTGATCACTGTATTGGTGTCACTGGTCCCCAAAAAAGTGTCACTTATTGTCAGATTTGTCTGCTGCAATGTCGCAGTCCCGCTAAAAATCGCTGATCGCTGCCATTACTAGTAAAAACTAAGTCCATAAATCTATCCCATAGTTTGAAGGAGCTATAACTTTTGCACAAACCAATCAATATATGCTTATTGGGATTTTTTTTTTTTACCAAAAATATGTAGCAGAACACATATTGGCCTAAACTGATGAAGAAATTATATTTTTAAAAAAATGTGTTTTCTAGCAGAGAGTAAAAAATATTGTTTTGTTTTTTTTAAAATTGTCGGTTTTGTTTATAGTGCAAAAAATAAAGACCACAGAGGTGATCAAATACCACCAAAAGAAAGCTCTATTTGTGGGGAAAAAAAGGACATCAACTTTATTTGGGTACAGCATCGCACAACCGCACAATTGTCAGTTAAAGCAAAGCAGTGCAGCATCGCAAAAAATGGCCTGGTCAGGAAGGGGGTAAAACCTTCCAGAGCTGAAGTGGTTAATTTGGGATAGACTTTTAGAACACTTAATTTGTTCTATATCTCCGTTCTATTGGGGGATCCCCAGCGACAACTGTTACATATGGAATTCTCATTAATGTCCATTTCAGTGGTAATGGTCACCAAGACAGAGAGGGTGAATCGCCCCAGCATAGACACAGAAATGAAAATCTAACAGGGAATTTAACACTTTCTCACACTATATAAAAGTAAACATTTTGGGTTTTTATATATATATTTATATATACATATATACACATGTATATATAAATATATATACACAGTATTTTATTAAACAGTTATTAAGCCCAGTTTCTCAGCAACAAAATCTGATCAATTGCTTGGAAAAAAATGACCAGTTGACAAAACATTTTTTGCCACTACTAGGTCACCATCGTGTAGGAGAAAGATAGGTGACTGTTTTTCTATAAAAAATATTCATGCAATGTCTTGCATGTTATGCCCCAGACACCTGAAGAAGCAAATGTCCATGAAAAAAGGTGTGAAGTGACCTATCCTGGTGCAACTTTATTGCAGGACATGGTTGGGTTTAAAGGAGCCAGGGTCAATATTTACCTCTCAAGGCTTTTATGTGCTCCTGAATGTAACTGCCCCTGAGTACATACAGCTTTTTTTTTTTACATTTTCTAAACCAGAAAGAGGTACATTACAGGTAAGTGATTTTTTTTTCTTTTACTTTGTTCTTATAAGCAACAAGTTACTATTATTCACATACATATGGAAGAAGAACCCTTAAGGCCTTTTGAAAGAAGAACATCTTTGGGGTCTTTTTATTGATGTTTTCACTCTGATTATCCCTATTTTTCTAATTATATATGTAAGAACATCATAATGTTCTGCAAATGATGCTGCAATATGTTGCACAAATAATAAGCACTGTCCAGGAGTGACTTAATTCAAGCTATACTTTCCTTTGCAGCAAATGACTACATGGTAGTAACATTAATGATCATTTCATACACAGTCAATGTGATCAGATGTTCTACATGAAGCATTATCTCATACATTTTGAGGAAATTCTCATAGTCACACAAGAATAAATGCACACTTTTTTATTTTACCTTTTCTGTTGTGCCTCTGATACCCCCAATATTCAGACTCATGCTCAGCCTTCTTACTTCGTTTGGAAAGGTCATCATCACTTTTAAATATCTTCTTGGTTTTTCGAGACAAAGAAGAGAAGTTGATCCAACTTACAGGTCGAGAGAAGGGACCATGAGAGTTTCTCTTGGTCCTAAGGCTTGCAGAATTGGACTCCTTTCTCATTTTGTCTAGCAGTGGGTTGAAATATATAAATTATGCTGGTTTTTCTTCTTTCTTTCTTCACCATAAAGTACTCATTGTCTTACCTAAGAAACGTATGATGAGTCAAAATGATGTGAAAAGCTAAACCTCGCTGTCTGTAGCATTATACGAAGAATCATCTCAAGTCTTGTCACACTAACAATCTTCGATACCAAGGAGCAGATTAACAATCTGCGTTGTGTTACACATCCAAACAGCTTCAGCAAAAATGTTCATTTATCAACAGTCTGCACCAGCCTCTGAAAAGGTAAAATCCATACAAATCCATTGTGCTGAGATGAGAAGTCTTGAAAATGTTCAGTGGTGGAATCAATGTATATTGCAACCCGTAGACTGTGAAAGGTGAGCAGTGATTTGGCGTCTCCAGTTTACAAGAAACACTTCGGGCAGGTAGACATAGTATACACTATAAATATAAGCTGAGCTGCTGTGCTTCCTCTAGTGTGAAGTGAGCTGAGTGATCTCTCCACTGGGACTGTCAGTACATGGTGCAGGACACTCCCTGCTCAGTCCCCAAAGCACAACACTGACAGCAGCCTATGCCTTTCATAATGCATTGCACATGCAAGATCACAAAGCCAGGCAATGCATAAAATACTTTTACAAGACTGCAGAGTGTTTGAAAAGCAACATTTGCATCAGCATTCTTGTGACATTAGTTACCCTAGTGTCAAACTGTATACTAAAGACCAGCATTCACTTATATCCTACTGCTAACATTACTCTCTTGGTAAGCCTGGATGGTGCCAAATGGTTTACAAGTGTGAGTGGCCATAAGTATGTTAGTCCTAGTAAGCAATACTAATTTCAGTGTTACTGGAACAATTCGGAAAAGTATCTACCGAGTTCTTCTTCGTAAGTAAATATTGTTACGTACATTTTCCTGGAAAATATTTATGCACGTAGCTGCCAGTGACGGCTGGTGGGTCTTTATTTTGGGGGGCTTGCAAACAAGCACCCCCCCTCCGGGCGGCTGGCGTCCCGCCACTGACACCCCCCCCTTGGAGGCCAGCGGCATGACACTGACAACCCCCCCTCCCCAGGCAGCTGGTGGTCAGGCACCTACCCGATCTAGGGCTGGCAGGCTGTGTTGTCCTCTCCCCCTCTCCCGGGGTGCAGGTAGTGGCTCTGATGTCCGCTCCTCCCGAGACTTCCTCAGCTGTGTGTCTCCTCTCTGTTCCTCCTAAGCGCCAGGCATCCAATAGGATCGCCTGAAACTTTGGCCAGACGGGAAACAGGTCTCGTGACCTGCCTCCTGTTTGGCAGGGAGGAACTGTAGTGTGAAAATAGCGAAAATGAATTCGCTATCATCACACAACTGGGTGGGATCCGGGGCGCAGTGCTCTACGCCCCGAACCCACCCTTTTTTGAAGCCTATTAGAGCCTCTGATTCTAATCAGGTGCTTCAAAAAAACACTCCCCCCATTGTAATCCATAGTCCGGCGCCCTGATATGTAGATCAGGGGGCCGGACGCATGGATTGGGAGGGGGGGGCGGCGGTGCCCGTGCGCCCTCTATGGATGGGCCACCACTGGTAGCTTTGCATAGGTATTTTGCTTCATGTGCAGAGCTAAATTATAGATTACAGCAAGTGTAAATGTATGCAGTGTTATGGGGGAGAGGTTAATATCTTATCTTTATCATTCCCGCTTAGGACTTATTTACATCTGCGTTAGTTTCTGAAGAGCGAGCCACAGTGGATCACATTTGGAGAGTAGTGCAGACATGACTTTGGGGACTCATTTTTGTCAAAGCATCATGACCATGGCTAGTGTATAATCCTTATTCAGGGCCCGTTTGTGGGCCAAAAACATGCGTTTCTGCTCCTGTACTACAAGTCATGTGAAAAATGTGCATATAAACATGCAAAAAAGCCTCTAACTTTTCGAGCTATGCTCATACTGTGTGAACCACCGTCTTCTGGAAGCTGTGATATGTCCCAGAAGGCTGCAGGCGAAAAGAGGGGTGAACTTTGCATAGGCGATCTTGGTGGAAGTAGGGTACCTGTCAAAACCGGGTACCTGCTCCCCCCCCCCCCAAAAAAAATGTGGCAATTGTTAAAGTGGAGGGGGGAGGAGGCAAACAAGAAGGACTTTCCCTTCTGGATGAAGTTCGAATAAAACTTCAGCCTACTCCACTCATACTCAGCACACACATGCCACAGTCCTTTTACCCATCAAATATGCCTTAACCACTTGCTAACTGGGCACTGCCTAGGCCAATTTTCAGCTTTCTGTGCTGTCACATTTTGAATGATAGTTTTGCGGTCATGCAACACTGTACCGGAACAAAATTTTTATTATTTTTTTTACACAAATAGAGCTTTCTTTTTATAGTATTTAATCACCGCTGGGTTTTTCATTTTTTGCTAAAGAAAATTTTGAAAAAATAAAAAAACATTTTTTATAATTTGTTATAACATTTCGCAAACAGGTAATTTTTCTCCTTCACTGGTGTGTTCTGATGAGGCTGCACTGATAGGCTGCACTGATGAGACGGCACTGATGTGGTGGCACTGGTGGGCACTGATGAGGAGGCACTAATGAGGCTGCACTGATGGGCACTGACAAGTGGCACTGATGGGCACTGATATGTGGCACTGATAGGCAGCACTGACAGGCACTGGTAAGTGGCACTGATGATGAAGCACTGATTGGCAGCACTGATGAGCACCGATAGGTGGCACAGGTGGTAACTGATTAGCAGTACTGATGGGCACTGGTGGACACTAATTAGCAGCACTGGTGGGCACTGATTGGCAGCATTGGTGGGCAGATGCTGGGACCAATATCCCTGAAACAGTAGCCGTTTACCAGCTTTCTTCTTTTCTCTTCATGATGTCAGCGCAAGGAGAAAAAAAGCCTATAATGGGCTTACCTTTACTTCCATGATAAGCTGCTATTGGCTGACAGCTGATTACGTGGTAAAGGGCCACTGTGTTTGGCCCTTTACCCTGATCTGTGATCAGCCGAGTCCAAAGGGGGTGCACGAGCAAATCGATCACAGGAGGACGTCTATGGACACCCTCCCGACACTGGAAGGCCGCGTTGTAGTCGTCTTTCAGCTATAGCGCGGGTGATAAGTGGTTAATGGCTATGCCACAAGCGAGTCTGTAAGGGCTAGTTCACACTAGCGTTAGTCTCTGAAGAGCAATCTGCTTTCACCAGGTGTGGACTGCTCCTCACGCACCCCCACTATTACACCACTGCTCCACACTTACCTGTCAAATGCTCTCTGAAAAGCATACTGAAAAGTTGCACTCTTTAGAGGGAAATGCTTGTGTAAACTTACTTACTGTTATGTCTTTTGGACAGGAAGTGAAGGGCAGACTTTCATATCCTCCTACGTCTATCAGGGCCTTGACAGATTACATCACAATACCCATTTCACTAGAAAAGCATTGCATATTCTGACTTTATTACAAGATCAGTAAGGCTGATAACGTATCAGCTTTGCATTCATGTTACTGTACATTCATTATTTAATCAAACACTTTTAGCTTTTACTTACAATTACAGTTTTTCCATTTCCTGACTGAGTGAGGCAACGGTGATGTAACCCTGGCCTCACAGATGCATGTTGGTAAGTTACTGTCACAAGTTTTGGGGGGCAGACCTGAGTTCCAAGTAGAAAAGGGAGATGGATATATCTGCCCCTAGTAAAATATGCCCCTTTAAGCGTCTCCCACTTTTTTTCTTAAACCTGCACAGCAAAGTTATAATGTGCTAGCATGCGTCGCATAATAGCACAGCATGTGGAACTTACCTTAAAACGAAGCCCTCCAGCGGCGTGCCGACGGGGCATTCATTTTCTTTCTGGGATGGTGGGCTCCGGTCCTTTGATTGGACAAACTGCGATGACGTCACTCTCGCGTATGAGCCGCTGTTCCCAGCACATGACTCTAATGCCCCGTACACACGGTCGGATTTTCTGACGTAAAATGTGTGATAGGACCTTGTTGTCGGAAATTCCGACCGTGTGTAGGCTCCATCACACATTTTCCATCAGATTTTCCGACACACAAAGTTTGAGAGCAGGCTATAAAATTTTCCGACAACAAAATCCGTTGTCGGAATTTCCGATCGTGTGTACACAAATCCGACGCACAAAGTGCCACGCATGCTCAGAATAAATAAAGAGATGAAAGCTATTGGCTACTGCCCCGTTTATAGTCCCGACGTACGTGTTTTACGTCACCGCGTTCAGAATGATCGGATTTTCCGACAACTTTGTGTGACCGTGTGTATGCAAGACAAGTTTGAGCCAACATCCGTCGGAAAAAATCCTAGGATTTTGTTGTCGGAATGTCCGATCAATGTCCGACCGTGTGTACAGGGATAAAGGAATGGCACAGGTATGTCGTTCCTTCAGAGTGCATGCGCCAGTAACGTCATCAGTGGCTTCACAAGTAAATATCCCCTAAACAGTGCACGTTTAGGAAATATTTACTGTACTTATAGGTAAGCCTTATTATATTATTATTATTATTATTATTATTAGTCATTGTCACCTTCACGGTTGGAAATCACCACTGGGTGCTACCATCTTGGACCCTTTTTATAGGTTTACCTATAGGTAAAAATCAACCAAGGGAGTTTACTCCCACTTTAAACTGCCTGGGGTCCAATTTTTTTTTTCTGGTGCCGTTTACTACCACTTTAAGTGCTTTCTAACCCTTGATCTGAGGTCAGACCTGCCCCCTCTTCCCCTCCTGCTGAGGCCGATCTGACAATAGCTATGACTGAGATGACCGATTCATAGTTGCAGCTTGTCTTGTTTCAGAAAACGTTCCTGAGACAAGCAACGGCGAGAGGAATGCAAAGGCTGATACGCCCCCCACCTCCCTCTGCAATCCTCTTGCCATGGCTTGTCTTAGGAAAGTGTTCTAAACCAACACAAGCTGCATCTATGAACCAGGCAACTCCTTCATAGCTGTTGTGTTGGCCACAGCAGGAAGGGAGGGGGGCCAGGTCGGACCTTATTACTAGGGTTACAAAGTACACGGTACTTAATGTACTTCGTCTTATAGGGGATAAAAAAATGATAGATTTTTTTTAATGTCCATGGCCTTCTTTTCAGAAAAAAAAGCTAGCCAAACAAATGTAGATATTTTTTAAGTTGTCAAATATAATATCTAAAAGTTGTAAACAGTATTTTTTAGAAGGATTATAAAGTGGCCAGCATTCTGGCAAATATCTGCCATCAACACTGCTCAAAATGCTCACCGTATCTCAGTCATAGCTAATACATTTCCTGGATACTGTAACCGATAACTAGAGTAAGAAATTACCATTACAGAGTACTGGTTGAAATTTTACTAACGATTTAAGTACTCTAGGTGCAGTCACCTGCTCTGTAGTCCTGAAGAAAGAATATACTGAACTACTAAAGTGTCTGAATCTAAGCAAAGGGCAGCCACAGCGAGGAAGACATTTATAAAACAGGACTTCTGTCCTGCTAACCAGACCCCCTAAAGGATTTGCTGCATTTTAATCTTATTTTCATTAAAATATGAGAGTGTGGCTTATGAATTATTTCATGAGCAGCTTTTATAAGGCTGCCAACTACACCAGGTACAGGCCTCCGGGAACTATAGTGCTCAGTGTGTCCTGATGGAGAATCTCTTCAACGTTCTCGCTCATATTTTAAAAGACGCCCAAGGAAGTAATAAAGGTTTGTACTGCACTACATGAATAATCTAGGTCTAGGTACAGAGTACTGACCTTTGCTCTATGGAAATGCTCTACAATGACTCCACCAACAGTCATCTTCAATGAATCATTTAATAGACTGGCTTTGCAATGGAAATCGCCCTATGATGAAATACACTTCACAGGTAAACAATACATTTCCAGTGAGCATACAGTGTCCAGGAAGCCGAAGTGTCAGGACACACCGATGGAAGTATAAAGTATTCCCTGACATACCAAGCGAGTCTCTGCATATTACACAACTGTGTAGTGTTGTGATTAGGGACTGCAGTTGTACAACTGTGTAGTGTTGTGATTAGGGACTGCAGTTGTACAGATACTGCAAGATTTAAGTAATATTTGCTAAAGTCTATGTCAATATTTGTCAGTCTCAATCCTCGCCTATAGTTACAAACGTTGGGAGATAACTGAAAAAAAAACAAAGCGGTGAGTAAAAGCAAAAAAAAAATGTCATTTTTTTTTTTTGGTGAATAGTGAAATGCATCTGTGGTGAATAAAAGTTACAATTTGTACCAAGGTGTCTGCGGATTGCTTTGGCCCTCATCACACTAGTGTTGAAAACAGACCATTCAGGTCCACAAAGCGAATATTTTTGAAAGGGTCTGAATACACCCCATGGTCTTTTATGTGCATTTGGACGTTCAAAAGCCTTTACAAGCTCAACAGTTAGATACGTTTACCATATCAAGAAAAATTTGCATGCACAGTTTGTTTAGTGTTGGTTTTGCGGAGTTGAATGGATGTAAATGCATGTAAACACAGGCCAATGCGACTAAATGTGCCTGAACTCGGCTAAACCTGCTTTAAAGCAGGAAAATCTAAACGCAGGGGCGACCTAGGAGGCATACAAGTTATTTATACTTGCCAGATAACTTCTCCTGCATAAGGCTCTTCCACACGGGGCAGGCTCTGTTGGGAGTCCACCTGCTCAGTGGAAAATCTGTCCGCTGATCCCCCTGAGCAGGCAGATGGCTCGTTCGTCTCCACGTATGCAGAACGCACACAGACACAGCCCGCTTTCCTCTATGGGCAGTTGGATGTAAATGAACCGCCTGTCCGTTTACATCTAATCGGATCACCCAAACAGATGGGGAACAGATGTCCATCCGTCTATTTTTAGCGAATAGGATGTCTGCGGGTGTCAACTGACACACGTTCGTTGACTCCCGCTGCTCCATAGAGGGGACAGAAGGGTCTGATCAAATCCACCTGAAAAACTGACAGGCGGACCTGATCGTTCCGCTAGTGTGAAAGGGGCCTTATGCCCTGTACACACGATAGGATTTTCTGACAACAAAATCCATGTTTTTTTTCCGACAGATGTTGGCTCAAACTTGTCTTGCATACATACGATCACACAAATCTTGTCGGAAATTTCAAACGTCAAGAACGCGGTGACGTACAACACGTACGACGAGCCGAGAAAAATGAAGTTCAATAGCCAGTGCGGCTCTTCTGCTTGATTCCGAGCATAGGTGGAACTTTGTGCGTCGGAATTGTGTACGCACGAACGGAATTTACGACAACAGATTTTGTTGTCGGAAAATTTGAGAACCAGCTCTCAAATTTTGTGCAATCGAAAATGTCCAATGGAGCCTACACACAGTCGGAATTTCCGACAACAAGCTCCCATAAAACATTTTCTGTCTGAAAATCCTATCGTGTGTACAGGGCATAAGGTTTAGGTTCACACCTGTGTGGATGATTGCCGTTGTTGGGCCGCACCTGTTCCTGCAGCCGCAACCACCCACACAGAAAAACGTGCTGCCGCTCAGGAGATGGTGAAGGAGTTTAGGGTTAATGGTACCCCCCATGAACTGGAAACCAAAGTGTGGCTTTCCATGTTGGGAACTGCACTGCATTTGCAGTTTCCACGTAGTAACCTGCGTTTTCAGAAGGCACAACAGCCCATTCATAAGAATGGATGGCATTCCCGTGCAAAGCATGGCTTGCAGAGCTGCTCAAGTGTGAACCTAGCCTTACCTTAGAAAAGGTAAACGCAGGAGTGCCAGCGTGAGTGAGGCTTTAGAGATCTGTCAGAATGCCCCAGAAGTCCTGATAAATGGGATGATCTGTGACAATAATTCAGTTCCTGAAGTCAACTTTGGAACATCCAACAGCCCCCTGCATCCCAACAGTTAGCGTGGCTGCCTATCATTGTTGCGGACCCATAGATCAGGAATTGGAGCTAGTATTTGCTTGATAAAGCACCTAAGTATTTGGGTTTCTGGAGTGTCCCAGCAGATATATAACGAGACATGTAGGCATCAATAGGTGTACTTTAAACCAACAAATGGCTTCTTTCCCTTTCTCTTGGACACAAGGATGATGGGAGCACTGTACTTTGATCTGAGTTTTTTTGGTTCGTTCATCTTCTGCATCTTTATGAGAAGTTCCAGTCAGACTTTTAAAGGGTTCAATTGAACACAGAAATAGAGGACCTGCCAATAATTACTTGTTGTTGGAATCCAGGTTCTGGGGCTATCGTCCTCATCCTACCCAGCGAGTCAATACCAGAAAAAAGTATTCAGGACAGAAGACTTTTCAGACATCACTGGTTTCCAGCTTATTTCAGTGATTTACTAAGACAAGTGAAACCAAACAAGTCCCATATTTTATCCTCACACATTCACTTTCATCTAATTTATATAATGGAAAATAAACAAGTGGAGTGGAAATATCACAAGATGGGCTTGAACACTAAGGTGAGTGAAAACAAAGCAAGAAGACAGCAGGTGACTTATCCCACCAAACTAGGGTTGCCACCTCATCCCTTTAAACCTGAACACATATGAATTACACAGGTTCTGAGGCTAATTTAATGCAGATAAGGCACCAAGTGAGTTTAATTACCACCTTAATCAGCTACAGAACCTGTGTAATTAATATGTGTTCGGTTTGATGAGGGATGAGGCGTCAACTCTACACCAAACACACCCAAAATGTAAACTATCCTATAGGGGATTTTTCCCTTTAGAAACCTCTACCTGTCACTGAGAGGCTTACTTATGGAAAGAAGATCAGTGGTCTAGGTCTCTAGGAAAACCCATAATTGGGAACAGAAATCTGAGTTGGGTTGGGTTTCTTGTAATTATATTCCCTTGCATAATATCCAGCTGGAAGAAGAAACACAAAGTAGACAACAAAAACATTAGAAGAAAAGTGTGTTCAAATAGACCCAGGAACTGTATATAATTACCAGAGAAAATCTTAAACCTATGAGTGGGCTATATGGGTTGGCCTGCTCAGCCTAATGTCATTGTATCAACAAAAAGACATCAATTAAAATGAAAAAAATAAAAACAATGTGTACGGTTTTATTCTGCCTGTGACCTCACTGGGGATATTTGCCTTACTTCTTGTCCCTGTGATGCCCATGCAAGTATTTGGAGGTTCCGTGGTAAATAGGATAAGAATACACAGACAGCAATAAAGAAAAGCATTGTCAGAAGTTCGAACCCTTTCTCACTGTATTTAAAAAAAAAATGAATCTGTCATTATTGAGAAATTTTCACATCACTTCCGGTCTTGATTTCCCAAACAGTGTGCAAAAAAGACCCCAAAAAACGTACCTTCCCCTGCTTTATCCAATATGAGGTTAAAGGAGAAGTATGGACAAAGCCCACTGACGGCAGAGGTCACAGAGCCAGCCCAGGCTCTGCAGGGATCCCGACAAGAATATCGGGATCTGCCCAGAGCGGCATCTGGCTCAGCCTCCGAGCATGTTGCTGAGAGCCTGAGCCAGACGCTCCCGCCCCCTCCACAGTCCGATGCTCCAGTGAGTGTTGGTGGGGCAGAGAACAGGTAACTGAATATCACCACACTGTGCTTAGAGCAGAAAATCTGAGCGATAGGCAGTCTTTGATCGCTCAGTTCTCAGTGTAGAGCTGGCGGGGGACAGCTGCAGCATTGCATCAATGCTGCAGCCATCTAGGTGAGTATGAATGTTTATTAATTTAAATTTTTTTTTATTTCCGTAGTTCTTTTTCAAAAGTTTTGGTCCGAGTCAGGATTTAAATATACAATTAGATTTATCATTATCCATACAGGGTAGAATACATAATTTGTAAAGGGATTATATGATCAAATTGGGTCAACAGCAAGAATAGTTTGCCAACCATGGTGTACACATGTATAATTATTTTATCCATTTATATATAAGTGTGGCTAGGACATCTGCACAATGTCAGAACAAGCCAAGAACACCATATAATTCAGTTTCCAGCCCTGAGCCAATGGTCTTGTAAAAAACAAAAGTCTGTGCTGGTTCAACAATGTGTATCTTTTAATTTAATCCATCCACTCCCTGTAATTTCAGCTTGAATGACTCAGCTGGACCTTGCAGTACGGGCCTCACCCATGCTTACTATCACTGCTTCACAATAACATTTGGATAGTGCACGGAACATTTACAGAAGATATATAACAGTCTCAATGACGCATAACACAATGTTCACCTAGTGTAAAAAGTAAGATCGTCCAAAACTGACATTTTCTGTTCAATTTTGGGGTGAACTTTGCCTATGTAAGACAGGGCCTCAACTTTTCTGCTGCAGATCACTCCATACATTTTCAAGATTCGACCTACCAATTCAGAACATGTATACCAATAGGTAGGTGGTGCAGGTGGTACAAATAGGCACTTAAGTCACTGCTTTATCTCAATGATAACTGGTAAAGTTATATATTTTCAAACACTAGCAGGGCTGATTTACTACAGGAGTTGATTATCTTTAAACCATAAACTGTGTATATATTCACTTCAATTCACCAATCACATCAAAGGCAAACTACTGTTTTGAATTTTGAAGAAAGTATTTTATTTTTATTTTTTTACTACCTATAGTATCTTCATTTAAAAAAAAACATTTAGGAATCGCTTGTAATAAGTGGAGTAGTAGAAGTACTTGTGGCTCACATAGTCAGGGGGTACTTTGTAATACTGATCTTTACAAGCAGTTGTGTATTTTAAAATGACTCAGCCTCTTGAAAAGAAAAGAACAGCTGTCTGAAAAATAAATCTCTTTATACTTACTACCAGTAGGTGGCGAGCCAATCCTTTGCTGTATTTAAGAGATACAGCCTCTAGCACAGAGATATGCAATTAGCAGACCTCCAGCTGTTGCAGAACTACAAGTCCTATGAGGCATAGTAAGACTCTGACAGCCACAAGCATGACACCCAGAGTCAGATGCATGATGGGACTTGTAGTTTTGCAACAGCTGGAGGTCCGCTAATTGCTTATCCCTGCTCTAGCAGAAGCTTTAACATCTAACACTCGGATGTCTGCATTCCCCGCCATGTGCTATGTACAGGACACAGTAGTGGCAAAGCAACCAGCGGGAGGAACCACAGCAGACAGCGGGCATCCGTCACAGTTCTGTGAAGATTCTGCCAGTGGCCTAGCGCTTGTAGGGTTGCCACATGTCCAGGATTCACCCAGGCAGTACGGGTTTTGAGTCATTTTGAATCATGTGTCCAGGTCTCCTTCCACCTGGATCCCGGACACATGATCCAGACCGCACTGTGGCTCTGTGCTTCATCTGCTCAGTTGGTGGCCGGGGGAGGAACATGACTAGTTAATGTTATCAGGCACAAGTTCTTATCTTTATTCAGCAGTTCCGACAATTTAATCAGAGTCCTGATGTCCGCTTCTATACTGATTCGCTGGGGAATGTAATTTCCGGGAACCGCAGCACAAGGATTACTCCGCCTGAGCCCAAAAAATCATCAAATAGTCCCGGCGGAGTAATCCTTGTGCTGCGGTTCCCGGCAATTACATTGCCACGTGTTCCGTCAGATTAGGCGACCCATCAAATCTTTTAACAAAAGTCACGTTCTGTCATGGCCATGTTGGTACATCCCGCAATCGTCCGCAGTAAGCCTACAGTCTGAATCGCCAAGCGAACATCTTTTTACACCCACCGAGTCCTGATGTCCACTTCTATACCGATCCACTGGGGAATGTAATTTCCGGGAACCGCAGCACAAGGATTACTCCACCTGAGCCCAGAAAATAATCAAATAGTCCCGGCGGAGTAATCCTTGTGCTGCGTTTCCCGGAAATTACATTGCCAGGTGTTCCGTCAGATTAGGCAACCCATCAAATCTTTTAACAGAAGTGACGTTCTGTCATGGCCATGTTGGTACACCCTGCACTCGTCTGCAGTAAGCCTACAGTCTGAAGTCGCCAAGTGGACATCTTGTTACACCCACCAGAGTCTTGCATTTCACACTTATTTTTACAAGTAAACTCAGCTTATATCGTGAAATACAGTATTTTGAAATCAGTCTCACTGTTTTGATGTTGAGTTTTAAAAGCAGCGGTCTTCTGTCAGATTAGCAAACCTGTGAGATCAGCAAGCTTGCCACTGCTTTTAAAATTCAACATCAAAACAGTGTCACAGAGTTCTAAATACTGTATTTCATGATATAAGCTCAGTTTACTGGTAACAATAAGTGTGAAATGCAAGACTTCGGTGGGTGTAAAAAGTTGTCCACTTGGCGACTTTAGACTGTAAGCTTAATGTGGCCAAGTGCGAGGTGTACCAAGATGGCCATGATGGAATGTCACTTCCGTTACAAAATCTGACGGGTCGCCCAATCTGATGGAACACCGGTGTAGAAGTGGACGTCGGGACTCTGATTACATTGTCGGAACTGCTGAATCAAGATAAGAACTTGTGCCTGACATTAACGAGTCATGTTCCTCCGCTGGCCACCAGCTGAGCAGATGAAGCCCAGAGCCACAGTCCAGTCTGGATCATCACAAGAGGTAAGTACTTGAGCTGAGTGGTTATACAGTCCTGTTCCTGTCCCCAGCTCCCTGCTGATTTCACAGAATATACTGGAATGGCTGAACAGCATTAGGGCTCATTTACACATGTTTTGTCTTCTGAAGAGCAATCCATGTTTGGATCGCCCTTCAGATGACATTTGACAGGCAGTGAGGAGGTGTTATATCACCTCCTCACCACCTGTTTAAACCCCACAGCAGTGCCCCGCAACTGAATGCATTGCACAGAGATGTGCAGCACTGCAGTGACAGCTGGTGTTTTTTTCTTTTGGGGGGGTCGGTCGGTGGCGGCAACCCCCCCTCCCCCCGGGAGGACAGTGGGGACATCAAAGCCCTGCACTTACCCCATCTAGGAAGCAGGCGCCGTGCAACCCCCTCCTCCTCAGTGCCCAATAGGATTGCCTGACCTTTCAGCCAATTTGGAAACGGCTTCCTGATTGGCGGAGAGGTGATTCAGTGTTAGAAAAGTGAATATTAATTTGCTTTACTAACGCACCTAGGTGGGCTCTGAGCGCAATGGTCTGCGCTATGGGTCCCCCCCATTTTGAAGCCCATTAGAGCCTAAGGCTCTAATCAGGTGCTTCAAAAAAAAAAAATCCCTATGCATGAATCTATCCATTAACCATATAGAGGGTGGCGTGGATAGAGGGGGCAGCACCCATGCACCCTTAGGCCCCATTCACACCTAAGCATATCATTTTCAGGCAGAAAGTTGCGGGATTTTGCCGCAATTTTGCCACGATTTTTTACAGGTCAAAAGGTCACCAATATAAAAAGCAGAAAAACGCCCAAATCTGCCTAAAAAAAAAAAAGTTCCAGAACTTGTTTGAGCTTCAGGCGTTTTGAAGCTTCTGGCCTCAGGCATTTTGGAGTGGAGATGTGAACCATCTCCATAGAGAATAATTCAGGCTTCAAGCTACAAAACGTTCAGGTGTGACTGGGGCCTTAATGGACGGGCCTCCCCCACCACACTGTGATGCAAAGCATTTTGCCTGTGGCATGTGTACATCCCCCTTTGCTGCCTTTGCAGCATAAAGTAGAACTATGGGCAAAACTTCTTTTTTTTTTTTCACCATCTCTGTCCCATTACGGAGATTTTCATTCACTTCCTGTCCCATAGCCAAACAGGAAGTGAGGGAAAATCCCTGCGAATGAAGGGAATTTCTTGGGGATCATTTTTTAGAAGTATTTGACAGGTGGTGAAGAAGCGTTATGTTTCCTCCTCACCACCTGTTTTTAACCCCTAAAATCCCATGACACTGTGCTGCAGCCATTAAGTTGAAAGGGTTGAGTTAAGCAAGTGCAGTGCCATGCGCCACTAACCTGTTCGAGTTTGGCGTGAAGAAAAGGTGGCAACCCTAGCTTGAAGCCTGATGGAGAGATACGTATTAAAAGTCTTTTTGTAGGGGACTCTTTTTAGAAATCTTTTTCAAGTGACAGAGACTTTGTTAAGCTTTAGAAATGAGAAAAAGTAGCAATGTTATCCACAGCAACTGGTGAAATATTTTATTTTATTTTAAAATGAAAATTAAAAATTTGTTCAAAAAAAAAGAAAAACATACTACAAGTATAAACTCCACCTTTGTTAAAAAAAAGATGATATAAAGCGGAACTAAACCCTCCTATCCTATCAGGGGAGCTGCAATCTTAGCTTAGCCTCTGTTTGCTTCTACTTAAATTAAGACCAGAATTCTAACTGCTATTAAAATCATTTTTATTAAAATAGTCATTTGATCGAACAATATCCAATATTATATGCTTCAGTTCTGTCTTTACAAACCAGCTAAAAATGAATAAATTAAAGAGGAGCTCCAGGCTCCCCCCCCCCCCCCCAAAAAAAAATGAAAAGGCAGCAGCTTCAAATACTTTAGCTGCCGAATTTTAATATTAGGGCATTTACCTGTCTAGGAATCCAGCAGTGTCCTCACCCGAGCCGATGTATCCAATCGGAAATCAGGTGCTGGTGCCGCCATCTTGACTAAGGGAAACCAGCAGTGAAGACTTGCGGCTTCACAGACGGTTTTCTGCTGTGCAAATTGTGAATGGGCAGGCTGCGTGGGGGGGGGGACTTCTGGCTCAGTTTTCTGTGACAAACTGAACCAGAAGTGGGAGCAGGTACCTGTCAAAACCAGATACCCACTCCCCCCCCTCGAAAAGGTGTCAAATGTGGCAGTGGGCGAGAGGCAGACAAGCAGAGCTTCCCCTTTTCAGTGGAGCTCCGCTTTAATGAGTAGCCTACTCATGATTTGATTTTTGTGTTATCACATTATTTTCATGATCAGATTATCAAACCATCGGTGATCTGAGCGAAAGTTCAGCTCCCCTCCTTCCCCTGCAGCCTTCTGGGACACTTCACAGGTCTCAGAAAACTGCAAAACCAAATCAGATGACGCAGCTCGCACATGCCCAGTGGGCAGCCCACTTTGAAGCTGCAAGCAGTCATAGCCAGCTGCCCACAGTTAGTATGCCGGTGCCGGTGGCTAAAGCCCAGAAACTGGCCGGGTGAGGACGGGGTTGGATCCTAGGACAGGTAAGTGTCTGTTTATCAACAGTCAGCAGCTACAGTTTTTGTAGCGGCAGACTTTGAATTTTTCAAAATATGACTGAAGAACCTCTTTATGAATAAGACCTTTAGTGCTAATGGTCCCTATATCCCATGTCACAAAGTTGAACTGTACGACTACTGGTATGTTACACTTTGTAATATAAAGCTAGTCCACAGTTATATTACAAGGCTGTCAACATTTCTAATAATGTATAACTTTATAGGCAAAGTCCATTAAAGAAAACATCTGTTCTATGGGACACCAGCTGCAAAACACTCTGTTGTAGTATAAGAATAGTATGCAGCTCTAAGTAACATGAATTGTAATGCTATCTGTATCAAATTATATATGTCATCACTAAGTATAACTATGAAGCAAGACTACAATCAAATATAATTGAAAAAATACATTGCAACTCAGGTGGTTATTATACTAACATGGCAGATACAAAGTAATATATCAATACATTCTACTATTTAAATATGTACTGTGGTTTCAATAATCCAGGGAACAATCCATTCATCGGTATATCTCACTTTTGACCACTAGGTGGCAGAGCACTCCACATTTTGTAATTCTCTAGGTCTCATACAGCTTTTTTTGCAATACAACTTTTAATGCCATAAAAAAGTGGATGTGGTTGGATGACAAATGCCCAAAACAGTTATCAATTGTTATAAATAAGAAACAGCTATTCAAAAGTTATAAAATTGAGAATTATAGAAGGATCTCATGTCTAAATTTTTAATTGTAAAGTGCACAATTACAATTTAAATAGCCAAAAAAAAAAAAAACCATTGTGGGTTAAGGATGCATTTTATTTCCATTTGTATGGATTACTGGCCTCCTTCAGTAAATACTTGCTATCTGGCTGTTTCAATACTTTTGGGTCACAGAAGATTATGCAAGAGAGCCATCAATGGTAGCCTTCACATTTCTATTATGACAGGTAAATCCGGGGTAGGCAACCTGGGGCCCTCCAGCTGTTGTGGAACTACATTTCCCATGAGGCATTGCAAGGCTGGCAGTTACAATTACTCCCAGAGGCATGATGGGACTTGTAGTTCTGCAACAGCTGGAGGGCCCCAGGTTGCCTATCCCTGCCCTAAATCAAGATACTGTATAGCGCGCCTTCTCGAATATTCGTTTGAGGGACAATTGCAAACCATATGGTGCAGCACAGAGCTATTGCTTGAGCAAATAGCAAGTTTATGAATGTTTACAAGATATGTAGGATGCTTCTGGGGCAAGGAAAAAAGTTTGTTCATCAGTTTGCTAAAATGCAGTGATCGATTATTTTTC
Source organism: Lithobates clamitans (assembly GCA_037952925.1). NCBI lineage: Eukaryota > Metazoa > Chordata > Amphibia > Anura > Ranidae > Lithobates > Lithobates clamitans. Next base: position 5,093,471 of record JBBGZY010000552.1, on the reverse strand, counting down.
ATTTTAGTCCCATCCAAAGACAGATTTGATCTGGAGTTGTACGGTGTCTTTGAGGACATAACAACAGATCTCCCATACATGGTATTTAAAGCTCAACTCAAGACAGAGGGATTATTTAACTATCCACAAGGTACTTTGTCTTCTCAATGTGAAATGTAATGCTGCGTACACACGATCGGAAACTCGGCCAGCAAAAGACCGATGAGAGGTTTTGGTCGGAAAATGCGATCGTGTGTATGCTCCATCAGACTTTTGCTGGTGGAATTCCCGCCAGCAAAAGATTGAGAGCAGGTTCTTAATTTTTCTGTCGGAAAAAGTTCCTACCTGAAAATGCGATCGTCTGTACAAATTCTGATGCGCAAAAATTCCTACGCATGCTCAGAAACAATTCGACACATGCTCAGAAGCACTGAACTTCATTTTCTCGGCTCGTTGTAGTGTTGTACGTCACCGCGTTCTTGACAGTCGAAAGTTCAGAGAACGTTTGTGTGAACGTGTGTATGCAAGGCAAGCTTAAACGGAATTCCGTCGGAAAAACCATCCAAGTTTTTTCCGACGGAAAATCCGCTTGTGTGTACGCGGCATTAGCCATTTTTTCTTTTTACTGTTTTTCAGTAGTTTAAATAGCTTACGCGGATCCCCTATTCCTCTGTTATCTGTTTTTGTGACCAGGCACTGACATTTCACCCCATTTGAGAATTAGCCCCATAGTCTGTAGAAGGGGGGGGTTATAAAGTCATGCCTCCTTTTATCAGTGGGTACAATTGGCACAGCACCTGTTTGCAACCCACCACAAGCACCACATGCATTGACTGGCAGCAATAAGCTCCACCAGCACACACCTCCTACTGCGTCCTGCATTTCCCTTTGAATGATGGGAAATATAATGCTCTTTGTCCAAGCACAAGTGACATGCAACAATAGCTTATGTCCCCCCCAACACCTGTGATCAGTGTATTTAGTCTAAGTTGATGATGTCATTGAGATGAAAACTGCCATTTACACAAAAAGTAAGGGAGCATTTTAAATATTGATCAGTAGTTTATTTAAGTATGGGGAGATGGATATGGAAACATTAAATGTGCAGGATCTTGGAGTTGACCTTTAAGAGAGAACCATAAAATGAAAGAGAAAGTCAGTTATTAAGTGTTGTAACTTCTGCATTTACCTCTATCAAAGCACAAATACATACGGCAATATTCAATTGAGTGTCATAGTAAAACGGAAACGAACTATTAAGCAATAAGCACCCATTTACCACATAAGTTTAAGGGGAAATAGAAAATACTGCCTCTGTACAACAATGATCTACCAGCAAACTGAACTATCCAGAATGAATACATGATTAATAGAATAAACCATTTCAGAAAAGAACTTAGTCCATAAGCCACATTTGTTAAACAATAAAATCCATTGTGTGAATGTGAACTGGGCAGTGCTGACACTCCAGATCACAGCCTTCGGCAAACCTTGACTGTTATTACGTCAAGAGTTACCCTTGAATAGCGAGAGTAGACTGAGACTCACTCACCCGCTGAAGCTAAAGCCCAGAAATATCAAAAAACTGGCTCTTAACATTCTCTGCAAATCATCCTCTATTAGAAAGGAAAGGCCAGCTGACCAAAGAGTAGAAAGAAAGGAGCTTTTGTGGCACATATTCAAATAAGCATTAGCTGCTATTCAAATTACACAGGTTTTGAATTATAGATGTTGTCTCAGCCAGAAAAACCCAAAGTCCTCATGAACAATTCATGCAGTCATTACGTTTATTTGAAGTATTATTTACCTGGCTGTTTTTATCCCTTCAACAAATTATAAGCAGATTTATTCAAGCATTTAAACCTTAGAAATGTATACAAACGTGTAATAGTAATATAGCGTTGCGTCTGTTTAATTCATTGTAAGGCCACATATTGCTGTTTACTTGGATTATGTTGCCAAGAATGCATGGCTGCCTGTTTTTGGTGCAGGGAAAGGTGGTTTCAGCACCAGTGTTGATCCACCATGGGCTGGCAATAGTGTTAATATCAGGTTATGGGAAGATGAGGGTTAGGGCCAAAAGTTATAGGGGTACAGGGGTCAGGGTTCAGCTTATGGTTAGGTTAAAGGGGATACATTTTAGGTTAAAGCAGCCATTCTTAACCAGGGCTCCTCGAGAAATTGCTTGGGGTTCTTTGAGCTGTGCCTAATTGACCTCCCATCTGATGGAGCCTGCATAGCTTTAGAGCCACTAGAATGTCACCAATTGTCTTTTTTTTTTAACTCTTTATTGCAAAAGGTATAAATACAGTTTACAGAGTAGAGTGATTTTCATTATCAGTTACAGTATAAAGAATATTGCAACAAAAGAGCAAAATAGTGAAAACAGCTTGTCTCACAACCGTAGAGACCAAACAATCATTAAATAAGTCAGATATATCAACATTTGAGATCAATGGGTGCATACATAGTCGTACAGTGGCTATAATTGAAGCAGTGGTAATTACCAAGTCCAGGCATTAAAATCGCAGCAACATAGCTTTAATGTTCTACACAGTCAGAGTAGAAGAGCTCCAGATATCCCAAATTTTGTTCTATTTTTTTAGGACAGCCTCTATGCTTGAATAGTAGTTTCTCATAGGGTAAAATTTGGTTGAATGATTGTATCCAGTAGTGCATTGAAGTAGGAGTAGGCTGGATCCATCCAAGTGCTATGGATTTACAGGCCAGAAAGAGTGTTTCTCTCAGTAATATTCTACCAATGACCTTTTTAGCTGACTGTAAAGGAGATATTATTCCACCAACCACTAATGTGCATATTCCCAATGTCTCCAGATGGCCTAACCTTTAGCAGGTTTTCACTGAGACCTGAAAATTATTTCAAGGGTTCCTCTGGAGTAAAAAGTTTGAGAAAGGCTAAGTTAATGTGGACCTTCAGTCATGTTTTCACCTTTCCATCTATTAAATCAGGGATCCTTAAACTACGCCCCTCCAGCTGTTGCGGAACTACGCGCCCCATGAGGCATTGTAAAACTCTGACATTCACAGACATGACTAGGCATGATGGGAATTGTAGTTTCTGAACAACTGGTGGGCCAAAAAAAACATTTTTTTTTTGCCAGTAAATACCTTATACAGCCCACTTCCTGTTTTTTGTCTGGTAAAAAGCCTAGGCTTATGACATCATGCACAGCTCTCTCTCAGTCTTGTGAGAGTTTGCCAGGAAGGAGATGAGTCATAAATTATCACAAAATATGTGAGCAGACTGCAGTTCCCCTTTAAAGTGTATGTCAGGGAATTTTTTTTTTTTAAAAAAGGTACATACACATTTCGTCATGTTCTGTTTCTTCAAAAATTCAGCAATTAAAGAAGAATACCTGCCAGACATCCAGTGAGCTCCTAACTTCCTTTGGACTTTGCCTGTGCTGCACTGAAAATCCCAAGCAATTATATCAGTCCTGCCCAGTTCACCATGGTGAGCTAAAAACACCTCTCCCTTATGTTTTATGCTATGGAAATGGGTGACAAGGCTGTCCCTCTATATATACAGTACAATGAGGGAGCATTGTCACCCTGTTGACAGAATCACCAGGTGAAAAAGAAAAAAAAAATGCACACCACATCGAAGGTCTAGAAAGCTGCAATATATTTTTGTTCCTGGGTTTCAATTCGCTTTGGGTTTTAGGCTTAAAGGTAAGTAATAATCTGCAAATTTAGGTTAAGGGAAAACATTAGGGTAATGTTAAGGGTTAGGTGTGAAGGTCAGGTTAAGTTTTGGGTTAGTATGAGGGTTAAATGTTGGGGGGGGAGGTATTACGGGGATAATCTAAACATTGGGTTTTAGGGTTTGGGTGAGGGGAAAGTATAAGGGGTAGGCTAATTGTCAAATAGTGTTAGGAGCAAGGTTTTGTTTTTGATTTTTTTTTTTGCAGTGGTCGAAAAAGGTTAAATTGCAGAAAAATGAGTATGCCAAGAGTTCAAAAATTAGAATAGCTAGCGGGGGAGGCACTGTATATAACATATACTGGCTCAAGCAACTCAATACTGGGAGATCATATACAGCATAAAGGACATAGAAAAGAATGGGTGTTCAAGGATGGTCTCTCAGTATATAAATTTGAATAAGTGACCTACATAATATAAAAAAATCCATAATTTTTTTACAAAAATCTAAATTTTTTTTTACATTTGATAAAAACAACTTTACATTGATCAACCATATGTAAGAAAATTAAGGCAACAATCAGAGGTAATTGAAATGTTATCTTCCTACGTGTTTTGCGGTCGTAGCTGCTTGCTCAGGGTTAGAGATTTCTTTGTCTGATACAAGTGCCTAGTATCCACAATTTAAATCAGGTGGGTTTCTCATGTCTGAATGGGCTATGGGAAAGCTAAAGGAAATGATCAGGCAGCAATAATACCCACTGTGCATCAGATATCATAGAAAAAGGATGGGAGAAAAGTGCAAACGGCCAACTGTGGTTCTAGAAGGCTGGGAACATGGTCTCTGAGCAGCTACATGCTTTCAGGATGGTATAATCATCACGGTAATAATTTTCATTGGAGCACAAATAGAGGTTGGTGTACAAATAGTTCCCAGTAAGTAAATATTGCATCCAGCGATATGCCAGTATCTGTTGCAAACCACTTATCCAGATATCCTCCTGCTTCCCAAGGACCCAAAACCCATAACTCAAGATACCATCTGGAGCTTTATAGTCCTACTTTTTAAACCAACTTTATTAAAAAGTTATAAGTGATTACAGGTTCACAATCATTTTTAGGAAACAAGTAATACCAGTATTAATATGAGAAAGTCCACCCAATTATCTGCAATCTACATTCTTGTAGATATACTTGTCTTCTATACACTTGTATTATAGCCAGGTTAGACAGAACTCCTCATATATGAGATGGAATAGTGTGCCCCCAAAAGCCTATGCTGAGTAAAAGAATACCAATAAAAGGGGCGCTGTGACCTGGCGTACTGTGGCAATGGTTCTATGAAATTCTCAAGTGTAGCTTTAATTACTGAGCAGCAAATTTATTGCATTAACAACCTGAATTTATAAACACACCGGCATTTACACAATTGGATAAAAAAATTAGAATGAGGTATGACATACAACTAAACCATGAGCTTCCATGGGGACATCCGGTAGAAGGCAAATGTAAACAAACCTCCTTAGGTGAATATGTGTCAGGAAATCCCTTCACATATTGTACAGACGTGTAGTATAGAAAATATGAAACTTTGTTTTTAGAAGATGTTTGGTATGAAACACAAGCTTCTCAAGGCATTTGGAGGCGTAGACAATTTGTTAAAATTGCCGTTGACCCTCTGCTCCCCTACTCGTCAATCAACTACAGACTTCACACCTAGGAAAGTGGCAAAGACTTGTTTCTCTATTCCTCAGCCAACACTAGACACCATCTGCTTTCACATTTCAACACCTAGCTGCACAAAACAATGGTGGATTCAAATTCCTTCTGCAAATCTTACAATCTTTATTTTTCACCATGCAATTTGTCTTTGTTACATACAATTATAAAAGACAGTCAGGGAACTATTGGAGTTGACAATGTTGCAAAGAAACAGGTTATAAATGTGTGTTCAGTTTTATTTCTATGATAATTGTTTTTACTGAAATTTACAATGTAAATAAAAGCACTTCTCCAGACATGCCGACATCCCGAATACAAGAGGTTAGGTCTCAATTACACCATTTCTATGCCAGTAAACTGCAAGCCAAACACCCCAAGCAGATTCTCATACCATGAAGCCACACATGCCAACTGTCCTCAGTAGACACTTGAGGTTACAGTATGTATATAGGATGGAATGAAAAATAACAAACATGTTATACTTACCTCCTCTGTGCAGTTGATTTTGCACAGAGCAGCCTGGATCCTCCTCTTCTCGGGTCCCTCTTTCCTGCTCCTGGCCCCTCCCTCATATCGAGTGACCCTCAGCCAGCAGCTTCCTATGGGGGCACCAGAGCTGAGTCAGAGCTCCGTGTATCCATTCAGACACAGAGCTCCGACTCAGCCTCGGCCCCTCTCTCCCCGGATTGGCTGACAAGCTTTTATTGACAGCCGCAGGAGCCAATGGAGCCGCTGCTGTGTCTCAGCCAATCAGGAGGAGTGTCCCAGACGCCTTAGACACTCGTGGACATCGCTGGAGAAAGAGGGGGCTCAGGTAAGTAAATAGGGGGTGCTGGGAAGGCTGCTACACACAGAACGTTTTTTATCCTAATGCATAAAGATAAAATACCTTCTGCCTTTACAACTCCTTTAAAGCAGTATTAAACCCAAACCCAAAAATGTAATATATTGCAATTTACTAATCGTTAGATGTGGCAGCTAGATTTTTTCTTTTTTTTTAGGCTTTATTCTCCTCCTGTATTAGAGTGGCCCCACTCTGGATGAATGATCACAGGAGGTGCAGCAGACAGCAGCATTGTCAGTCTGGGGGGAGGGAATTGTTAAATCTACTAGCAGATTGAAATACACTCATGCATTGTCAGTCTAGGGGGAGGGCAGTGTTAAGTGTACTAGCAAATCGAAATACACTAACAAATCGAAGCCTAACTCCAGCTCACACTTTATCAGTAACAGTTTTTTTTTCCTTTTGGGATAAAGATTTTACGTGAACAAATAAAATCTGATCATTGTAAGCATCCCTGCCAGTGTTAAATGGTTTGTCTCATCTTTATGTTTTTTTTAATTCTAAACGCAGCTTTTGCCTGCTTTTCATCATTTCGAAAATACTGGTGCTGATCATGTATCTATAGCACAGGACCTCTTTGGCTGATCATTCAAGAAGGTAAGCTGTAAGTGCTATATATCTGGTGCAGAAAGCAGGAGATCAAGGGGTTAACATACAAGGAACCCCTTGTTATGGCATTGTCCTAGCTCCTAAAGGGTCTTTAAACCCGCAACTAGTTCTTTGTGAAGAGTGATGGTAGATGTGCTCAGTCCTCCGGATGTTCTGGATCAGTGGTCTGCCTCAAGTAAACTGACAATATGAACAAAGTGCACACCTAGAAAACAAGGATGGGACTACAGTGTTATGGTCACCCACAGGTTTGTTAGTATGTTCATGTACTAATTAGGAGATGTCAATGCAGTACTACCATCTTTGTAACATCTGTCAAAGCTTTACTTAAATCCCACACACAAGCCTATCTGTACGGAAAATTGATCTTCCTTTTGTTCTATCAGAAGTACTTTCCAGCTGGCTCCAGACTTTTATACGCTTTGGAAATAGGTAGGTGGATAATGGCTTGAGCAGTGGAAAAAAAGGATATTTCCATTAAAGTAGAGATTTGATGACTAAATATATCCAAACTGAAAAAGAACTGAAAAAGTCATTTGACTTATGCCAGACTGCCCTGCAAAATCTGCATTTAAAACATACTAGGCGAACAGTGATATGTTTTTCCAGCTTTAAAACGATATAGTACAGCATCACAGGTCTGGCTATGAAGTTGCGTTGTACAATTCATTTAAGCCTCGTACACACGATCGGATTATCCGCAGATAAAACCTCAGACTTTTGTCCGAAGGTGTGTGCCTGGATTTTGTCTTGCATACAAACAACAAGGAATTGTCAGCCAACAAACACGAATGTAGTGACATACTATGTGATTTTTCAGCTCTTTAGGGCCACCCCTTGGGCTCCTTCTGCTAATTTCGTGTTAGTAGAAGTTTGGTGAGTGTTGATTCGCGCTTTTCAGTTCGCTCTTTTCATTTCGTGTACTTCAGTTCGTTTCTGAACAGCCGTTCATCAACCAGACTAGTTGTGGAATCAGAGGAGATAACATGTTATTTATTATTGGCTTGGAGTTATTGCATTGACCCAAGTACAGTCCAGGGACAGGAGGAGGAGGGGTTCTAGGACCAAAAATTGGTTGCTTTATTAATCGTGACCAATTATGTCATAAGCCTTTGCTGCGGGAGCTCCAGGAGAATAATCCGGATGATTTTCAGAATCATCTCCGGATGACGGACCCCTGCTTTCACCAACTCTTGGCACTGCTGACCCCCTGTATTAAGGAGCAGGACACATACATGAGGCTTTTATTTTCTTTTTTTGGTTGAATAATAATGATTTGATTTGTTATATTTTCTATATTTTTGGATGCATAGAATGCACTTTTTGGTAAGTTCTATTGGCAGATAGCATGTCTAATTTTATTTGTTTTTTTTTTAACAATAAAAAAAATTGTGGAGAAAATTTACTTGGCTATGTGTTTTACTTCAAATGACAGTTTGGGAGTGGGCAGTTACATTTAAAAAAAATACGTAAAATGTAAAATTAACAAGGGACACCAACATATTTGTATCTTTGATCTTAAAACCTACGGGATAATGGTGTTGTGGTAACTTGCCCCCCCCCCCCCCCCAAAAAAAAAGCATAATATTATTCTTGATATCACTAGAAAAAAAAAGTCTTTGAAAATTAGTTTGCAATAATCAACATCACCAGCAAAGCAGCTTCATTATTATCCCATTAAAGAAGAAGAGAATTGTGCGCTGCATTTGAGATTTCATAATTTGCCACGTCATGAATGTTAATTCTTCATTACGAATGCTAGTTTTACAAGACCGACCGCTTCTGGCTCATCCTTGCTTCTGAGCATGCGTGTTTGTACTTTGGCCTTTTGTCCGACTGATTTGTGTACACACGCTCAGAAAATCCGACAACAGACATTTGTCAGCGGAAAATTTTAAAACCTGCCATTCAACATTTGTCCGTGGAAAATCCGACAATTGTCTGATGGAGCATAGACATGGTCAGATTTTTCGCCAACAGCCTGTCATCACACAATTCCCGTTGGAAAATCCGATCCTGTGTATGCAGCTTTAATCGATACAGGTCACGTGATGGTAGTGGACAAGATGTCTAGATATAACAGAGACGCAGAAGGTTTTGACTAATTTATTAAAGCCTTCTATGAATACATTTTAAGAATACATTTTGGTAACAGAGGCAAAAAGTGCGATCGCTGACAAAGTGTAGCAGCAGATACAGACAACAATTAGAAAAGACTGTTCAACATTGGGTCATGCATTTAGTGTGAAATGCATGAGTAAATAAATGCTTTGGGGTACAGGCAGTTCCAGGGTTACAAACAAGGTAGGGTCTGTAGGTTTGTTCCCAAGTTGAATTTGTAAGTCGGAACAGGTACATTTTTTAAGTGTAACTCCAGCCAAAACAATAATTTTTGAGTTTTTTGGATAGCATAGGGAAGGGTTAACATCCCTGTAACATTTACTGTCTCTGTCCCTGTTCAGAAGATTTCACCTCACTTTCTGTCCCTATGACAATTGGAATTTAAAAATTTTGGGTTGTTGTGGACATTTTTTTCCCGTGATAACTCTTCCCTTTCTATGGGTAGATTTTCTCTCACTTCCTGTTGTCCCCTTCCGTTTGCAAGTAGGAGTCGTTTGTAAGTGGGATGTTTGGAACCCGGGGACCGCCTGTATACGGCTTTGTAAACCGAATCGGATGTTTGCCTGTTATTAAGGTCCTGGAGTCTCCAGACCTTAATCCCATAAAAAATATGTGGAGGGAGCTGAAGGTTCAAGTTACCAAACATCAGCCTCAAACCTTAATGACTTGGAGAGGATCTGCAAAGAGGAGTGGGACAAAATCCCTCCTGAGATGAGTGCAAACCTGGTGGCCAACTACAAGAAATGTCTGACCTCTGTGATTGCCAACAAGGGTTTTGCCACCAAGTACTAAGTCATGTTTTGCGAAGGGGTCAAATACTTAATTCCCTCATTAAAATGCAAATCAATTTATAACTTTTTTAAAATTATAGACTAACCATTTCTTTGTCAGTGGGCAAACATACAAAATCAGGGGATCATATACTTTTTTACCTCACTGTACGGGCAGTTCCTGCCTTGGCACAGGATTAAATTAAGCAGAAGCAGAAATGACTTTCAGTTGAAATCTACCTCCAAGTCCAACAAAACTCTGCACTGATCAAGAGGGCCCCACCAAATTAAAGTGACACATTCACTTTGACATTAAGGTGGCAGTATCATTATGACTGTGCAAAGCCCCCAACCACCTTATACTCACATTGTTTGCACTCCCTTGCTACTTGGCCAAAGCAGTATGGAAAATGACCCCCTCCGCTGTGACAGTCACATTCGCTACGCCCAAGCAATGTCACATGAGCAAGATATTCACCTCTGATGCGAACAATCACTCATGCAAAAAAAAAAAAAAAAAAAAAAAAACACGAATAGTGCTCTCTGTACATTTAAGAACATTTATTTATAATAATAGTAGATAAGACACTCACCAAGCCCATACACAAAGTGCTATGTACAACACAGCACTGAAAAATGTACTCAGGGGATATTGAAGACTAGGCTGCGCTCATACAAACAAATAATTCTCAAAAATAAACAAACAATTATATAAGTTCATAAAAAACAGTCCAAATAAAGTGCTTGGTGCCAATCAAATTCCAAAGTGATAAAAACTGTGTCAGAACAAAGAAGTGACACCCAAGAAAAAAAACAGTTCTCTTCCTCTTCTCTCATATGTAAACACGCCGCACTCACCAGAAATATATGACCTCTTTTCTCAAAGAAGGTCAGAATCGCTCATGGTATCTCCAGCAGGTGTATTTCCAAATAGATATCATGTACTTGGTCCACCGCAGCCTAGTCTTCAGAATTTCCTGAGCACATTTCTAGCAAAGGAGTTGTAAAGGCAGAAGTTTTTTTTTATCTTAATGCATTCTATGCATTAGTATAAAAAGCCTTCTGTGTGTTGCAGCTGCTCCAGCACCCCCTAACACTTACCTGAGCCCCATCTGTCCAGCGATGTCCACGAGTCCCTCAGCCATCAGGGGCTCTCCCTCCTGATTGACTGAGACACAGCAGCAGTGCCATTGGCTCCCTGTCAATCAAAGTCAGTTAGCCAATCAGGAGAAAAAGGGGGTAGGGCCGAACGACAGCCCCGCGTCTGAATGGACACACGGAGCTGCAGCTCGGCTCGGGTGCCCCCATAGCAAGCTTCTTGCTGTGGGGGCACTCGACAGGAAGGAGGGGCCAGGAGCACAGAAGAGGGACCCGAAAAGAGGAGGATCTGGCCTGCCCTGTGCAAAAACATTGCACAGAGGAGGTAAGTAAGTTATTTTATTTTTTAAACGAGACTTTACAATCACTTTATGCTTGAAGAAGCGCAGCTCTCCTTGTTTCATGTTTTTTCTTACCTGTTTATAAGTATATTACTATTTAGTTTAAAAGCGGTAGTAGACCACTGTTTTTTTTTGTTTGTTTTTAAGTCCTGCAAGGTAAAGCACATTTTGTGAAACTTACCTTAGAACGAAGCCCTCAAGCGGCATGCTGTCACCACTGAAGGCACTTCCATCTTCATCCAGTCTTCCTTCCAGGTCCGCAGACTTTGGCTATATGAGTGGCCGGAGCCACGATAACATTAACGGTACAGGACTCTGAAGGAACAGCACAGTATGCCGTTCCTTCAGAGAGCATGCGCCGGTGACATTACCAGCTGCATCAAAAGTAAATATCTCCTAAACTGAGATATTTACTGTACCTATAAGTAAGCCTTATTGTAGGCTTATATATGCATAGGAGTTTACTCCCACTTTAAGCAGCACTGAAGAAGCCTATTGACCAGGTGTAAAGCATATGGAGGAGGAGCTACATCAGTGACATCATAGGCTACTTTTCCACTGTGGCGGTTTTCAGGCTCTTTAGTGCTAGAAATAGCCTCTGCTAAGTGCCTGAAAACCGCCTCCCATTTATTGCACTGTGTCTTTTCACACTGGGGCGGTGCACTTGTGGGACGTTATGAAAGTCCTGCAAGCAGCATCTTTGGGGCAGGTTGGGAATGCTGTATATTGGGAACGCTGTATCTTTGCGCTCCAAAAAGGCCCTGCCTCTTGCTATGAATGGGCAGCGCTTCCAAATCACCTTAAAAGCGCAGCAAAACGCGGCTTTTACCCTTTTTTTTAGGGTAAAAAGCACCCCGCTAGTGGCCGAAATGCATCGCAAAAACGAGTAGCGCTTTAGCTCTAACGGCTGACGCTGCCAGTGTGAAGCTGGTCTTATGGTGGCCATCTTGAGGTCGGTAGAGTATTTGGTAAGAGGATAGCTGCCTCATTGTGTCAGGCATTGTACATAGTAGCACTGTGTGTGCACATACTTGTAAGTGTTTTATCTACTTTTATTATAAATAAATGTCCTTAATGTGGCTGTAAACTCTCACATATACCCAGTGAAGTGAACTGCCTCAGATGATACACAAAGATGAAACAAATCTCCCTACATAAGTTTTACATGTATATCTGCTGTCTTCAGCTTTATATATTCTTTAGAAAGTGAAGATCAGGTTACAGATTTTCTCTTCCTGTTTCTCTTCCAGCACTGGGAGTGAAGTCTGGGCATACAGCCAAGACAGCTGATTGGAGGAAAGGCACCCCCCCTCCACATAGGCGGAGACTTGCAGAGCTGTTTCATGAATAGTTTAGCTCTCTGTCAATCTATTAATAGCACCCACCCTGGCACAAAATTCAGCCTGGTTTTATCACAGTTGTGGGAGACTTTTTCAGAAGTAATCATACTCATAACAGAAGAACTAAGCAGGAGAAAGCCAGAGATAAGAAAACATTGCAAATATATGTGCCCAGCTCAAATTTCATGAATAGGGTTTACATCCACTTATAGTGGTTGTTAACCCACTATAGTATAAGCATGCCATCCTCTCTGTTAACCTCCCTGGCGGTATGATAATGTTGGATTTTAGGTGCTGAAAGCGGTACAATTATTTTGCATGGAAATTTGGCATTTTATATTTTAGGCCTGTAATTCTTAACAATAACACACTTAAATCTGTCCACCAAGAGTCTAGTAGATATCCCGGGTATGATGAAGTTTGAAACACAAAATCATAAATTATAATATAATTAATAAATATAAATAATTTAAAAAATATATAATATAATAATAATGATAATAAAATAAATTTCACCACGATTTACTATCGCTCAATTCTGCAAGTGTTCTAATTTACTATCGCTGTTTTCTAGCTGGTCTAAAGCCACTTTTGATGTAAAGGGACACTTTTTGGTTGCTATGGACAATCTCCAGTTTCCAGGCAGAAAGAACAGTATATGTAACATAAAACTGCATGCAAGGCACTGGACAAAGCATTGGGGACAAAAGGGATGTGAAATCATTTCATACAGTACTGTAATCTGTAAGATTACAGTACTATATGTGTTATGATTTTTACATTTTTTGAATTTGCCGCCAGGCTCCGCCCCCGTGCGTCGGGGCGCACGCAGGGAACAGAGCCCGGCACAGAGAGGCTTTGGGCGGAGGACAGAGCCCGCAGACACCACGCGGGGACATCGCAGGATCCTGGGGACAAGGTAAGTATACCACACCAGGATCCTGCGATGCAATCCTGAGTGTGGCTCGGGGTTACCGCTAATGGTGCTCAAAAATTTAACCCCGAGCCACACTCGGGAATACCGTCAGGGAGGCTACATAACATTATGTGTCCTTGTGCTGTATAAAAAAAATGCTGATTATACTGTATATCAGAGCGTCTCCCGCCACTCACGTGACTCCTCAGCTTTCTCCTCTGCCCTGCTGACAGCTATAGTGGGCGGGGCCAATAACTCCCACTGACGTCAGCTGGGGAGGAGGGGAGGAAAGAGAGTCGAGGAGTCACATGAGTGCCAGGAGATGCTCTGATATAGGTAGAAATCTGCATCTTTTTTATACAGCACAGGTACAGGGAAAAATAATGTTTTTTAATGGCATGCTTATACTATAGATATGATCTATAGATGTGATAGCAGCAGGAGGGGAGGATCGTGGAGTGGATGGAGCTGACAGGCAGAGGGGGGGGAGGACACAGGAGAGCAGAGAGGAGAGCTGCGGATGAAGAAGCCACATACAGTAAACTGACCATGGTGTCAGGGCTCAGCAGCCGTAGGGGGGGCATAGCCAGGCAGGATCAGCCAGGTATTTCAAGTGATACAGGGGGCCAAATTACACAGCACAAGCACTGTGCTGTTATTCATGCTCTAAGGGAACAAACCCTTAGACCCCTTTCACACTGAGGCGCTTTACAAGAGCTATAGCAAAGCACCTGTAAAGCGCCTCTTCTTTCACTCCAATGTGAAAACCTGAGGCCTTTCACACTGGAGCGGTGCGCTGGCAGGATGCTCAAAAAAGTCCTGCAAGCAGCATCTTTGAGGCACTGTAGGAGCGGTGTATACACCGCTCCCAAAGCGCCCCTGCTCATTAAAATCAATGCCGCTGCGCTTTTTAACCCTTTTTCGGCCATTAGTGGGGGTTAAAAGCGCCCCGCTAGCGGCCGAAAAGCGCCACAAAAATGACGGTAAAACGACGCCTGCCGCTGCTCAGTGTGAAAGTGCCCTTAGGGTAACAAACACTTTAAGGTGAAGATTTATGAGCATGTGGATAGTACTGGTGGATGAAAGAACAATCATGAATCATCTTTCTTGGACTTTTTTTATTGGGAAGTTAATTAATTATTGGTGTTGCGCTACACTTTTTGACCATATATTATACCTAGGGGGTGGAGTCAAGTGGTGCGAGCAGCAATCTGTTGGATTGACTGTTTCTTTTATTTTATTATTTGCATTGTATATAAGTTTGCTTTTGTGGGGGTGACTTTGCTGATTGATATTTTTGGTTTATTACTGCGTGGACAAGGTGACAGTGTCTTTTTAAAGGACCACAAGGGAGGCTTCGCAAGGTCAGACTTGACCTTGATCTTCAGACTTGACTTGATCTTTGGCTGCCTTTTTTCGTTCAGACATGCAGTTTTCAATGAAGGTAATCTCTGCTTTTTTGATTACCTGTGCAATTGAAATTGCTAAGGTTTGTGGTTGGTTTATTTATTATTCTCATATTTTACAACACTCCATGTCTTACCACCTCTCCCATGGCAGAACTCTACATTTGCAAATGTGGATACTTTTGAGTCTATAAAGTGACAAGGAAATAAAAACAGAAACAAATACATTTTATTTACGTTAAAAAGACCACAAGCCAGAAACTATTGGCAAACTAACATATCTGTAATGGCTATATTTTTTACGATGGAATAAAAAGACAGAAAGTGAAGGAGTGTTCCAAAAATCTGTAGCCATTTCCTATGGCTGTTCGAGTGCAGTAGACATTTGTGTAGGCAATCACAATCACCCATGTCAGAGACACACTTCAAACATAAACACTGTATAACAAATAAAAGTGTATGACAGCCATCGGCACAATCTGCAGATGTATACCAAAAGAAGAAAAAAAAGGCAGATATTAAGAGAAAATACATCTGCTAGAGCATATATGATTGAGCACTAAATACGCAAGAGAACATCTTGATAACTTTGCTTTAGGGAAATACAAGATAAGAATAATGTCAAGTTGCAAAGGCCAAAAGGTCTTTCAACAGCAATAATATGTAATATGCACCAATTTAAACAAATGATGTTTTATATCCATCATATATTATAGCTAAAAAGGTCAGCAAAACAGTATATGGCCCAGTACTGCAAGGTGTACAGCATAGAAAATATACCTATACTAAAAACTAGAATAGGACCATTGATATGCAGGTTGTTAAACCTCGTTGGAGGATGAATGACTTTCTTAAGTTGTATATTTCCTACTAACTCAACATATATGTGCTGACCTAAAGTGTCACTAAACCCACATCATAAAAAACTATCAATAAATGCTGTATTACATGCTGTTCATACTCACTTAGTCACTATGAGATTTGTTTTCTGTATTCTGCAAAAAATCTGGTTGATCCTGCTGTTCTCTATCTCCACGTTCTGTTCATGTCCCCAATTTAGCTAGGGATTTTGCAGAGCAGTGTTGGCAGCTCTGCACATGCTCAGTTTTCAGTGAGTTTCTATGCTGAACATTTTCTGCCTATCACATCTGAGCAGCCCATGTGACTATAGAGTCACACATGTGGGTGTGTACACAGTGGTAAATGACAGCCCATTCCCTCCCTCCTCCTCCATGTCCACTAACCAGCTAAACACAATGGGGGTGGGATATTACATGTAGATTACTGATGGCTTCACCTCCTTCTTATTTTAAGACACAGCCTTAGAGGGGCATGACACAGCCTGTGACTGGCAGAAATCCAACTCACACCAGGCAATTTCCACAAAATAATAAAGATTTGAATGCAAATATATATTTGTATGCCCATTTAAAACAGTTTATTTATATTATTTATTTGTTTTTACTCTGTATTCCAAAGGCTGTTTTTTTTTTTGTTGAACTTGTGACATGACCAGCACCAGAGGACTAGAAGCTCCTCCTACTTATGTTTCCCTGCAGACAGGCTGGGAAAGAGCTGGGTCATGTGACAGCTGTATATCCATTAGGAAAAAGGAAACTTAGATTTTTTTTAATTAAAATAATTACAGTGCCATCATCCACATACAGAAATAGAAAGGACAGTGTAAATGAAACAGTGTATGTTTAGTATCACTTTAAAACCCCTAACTGACTTGAACGGGGTCTTCTGCTTTTAGATAGTAAGGAATTCCTTCACTCAGTATGATTGGTGTAGATAATTTCTTTTGGACTCTAATATTTAGTGTATCTATGGTCAAAATCATGTAAAATCATTTATCTCCACATTGTATTTCAATTATTTCTAGCCTACTCCTATTCATCTGAATGGTCTTGAAGTTTATAAACTTACTTTGTGAAGATCCTTCCTTGAATTCTGTGACAAATATTCACTATATCTTGTGGGTAGGCATTGCTGTGCCATGCATTTCACAGAGCCTGCCTTTTGAACTACAGAGGTGCTTAGAAGAGGAGATTCAGGAGGCAGAGTCAATACAAGAATCACTGCTGGCAGGCAGCAAGGTACCATGGGATATGTAGCTCTTAGAAATTGAACGTAAACAGCAGAGAAGAGAAGCTGCAAAGCATGCAGGGAATCAAGGAAGTTGTGGGAAGAGACGGCATACAGACAGGCAGAACTCACAACATGAAAGGAGAGTTTTCATGTAAGCTTACATTGGATTGGTAAATATAATTAAAGTTTGTATTGTTATTACAGGGCTAATATAATAAAATGAATGTGTATGCTGTGACCACAGATTTCTTTTAACTATTTCTACAACTGAAGCTTAAAGCAGAGTTCCACCCAAAAGTGGAAGTTCCACTTTAAGCACTCCTCACCCCTTACATGCCACATGTCATTTTTTTGGGGGGGGAGGAGGTACCTAGTTCTGACAGGTACCCAGCTCCCACTTTCGCTTGGTCCGTCTAGGCGACCCGGGCAGAAGTTCTCCTCTCCCCCTCCCTTCCTGTAATCTTTTGGGACACGTCACAGGTCCTAGAAGACTGCCCCCAGCCATTAAGAAGGTGCAGCACGACCCGCACATGTGCAGTGCGCACCTGGCTGTGAAGCTGCAAGCTGTCACAGCTGGGTGCCCACACTTGTGATGCCCGGGCCGGGGAGAGGCAAGGAAGAGAATCGAGGGTTCGGATGGCCGCATCGCTGCATCGCGGGACCGGTGAGTGTGTGTTTATTAAAAGTCAGCAGGTACACTTTTTGTACATCATTTTTATCAAGAAGTTATGGGTAAAGTTCCACTTTAATTGTACTCAAACAGCCAATCCACTTTGATTTCTCTTGCCACCATGGAGGTGCCCCTACTGAGAGAGCTTACTGGCTACAATTTATGAGGAGCTCAGCATGCTGGGGACACTTTCTATTATTGTACGCAATAGGGTTGATTTACCAAAGGCAAATTGGCTGTTCCCTTTGCAAAGAAATTTTCCCTTAGCTTAGTGAATGTGGTGAAAATTCACTTTGCAAATAATACCCAATCACGTGCATGGGAAGAAAAACTGCATTTTACTTGCATATTATTGGATGAGGGAAATCAGCAGAGTTTCTCCTCATTCACTAAGCTAAGGGAAAATTCCTCTGCATGTCTTTCTGCGTTTAGTACATCAACTCCAATATCTGAAAAGTCTGAACTCCTTCCTTAACTGCTTGTTCCACATTTTAATTCTTGTGCAGTTACATTTTCAGTGCAAGTGTTTTAAATCTGTAATTGTTGTGAATAGGCAATTCATTTGTAAAGGGCATGAAGAGCCTGAAATAGTTCCAGCGAGTATTAATTCATTCACACATACAATACAAAGAGCCTTTAAGTTTCTGAGCATATATTCTATTTAGCATAATACATTGACCAGTACATAGCTATGAAATGACCCCGATTTTAAGGCACTGTCCAAAATATTGCAGACTTGCACCTGAACATTTCTGTCCTTGAAAAGGTGCCTAGTTTTTAACATTAATCAATACTATAATACCCCCCTCCCTTTCTGATCACTATTATTACATTCAGTTTTCTACAGCTATTTTTTGGGGGGGGTTTAAACATAAGCATTTATATTTAAATAAATAATTATTTTATTCATAAAAATTGTGTGCTGTAAACCCTCACATATAACCAGTAAATTGACCAGCCTCAGCTGATACACAGAAATGAAACAAATCTCCCTACATTAGTTGTACCTGTTTATTTGCAGCATTTTATCCTGCACAGCTTTCTAAAAACACATAGATCAAAGGATTTTCCTCAGCTCTAGCAGCAGGGAGCAGGGATCCGATTGCACTGTAGAGATCAGAGTTCAACCTCATCATTGGAGTTTGTGGGAGAAATGGTGCCCCATCATTGGTGTCTATGGGAGGAATGGTGCCCCATCATTGACATCTGTGGGAGGAATAGTGCCCCATCATTGGTGTCCCTGGGAGGAATGGTGCCCCATCATTGGTGTCCCTGGGAGGAATGGTGCCCCATCATTGGTGTCCCTGGGAGGAATGGTGCCCTATCATTGAAGTTTGCGAGCAGAATGGTTCCCCAACATTGGTGTTTGTAGAAGGAATAGTGCCCCATCATTGCTGTCGGGATAAAGGCATGCAAAGGGCCACATCTAGCCCGTGGGCTGCAGTTTGGAGACCCCTGATCTATGAACACTTTTGCATTTTACACTGTGGAACTATTAAAGAGTAACTTCAATTGCCCCATGAAGTTTCTTTTCAAATTCCTTTTTACCTTTTTTGATGTGGTTTCTACAATAAACACTGAATACAACTCTAAAATAAACTGAGCAAATCCAACAGCACCACTCCACTGCTGCACACCAGGTCCTTCACCGCCATCTTCCTTTCCTACATCTCTTTGGGGTTCTTGCAGCTGGCCCCCTGATGAATCACCACGATGCATGCGCATCTGTTGTACATTGCCTCAAAGCCTTCAATAGACGATGTGAGTATCCCACTAATCTGCGGTCATAGGAACTATATTATTCTTGCCTAGATTAGAAAGGGGAAAGTGTGGGCTGATATTTACAAAAAAGACATTTGCAACAACAATTTTGCAATTATGTAAAGCATGGGGAAAGGCGCTATATAACAAAAAGTGGAAAAAGAGGGCAAAGGTCCCCTTTGAGTGCCAATTAATCAGATGGATTTAGTCCAATCAGAAATCTTTATTTGTAAAGCCTTTCAAAATTGGTACATTAAGGGATATTTCACCCACAATTGAATTTAGTTATGTATGGATATTACAAGCCAAATATCTTCTTGGGCACTCCAACAGTGATGTACACCACCAGAGTTTGTGGCTCCACCAACCTCTACCATAGAGTGCCACTGCTACAGAAGGAAGAGCCTCTCAGCTTATACTGCCTTTTGTAATGTAAAATAAATGAAAACTCCAACAAAGCAAGTGAAATGTCCTCATTATGGATGAAGCAGGATGATACACCTGCACAAATCTTATAAGAAAAGTCTCAGTGCACAATAAAAAACGGGTTGATGCACGCCAACATCACATATGATAAAGCTTCAGATTGAAGGTGAGTTACGCCTCATGTTTTTTCCGGGATTACAATGATCCACTATGCCACAAAACACAATACATGCTCATCTGGAACAAATTCTCATCTGGTCATTTGATGACCTCGGTGTGATACTTCATAAAGTAATACTTAAAAATAAAAGAAAGAAAAAAAGGCAATTTTTCTAAAACACACAAATAATATAGAGTACAATAAGAATGGAAAGGGCACGTCTATAACCTGGAATGTGTTTGACTAATCTCAAATTGCCCCGAAATTAACAGCAAACCATTCCATCTGTTGAAATCTACATTAAATGTAACAATACACTGTGCATGGTACAAAAAAGACTGAAACTCCATTAGAAAATCTCCTGAGGATTTCAAATACGTTACGTCTGTTATATCAGGCAGCCAGGTTTATATGGGCCTGGCAGTGTGCCTTGTGGAGGTACCTAATAAAAGAAAACATACGCTTCAATAGGCTCGTGTGGTTTCAGAAAAACTAGCACCCGCAGGTTGAGTTACCGACAAAACTCAACTCGATTAAAGCCATAATACTGTGGGAATACATGCCAAGGCACTACAGTGTGTTAAGGCCAATAACATCGGCTACAGTAATCCAAAAATGATGTGTAGAAGAGATCATCACCACATCATAGTAGTATTTAATTCAAAGGTCACCCATTATTCCATAATGAACACATTTTTTTAAAGAAATTCCAAGCATATTTGGGGCATTTGATCATTAAAGAAAACCTGTCATGAGAAATAGATGGGCTCTCATTGCCTCCCTACTTCTGAGAAAGATGTTGCTCTGGTTGTACTGATAATCTCTGGGGTACATTTACTAAAGGCAAACAGGCAGTTCACTTCGTAAGGGAATTTGGAATTACGAGGGAATTTTAGTGAATGCGGCGAAAATTCACTTTGTAAAAAATACCACATGCAAGAAAAATTCATGAATAATGGACGTCAGCAGAGCTTAATCTCATTCATTAAAGTGGACGTTAACTTCCATGCATGACTTTTACCTATTGGTAAGCCTATAATAAGGCTTACCTATAGGTATTGTAAATATACAATATATATTGTAAATATAAATATATATAAAATATATTTACTGTACATGCAGCCAGTGACATCACGGGCGCATGCGTTCTGAAGGAACGTGTCGTTTCTTCAGAGCCCCGTGCCGTGACCGGCGGCTCCCGCGTGCATGTGACGTCATCGTGGCTCCGGCCAGTCACAGAGCCAGAGTCTGCAAACAAGACGGGTGAAGATAGAAGCGGCCTCCAGATCTGACATCTCAGCGTGGGAGGGCTTTGTTTTAAGGCAAGTTTAACACAATGTGCTAGTATGCAATGCCTTTACCTTGCAGGGTAAAACAAAAAAAAAAATGTCCAGCGGTTTACAACCACTTTAAGCTAAGAGAAAATTGCCTTACAAAGTGAACAGTCTATTTGCTTTCAGTAAATCAACCTCTCTAGCTTCAAGACAGTAAGTAGGTAAAAAGTTTGAAAAACTGCATTTTCTGCATATTTGATCCAGGCCTCATTCTGAACATATGGAGAAAGGTCAGCAATGATAATATTGAGGCCCCTTTCACACTGGGGCGGGGGCGAGGTCAGCCGTAAAGAGCTGCTATTTTTAGCGCGCTTTACCGTTGTATTTGCGGAGTTATTCGGCCGCTAGCGGGGCGCTTTTAAACCCTGCTAGCGGCCGAAAAAGGGTTAAAACCACCGGCAAAGCGTTGCGCTGCCCCATTGATTTCAATGGGCAGGAGCGGTGGAGGAGCGGTATACACACCGCTCCTTTACCGCTCCAAAGATGCTGCTAGCAGGACTTTTTTTAGCATCCTGCTAGCGCCCTCGGGCTTTCACACTGAAGAGACAGGAGCGGCTCTTTCAGGGCGCTTTGCGGTCGCTATTTTTAGCGCTGTAGCGCCTGCAAAGCGCCCCAGTGTGAAAGGGGTAGAGTGCCATCTACGGCAATCTGCGTCCAAGGCCGATCATTCGCATGTGATCTCTGCATGACCCAGCAGCCTCCGATTGTTTTCAATAGGGCTTCCGCCCACAGCTAATCACGGGAATCCCCCCCCCAAGTTTTTACTGCCGGTTCCCCTTACTTACAAATGCCGGCGCCTGCACCTGAAGCCGATTAATGAATCGGCTCAGGGTGCCAACATCGCGGGGATCCCTGGACAGGTAAGTGTCCTTATATTAAAAGTCAACATCTATAGTATCTGTAACTGCTGACTTTTCATTTTTCTTTTCTTTTTTTACAGACTGGAGCTCCTTTTTTAAGCTAAAAAATGCAGAGGGCTTAATACTAATTTAGATTTGACTGCAAGACTGGAAATGCACTTTAAAGCATATGGTGTTTCTATATCCATGTGCACGCCAAACATAATTTCTCATTTACTCATCCAACCTAATAAAATAATTGCTCTAATAACAGACACATTAATTAAACACTGGGATGCTTCTTTTACAAACACAAGCAATGATGAAGTAAGCATTAAGCTGAATAAAAATATACTGCTCAAGTGGTACATAGCAGAGATTGTTATACATAAGGTAAAATCAACCATATTCTTTGAAGGCTGCTCTTAGTTGCAATCGCCATGTGATGAATCGATTAAAATACTCCTTCTTGAGAACACTGATCTTTATTATAACAGCGTTACATGTACTAGGGAGTGCATAAAATCTTGAACTTAAAATTTCGAATGTGGCCAGCATTTGCGCCATAACAGTCAGCATTCTGCTTTAAAAAGGATATGTAGCTCTGTTCTCTACATGTAATAGTATATACACCATTCAAAATTCATAGGTATGTAATAGGCTATGGAGTTATTTACTAAAGGCAAATAAGCTGTGCACTTTGCAAGGGAATTGTCGCAATGCAAATTCATTTTTCTGTAGCTTAGTAAATCTTATGAAAAAATTCACTTTGCAAAGACAACCCGATTGCATGCAAGGAAAAAAAACTGTATTTTTATTTGAACGTGATTAGATGATGGGAGTCAGCAGAGCTTTACTTCATTCACTAAAGCCTAGTACACACTAGTAGTTTTTTTTTTTTCAACCCAGTAGGGTTGAACGGAAAAAAAACTGACACCAGTTTTAGAAACTGGACGATGCTGCCCATTTGGCCCGTGTGTGCCAGGCTTAAAGCGGGGTTCCACTCAAATTTTTAACTTAATCTTACCCCCTTCAGTTAATTGCATAGATGTTCAAATGCCACACGAAAATTTTTTTTATCGCTGTAATTACCTTTATATTGTACTTTATTGTGGCACTTCCTGTCTCTCCTCCCATGGGAGTAGGCGTGTTTATTGCCTTTCCCCGATGCCGCACTGTCTCCTGGGAGCTTAGTCTCAGGCTTCCCAAGGTTCAGTGCGGGAACAATGATCATGCGCGTGAACAAGCTGTGAATGAACAGCATTCACCGCATCCCGGAAATCAATGCTTGTGGGCTTCACATGCCCACAAGCAAGATGGAAACAACCAGCATCACATTTTTTAAGTTATTCTTCAGTATGAAAACAGACAGAGGCGGAAATATTACACCCAAACTGTGAGTACTATATTGGGATTAGCAAAGTGTCTCAATGACCTAAAAAAAAAGATTGGTCGCCGGACTCTCGCTTTAGTGCCGGTTCACACTAGACGCGGCACGACTTGCAGGTCGCCTCACCGAGGCGACCTGCACACGACTGCCGGGGCGACTTGCAAGATGACTTCTGTATAGAAGTCTATGCAAGTCGCCCCCAAAGTAGTACAGGAACCTTTTTTCTAAGTCGGAGCGACTTGCGTCGCTCCGATTAGAACGGTTCCATTGTACAGAACGGGAGGCGACTTGTCAGGCGGCTAGGTCGCCTGACAAGTCGCCCCCGTGTGAACCGAGCCTTAAGCTAAGGGAAAATTCCCCAGTAAAGTGAATAGCGTGTTTTCCTTTAGTAAATCAACTCCTGCAGGAGCTGATTGAGATTATTGTATTTTTTTACCTCATTTTATGTATTTTAATGCCTTTTTTTACCATCCAGCTGTAGGGTATAGAGCCAATAATAAATCTCTTCAATTTATGAAAGAAACACTTCATATCGTACTAATCACAACTCCCCACAGACAAGTGAAAATAAACTATACACCCACATGAGGAAAAGCAGCATGAATAGTAAACAAGAGTCTGTACATATGATGAAATACAATGGGCCATTTTATACGAGTAGTAATTATTTATGAAGTTGTTTAGAGCTGCTCTTACTCATATTACACTCATTATGGTAGGGCTGTTCTCCTTGGTTTTGAGAAATTTGGAGCTTTACACATCAGGCAGCTAAAAATGGCAGATAGTGAAAGACTTTTACTATTATGGCATAAATATGCTGAATTCCATAGTAACCAAAAAATGCATTTCAATTTTGCCACTTTCCCAATGTTATCATGAAAGTACCTGTAAAGCATTGGGTTGTTCTGATTACTGACCGACTTCCAGTGCTGTCTTCTATGGGGTACATTTCCTATTATTTAGGAAACTGAATTTGGTAACTGCAGATGCAGTTGTCGTACAGTTGGGTATTCTCTCCTGGCCATCAAACACGGCTGCCTAAAGGTTATTTAAGCAGAAAACAATCTTACTTGGATATAACCGGCATGTGAATAGCTAGTTTTACTAGTAAATTGGTTCTATGTGAAGGACTAGAGCTTGTCAACCACTCCACAGTCAGTGGTTTTTAAGAAAATCACTGGCTTTAACAAGGATAAACTATATAGCCAAAAGTTGGTGGACATCTGAGTATCACACCTACCTACAGTATATGGCTTTAAATATGTTTCAAACTACTGCATTCAGGTACTTTCAGGGAAAGGCAAAGTTAATGCTATGGTGTACAGTACAAAGAGAGTGTACCGTTAATACCACAGCATTCAATGATATCTTATGCTGTGTACACACGGCCGGACTTTTCGACCAGAACAAATCCGTCGGACAATGCGACCGTGTGTGGGCTTCATCGGACCTGCAGCTGACTTTTTCGGTCGAAAATCAGACGGACTTTAGATTTGGAATATGTTTCAAATCTTTCCGCAGGAACTCCGCTGGACCCAGTTCCTATCGAGAAATCCGCTCGTCTGTATGCTAGTCCGGCGGACGAAAACCGACGCTAGGGCAGCTATTGGCTACTGCCTATGAACTTCCTTATTTTAGTCCAGTCGTACGTCATCACGTACGAATCCGTCGGACTTTGGTGTGATCGTGTGTAGCCAAGTCCGTTCGTTCGGAAGTCCGTCGGAAAGACCGTCGGAAAGACCGTCGGAAAGACCGTCGGACCTTTGATGCCAAAAAGTCCGCCTGTGTGTACACGGCATTAGACTTTCAACAGTTTGGAGATGGCCATTTTTTGTTTCAACAAGATTGTGCCCCTATACACAAAGAGAGGTCTATAAAGGCATGGTTTGATGAGTTTGATGTAAAGGAACTGGAGTGATAGACACAGAGCCCTGACTTTAACTTTATTGAACACTTTTTTCAAGTAGAGTGCCAATAGCAAGAAAGGACTTGCCATCCAAAATGTCCTTTTGGCCAAATGGACACAACTTCCAACAGAAACACTCATACTGTGAAAAGCCTTCCCAGAAGAATAGAGGCTTTTAAATCAGCAAAGGGGGCCAGCTGCATATCTATGTCAATGGTTTTTAAAGAGGATGTCCAGCAAGCTTATACTGTAAAAGTGTAATGGTTAGGTGTGTATATCCATGGAAATTCAAAAAGAGTGTCTATAAAACTTTTAAAAACTCTTTAAACTCCAATCTGGCAAGTGGATTTGATATTTCTATACAACAATTTATGTACACATATGAATACCTTTTGGTTATATAACTGAAATGGTGCTAGCCGGAAAGATTTGCTTTAAAAACTTAAAGCGGATTTCCACTTTTGCAGTTGAATTTGAGAAAGCCCCACTATATTGTATGTTTGTTATGTGCTTCCATTCACACAGCATACTTTTTAGATTTCTCAGGTGAAGGTGTCATGGCTGACTGCATGTTTTTTTTTGGACACTTTTAAGCCTAGTACACACGGGCTGAATGTCGGGAGAGATCGGCCAGAATCCAATATTCGGCCCATGTGTATGTCAGCCGGTTCGAAAAAAAAGCCAAATTCAAGCAGGTGACCGGCCCCCCGATCAGCAATGGCTGAGAGCGCTGACCGGAGTGTTCTGGCGGGAGGGCCGTCCCCCTGTCAGCTCTGTACTAATGGCGGACTGTTAGTATAGCGGCTCCGACCGGAGCGGTCAGTTTTTTTTATTAGGGTGTACCAGGCTTTAGAGTGCGCCTGTCCCAAGTCTGTCCCCATTAACATACAAGGCAATAAGCCTAGCCCCCAAACCTTTAACCCTTTGTTAGGACAGACAGTGTTCAAAATGTAGTTACAATTGATAATGAAGATGTGCCTGCATAGTACAGACTGGGTTAAGCTATCCAGCACCCCCATAAACTAGTAGGATTTTTTTTCTTCCAGGAGGGTCCATAATGAAGCTAGGTAGGCTGCATTTTTTTAAAGTTATCCTATGTACATGGAGACGTGTAACAAATATAACGTAAGTGTTATCCCTATTTGGGTGCAAAGGTGGAAATACTCTTTAAGTGCAGAGTTAAAGCTGAACAAAAAACTCGTAGTAGATGAAATAGATGTGGGACTTCCTGGGGTCACCTTTCCTTCCTTGAACCTCCATAAAGTATAGCCTGTGCAGAGAACAGAGCTGTAGGGGGGCCCGGTAGATCCCCCTATAGGCTAGTTGCAGAATCCTACAGGAGGGTGGAGACAAGACCATCACTCTGTACAAGGAGATGAGAAGCAGGGTCTGGTCTTTATTATAGAAAAATCCTGCAAAGAGGTGATGCTTGGGAGTTGTTTAAAGCTTAATTGCTGCACAGATCTGAAAAAAATACACAAAGAATGCCAAAATTCAAGTAAGAATACACATGCCTCTTGTATAAAGAAAAATATAAAAAATATAAGAACCTGGATTTACTTTATATCATCTGTCATTGAAATATTGCCAGCAGCCAAAGTCTGAGCCAAATACTTCTCCAGAGATAGTTATTAATCTATGTGTGGGAGCTATAAAGTTGCAATCATCTAGAAATAATTAAAAAAAGTAGTTGTGAAAATAACCAGGTTATAATCCTCCCAGTGAAGGACGGGTCATCATCTCAATGTATGCTCTGTAATGTAAATGATTGAAAAAAATGAACAGGTCACATGAGACCTTACTGTAATAGTTGTGGTTGGTTAATGGGCGGGTCTCACCCCCAGGGTCTCAGAGATATTAGAAGCTGTTAAGTGAAGAAACCTGCCATCGTCTGTCCTAAATCAAAATTGTAATCCTGCTAGGACTAGCCCTTAGAATTAAATCTCCAGACTGAAAATTGGATTCACAATTTAGAAAGAAGTGTGTGAATAAAAAACTACTGTCCTGTTATATACACCCACAGGGCTTGACGATCGTAGTGTTTTAAAGTGTCATTTCTCCTTTCCACAAAAGATGAGAAGGTGAACTAACACCCTACACCAGGGAGGCCCAACCTTTTGAGGAGCAAGAGCCACTTTAGCAACTTGGTAACCGGTCCACCATGAGCGGAGCGGGCAGATGACAGGTCCGTGTCCACTATAAATATGCAGAGCTGATCCATTGCACCCAGACAGAAGGGGATGGATCCCCTTCTGTTTTTTTAAGTGGATCAGATTGGCGATAAGACAGGTGTAAACAGACACAGATCCCCTTCTGTTTTTTTAAGTGGATCGGATTGGAGATAGACGGGTGTAAACTAGGGTTGCACCGATACCACTTTTTTAAGACTGAGTACAAGTACCGATACCTTTTTTCAAGTACTCGCCGATTCCGATTACCGATACTTTTTTTAATGTCATGTGACAGTGGCACTGATGGGCACTCATAGATGGCAGTGATATGCAGCACTGATTAGAGGTCGACCGATATATCGGCCGATATTTGGCGTTTTTTACTTCATCGGCATCGGCCGATTGTGCTGATAAAAAAGGCCGATTGTAACTTCAGTGACTTGCAAATGACTTCTCTAATAGAAGTTAATGCAAGTTTCCCGAGGTTATCTGTGGAGATGATTCTCTCCTCCTCTGGGCAGCCTGCCAAGTCTGATAAGAAGATAGACAGGTTCTTTTTATCAATAGACTGAACTCCGTGGAGAAGTTTTCAGTTTAACCATTTAAAGACTAAATCTTTTCTGACACTTGTTGCTTACAAGTAAAAATCCTGTATTTTCTGCTATAAAATCACTTAGAACCCCCAAACATTATATATATTTTTTTAGCAGAGACCCTAGGGAATAAAATGGTGGTTGTTGTAATATTTTATGTCACACAGTATTTGCGCAGCGGTATTTCAAACGCAATTTTAAAAAAAAAATACAGTAATGAATTAAAAAAAAACCTAAGCAGTAAAGTTAGCCCATTTTTTTTCATCCAAAAGCTTTGATTACCTGTTTTTGTGTATTTAATATTTAAGATAGTTTTTTTTTGTTTTGTTTTCTAAATTATACATACAAGTGAACTGATTGGAGGTTTGTTTTGTTTAATGTTTAAATGAAAAAAAATTCTGTATTACTTAAGGCTGCTTTCACACTGGAGCAGGCATGCGTTGATGGTAAAACGCTGCTAGTTTTAGCGGCGCTTTACCGTCATTTTAGAGGCGCTATTCAGCTGCTAGCGGGGCGCTTATAACCCAGCTAGCGGCCGAGGAAGGGGTTAAATGCGCCCCTGAAGCGCCGCTGCCAAAACGCTTTGCAGGCGCTTCGGCAGCGGTGCGCATTCATTTCAATGGGCAGGAGTGGTGGAGGAGAGGTATACACCGCTCCAAAGATGCCGTTTGCAGGACTTTTTTTTACATCCTGCCAGCGCATCGCCTCAGTGTGAAAGCACTCAGGATATCACACTGAGACTGCAGGGGAGCCGTTTTACAGGCACTTTACAGGCGCTATTTTTAGCCCAAAAGCGCCTGAAAAACGCCCCAGTGTGAAAGGGGTATAACTGTTAGATTTTATGAGATGAAGGGAAAAAAAAAAAAAATCGGCCAAATATATCGGCCCAAAAAAATCGGCATCACATATCGGCCATCGGCCACCGCGATTTCTAAATATCGGCATCGGCCAGAGAAAAACCCATATCGGTCGACCTCTAGCACTGATAGGTGGTACTGATTTGCTGGCACTAACTAATGGGCACTGATATGCTGGCCCTTATTGGTGGCATTCATGGGCACTGATAGGTGGCACTTATGGGCACTGATATGCTGGCTCTGATCTGTGGCATTTATGGGCACTGATAGATGGCATTTATGGGCAATGATAGGTGGCATTTATGGGCACTGATAGGTGGCACTTATGGGCAATGATAGGTGCAACTGATGGGCAGGCAGTGGCAATGAAATGATGAGAGAGTCAATCCATAACAGTCAAAGTTCAAACTTTCTCGAGTATACAAGTGCTGCGACGCCCATCTTGGTACACCCTGCACTCGGCCTCAGTAAGCCAGCAGTTAGAAGGCAGCAGCGAACATCTTGTTACACCCAGCCCATATAGTTAGTGAACTATATGGGCTGGATGTAACAAGATGTCTGCTGCCGCCTTGTGACTACTGGCTTCCTGAGGCCGAGTGCAGGGTGTACCAGGATGGGTGTCGCGCTGTTCAATCCCCGACGGAGATCGGGGCTGTCACTTCCGTTAACGAATGTGACGGCCCGGGTCACCGATTCTGACGGCTGCGAGTGCGACCCACAATCTTCCCCCCGGCCAGCTTACCTTTCGCTGCCGCCAGCCCAGGACCCGCTCTACATTGCCAGGACTCGTGCTCCGCCCACTGACTTCCGGCAGCCGCCTCTTATCAGGTATCGGGTCAGGCATCGAGAGCATTTGCCCGAGTACTAGTATCGGTATCAGTGCAACCCTAGTGTAAACTGACTCCAGTCCGTTCTCCACCCAGACAGAAGGGGATCGGATTGAAGATTGGCGGGTGTAAACAGACACAAGTCCATTCTCCACCCAGACAGAAGGGGATCGGATCGAAGATTGGCGGGTGTAAACAGACACAAGTCCATTCTCCACCCAGACAGAAGGGGATCGGATTGAAGATTGGCGGGTGTAAACAGACACAAGTCCATTCTCCACCCAGACAGAAGGGGATCGGATCGAAGATTGGCGGGTGTAAACAGACACAAGTCCATTCTCCACCTAGACAGAAGCGGATCGGATTGAAGATTGGCGGGTGTAAACAGACACAAGTCCATTCTCCACCCAGACAGAAGGGGATCGGATTGAAGATTGGCGGGTGTAAACAGACACAAGTCCATTCTCCACCCAGACAGAAGGGGACAGATCCCCTTCTGTTTTTTTTAAGTGGAACGGATTGGAGATAGGCGGGTGTAAACGGACACAAGTCTGTTCTCTGTCCACATACAATATTTTAGATACAGTTCCTTTGTCGTTTATTCAACAGTTTTTTGCTTCATTAGACTCAGTGGGGGTTATTTACTAAAACTGCAAGGTGCAAAATTTGGTGCAGCTCTCCATAGAAACCAGTCAGGTTTTATTGCCAAAGCTTAACTGAACAAGCTGAAGTTAGAAGCTGATTGGCTACCATGCACAGGTGCACCAGATTCTGAGTGCTCCAGCTTTAGTAAATCTACCCCACTGTCTTGTGCTAATCTGAGACGTAATAGGGTTGAAGCAGAAATAATATATTTTCCTTCCATATACAGTATCTACATATAATCCGTTGTGCTATATCAAGCAAAAGCCTTTTGGTGGTCAAATATGCACTTCACAACTATAGGAATATCAGAATATACTTGCACAAGATTTTATGTAAACAATTCATAGTCAATGCACTTCTCGCACTCTAAATTTCATGAACTTTTACTATTTCATTACAAAAGACAAAAAAACATATAGACATAGAAATACTATAAATACCAAATGAAGGATTCTTTGTCCCACGTTTTCTCGTCTTCACAATCCAGAAAGGTAGTCCTCTCACCGACATTCTTCCACTCTACCCAGCTAAAGAATAGCCTTCTACGTATTACAATGTTACCAAAATTGCTCCAAATATTTTTAAGTGCACAGATGAAGACAGCAATGACAGGACAAAGCAGCGCACGTGCGTTTTCCTTTGGGAGACGGAGGAGGAGAAGATCAAGTGTATTTCTATTTTAACAAGGCGTGAGATTTCAAATGAACACCAAATCCGTGCTTCTTAAGGATTCAAACAAAAGACTGTGCTCTCGTAATAAGGAGCCTGTAAATCTTTACAACAATGTGACTGACAAATAATAAGTACAACATGAATTAAGAGCTGAACGCAGAATCCATTATTGGTGTGATATCAATATGCTTCTGATAAAATGATGAAATTAAACCATTCGTTCGTGCTCAGTGGTAATTATGCCACCATCTGCTCATTGTGGTTCACTTTCTTGAGTCTAATTGAACATGCAATTTATTGCCACTAAAGATACCCACACAGATGTTAGATAAAGGTCAGTAGAGATGAATGATTGTTCCTGCGACTGTCTAATGGCCATACATTATACAATTTTCTTGTTCAATTTCCTTTAGATTTACCTTCAGCTATGTAGTACAAGGGCCTGCCTGATTGCATACAAATTAAAAGTGCTTAGGTTTGACCTCTTATTATATGGTTTTGGTAAATGTAAACGAAAATTGTACAAGAAAATTGTATAATGTATGGCCAACTTTAACCGCTTGCCGACCAGCTGCCGTCATCATACTGCGGCAGGTCAGCACAGTCCCGTGAACCATTGTAGCTATACGTCAGTCCCTTTAAACGGGACAGCAGGCGCGTGGGGGGGGGGTGCTAATGCTCGTGACCGGCGGTCGTTACGACCGCCGACCATAAGAAATCGCGGGCACGAGAGGCAGAACAGGGAAGTGTGTGTGTAAAGAGGAGAGAGAGATCGTGAGTTCCTATGAGCTGGGAACCACGATCTCTCATCTCTTATATTCAGTCCCACCCCTCACAGTTAGAACACACACCTAGGGAAGACAGTTAACCTCTTGATCGGCCCCTAGTTTTAACCCCTTCCCTGCCAGTGACATTTACTTAGTAATCAGTACATTTTTATAGCACTGATCGCTGTATAATTGTCAATCAACCCAAAAATCTGTCAAAAGTGTTCGATGTGTCCGCCATAATGTCGCAGTCTCAAAAAAAATCGCAGATCACCGCCATTACTAGTAAAAAAAATTATAATAATAAAAATGCCATAAATCTATCCCCTATTTTGCAGACACTATACTTTTGTGCAAACCAATCAATATACATTTATTGCGGTTTTTTTTTCAAAAATATGTAGAAGAATATATATTGGCCTAAACTGATGAAGACATTTATTTTTGTTAAATTTGGGGATATTTATTATAGCAAAAAGTAAAAAAATATTGTGTTTGTTTCAAAATTGTCGTTTTTCTTTTGTTTATAGCACAAAAAATAAAAAACGCAGAGGTGATCAAATACCACGAAAAGAAAGCTCTATTCTTCTATAACTTTTGCACAAATGAAATCTATATACGCTTTTTTGTGATTTTTATTACCAAAAATATGTAGACGAATACATCGGCCTAAACTGAGAAAAAAATCTGCTTTTTTAAAAAAAAATTGGGGCTTTTTATTACAGCAAAAAGTACAAAATAGTGGGTTTTTTTTTTCAAAATTGTCGCTCTTTTTTTGTTTATAGCACAAAAAATAAAAACCGCAGAGATGATCAAATACCACCAAAAGAAAGCTCTATTTGTGGGAAAAAAAGGACGTCAATTTTGTTTGGGTACAGCGTCGCACCACCGCGCAATTGTCAGTTAAAGCGACACAGTGCCGAATCACAAAAAATGGCCTGGTCATTGAGCAGCCAATTCTTGCGGGGCTGAAATGGTTAAAATGTCTGCAATACCTTTAAAGCAGAACTCAAACTTCAACAAATGTAAGAGACTGCCTTGTATTGCAGGTGTTGAAAGGCGTTAGACAAACCCTTCATTTCTCATCTCTACCAGATGAGTTCATATTTGATTGCCGATGCCTTATGGCTTCTAATGTTTCCCTTTTACACAAGCCTACATCAGTAATATTGTAAGTATACTGTCTTGCGCCTGTATTCTTTGTGGTTGTTTTTCACATATTGTTTTGATGGCTTTATACCGTAATTTTTTTTCTGTCTTACTCTGCAATAAGTAAAAAAAGTAAAAAAAAATTCTTAGCTATTTATCACTTGTAGTCATCACAGATGTCCTTCCATTTCCTATCAGGTCATCACCTCCTTCTGGATTAAACTGCAACTTTAAATAATGAATCTGTCCCTCACTTTACCTGCACTACCAGCTGTGCGACAGTCAGCATAGCATGGCCCTTTCTTGTCACTGTCACCTGTCATTTCAATATCCTAATGTAGTTCTTCAGACTATATGGTGACTTAAAGTGGTTGTGAACCTCAGACTTGAAATAGGAACAAAACATCTCCCTCTATAGTGTGTACTTGTCTCTAATAAGAGCACTAAGTGTCATTTCTGTCTGCTGCTTCATTCCTCTGCTATCAGCATGAGTCACTTCTGACAGGTTTTCCTGACACCAAGAAGAAAAATGGTGACAGGGGAGGGAGCTCCAGCTGATTGACAGCCTGTTCCTGTGTAATGTGTGTGTCCCTCTAATCAGCTCTCAAAGCTCTCCGCCCCCTTTTTTCTGAACTCTCACACAAGCTTTAAAAACACGGAACTTTGAACAGATGTAGAGAAGAGAAGACTGCAGAAAGACATGTATCCATTATGTAGGAGGATTTGTTTCATCTCCGTGTATCATCTAAGGCCAGTCACTTCACTAGGTGTATATGAGGGTTTACAACCACTTTATTTATGTTCCCCTTGTAGAAAGAGGGCATTAGCAGTGTCTGATTAGGCTTCCTTAGGGCACAAATGGCTCACCTTACTTGGACTATACATTTATAAAACACCTCCTGCTGCTGGAGGTGCAAGGCATTATGTGGGAGCTCCCTGCCTATTTCCAGATGTTAGAGGTAGATAATACTGGATCGACCACATGATCTTGAGTTTTCACGTATTTTTTTCGTTATTTCTTGGGACTTTATTAATGTAAGACATAGAGAATGTATAACTGACAAGGGGGGAGAGGTGTTATTGGGGCTATACGTTTCTTACTCACTGCTTTAATGGTCCGAAATCTGCAATCCAGCAAGCTATAATGTATACTTTTGTAACTTTCTCGCTACTGGTCACTTTTTGTGTGAGAACACCAGCCAACAAATGATCAGTTCTAGAAAGCATAAGTGCAAACATTTCAGTGATATGTGTGTAGATTGATAGGCCAATGTAAAGACAAATCTTGTGTGATACATTCATGCAGACACTGGGTGCACAATCATTATCCAAGCTGTCATCTAGCATACAACAGATCTATTTTTTACATCTATTAAAAGTAAACTAATGTTTTTTGTATCTCATTTTATTTTTTCATTATACGTTTAAGAAATGCTATAGCCATTAGATCAGTATACCAGTCAGACAACAAGCATTATTAGAAGGAGATCAGTAAATATAGCCCACATTTTTCTATACTAAAGGTCTCCTATTTATGTAGTTACAGGACTTCTGAACTTAGGTTGCTCAATGAATAATTGATAGCTCATCATTCAGGGAAAATAAGACATCTTCACATCTTATAAAGCAGCCTTCCTCAACATTTTGCCCCAAAGGAACCTTTAAATGATTTTCAGGTCTGGAGGAGCCCTTGCTAAACTAAATTAATTGGTGGTCAGTAGGAAAATGCCCCTTACATTGGTGGCTAGTGGGAGGAATGCCCTCTTAAAGCTAAAAAAGGAACATTGGGTTCATGCTGACAAAGTGGCTTTAACTCCGAAACTATGCAGGTAGCATCAAATGAGAGGTCAATCAGCCAGAGCTCAAGGAACCCCTACTAACTTCTGGAGGAACTCTAGGGTTCCACATTACATTATGCTGAGAATGGCTGTTCTAAAATTTCAGAAGCTCAGATATATTACATCTCTAAAGCTAACATATTACAATGTGTTCAATTTTCTTAAGGTTTTCAAGCAACTATTGAAAGGGCTGGCTTATTGCATATAGATTGACTGGAGTGTTTAAGTAGGACCTCACATGACATAGTTTTAGTAAATGTAAAGAAAAGCATATGAAAATTGTACAAGAAGATGGTAACATGTATGACATCTATAAGTAGGTGGACAGTTTAAAGCTGAACTCCTAAGAAACCTAAAAATCCTCCCTTGCTATGAGGCTGCACCTGACTGCAAGGGATTACTACTCATGTATGCCTAGGGGACAAGTAAAACAGTTTTATCTTCCTGAATCTCCTCTTCTTCTGACCCCTCTGCACTGCTAGACCAGTCCCCACAGCCTTTTCTCCTTTATGCTTTGGTGGTCTAAGATTCTCCAATGTCATCAAAACCAATGCAGGGACCAAACTCAATTTCATTGCGGGATGCATCAGCAGTATGATTGTATCTCAAAGGGCCAGTTGTATCAGAGTTCAGGATTATACTATGCACAAAGTGCAGGGTTCAGGAATGCTCTATGTACAGAGTGCAGAGTTCAGTACTGTGTTACACTGCTGTGTGCAGGGTTTAAGGGTGCACTATGTACAGAGTGCAGGGTTTAGGGGTGTGCTACATACAGAGTACAGGGTTTAAGGGTGCGCTACGTACAGAGTGCAGAGTTCAGGAGTGCACTACGTACAGAGTTCAGTGGTGCGTTGTGTACAGAGGGCAGGGTTTAGGGATGCACTATGCATAGTGTGCAACCCCAACCCTCCCTCCCCCCAAAACTTCCTCGCATCCTCCTCAACCCTCTTCTACCTGGCTCAGCTCCAGTATCTCCCTGTGTAGGAAGCCCTAGTACCTTCCTGTGTAGGTGGCTCTACTACCTGTATATATTGGGCTCTAGTACAAGTTCCTGTGTAGGCAGCTCCGCCTCGCCTTGCAGGGAGATCATTTTTTCTCTCACATTCTGGAGATCTGTCCCCGCTGTACCCTGCCTTGAGTGCATGCAGGGATCTTTTAGATCCAGGAGCCGCAGAAAGCAAAGCTGTGCCTTGTAAACACAGAAGGGTTCACAGCGGGAAAGAATGGAGGGTGAGAGCCAGATGTGGTAAAATGTAGTTACGCCACAGTCGGGCGGAAAAACTGGGCACGAGGGCCACAAGACAAAGGCTGATGGGCCGGATTCAGCCTGTGGGCCTTGTGTTTGACATATGTGTCCTAGACATACATGATCAGTCAATGCCTGCAGTGCAGAAGCAGCCTCGCTGCAAGGGAGGATTTTTAGGTTTCCTGTTGTTGAGCTTTATGATCTAGCAGATGAAATACTGTATAGTAATTATTAATTCATTTCAATGTAATTGCAGTTAATATCTAATGCTTTCTAGTACATCACATAACAACAATAATATAAATATATACACACATCCATATGCATACAACATTTGGAGAAGGGCTGTTTCTAAGACAAAACTGCTAATGTGCAACACAACAATCGCTTTGCAATTGAAGGGGTGCCATGACAACTGAGCCACGCTGCCTAAATTTTGGAATGGTTTAAATTAGGAGGCATACCAATGAGAGGCATTCTGTTGCTGCAGCAATATTAAGGGAAACCGAACTGCAAAGAAGTGAGTCCATTTGTTTAGTAAAACTTATTTCCTTGTCTAGGCCAAAAGAATGAAGAAGTGGATTTTTTTTACCAATGTTATTTTAATGATGAGAATTTCATGGTGACTATTACATAATATCAATGCTATGCGCAGCAACTTTTATAGCTCAGGTTCAAGTGGAATTCAAAATACAGTAAAATAAAAATTCTAATAACAGGTCTATTTTTTGCTTCTCGGTTTCCTCCTGAGGACTTTAGCTTCGATATTTGTTTTTCAGATGACGAAACCTTCTGCCAGAATATCCGTATATAATAATGGGTGGCGTTAACATACGTTTTTATTGCCATTTCATAGTAAGAATGAGATTATAGGCAATAGAAGACAGGATGCCATTACAAAAGAAGTGAACAATGATTAAAACAAGTTCCAAAGAATAAAAGTATTGTGAAAGGCGGATCTGATTGCTTTAAAAGAAGACAAATGACGTTAGGGGTGAGAGGTTAGATCAGGCAAACCGGTCTCTTTTTTTGGAATGAATAAGCTAAAATTAGAATCTCACCTCGTTTTGACGGAATCATGGTTAAACCCTCCTGCAACTATACAGTTGGATAGAAACACAATATATGTAAAACCAATAAAAAAAACAAGACTTTTCAGTCCTAGGGGAAAACATTTCAGATAACAGGTCAAGTGGGACTTAATTAATCAGTTGCTCATTATTTACTCCTGACAAAAAGATCAAGCCTAGTATGGGTGGAAATGTCATCTTATGTAACCTGACAAACCAGCTGCTGCACTTCCAGCTTTAGATATCTACATAAGTCTTCCACCTGGAACTAGAGGGAGGAACCCGCCAGTATGACAGCTTATACCACAGACCTGTTCTGCCACTAGAACACACAATATCCTTTTGTCTATCTAATGCCTGAGATAAATTATGAAACTTTTCTATTAATAAATATCGGACCCAATGAAAGATCTTTGGCCTTGAATGATTCAGGTGCCATCAAGACCAGGCGGCCTTATTCAATAAAGGTTTATTCATTTTAATAATTGGTATGTGCACAGCAAACTTTAATTCTCTTTGTTAAAAGCTATGTCTTACTACACATATAACAACACAAATAAAAAAAAAAAACATATTTAGTATACCTCTGGAATAAATGCACATTCCCTGATGTTTTATCCCTATATACCCAGACTATGGACAATAAACAATTTACAAATTCCTAACAAGCAGTAAAGGAGTTTAAAAGCAATCCCTGCCCTTTCTAGCTGCTTTTATTGTAAAGTAAATCAGTCTCAGGGATCAGCGCTGCCGGACTGCGTCGGGCGGCTATTCCAGAGCAGTCTGACTACAAGACAAGGCAAAATGCACCGTTTCCTATGTGGTTCAGGTGTGTGGGTGGTGTGCACTGAAAAACAGTATGGCAGGCCGTGCTTTTTTCTATCACAGTGTAAGGCAACCTTAACCTCCCTGGCGGTCTGATTATGTCTGATTTTTGAATGTCAAAGCAGTACCTTGTTTTGCATGGAAATTTGGTGTTCTATATTGTAGGCCTGTAATTCTTATGCCGCGTACACACGAGCAGACTTATCGGCGGACTGAACTCCAAAGGACTTTGCAATGGAGTTCCGACGAAACGGACTTGCCTACACACGATCGCACCAAAGTCCGATAGTTTCGAACGTGATGACGTACGACCGGACTAGAGAAGGAAGTTCAATAGCCAGTAGCCAATAGCTGCCCTTGCGTCGTTTTCGGTCTGTCGGATTAGCATACAGACGAACGTTTTTTTCTATAGGAATCGAGTCCGTCGGAAAGATTTGAAAAATGTTCTATTTCTAAGGTCCGTCAGATTTTTTGACAGAAAAGGTCCGATGAAGCCCACACAGGATCGGAATGTCCGACGGATTAGTTTCGTCTGACCTTTACTGCCGGAAAGTCCAGTCGTGTGTACGCGGCATTAGGAATAATATCCCGGGTATGATAAAGTTTGAAACACGAAAACATAAATTATCATATAATAAATACCGTATTTATCGCCGTATAGCACGCACAGGCGTATAACACGCACATTCATTTTCAGAGGGAAGTTTCAGGAAAAAAACTTAAATTTTAAATAAGGAACTTTGAAGCAAAATAAGGGTCAGCGGCCATCTGAAGCCTCACCATTGCCATCAATGCAGCCTGATCAATGCCCATCTGCAGCCTCACCATTGCCATCAAGGCAGCCTGATCAATGCCCATCTGCAGCCTCACCATTGCCATCAATGCAGCAGCCTCACCATTGCCATCAGTGCAGCAGCCTCACCATTGCCATCAGTGCAGCCTGATCAATGCCCATCTGCAGCCTAGATGGGACAGAGAGGGGGCGGGATGAGCGCCGACAGATTACATACAGTGAGAATCTCCTATGATAGACAGAACAGTGGTCCAATGGCGGCCCAGGAGACGGGACTTCCTATTACAGAGGCCGCCAAGTAAACAGGAGATTCTCACTCTATGTAATCTGATGACGCTCGTCCCGCCCCCCTCACTGTCCCCTCTGAGGCAGCTAAAATTGAAGTATTGGCGTATAACACGCACACGCTATTTGCACCCGATTTTTATGGTGAAAAAGTGAGTGTTATACGCCAATAAATACAGTAACTATAAAAAATAATACATTTTATTCAATAATGTCATCAAATCAAAAACACTGAAATTTGTCCAAACAAGGGTGCAATATTACTAGTCACTGTAATACTAGACACTGCGTATTGGTTTAGTAAACATCCCGGATATGAAAAAAATTTGAAACATGGGACAATAACGTCACAATCAGGGACAATAGAAAGCATCCCTCTACGTCAAAAGCAGTTTTAGAGCAGCTAGAAAACAGTGATAGTGAATTAGAATCACTTGCAGAATTGAGCGATAGTGATTTGTGGGGAAATTCGTCATCATACTCTGAAAGTGACGACAGCGACAATTCTGCGACTGAGCTCAGTGCTGCGTGATCCGTACCACAGTCAATATAGTACCAAGTTCACACATCACTGAGCTCAGTCGCAGAATTGTCACTTTCAGTGTCTGATGACGAATTTCCCCACAAATCACTATTGCTCAATTCTGCAAGTGATTCTAATTCACTATCGCTGTTTTCTAGCTAGTCTAAAACCGCTTTTGACGTAGAGGGACGCTTTTTGGATGCCATGGACAATCTCAAGTTTCCAGGCAGAAAGTACGGTATATATATAATATAATAGTGCAGGCAGAGCACTGGACAAAGCACTAGGGACAAAACTGAGGTGAAATGTTTTAATACAGCAATGTAATGTGCAGATTACAATGTTTTGTGTGTGTTTATGTTTGTTGTACTTTTTTTAATTTGCCGCCAGTCTCTGCCCCCATACGTTGCGACGCTCACAGGGAACGAATCCCGGAACATTGATGCATCGGGCGGAGGATCCGGTGGAGGACATCGCAGGATCCTGGGGACAAGGTAAGTAACTGTACCTGGATCCTGCGATGCAATCCCGAGTGTGGCTTGGGGTTACCGCTATTGGTACTGAAAATTAACCCCGAGCCACACTCTGGATTACCGCTGGGGAGGTCAAAGAGGTGGAGATCTACCTGAACAACACGGGAGAAGTCAAAGATCACTGGGCACAGTGTTGCCCTGTGTCGCCTCCTCAGACCTGATTTAAACCTCTAATTGCTGTATTACCGTGTCACAAGTGCATGTATTGCATGGCAATTATGGTTTTTATTCAGGTGGTGAGGAGACAACATATTGCCTCCTTACCACCTGTCAACACACACTCGGATAGCTTAAAGGAGCAGCAGTGCCTGCTGCACTTGTGAATGAGCCCTTAGTTGCATTCAACAGCGGCACCCTTAGGGCTCATTCACACGTAAAGTTTACGGCTAAGAGCAGCAAACCCGCAGAAAAGCTGCAGGTACACTGCACTGCACCCACAGTGTAGGTAAACCGCAGTGCATCAATGTGAAAGCAGCTCTAAACTTATTTGCCCAGTGTATTGCTTCACACTGACCTGAAGATCTCTTCTTTCCTGCTGCTGGTACCACCCTGGAGACCGATAGCCGGGATAAGGAGTCAGCACTACAGAAGAGGCATCAGCTTATGCGGCTCTCGCTCCCTATTACAGCTCCAAATTTACAAGTAGTCCCCCCGCATTCCACTCTGTTTGATGCTCTGGAATGATGGGTTAGTAAGTCCAGACCGAGATCTACCAGTCACCTGTTCGTGATCTACTAGTAGATATGTGTAAGGCTATCAAACGCCTTGCACTGTGTGGCAGTCAAAAGAACTATATGAAATGTCACTGTGTAACATTTCTATAAAGCTTGCTGAAAAAAAAAAAAACAGTGTGATGAGCCAGGATTGGTTCATTGGTATTGCTCCAACTCAGAAGACTCTCAAAATGTATAGGGTTAGGACTGCAGTACACTGAGGTGCAGTGGTGTGGCCACTGCAGCTTATGCATATATGTGCGCAAACTAAACCCCTTGTTTTTAACATGAACTGTTTCTTTTTTTTTTATATGCATCGCCCTTCCATGTGTTCCTTGCTGCAAATGTTCGTTATAAGTTGGGGTGGTTCCCATTTGTTTGTACTGCGTGTTTCCCCACAACCTCCCAGTGTCGGTGTATTTTTAAGACCCATAGAACCGGAGAGCGACTCCAATGTTAAATCGGTTTTTACTTTTCGGGGTGCCACCGGCCCGCTATCGGTTCCCTGGACTGACAAAAGTAAGTGTTCAGGGGCATTGCAGCTTGATCTTAGGCAAAGTATCCTGCATTCATTTTTTTTTCCAACTTTAATCAAGTGTCTGATTAGGAACATGTTACCATTCAACAGAAATTTGAAAAAAGAATAAGCAGTTGATCTTATTTATTAGACATTTTTAATCTGAATTACTGACCTATTGTCTTAATTTTGTGGCAATTAGGCCTGGTTTACACTTACAGTTGGAGGGGTGGAGCCGCGTTTCGACCACCCCCAACCACTCCCTCCTAAACTGCAAAGGCAGGGGAGGTGGTAGTACATATGCCACGGTCCTCCAAAAATGATCCCCTTTCAGTGTGTGTGTGACCTACATGAAGGTTCAGTGGAAGGGGTGCCGCATTGGGGTGCATTAACACTCTGTACATAAGCCTGGCAATTGAGCCCTCCAGGGGAGGAGTGGGCCAATACTTTTTTAACTCAGACAGGTGGGTCAACACATGTTAAAGCTTGTATTCCTCAATCCCGGGAAAGAATATTGCAGAAGATTGCTTTAACGCTGAGGAGGAACACAGCCAGGGGTGAATACCTTAACAAATGCTGAAACTGCCATCGGAAAGTCTGCTCTGTCCCTTTTCACCCAAACAGTCACATGGGCTACAGTTACACAACTGGTAGAAAACCAAATACTAAAATTCAAAACTTTCAATATGAAGTTAGTTTATTGGGAACCAAATATCTCAACCAAATTTATATGCATTACTAAGAAAAATAGAATACATATCACATAAAGATGTGAGCTAGGGAAGTGTGAAGAAATGAATTAGATGCTTGAGTGATGCACATTCAACGGATATTCAGTCTGGCAGCACTGGGAAGTAACAGGTTGAACTCTATAGGGATCAACAGAAAACTGAGCAAACAATGTCAATGCTACTTAAAGTGGATGTAAACCCAACATTTTTTATATATATATCATACTGTAGAGTATAAGATTTCCTATCATTTGAGCCCAGTCTTGCCACAAAGAGTTAATCCAGCTCTGAGCAATCCTCTTTTATTGCTCAGTGAGATAAAACTTGACAAACAGAGAAAAACTTTGTCAAATCCTCCCCCTTGCTGTGAGTGACAGGTGATTTACATCTCATGCATTAGCCTAAGACACAGGCATTATTTTTTAATTCCCCCCCCCCACTCCTTTCTTCAGCAGCTCTGCAAGGATTGGCTGTTCCATACCTCAGCATGATTTGGCATGCTGAAGTCATGTGGTTACTTTCCTGTCTTTTCACTGGATGTTAGAGATCATAGCAGAAGTTCAGTGTTAGAAATACACAGGAGAAAATGCATATTGACAAGGGGAGTGTAGAGGTGGGCGGGGAGTCTACTG
This sequence comes from Lithobates clamitans, assembly GCA_037952925.1. NCBI lineage: Eukaryota > Metazoa > Chordata > Amphibia > Anura > Ranidae > Lithobates > Lithobates clamitans. The sequence continues at coordinate 5,050,698 of JBBGZY010000552.1, read as the reverse complement.
ACATCACGACTCCACCCACCGAGCTCCAGACAACAGACCCACCCACAGAATATGCAGTTTTTCTGGGTCTCATAACAGACAGAGGGGAGACATTTGACAGATAAAGATACATGCAGGAGGCATGAATATCCTAAGAGCCCTTTCACACTGGGGCGGTTTGCAGGCGCTATTGTGCTAATAATAGCGCCTGCAAACCGACCTGAAAGTGCCGCTTCTTTCATTCCAGTGTGAAAGCCCCGAGGGCTTTCACATTGGAGTGATGCGCTGGCAGGACGGTAAAAAAAGTCCTGCTAGCAGCATCTTCAAAGCGGTGAAGGAGCGGAGTGTATACCGCTCCTTTACCGCTCCTGCCCATTGAAATCAATGGGATGGCGCGGCTATACCGCCGGCAAAGCGCCTCTGCAGAGGCGCTTTGCGGTGGTATTTAACCCTTTCTCGGCCGCTAGCGGGGGGGGAAAAACCGCCCCCGCTAGCGTCCGAATACGACGGTAAAACGCCGCTAATAATAGCGGCGTTTTACCGCCGACGCCGCCCCCGCCCCAGTGTGAAAGGGCTCTTATAGATAACCCCTATGGCAGTAGTTTAGAAATGATGACATTGGGTTTACATCCACTTTATTGCTACCCAAAAGGAGCATTTCATCGCCATAAACAGACCAGTTACCAAAATCCTGGAAATGTCAAACCTCAGTAACTATAAATCTGTACATGAAATAATTCTGCACACAATAGGGCTAATTTACTACAGTAAAACCTTGGTTTGAGAGTAACTTGGTTTGAGAGCGTTTTGCAAGCAACATTTTTAAATAAATTTTGACTTGATAAACAAGAGATTTCTTGATTTACAAGTAGCGTCATGTCACAACTGGGTATAAAAGAGAAAAAAGACGCCTCTAAGTGTAGCAATATGGGTACATTTAATGAAGGTACAACATTTAGCAACTCACATGGTTGATGATTAAAAGAGGCACATCTAAGTATGCAGGCATCCGGGGTAAAGCTGTCCACATAGACCATCCTCCACACTGCAATCAACGTCATCCCTTACACGCTGCGCTCCACCAGTGGTTCAAGCCACGCTTTCAGATCGCTCTCCTGCAGGGTAGTCTTCCTGGTCACAATTGCATACTGACAGTGGTGAGAGCCGTTGGTGCGGAGGACGGTCTATGTGGACAGCTTTACCCCGGATGCCTGCATACTTAGATGTGCCTCTTTTAATCATCAACCATGTGAGTTGCTAAATGTTGTACCTTCATTAAATGTAACCTTATTGCCTGACTTAGAGGCGCCCCTCTTCTCTTTTATACTCTGTAGCTCCTGATGGATTTTGCTTCTAATCCCCTTGTGGAGGCTTTCATTTGTGGATGGACATTTTATGGTTACACAACCTGGTCACATTGCTGGAGTGCAGAGTGGAAGGGATGTCATTGATGGCGGCGTGGAGGATGGTCTATGTGGACAGCTTTACCCCGAACGCCTGCATACCTAGATGTGCCTGTTTTAATCATCAACCATGTTGCTAAATGTTGTACCTTCATTAAATGTAACCTTATTGCTATACTTCGAGGCGCCTGTGTTCTCTTTTATACTCGGTTGGGACATGACGCTACTTGTATATCAAGACATCGCTTGTATATCAAGTCAAACTTTATTTCAAAATTTTACTTGCCTTGCAAAACGCTCTCAAACCAAGTTACTCTCAAACCAAGGTTTTACTGTATAGGCAAATACATTGTTTACTTTGCAAGTGAAGTTAAATTCTGCAGGGGACATTTCCCTAGAGCTTAGTGAATGTGGTGAAGCTTCACTTTGCAAAGAAATACCCAATCAAAAAAAAAAAAACAGCATCATATTTGTTTCCGCATGATTGGATGATGGAAGTCAATGGGACTTCACCTCATTCACTAAGCTCTGGGGATTATTCCCTTGCAAAGTACAACAGCACTGGCAAAGTGAACTGTCTTTTGGTCTTTAGTAAATCAATTAGAACGACCATTTAACTCAATAAAAATCAAGTAAACAGTTTTTTCAGATGATAGCACAAATTACATTTTTTTATGATGTATGAATTTCTTTTGAGTAGACAAAGCAAGCTATACAGTAAATGTAAAGGAACAGTTAACAGAAACAAAGCCATGATACTCTATCAGCTCCTAAGTAAAGACAGCTTTTTAAAGTGCTGTAATTAAATACACAACACATCATTCAACAAGGACTAATTAAAGCAATGTAGAGGATGAGACTACTTTAGTGAACACTGAACCCATACAGAATACACAAAAGATTGCATTTTAGTCAGCATTTCTCAATTAGGGCTCCTCCAGAGCAGCCAACTTTCTTGATATAGGGGGCCTCAAGTGTGGCCCCTGACAACACTAAGGGCCGCTGATATTCAGTGAATATTCAATGTCGGGAACAGCAGACACACAGCAAGATATGGTCAAAGGCAATGGGAATTACACAGTACATGGTCAGAGACTATGGGCACACTACAAGAGATGGTCAGAGACTGCAGACATGTTACAAGAGATTCAGGAGCCACAGACTGAAGAGACAGAGCAATGGCTACAGGTCCCCCCAGGGCTGCACAAAAAGTGCCAAAGGTCTGCAGCTTGGGCCCCAGAGCTTCAGAGAATGCAAGGGTTTCCTTGAACAATGAGCAGTTACCACTTACACCATTGATCTTTCAATTATCAATAAGAGGAGCACTCTTTGACGCAGTTGGCCAGCTTGAACATGTATTGCAATATACATTACCAAAAGTATTGGTACACCTGTCTTTACACAAACATAAATTTTAATGACATCCCAGTCTTAGTCCGCAGGGTACAATATTGGGTTGGCCCACCCTTTGCAGCTATAATAGCTTCAACTCTTCTAGGAAGGCTGTCCACAAGGTTTAGAAGTGTGTCTATGGGAATGTTTGTGTCAGACACTGATATTGGATGAGAAGGCCTGGCTCGCAGTCTCTGCTCTAATTCATCCCAAAGATGTTCTATCGGGTTGAGGTCAGGACTCCACCCCAAGCTCGCTCATCCATGTCTTTATGGACCTTGCTTTGTGCGCTGGTGCGCAGTCATGTTGGAACAGGAAGGTACCATCCCCAAACTGTTCCCACAAACTTGGGAACATAAGAGTGTCCAAAATGTCTTGGTATGCTGACGTCTTAAGAGTTTCCCAATGGAACTAAGGGGCCCAACCCCTGAAAAACAACCCCACCCTCCTCTACCGAATGATTTGGACCAGTGCATAAAGCAAGGTTCATAAAGACATTGATGAATGAGTTTGGGGTGGAAGAACTTGTCTGGCCTGCCCAGAGTCCTGACCTCAACCCGATAGAACACCTTTGAGACTGCGATCCAGGCCATCTCGTCCAACATCAGTGCCTGGCCTCACAAATGCGCTTCTGGAAGAATGGTCAAACATTCCCATAGACACATTCCTAAACCTTGTGGAGTGGACAGCCTTCCCAGAAGAGTTATAGCTGCAAAGGGTGGGCCAACTCAATATTGAACCCTATGGACTAAGACTGGGATGCCATTAAAGTTCATGTGCCCCAATATTTTTGGTAATATAGTGTATGTGAACCAAAAATCCAATTTTTTTTATGCAAATCTTTGTTATAAATATTTGAGGGTGTATAACAGTGTGCAAAGCATTAATTGAGGGTTTTCAGAGTGCTTTTACATTCCACAATATAAGGGGGGACTTTTTCAATTACCACCAATGTTAGGGAGCACTAGACTTTTCATAGACTTAATTTCTTTACTGGCCATTAATTGTCGTATTTCATTATTATTACTGTCAATAGTTTGTTGTATAGAGCAGCCCTGGGTGTCAGATACACCAACTATACCAATTCCTTATTCTTTTACTTACTCTTATATCCACACTAATGTCCTGTGTGCTATAGTTATAGTAATTATTAACAGGGGCACCCTGAAACCTTAAAGCGGGGTTCCACCCAAATTTTGAACAATATCTGTATGTATTCTCTTCCTTGCCTAGATGCTGACATGCCATTTAGAAAAATTTAAATTGCCGTAATTACCTTTTATTTTTCTATTCTTCTTTGCACTTCCTGGTTCTCCTCCCGTGGGAGTAGGCGTGTTTCTAGCCTCTCCCAGACTCCTGGGAGCTAGTCTCAGGCTTCCCAGGATGCCACTGAGCATGTGCGGGAACAAGCGGTGAATGCTGGGAGCACAGCATTCACCACATCCAGGAAATAAATGCTTGTGGGCTTCAAATGCCCACAATGAAGATGGAAACCGCCTGCAGTGAATAATATAAGTTATTCTTTCCGACGAAATCTGACACAGACGGACATATTACACACAATATGTGAGTATGTAATGCTGAGAAGAGAAGTTTGTGAATGAACTAAAAAAAAAAAAAAAACGATAGATAGGTGGACCCCCGCTTTAAGGGTTCCTCCGTGTTAATAAGGTAGTATATGAATAGTGGGGTCCCACCTCTTTGCCCCACTGTTATTGTACAAGGAAACTGCAAACAGAAAGCTGGTAATATTTTATGGCATGTGTAATAGTAGTAAGTCCAGCAGGAGGCTTGTCAATTCATCAAGTAACAAGTAAAAAACAAACAACGAACAATACTAAACAAACAGCAAAAACCTGCAGTTTACAAACAATACCATGTGTTCCAATTTAAACCAAACCCATAAAAAGAAATGGCTGGAAAATAAAGCAAACACACTGTATGAATTTTTTAGAGGGGTGTGTATCACTTTCTCCGACTCCTTTCACACTAACAGCAATGTTTACTGACCCCCTGAAAAGCAATCACTTTTCAAAGGACCGTTCAGGAGCCTCTTGCTATGGGGGCACTCGAACAGGCTCACTCCCAAGTCATTCACTCACACACAGAGTATGGCTCGGCCCTGTCCTCCACTCTTGTCTCATTGGCTGTGATTGACAGCAGCAGAGGCCAATGGTTGCCACTGCTGTGTGAGTCAATGAGGAGAGTGAGACCCAGGAGAGTTGCTCTCATGCACATTGCTGGATCGAGATGGGGCTTAGGTAAGTATAAGGGGGGCTGGGGGGGGAGGGGTGCTGCACGCAGAAGGTTTTTTAAGTGGTTCTAAAGTCTCATGTTTTTTACCCTAAAGTGTTACTAAACCCAGGACCCTGCATTCACTATATCTGGTCTCACACAGGACATGGAAATGCAATTACTTTAGTAAGTATAAACTGCTAACTACCTTTTCTCATTAGCAGTATATAGCAGTCGTGTGACTTCTATGAGTGTCTGGTTAAAACTTGTAGGAGGAGATTTCATTCTCTTCTGACCGTCCTATGAGGCTGCATGACTCCTGACCCTCTGTCTGGACAGTGCTAAATGGCCCTGTGCAGATCCCATGCACCCTCCCCCCCCAAAAAAATAAAACTAGCAATACACACCAAACTAAGCATGTGCAGAGTGCCTCCCAGGGCTCTGTACTATCAGGAGATGGATTGGGGATCGTGGAAAACGGGGAGGAACAGAGAAGAAAGGATCAAACAGCCTTTTTACAGAATGTGCAGGATTAACCCCTTAGGTTCCACAGTGAGTATAACCAACATGAAGCTCTCGCCACTGTCTCCTGGAGCGCCAGCGGGAGACCCCAGAAAAGGGGGATCAGGGCTGCTCTGTGCAGAACCCAAAACCACACAGAGCAGGTAAGTATAACATGTTTACTATTTTAATTTAGAAAGAAATTAAGGTTTAATGTTACTTTAATGCATAGAATGCATTAAAGCAAAAAAAACCTTCTACTTTTAAAACCACTTTAACCACTTCAGCCCCGCAATAATTTACCCCCTTCTTAACCATAAAAGAATAGGGCTTTATTTTGGTGGTATTTGATCACCTCTGCGTTGTTTTTTTTTTGCGCTATAAACAAAAGAAGAGCGACAATTTTGAAAAAAAAAAAACACAACATTTTTTACTTTTTGCTATAATAATTATCTCAAATTTAAAATAAATAAATAAATGTCTTCATCAGTTTAGGCCAATATATATTCTTCTACATATTTTTTAAAAAATTGCCATAAACATATATTGATTGGTTTGCGTAAAAGTATAGCGTCTACAAAATAGGGGACAGATTTATGGCATTTTCAATATTTTTTTTTTTACCAGTAATGATCTGCGATTTTTATCAGGACTGCGACATTGCGGCGGACAGATTGGACACTTTTGACACTTTTTAGGGACCATTGACATTTATACAGCGATCAGTGCTATATAAATGCACTGATTACTGTATAAATGTCACTGGCAGGGAAGGGGTTAACACTAGGGGGTGGTCAAGGGGTTAAATGTGTTCCCTCAGTGTGTGTTCTAACTGTTGGGGGAAAGGACTGACTGGGGGAGGAGAACGATCATTGTTTCTAAGCATTAGGAACAACAGATCAGTCTCCTCACCCCTGATAGATAGAATGGGGATTTGTGTGTTTACACACACAAATCCCCATGCTGGCTCTGTCAGGAGAGATTGTGGGTGGCCGGCGGACATCGCGGCCGCCAGGCACACGCAGCGGCTCCCTAGTGACGCGGCGGTCCCCTATATAGGTATCCAAAAACATCAGAATACCTCTACTTAATTAGGGAATGTGTTTCCATTCTATGCAAAGGTAACTTTACAGCATATGGCAGCCAATCAGATTCCAGGCATTATTTCCTAAAATAATGGGCAGCGACTTTTAACAATAGTTACATATAGAATCCTTCTCTTCTGTATTCAAACACAAAGCACGGAGCTTGACATCAATACGACATTCTCCACATCTAGTGAAGATGATAACAGTCACCAGCTCCTTTCCAGGCTGCTTGTTTTTTTCAATGTGCTATCAAACTGTTGTATGTGGGAAAAATGTGATTACAGCTGTGAGATGCTGGAACAAAGTATACAGGAACCATGTCTCTTCCTGAAACCCTGTCACTAACTAATTAGAGGCCCTTCTCCTTCTAAATCATGGACTTGTTATCCCTCTACTTTCACATACAGTACTATAAACCCTTTATATGGTCATATTTAACAAGGCACCATAATGGGCTAGAAATCATATCTACCAATGTTTCCGTTCCTCGGTTTAGATCAAATCAAAGCAAAACAGGTCAAACGCAGTCTCAAAATTGCCATTGATACTCCATCATTGAAGTAAAGGATCCACAATGCTTGTCTAACACCTGTAAAACAACATTGTCTACACAAGCCCTATTCATTCATAGACTACAAAAATCACTTTTCATACAGAACACTATAAAGATGTTTTTCACTTTCAATTAACGTGGCCATGGACAATGAATGGCAGTCACATGTGCAGACACAAACTGACAACATTATGAGATCTATGTCTTTGGTTGGGTCCCTAAACACAACCAGTTGGTTCAGGTGACCTTTGTGGAGGGAAGCATACAGACTCCTCATATACCAGCCTACTAAAGAGAAAACTACACCACTCGGGCACTGTTTTGTAATCATTCTAAAAATGATTCCCTTCAATGGTGGGTTTACCATTAGTGTTCAAATGACCAATAGACATTAAATTGTTTGGTGTGGTCTTAGCTCTGCAGATCATCTTTAGACACCTTTGGACAACGATACATTCATATGAGAACTTATACTACGGACCAGACTTTCTCGAGTTTTTAACACCCAAGGAACCCTTATAAATATTTTTAGGCCTAGGGGAACCCCTGCTAAAACCAATTTATCAGGGGTTAGTGGGAAGAATGCCCTTACATTGGTGGCCTATGGGAATATGCTCTTTACAGCAGACAGAATGCCAGTGTCTTTGCTCAAGTGGCATTGGCCACGATACTATGTAGGCATCATCAAATTGAAGATCAATCGGCCACAGCTCAAGGAACCCTTTGGGGAAACCCTAGGGTTCCATGGAATCTTGTTTGAGAAGAGCTGCTATGGATACATCAATCGTATACAGATCACTTGTGAGCAGCTTCAAGGCTATAGGATGATTCAGAGCTCCTTTTTTTTTTTTTAACAAAACAGCACACTTCCAGTCTTGAAAACCAAATTAAACTGATGGGTTTCCAATTTTAGAGCAACATAAAGGCCCTTTTGAGGTGGTTTCCTTAGCTTTGAAGGAATTACAAAGATAAGGCTATATATGCAGCTATAATGAACTATGTTTCAGAACCTATATCTTTAATGAATACTGACCAAAAAGTGACGTTTTTTCATATTATTCTGGAGATTAGGATTAGCAACCTGGTGTGGCTCCGATCCTCACTTCCCACCACAATCTATGCATGGTTCTTGGAAAAATCAAACATCATGTGAACGTTAGCCTGATTCTCCTCCGCAGACCTCCGGTTGCTTGCTCCAACTATTGTTTGTTCTTCCTGCAGTAGATAACTGCTTTAGTGAGCTTCCTCCCATATACAGATCACAGATCCGTTCTCTTTCCTTTTCTCCTTTCGGTTATCTTACTTAGTATTTGCAATGTTACAGTACTGAGATACTTGTGAAAGTTGTGAATAAAGAACTTCAAAATCCAACACCAGCAAGCTGAATGAGAAAAATCACTTGATTTTGCCATCCACTCTAAACAGTGTGGATGGAAAAATCTGCAGTGCCAGATAACAATGGAGTCATTGTTCGACTGACAATTTTCTACCTGAACCCTTCAATTTTTCAGTCCACTTTTGTGGAGTTGGGCAGTGCTGAAATAGCTTAAAGGGCCCTTTCACACGGCAGACCAATCGGGTCCACCTGTCAGTTTTTCAGGCGGACTCAATTGGACCCTCCAGTCTCCTCTCTGGAAAAGTGGGTGTCAAAGGACATGCGTCCACTGACACCCAATCCAAACCTGTCCGCTAAAAACAGACAGATAGGGATCCATTCCTCATCCATTCCTCAGTCCGTTTACATCCGACTGCCCATAGAGGAGAGAGGGCGGTGTCTGTGTCCACTTTGCATAAGAGCAGCAGATACAGACCAGCCATCCGCCTGCTCAGCGGGGATCAGCGGTGAGATCTACTGCTGAGAGGGTGGACTCCAATGGAGCCCGCCCCATATGGAAAGGGCCTTCTAAAGGAGATTCTACAATAAGAATGCAATGTGACTGGCTAAAGCCCGACAAAATATTGGGTCAATTTGAGCAAATAAGGTTTGTTGTAACAATTAAAACAATCATAAAAATTCAATATCCAAGCAAGTATCTTAAAGAGTATATAAACCCAACATTCCATATTCCTTATTTGTGCCTGCTGTACCATGTACGTGTATGAAAAAATATCCTGTTCTGTTTGTATTGCTTCCTTTGTGTGAAATCCCTGGTGTTCCTGCCAGTCCCTCTGCTTTCCTATAAAGACTGACTACACTAAGCAGGAGAAGACAGCGTGGTCAGTTCTCTAGCTGTGCTGGGAACTCAGCACTCCAAAGATCAGACTTTTAACTGCTTCAGCCCCGGAAGAATTTACCCCCTTCCTGACCAGAGCACTTTTTGCGAATCGGCACTGCGTCGCTTTAACTGACAATTGCGCGGTCGTGCGACGTGGCTCCCAAACAAAATTTATGTCCTTTTTTTCCCACAAATAGAGCTTTCTTTTGGTGGTATTTGATCACCTCTGTGGTTTTATTTTTTGCGCTATAAACAAAAAAATAGCGTCAATTTTGAAAAAAAAAAGCATTATTTTTTACTTTTTGCTATAATAAATATCCCCAAAAAATAATTAAAAAAACATTTTTTTTCCTCAGTTTAGGCCAATACGTATTCTTTTACATATTTTTGGTAAAAAAAAATATCGCAATAAGCGATTATTGATTGGTTTGCGCAAAAGTTATAGCGTTTACAAAATAGGGGATAGTTTTATGGCATTTTTATTAATAATTTTTTTTTACTAGTAATGGCGGAAATTAGCGATTTTTATTGTGACTGCGACATTATGGCGGACACATCGGACATTTTTGACACATTTTTGGGGCCATTGTCATTTATACAGCAATCAATGCTATAATGCTATAAAAATGCACTGATTCCTGTGTAAATGACACTGGCAGTGAAATGGGTTAACCACTAGGGGTGGGGAGGGGTTAGGTCAGTACTAGGGATGTGTTCTAACTGTAGGGGAGATGGGCTAGCTGTGGCACGGCCGATGACAGGGAGCAGAGATCCGTGACACTGTCACTAGGCAGAACGGGTAGATGCTGTTTACATCAGCATCTGCCCAATCGTCCTCTCAGTGAGGTGATCGCGGGTATCCCCGCGGCGATCGAGTCTGTGGGACCCGCGACCCGACTCACAGAGCTCCCGCCTGGCGCGCATGCAATGGCACGGCGGGGAATTCAAATGGGACTTACAGGTACGCTCATTTGCCCAGCCTTGCCATTCTGCCCACGTACATCGGTGTGCACGGTCAGGAAGTGGTTACATTTTTTTTATTTCTATACATAAATGTTTTACTTTTCATTTCTATTTTAAACTGAATGGGTTGTTTTATAAGATGATGGTTTACAATCACTTAAAGTGCGTGTAACCCTAAAAAAAAAAAAAACGATCCTGTTCCCTTAAAGCATGAATAACAGCACAGTGCATGTGCTGTGTAATTTGACCCTTCTATCACCTAAAAAACCTGGCTAATCCTGCCTGGCTATGCCCTCCCCCCTGTAAACTAACTACAGTTTATCATGGCTGCTGAGCCCTGACACCGTGGTCAGTTTACATGCCTCTGTCATCCGCAGGACCGCAGCTCTCCCCTGTCCTCTCCCCTCCCTGCCTGTCAGCTCCATCCACTCCCCAGTCCTTCCTTCCTGCTGCTATCATAACTACACTATAAACATCCCATCCCCTCTGTAAAATAACATTATCTGCCCCAGTTTCTGTTGTATAAAAAAATGTGCAGATTATACCTTATATCAGAGCGTCTCCCGGCACTCACGTTACTGCTCGGCTCTCTCTCTTCCCTGACTGACGTCAGCGGGAGTGCTCTGCCCCGCCCGCTATAGCTGTCACCCGGGCAGAGGAGAGAGCCGAGGAGTCATGTGAGCGCCAGGAGACACTCTGATATAAGGTATAATCTGCACATTTTTTATATAACACAGACACTGGGGTACATAATGTTATTTTACAGAGGGGATGGGATGTTTATAGTGTAGTGGCTTAACAACCACTTTAAGCTGCGGGGATCCTGAAATGTACTGTCACTGTACGTTTGCCGACAGAAAGAAAGAATAGAATTGGATTAGATTTGAAAAATTCTATTTTTGTTTCCCAATCAGCTGTTGTGGTTGGGCCTTCAACTAAACTGTAGTGCTTAACGCAAAACTAAGGCATAAAATTAAAAACGTATGATCACGCAGGCTCCTTATTGCAGAAGGCATGTCTTTTCTGCAATAAAATAAACTTACCTGCCTGTTCTCATCTTCTTAAAAATGTATACTGACCTGCACATATGCATCTCAAGGTAAATTCTCAGCATGGTGCCTGTGTGCCAGGATGAATGAATTCCTGGGCATTACGTTACCCCGTGATAGCCAATCTAAACAGCCGCACACCTGGCACCTGGAAAAGATGCTGGTGCCAGTGATACCGCTTTCAGATGTATGTGTGAGTATTGCGGACTTCGGTTCCACTTTAAGTGTTCTCTGATAGGAGTTCCTGGATCACGAGACTGGCTGAATTATACATCTTTTGGCAGTTCACACATGTATATTTTAACTACATATTCAGCTGTTTTCCCAGACCTCAGCTTTACCTAGTTAGGCCCTCATTCACAATTTCAGCCAATCTGGAATCCTTTAAGTGCATTTGTACACGTTTGTCAGGCACTTTCAGCTGTTTTCAGGCTTGAGCGTTTTTGTTTTTCGCCAATGAAAAGTTAGTTACTAGGAGGAGAGGCAAGAAAGTGAGCGAAAAGCACCCAAATACTTGTGTTTCCGGGCGTTTTTCAGGGGCTCCCATTGAACTGTACAGGCATCAATAAACTTAATGGGAATGCTCATGTTTAAATGTGCCTCAAATCGCTCAGTTGTGAATGGGGTCTAAATATGGGTCTTTTTTCTAACAGAGGATGTTGATAACGTAACATTATGCATTGCGCCAAACATTTAATCAACATATGCTAGAGCTGCACAATTAATCGTCAAGAATCGCTATCGCGATCTTGACTAAAGTGTTTCACAATTCTTTCTATGCAAAGAATTCTATCTGCTCTTCTGAAGCCACAGCCCTTTTAATTGGACACTTACCTGTCCCAGGGTCCAGCGATGCGGGGGATCGAATCCCTGCTCGTCTCCCCCTCCGTTCAGCGGCGCCGGCATTGCAACTGTGGGCGCCGGGCTGTGGCTTCACAGCCTGGCACCCACTGCGCATGCGCGAGCGGCGCCGCGCGCCGTGATTGGCCGCTCAGTCACCTGGGACCTGTAATGGGTCCCAGATGATTGACAGGAGGGAGGGAGCAGAGCCGAGTCCTTCCTGTGCCGAGGGGGAAGTGATGTCACCAGCCCAGGCACTGGAAGAGGCAGACTACGAGGGATCCCCTAGCAACAGGCATTTAGAGGCAAGTAAAAAAAAAAAAAAATTTCCAAATTCATTTTTAGGCACAGTCATGAATTTTTTTTTTTTAGGGTGGAACACCACTTTAAGTATAAACATTGTAACAATTTGTCAATGGAATAGACTTCGTGTGTAATTGAAAAAAGTTTAACCACTTAAACACTAAACCTTTTCTGACATTTGTTGGTTTCAGGTTAAAATCATTTTTTTTGGCTAGAAAATTACTTAGAACCCCCAAACATTATATATATAAATGTTTTTTAGTAGACACCCTAGAGAATAAAATGGTGGTTGTTGCAATATTTTATGTCACACTGTATTTGCGCAGCGGTCTTTCAAATGCAATTTAAAAAAAAAAAATTACTTTAATGAATTAAAAAAAAAAACTAACCAGTAAAAAGTTAGCCCATTTTTTTTTGTATAATGTCAAAGATTTTAAGTCGTGAGAATCGTGATCTTTTTATCAGAAGCAAAAAAATAGTGATTCTGATTTTGGCCAGAATGGTGCAGCTCTAACATATGCATATGTGGTAATACATCACTTTTAAAAGGTAACTGCAGTGATTCGTCGGAACTTGTTCACTGAAGACCGCCTAAAGGGAAGGTGTGAATTCAAGCCGATCTCTTCAAGCAAGCTATAATTAAATCTTTATGATTTAAACTATTCCAGCTGTGCGCTGCAACACCCCTGTGTAATATTTTACGCATGACAAGCCTTAATTTTTCATAACCGTGGCGGTGACATTTAATGAAAAAATTAAGCAACGCACTACTAAGGAAAACATAACGCATACAAAATGTAAAGCTGCATCAATGACACATCATTCTTCAGTCTGAAATATCTGAATGACCAAGATGAGCAGATATTTTAAATTGCTGAAGGCAACAACAATTCGGGACTCTTAAGAAACGGGTCGGTCTCTGAGAAGGCATTGATTCTGATAGATCTAAGCAAAACTTTGAGGCAGGTCATGCATATTCAAACATTATAGCGTACTTCTGAATGACAAGGCCCTTTAGCACAAGATCCTATTTCCTAGCTATAATGCCTATTCGCACTTCTGCATGCTTATACATCTCCTATCACGGAGCAATTAAAGATAGTGCTAGAGTATTTGAAAATAATCTACTGGTACAGTTCGATTACAAGTACAATTAAGCATATGGTAAACAACAAAAACAAAGGGCACAAACGCCTAGTGCAATATCTACAGCACCTTATTAAAGGATAAAAGGTACAAATTATACTCACAAACCCAGTGTGAATAATAGTGTTTCACAAAATCCAGAAACCAGAAGCCAATCCTATATCGATCCCCATAGGTTCAAATGGATGATGCTACCAGCTGACGTATTTCAGGGGACAAACCCCCTTCCTCAGAGCAAAACTCATTGTTTGCACAGTACGAGATTTCCCAGTTTTAAGAGCCTGCAATGCCTAGATCATCCAGTCCAGGTGCACAGTGGTCATTACACCAAAACATTGCTTCTCTAGGAGCTCTTAGCCCTATGGTATCAAGTTTTCACTTTCTCAAGTCACTGACCACCAATGTAAGGAACATTCTTCCCACTGACCATCAATGTAAGGCGCATTCTTCCCACTGACCACCAATATAAGGCACATTCTTCCCACTGACCACCAATATAAGGCGCATTCTTCCCACTGACCACCAATATAAGGCGCATTCTTCCCACTGACAACCAATGTAAGGAGAATTCTGCCCACTGACCATCAATGTAAGGAGCATTCTTCCCACTAACCATCATTGTAAGGCACATTCTTCCCACTGACTACCAATGTAAGGAACATTCTTCCCACTGACCACCAATATAAGGAGAATTCTGCCCACTGACCATCAATGTAAGGAGCATTCTTCCCACTAACCATCATTGTAAGGCACATTCTTCCCACTGACTACCAATGTAAGGAACATTCTTCCCACTGACCACCAATATAAGGAGAATTCTGCCCACTGACCATCAATGTAAGGAGCATTCTTCCCACTAACCATCATTGTAAGGCACATTCTTCCCACTGACTACCAATGTAAGGAACATTCTTCCCACTGACCACCAATATAAGGAGAATTCTGCCCACTGACCATCAATGTAAGGAGCATTCTTCCCACTAACCATCATTGTAAGGCACATTCTTCCCACTGACTACCAATGTAAGGAACATTCTTCCCACTGACCACCAATATAAGGAGAATTCTGCCCACTGACCATCAATGTAAGGAGCATTCTTCCCACTAACCATCATTGTAAGGCACATTCTTCCCGCTGACTACCAATGTAAGGAACATTCTTCCCACTGACCACCAATGTAAGGAACATTTTTCCCACTGACCATCAATATAGGGAACATTCTTCTCACTGACCAACAATCTAAGGCTGGCCATATATGTTCAATTTTCCTTTATATATACACCTTAAAGTATGTAGTGCAATGGCCTGCCTAATTGGATACAATTGAAAATTGTTCAGTTTTGACCTCATATTAAATGTTTTTTGGTAAATCTAAAGGAAAACTGTACAAGAGCATTGAACAAGAGTATGGCCAGCCTAAGGGGCATTCCTCCCATTAACCACCAATGTAAGGAACATTCTTCCCACTGACCACCAATGTAAGCAACATTCTTCTCACTGATCACCAATCTAAGGGGAATTCTTCCAATTAAACACCAATGTAAGGAGCATTCTTCCCGCTGACCACCAATAAATTAGTGCAAGCGATGGTTCCTCGAGATCTGAAAATTGTTTAAGGGGTTACTCATGGGAAGAAATGTTGAGAAAGGACGCCCTATCTTCTTAACCTTGTGACAACATTCTAACCAGGACAGACCATTAGGAGGAAACACAGAGGCATAGATACTGTAGCAATTAACCACTTTCTTTTGTAGACTAGTGTAGAGTAGGGGAAGGCTACCAGATTTATAGTGCTTTCTGTGTCCCCAATTTACGTGTTTTCCTTACTGTAAAAAATAAAAACCTGTGCCCTGCATCGTAAATTAGAAGACATAGCCCCCAAAGCCGATACACAATGGAGCATTAGCCCTTTTAGAAAAATAGATCATTCTTCTCTGCAGGTAGCATGAACAAGATCTGAGGCCTTGGTCACATGGGGAGCCGGGGGTGGGGGGGGGGGGGGGGTGGTAAAAACAGAATGTTGATCCATGTTTTTACCGCCAAACTGCAATGGCCCCAGAGGGGGTAGTACATATTGCTGTGGCTACAGGTTGTACCACAGTACCGCAATACCACTGCCAAACGTGTCCTATGAGAGTGAATGGAGCTGTTTGACTATTTTCTGTACCATTACATTAACATACCTGCAACAAAGGTACAGTATTTTCTTGCTGCATTTATGTGCGTTTATATATTACTATTGCACAGTATTTCAATAAAAAATACCTGTTTGGCTCAACAACAAAAAAAAGTCAGTGCACAGGTTCACTTTAATGATGGAAATATGGTACAACAACAATAAGTAACAGGGTTCACGCCTGCCTGATGCATGAATGAGCACAACCATTGAATTTCTGACTAATGATTCCATTTGGAACAGTTTTGTAAACAGATTTCTGGTATGCATTTATAATGCATTTCTTTCATGTGCTTCATTAGTGAGACCTGAACATATCAAATGTCCCTCCGCTGTTGTATCCTCCCAAAGACACAGAGTCACCTCTTCACCTCACAGACATTCCTAACAACCATTTACCCCTGGAAGGAGGATTAAGGTTGGCCATAGAAAACCAGATAAAATTAGACTGATTTAGGCATTGTTAGTGACAGTCAAGCCGTACAGGAATATGCAATGCCATACAATGCCATCCAGTAATGAGCGCTTCTATCTGTCTGTAGGCAATCGTTAGGACACAATAGACAATAACCTAGAAATTTGCTTTTCAATCAACACCAGATTATTCTTTTGACCCACTGACCAAGACGTTTATTGTATATCTAAAGACCTTTTTTCTAGTTTCCATAAAAAAAATGTGGGATGAAACCATTGTTAGTTTTTTCTGCTGTTTTTGTCCTATTGGGAAGATTTTCCATCTCTTAAAGCGGGGGTCCACCTATCTATCGTTTTTTTTTTTTGGAGTTCATTCACAAACTTTTCTTCTCATGATTATCTACTCACATGTTCTGTGTAATAAGTCCGCCTGTGTCCGATTTCGTTGTAAAGAATAACTTATAAAATTCAGTGAAGGCGGTTTCCATCTTCATTGTGGGCATTTGAAGCCCACAAGCATGTATTTCCTGGATGCAGTGAATGCTGTGCTCCCAGCATCCACCGAGATGTTGTGATGATGCTGTTGCACAATGCATGCTGGGAAGCCTGAGATTAGCTCCCAGGGGACTGTGGGAGGTCTGGGAGAGGCTAGAAACACGCCTACTCCCATGGGAGGAAAACCAGGAAGTGCTAAGAAGATTAGAAAAAAAAAGGTAATTACGGCGATTTAAATTTTTTTACACAGCATGTCAGCATCTAGGCAAGGAAGAGAATGCATAGAGATAATGTTCAAAATTTGGGTGGAACCCCGCTTTAACTCAACTTGTTTAGGGACAATTAGAAGTATCACTTCTGGTGAAGACACTTACATGCCTGTTCATGGCCATCCAAAAGCATAAGGCTGGGTTCACACCTAATACCGATGCGGCTCCCAGCAGGGGTCCTGTGAGTCCCTGTCCTCCGTTTCAGGTCCGATTTTAGCCTGAATTTTTGGCTGAATTCAGACCTGAAACGGACCAAAAGACGCACAGGGCTCCTGTGCAAATTCACTCCTCAGTCGCATCGGAGATATGTGAACCGGCTCCATAGAGAGCCAATCAAAATCTCCTGCTATTGCGAACTGGATGCGGGGGGGAACCTGCATCCAATTCGCAATGATGTCAACCCAGACTAAGAAAGGTTAAACCCTAAAGTGGAACTTCCGCTCATCGGATTCCTCCCCCCTGCGGTGCCACAATTGTCACCTTTCAGGGGGGAGGGGGTGCAGATACCTGTCTAATACAGGTATCTGCAGCCACTTCCGGGCTTAGACAACCGCAGAATATCTGCAAATGCCCCCCTTCACCCCCCGTTGTGTTCTGGGAAACACACAGTTCCCAGAACACAACGGGGACCAGCGCAGAGGCGCAACACGACTCGCGCATGCGCAGTATCGAACCGGGCAGTGAAGCCGCAGCGCTTCACTTCCCGATTCCCTGACCGAGGATGGCGGCGCGGGCAGCCGAGAGCTGAGCGATTGATCGGCTTCGGCTGCCGACATCGCTGGACCCTGGGACAGGTAAGTGTCCATTTATTAAAGATTTTGCACTCTCCGGTTTTAGTAAATCAACCCCAAAGGCTTATTATTCTGTAGTTCAGGGTTATGCAATTAGCGGACCTCCAGCTGTTGCACAACTACAAGTCCCATGAGGCATAGCAAGACTCTGACAGCCACAAGCATGACACCCAGAGGCAGAGGCATGATGGGACTTGTAGTTGTGCAACAGCTGGAGGTCTGCTAATTGCATAGCCCTGCTTTAGTTCATGATAAGAACTAGGAAGGCTAAAAAGCCTCTTTGCGATAACACAGGAAGTGTGGAGAGGCCACAGGACAGCTCTGAATTTCTGGCAGGATCAACAGTTTTTTATGCAATTTTTGAAGACACATAATGCTTCCAATGGTTGATTTATCAAAAGAGAGCAAATAAGAGAAGTTAACTTTTTTTTTTGTCAAATTCTGTTTAATTAGAAATTTTCACATTACATAAAAAAGAAACAATAAAGGCAAAGGCAGGAATTCGAACCGTGTATGGGCAGGCTGAATGTACCAAGGTGGATGTAGAGGAAATCCATCCCAGACTTTGGCAAATTTCCAAAATGCACCTCTATTAGAGTATGTAACTTTGTAGAGGGGTGAGTCCTTTTCACCAGCGACTTCCATGTCGCTAACGTCGATGCTGACAATTTTTCCATGATAAAGCAATCAATATACTCTCATAGAAAAAGAACAGGGTAAGAAGGGTACGTATAGCATTTGTGGGAGGCAGGGAATCCACTACACTCAATAGGCAAATTTCAATGTAGGGAGTTATGGGAATAGTAATAACCAAAGTAATACAGGCCAAAATCTCCCACCAGTATAGTTGTATTGCTCGGCATTCCCAAAATATGTGCAGGAAATGAGCATAAGAAGATGGACAATGCCAGCAATTAGAAGATTGATTTCTATAGATAAGACAAGTTCATTGATGTAAACCCACTCTCATCCTTTCTAAATTATTGCCATAGGGGTTATCTATAAGGATATACATGCCTCCTGCATGTATCTTTACCTGTCAAATGTCTCCCCTCTGTCTGTTATGAGACCCATAAAACTGCAGATTCTGTGGGTGGGTCTGTTGTCTGGAGCTGGGTGGGTGGAGTCGTGATGTCAGTAGACTCCCCGCCCACCTCTACACTCCCCTTGTCAACATGCATTTTCTCCTGTGTATTACACTGAACTTCTACTATGATCACTAACATCCAATCAAAACCCAGAAAGGTCACCACATGATTTCAGCATGTCCAATCATGCTGAGGTGTGGAGCAGCCAATCCTGGAAGAGCTGGAGAAGAAAGGAGGAGGGGATCTGAAGTACAAAGAATGTCTCAGTCTCCTCCATGAAATATGTAAATCACTTGTCACTCACAGCAAGGGCAAGAAACAAACTCCTATTTCTCTGTCTGTCTGATTTTATCTCACTGAAAAAAGATAAGAGGACTGCTCAGAGCTGGATTAACTCTTTGTGACAAGACTGGGCACAGATGACATGAAATCCTATACTGTACAAGGTGCAAGCATTAATTATTTTTTTTATCCACTTTAATACATACAATTTAAATCTTCACTACATACATTATATAAGTAATTGTTGTCCTTCTCATAGATTAAATTAAAGTGATACCAGAGGTACATTTAAGATTTATACTTACCTGCTCTGTGTAATGGCTTTGCACAGAAAAAACATAGCCTCCATTTCTTGGATCCTCCACCTGGCTCCTCTCCCCTACTGAGTACTCTCATAGCAAGCCGCTTGTTATGGGGGAACATCTTTGTGCTCGCCCCGAGTTGGCACTGTATGTCCATAAAACACACAGAGCAGGGCTCAGCCCTGCCTCCTACTCCCTCCTCACTGGCTGTGATTGGCAGCAGCAGGAGACAATGGGTCCCGCTGCTGTCCCTGAGCCAATGAGGAGGCAGAGAAGCGGGAGAACAGCTGCTCTCGTGCACATTGTTGGATTGAGATCGGGCTCAGTGCAGAGAATGCAGGTAAAAAGAATCACTTCAGAATCACTTTAAGAGAATGAGATAATACTGAACATAAGATTGAAAGTGCAGTAATATATAAATCCTGTATAATAATAATAATAATTTCACTGATTTCCTGCACACACAGGAAGTAAAGTGCAGGACGTGATAACACTTTCCAGCATGCACACTGGTCTCTCCCCAGTATCCAGCCTCCAGCACACAACCTGATCACTTCCCAAATAGGATCTACTCCAAGTATACAAGTCACCAATACAAACATAGCTTAGCTCCTGTTATTGATGCAGATTAAATCTAACACAGCACTCGCAAGTCAATCCTACCCTATTGAACTTAAGTAAAATAATTACTTAATGCTTGCTATAAGGGCATGCTCGCTCTTGAGCCAGCTCTCTGTGTCCATAAGACAAAGAGAGTGCAGCTTTGCTCGGCCCGGCCCCCCCGCTCCCGCCTCACTGGCTGTAATTGACAGCAGCAAGAGCCAATGGCTTGGCCAATGGATTGGCATATTATTTTTTTTTCTAATTGCTATTTATTTCCCACAAAAGTGGAGTTACCCTTCAAGAGTCTGTTCCCTGCTGAGAATCTGGGTAACTTTACAAACCAGTGATCAGTCAATATTATATTTCTCTTTGAAGACATATACGTGGACATTGCTTCCTCCTTTCAGTTTGCTTTCCTGCTGTCTGGCCATCCCTTGTTACACCACTTTAAGCTTTAGGCTTGTTTGTAAAACCAAAGTACTGTTTTCTTCCAAAGCATCAGCAGAACTATTTTGCATATCTGCAATTCCTGTTTCAAAATGGGCAGGTGACCAATTTTAAAAACATGAGTATTACGCCAACCAAATAAGCCACTACTTTCATGCTGTATATACACTACACTCTGTAATACTTACTCTTTTACAAGCTTAGGGCCAATTCACACCTATGTGTGCGTACTGCAGCGCACGTGGTACTGCAAACACATAGGTGTAAATGGGTCCTTATAGTTTCCTTTTAAAAACACACTAAACTGCAAAGCAAAGATGGGAACCAAACACATAAGAAACAAAGGCATTGCATTCTCATGTGATTGACTGTAGGAAAACAAGCAAGTGTCAATAGGTCCTAATTGTCAATTATTATCTGATACTTAGCTCTCAATTATGTTGTGCATCCAAAAAGTAGGAAAGTTAAGTATAAATTTATAAAAATATATATATGTGTATACACTATACTATACTATACACTAAGGACCCCTTCAGATCTGTCCAGTCCATTGCTGTGCATTACCACTGCCAATGCAGCACAGCAATGCGGAAACGCACTCATTTTTTTTAATGCACTGCATTACAACGCACAGATGGTTCATGTGTGTTGAGGAGCATTGGCATGCCACTGAAAATGTGTTACTGTGCATAGTGGTAATGCACAGTAAAATATGCATTTCTTGCGAGTTACCATACCACATAGGTATAAAGCCAGACTAAATATATTGTATACAGCTAAATGTGTATGTGACCATTCCATGCAACAGCTAAGATGATCATAACGCAGTCCATATACAGTAGGTTTCACAGACAAATGAAGTATCTGTCTGTGGCTTCAACACTAATTAATCAAAGTGAAAAAGAAGTGGATACTTCTGACCTGTCATCTAATACACTGTATAAACTGTCGGTGCATTATGACAGTCAGTTTTAAAGTACCCAAATCAAGAAAATGTTCAAAGTACCATGGAGCTTAAAAATGACTTTCCCTCTTTCTGTTTGAGGTGACGCTTTTTGATCTGTAAACAGAAAGGAAAAACTCATTCACTTGATTGATTTCAATTCAGAGTGCATTTAAGCAGATGAAGTCAATTAATCTTAACATTTAGAAATTAAAGACCCATCTAAAAGCTGCTTTTTTTTCCTGAAGAGAACTGTACTTAAAAACAGTAAAAAGTATCAAAAAAGCATCAAAAAAGCACCGGACCCCAGTACAGTGAAAATAAAAATTGGAAAAAAGAAGAAAAAAAGTATCTGGAAATGCATCAAAAACGCATTTTTAAAAAGTGCATTTAAAAATCATCCGGAACTGATCTGGAGGACTTTCTGTGGTGTGAACTGGCCCTAATGCCGCGTACACACGAGCGGACTTTTCGACCGGACTGGTGCGACGGACTATCCGACAGACTTTCGGCGGACTTCCAACGGACTTTCCCAACGAACGGACTTGCCTACACACAATCACACCAAAGTCAGACGGATTCGTACGTGATGACGTACGACTGGACTAAAAAAGGAAGTTAATAGCCAGTAGCCAATAGCTGCCCTAGCGTCGGTTTTCATCCGTCGGACTAGCATACAGACGAGCGGACTTTTCGATAGGAACTGAGTTCCGATGTAAAGATTTGAAGCATATTCCAAATCTAAAGTCCGTCAGATTTTCGACCGAAAAAGTCCGCTGCAGGTCCGATGAAGCCCACACACGGTCGAATTGTCCGCCGGACCCAGTCGAAAAGTCCGCTCGTATCAATGTTTATTTTTTACAGCCCAGAATTGTAGGGTACTTGCACACAGTAATGATGTATGAACATTAGATTCCTGGCAGAAAATTCTGGATGGGCAGTATAGCAAATTAGCATATTTGCGTGTTTTCACGCATACGCACGTGTGCACACGCCTAAATATTCTTCTAGCTTTTGCTGGGATGTATCATACATGCGTATAGGTGTACTTGCTCATATATGTGCGTACGTGCGTAAAATACTGTCCCGCAATGCAGATTTAAAAAAAAATTTTTTTACTGCTCTAGAGTATATGCAGCACATGCCTATGCACCTGTGTGTACAGTTACATTAAAAACAATGAGCTGCATTTACATCAGTAGAAAAAAAAATGCCTGTAATTTATGCATTTTTATTCATCATTTTGCTAGAAGCCTAAAAGTATTTGGGGGAATTTCCTGTTGTGTCTCGAGAACGGGTAATCTAAGGAAATGGGTCACAGACAACATAAATATTGCAAATGGGTCTGATCCCTTCCTTACTCCAATTTTTTTTAAATCCAAAACTTAAAAAAAAAATTGACTTTTGATCTACTTGAAGGTTTAAATCAGGGGTCTTCAAACTATGGCCCTCCAGTTGTTCAGGAACTACAATTCCCATCATGTCTGTGAATATCAGAGTTTTACAATGCCTCATGGGATGTGTAGTTCTGCAACAGCTAGAGGGCCATAGTTTAAAGATCCCAGGTTTAAATTGTCTGACAGGTTCACTTTAAGTTAACATCTTAACTTATGGGAATGCTTCCTTCGCTTAGACAAATCCACTGAGGTCAGGAAACAGATTTCAAGAATCCCCAGTAAAGGAAAGTCCAGACTTGGTCAAACAAACACTAAATCCCTCAGGGGTCAATTTACAAGTAGGCATGATGCCCAAACTTGTGTGAGCATGGCACTGTGCCCACGTGTAAGATTAAAGAACAGTCAACACTGGGAGGTTTTGTACAGTACTTTTTAAACAGCATATAAGCAGTGAAAAAATAAATAATGTTTCAAAAGAATTGCAATTTTTAAAGAAAAAATGCCAGACAACCCTTTGGATAGTCTGGGGAAGGTTTAGGGCTGATGTATATATCCAAAACACATAGCAGTAGTAGTGTGCAAGAGTAAGGCAGACCATAGACCAGACTTTCTCAACCTTTTCAACACAGGGGAACCCTTGAAATAACCTTTTGGGGTTAGGGAACGAACCCCTGTTAAAAATGGCTATATCTAAAACTCATAATACATTGGTGTGATGGTCAATGGAAGAGTGCTTCTTACATCTGTGGTCTTGGGGAAGAATTTCCCCTGTACAGCTAAAAAGATCATTGGTGTCACTGGGAACTTAACTGAGGGGCAAAAATTGGTCAGTGCTCAAGGAACCCCTAGCAACCATTGGAGGAACCCTAGGGTTTCACTGAACCCTGGTTGAGAAACCCTGCCATAGACGGTGTGAATTTCTTTCCTGCAACCACAGGTGGACGGGGGGCACGGGGGACAGTGCTGAGAGGGGAATCTCTCCTGCCAAGACATTGTGCTCTTCCAGCGGGGGGAAGCCGTCCCTGCCAGGACAGCACAATGATTATTGCTAGTGGCTATAGCAGCCGCTAGTGATAATCACAAGTAAATCTGTCAGGCTGGTTGCACTCAAGTTGATTTTTCGACCAACTTGGTACATTCAGCCTGCCTATATACAGTTCAAAGCTATGGCCTGCCTTAAAGGGTTAGTTCACCTTTATAGAAAACTACCTATGCAGATAAGGGGTGTCTGCAGTTAAAAATAAGCTGTGCAGCTTTGACTAAAGTTGAATAATGCCCCCGTATAATGTAGGCTATTTACATACTTCATGAAGCATGACTGGAAAACTCCCAGGATGTTGGGCTAAGAGAGGCCCAGCTGTTATTGCTCACCTCCACCACCACAGGAGGTGAGCTCAAACACTGAGCTACTGCATCAGGAGGGAGAAAGAGCATGTGAGGGGTTTGAATCAGAGAAAAAAAGGTCACTCCTGTGATGGTGGAGGTGAACAGTAACAGCTGGGCCTCTCTTAGCAACATCCTGGGAGTTTTCCAGTCAGGCTTCATGAGATACATAAATGGCCTACATCTATAGCAAGGGCATCATGCAAATTTAGTTAGAGTTGCACAGTATGTTTTTATCTACAGAAGTCCCTTATCTGTATAGGCATTTTTTTTTTGCAAGGGTGAACTATGCTTTTAAATTATTTATTGATTTCCGTGTCCTCATTTGGAGATTTCAGCTTACTTCCAGTGTGGTCACTAGGAAAAAAGGTATAAAGAAATATCGCCAATGCAGACAGCAAAACCCAACAGAGGATCTCGTTGTAGTCCTGCCCAGTTGTAACTTAAGCTAAAAACATGTCCGTTGTTCCACTTTAAGCTCCACCCATTTATTTCTCTTCCTCCAAAAGAGTTTCAACTTCCATAACATAATGCAATTATGTACAAAGGCCAATATCAAGATTCAGCCATTAGTAGCCTGTCTCCTCTAGGCTACTAAAAGCTAAATACTTCCACAAGATGTACAAATCATTGCTGTTTGTTTCATATTCAAAATACCCATTACCTGGACGGAATGACCTGATTTATATGAGAACACCTAGCTAGTTGAATAGACATGACCTAACACTGTCTTCCCACATTCCGGCAGGCCTGTCAGGAACACGCATAGTAGCCTTGAGCAATTGGATTTCACTGGCAGGAAAATTTTGTAGCTGAGAAGTGCTCATAAGTTGGCCATGTGCAGACAGTAACAAATGATCCAATGTTCCACTGAACTTTTACGCCATTCATCAGCTCTTTCTGAGCTTTGGTATATGTATTTTGTATTTTGTACTACGATGGTGATGTTTGCACCAATACAATGTTAATATTCCAATAAACTTTGTTAACTTTTTTTAATCATTATATTGTTCATTTTAGTCTGCCCATAAAGTTCCACAGTACCGGGGGATACTTTTTGTCCTTCTATACAATGTTCCATTGAAGGGCCTCTTATGGCTATATTCTTCTGCTCAAGTAGGTCATATTTTTCTGGCACTAAAAATTCTCCTAAAAAAAAGACATTTTTCTTTAAAAAAAAAAAAAAGAAAACATTTAGATAAAGCAGAGAAGAGAAACTTAGATATTTATAAACATGAAAAATATTTAATCCCCAAGAACCGACAGTACGCAAATATGCGGCCTCACGGTGGGTGGGCTTTGGCGGTATTTTACGGACCAATTAGCCGACACAGCTGTGCCAAGAGCGTGCGCCCTATGCACTCCCAGCACAGTTACCGGCTGCTAACGGAAAGCTCTCGATTGCTCCTTGTGATTTGGAGCTTTCCGATTATGTCAACGCCGTGACAGGCAATTACGGCAGTCACATGATCATAAACCCCTCTTAAAGGGCTGGGAGGCGCCAGCGCAAAGGGGTTAAAGAAGAAGTCCCATTATAGATTCATTCTTAAACACATTTCTTTGGTTGGGAATAGAAACACTAGATCAAGGGTCTCCAAACTTTTCTAACAAAGGACCAGGCTACTGTCCTATAGACTTTAGGGGGGCCAGATTGTGGCCAGTGGGGGTAGAAAATGTCCCGGACCGAGCATCAGTGAGAATAAACATGGCCTTAGGGTTGGTCGTCAGTAGGAGTAGGAATGATGCTCCATCATTGGTGTCAGTGGGAGGAATAGTGCCCCAATATTGATGTCAGTGGGAGCAATAGTGCCCTATTGCTGGTGTCAGGGGGAGGAATAGTGCTCCATTATTGGTATCGGTGGAAGGAATAGTGCCCCATCAATGGTGTTGGTGCGAGAAATACTGCCCCACCATTGGTGTCAGTGGGAAGAATAATGCCCCATCACTGATACCAGTGGGAGAAATAGTGCCCCATCATTAATATCAGTGGGAGGAATAGCGCCCCATCATTAGTGTCAGTGGCAGAAATGATGTATCACTGTTAGTGTCAGTGGGAGGAATAGTGCCTCGTATCATTGGGAGGAATAGTGACCCAAGGGCCAGAGAAGGGCTAGATGGAGACCTAGATGATTCTCTAGAAAAGGGGTTTTCAAATTTTTCATTATGAGGGCCGCAAATACTCTCAGGCTGAAAAAAAAATCAGTTTTCTAAATGAATGAATAAAATATAAAGTTATTAGCTGGAGTTGGTTTCAATGTGTTAATGTATCTAAATCTGTTAGTTACAGTGACGATACAACCAAAAACGTAAATGTATTTTATTGGGGTTTTATGTGATAGACCAACACAAAGTGGCACATAATTGTGAAGTAGAAGGAAATTGATAAACAGTTTTCAAAATTATTTGCAAATAAATATGTGAAAAGTGTGGAGTGCATTTGTATTCAGCCCCCCTGAGTCAATACTTTGTAGAACCACCTTTCACTGCAATTACAGCTGCAAGTCTTTTTGGGGATGTCTCTACCAGCTTTGCACATCTAAAGAGTGAAATTTTTGCCCATTCTTCTTTGTAAAATAGCTCAAGCCCTGTCAGATTGGATGGAACGCATCTGTGAACAGCAATTTTCAATTCTTGCCACAGAATCTCAATTGGATTTAGGTCTGGACTTTGACTGGGCCATTCTAACACATGACTATGCTTTGATCTAAACTATTCCATTGTAGCTGTCCTGCTGGAAAGTGAACCTCCACCCCAGTCTCAAGTCAATTTTGTTCTCATCTGACCAGAACACCTTCTTCCACATGTTTGCGGTGTCCCCCACATGGCTTCTCGCAAACTGCAAACGGGACTTCTTATGGCTTTCTTTCAACAATAGCTTTCTTCTTGCTTCACTCTTCCATAAAGACCAGATTTGTGGAGTGCACGACTAATAGTTGTCCTGTGGACAGATTCTCCCACCTGAGCTATGGATCTCTGCAGCTCCTCCAGAGTTACCATGGGCCTCTTGGTTGCTTCTCTGAATAATGCTCTCCTTTCCTGGCCTGTCAGTTTAGGTGGACTGACATGTCTTGGTAGGTTTGCAGTTGTGCCATACTCTTTCCATTTTCAGATGACAGATTGAACAGTGCTCCGTGAGATGTTCAAAGCTTGGGATATTTTTTCAAAACCTAACCCTGCTTTAAAGTGGAGGGCCACCCTGGAAAAAAAAAATCCACCAAAAATCCTAAAAAAAATAAAAAAAAACATTTGGAAAAAAAACAAAATTTTATACTTACCTAAACCCTTGTTGCTAGGGATTCTTCCTAATCTGCCTCTTCCTATTCCGCGGAGTGTTCTTCTCCTCGGTGAGCGGCCCCGTTGTCTTCTGGGAACTGTGTGTGTTCCCAGAACACCAGGGGGCCATTCACAGATCGCCGCGCCGCTCGGTGAGGAGCCGCTGCACTAACTATCCAATGTTAGTACAGTGATCTCCCCAGCGACCCCCCCCCCCCCACACTAGAACACTCTGGCTATTGGCTGAGAGCGCTGATTCGATTGTCAGACCTTTTTCGGTCATGCCCGATCGACAGGAGCCAGCTGAACGTCTGGCCTCTGTCGGACCAGCTGCAGTACACATGGGCCGATTGTCGCCCGACATTCGGCTCATACATTCGGCCCGTATGTACTAGGTTTTAGGATCTTATAGCCCAACTCCTCTGTGCTGTCTATTTCTAGGTATGATCTCCATGTATGTTAAAACAATTCAAAAGTAAATTATATGTTCTTTCCAAAGGTAGTGCTTTGAACGATAATGCTTTGATTTGGAAAATCTAAGATGGTTCTACCCATCTGTTATAATTTAGTTTATGAATTAACGTCTAGACAAAACTTGTGTGCCTTTGGCATAACAAATCAAAGTAAAGCAAATATAAGTGGCCCTCAATATTCTAATGACACCCCTTTTCATGTGTAAACATAAGGCCAAGCATGCGTCAAGCAGACGGAATCATAAGCTAGGCTCATGAAAAGTACGCATATTGTCCAGCACTGAGGAAAATGGAGACAGTGACATCTGGTCCGACTAAAACAATATGCATCTGTCAAAATATACAGCAAATGCAAAGAAAATAGTTTTTTTTTATCTGGTGTCTGTAGATGATACCAGTCTTCCTGAGTGACATGTTATGTAAACAGTCTCTATCTGATCATGACAGATACAACCCATGTAGACAATGGAACGCTTGTGCCTGCCATTAAAAAAACTGGATCCCTACCAACATACCTTTAAGAAACCAGAACGCTGTTACTGGTTCTTATATACCCAGACTCAAAAGAAAATATACAGCAAAACCAAAAGTATTCTGGAGAACATTCAAGTATTGCTTGTCCCCTTCAGAACCTTTCTATTGCAGGTCTGAGGAAATACAAGTGCTGTAAGGTGGGCAATATCTGTCAATTAAAGTGGACCTTCATCCATTGAATGGACTTCTTCTCTGCTCCCCCCCCCCCCCCCTTCTAACACATGCAGACAGTTTTACTTTTTTTTATGTTAACCCCTTTGTGACAGCAATATACATACACTATGTTACCAAAAGTATTGGGACACCTACCTTTACACGCATGAACTTTAATGGCATCCCAGTCTTATGCCCCGTACACATGGTCGGACATTGATCGGACATTCCGACAACAAAATCCATGGATTTTTTCCGACGGATGTTGGCTCAAACTTGTCTTGCATACACACGGACACACAAAGTTGTCGGAAAATTTTTATAGCAAGCTCTCAAACTTTGTGTGTCGGAAATTCCGATGGAAAATGTGTGATGGAGCCCATACACGGTCGGAATTTCCAACAAGCTCCGATCGCACATTTTCCGTCGGAAAATCCGACCATGTGTACGGGGCATTAGTCTGTAGGGTTCAGTATTGAGTTGGCCCACCATTTGCAGCTATAACAGCTTCAACTCTTCTGGGAAGGCTGTCCACAAGGCTTAGATGTGTGCGCATGATGTGCATTTGTGACGTCTGGCACTTATGTTGGACAAGAAGGCCTGGCACGCAGTTCTAATTCATCCCAAAGGTGTTCTTTTGGGATGAGGTCATGACTCTGTGCAGGCCAGTCATGTTCCTCCAACCCAAACTCGCTCATCCAGGTCTTTATGGACCTTGCTTTGTGCACTGGTGCGCAGTCATGCTGGAACAGGAAGGGGCCATCCTCAAACTGTTCCCACAAAGTTGGGAGCATGAAATTGATGGATGGTTTGATTTTTCCGATCCATGGGTAGGGACGCGAGGCATCCTTCCATGTAGTGGATGTCATTTCCAACGCCCTGCAGACCTGATTGCGTCTCTCGTCACATCTGCTTTTTGGTGACGTTTATCGCCAGATCTCGCTGGATCTCACTTGGGTGCTACCAACTGTTATGCTACATCATTTCCTGGGTCAAGTTGATGGACATCACTGACTGCTTTTAATGATTTTGCGGCTGGTATATGAAAGCTTTAATCCTTCTCAACACAAGTGATTGGCTCTATTTAAATACACACCCCTGATAAAACAAATGAACTTCTAAAGGCGTCGGGTGTTTCCCTTGCTCATACTGCTGTGGTGGCACCATCACGAAAGTTCAGGGATTGAGTAGAACCCACATATATTTGACATTTGCACTATGTTGACATGTTTGTATCTCAGCCACTATTGATGCTCATGTTTTTAACAATGTGTCCAATAAAATTTCTATGAATTTTTATATACTTTGTTGTCAACACACCTTTTGATGATTATTATCCTTTCCTATTGCTTTGTATTTGGGATGTGGGCCCAATCTACTGACTGACCCCACCTACTCTTTTCTCAACTCCACTAAATGATTTGGACCAGTGCACAAAGCATAAAGACATGGATGAGCGAGTTTGGGGTGGGGGAACTTGACTGGCCTGCACAGAGTCCTGACCTCAACCCGATAGAACACCTTTGGGATGAATTAGAGCGGAGACTGCGAGCCAGGCCTTCTCATCTACATCAGTGCCTGACCCCACAAATGCGCTTCTGGAAGAATTATCAAACATTCCCATAGACAAACTCCTAAACCTTGACAGCCTTCCCAGAAAAGCTAAAGCTGTTATAGCTGCAAAGGGTGGGTCAACTTAATATTGAACTCTACGGACTAAGACTGGGATGCCAATAAAGTTCATGTGCTTGTAAAGGCATGTGGCCCAATACTTTTGGTAATATAGTATATAACCCATGGCAGGGCAGTTGCTTAACTCATAGCCACAGCATATAAGTACTGAAGTCGTGTTCTGGGTTGCACTCCACTGGCGCCCCCCAAACTGTGAATGAGTATTTACCGACTGCGGACAATCAACTACTGATGATCAGGAGACAGTTATATGTGCTCTGTACAGGAAATCCTGATCTTGCGGCACTGTACAGCCAATAACAGCACTGCAAGATCAGCAGCAATGCCTAACTGTTGGTGTAAAGGGGTTAAATATCTTTTTTTTTTCCTATCTCGCCCAGCACTTTCTGATTCCTTGCCTAGGTGAGGGTGATATATAATGGCCCCCTGCAGCCCACTGGGATGTCCATGTCATCCCAACAGGCAGTGTTTTGGTGTGACCAGGTATTGTGGCATTCCCCCTGCACATGGGCAAATATGCTGTAACTCTCTGCCAGTTCCCACTTACTATGCAGAGACTTAAAAAGTGTGTCTGCACATACATGCAATACCACACATGCGCAGACACAAGGCCAGTCTCTAACCAGTAAGCAACAGGAACAGCAGTTTCAAATGGTGACACAGAAGCAGAGTAGCGCAAGCAGACCTTTGGCTGCAAAGAAGACAACGCTGGACTCCATGGACTACTAAGTATATTTTCTTTTTCTTTTCTTTTTTTTTTTTTTTTTTTTTTTACAGGGATATACAGTATATTACAAATATAGAGAATTTTGTTTTTACAGAAGTAGGATGAACTTCCTTTTTAACCATTAGTTCTGGTTCACACCAGTGTGACTTCTGATGAGACTTGAGTCGCACAGAATCACATGACATCCCATTATATTCAATATACAGAATTTGCAAAGTCGCATCATAGTTGCACTGAAGACTGCATCAAAGTCGCATCACAGTAGTGTGAACCGAGGCTTACCGTAACCTTACTGGGGCTGGGTTTTTATTTCCTCTAGAAACTGCAGCAAATGTCAGGCAGTTACAAAGAGAAACTAATCAGATGTCCTTCCTAATTTAAAGGACTGAAATTCATTTTACTGGTTGCTATGTGCAGCTCCTCCACTTTTGCTCCTATTTCTCCAGCGTTCTTTGCTGCGGTTTTTATTTATTGCTTTTTATAGGAAATGCTTATAAATGTACAGTGGTGAGCTGTTCTCAGAAGGGAGCTTTATTATCCAAGTGGGCAAAGTTTTATATTCCCCTCATGGAATGAAAAGGGAATTTTGTTTCAGATATGATCTGTCGGAGCAGCAAAATTTACCAACAACTATGCAGGGCAAGGGTCTATCTCCATTTAAGATCAGCCACACACTATACATTTTGCTGATCTGATAAAATGTGATCATGTGTGACCCGCATTACAGTTTTGGATCAAATACATATTCACCAAGTAAAGAGTAATTAATTCTACAAAAACCAATATAACAACAATATGTAAAACAAGCAGTAATAGTAAGTAGATGTTAGATGTCTGTCAGAAGTCTATGAACATGGCTGGCCAATATACCAAGTTCATACCCCTAGCATTCCACTTACACTGTATTTTTATTCTGTACTATGCCCACAGTCATTTCAACTGTGCTTAAAGAGACACCCACCCCAACTTAAATAATTAAACTAATAAAAGTGCAGATAAAAATCAGGAGTGTTTTAAATTCTTGTAGTGTTTTTCCTTTCCATAAGCTATTTTTATTACTGCAATGTGCCTTTAAACTTTTCTGAAAAGTTAACCTGTCAAGCCCAGCCCTCTCCCTTCTTGCATGTCATAACCTTCTCCTCTTCTGGGTGGGTCTAATTACTCTCTGTGCTGGCCTAGCTCCTTAGTCCCTCCTTTCCCTACCTAGCCTTTTATGTAGCAGCCAAGGGAGGGGCTTTTTCTGCCATCTGTGTGCCATTGGATGAATCTCATTTTACTTCCGGTCCTGTAGACACAACAGGAAGTGAGGGGTATCTAATGACAACTCCTGCAAATGTGGATTTTAGTCCCGGTGATACTGGTGATACTGGTAACCAGGAATCCTTCCAGCAGGGACATGGGCAACAATAAAAACCTGGCAGGGCTCATAACTCCTCACTAGTCTTTCAAAAACATATAAAAAAATTTGTGCTATTGACACACCTTAAATTGTCACACATCCACTATGTTCAACAGCTGCCCTCCCCCACGAAATCATGGTAATGGTGCATAGCCATCTAATGGGTGACCATGGAAAAGAGGGGGCTAAAGTTTCTTTGCTTCACATACAATGCAAGGTTTGTAGCCCAGCATCTTACAGGAGATGACAGGGACTGCCCACAAGTGAGAGCTTTAGGGAGAAAGGGCAGTACTGGAACGGGTAATAATAATAATAATAATAATACTGCCTGTTCCTCTATTCCGTAGACACAAAGAGCATTTAAGGCCTCTTTCTCACGGGGCGGATCAGTGATGATCCGCTCCGTGAACATCCGCTGGCTCAGCGGGGATAGCTCCGCCGATCCCCGCTGAGCAGGAAGATGACAGGTGCAGCGACGGACCTGTCAGAGCGCCGCTCTCCCCTATGGGGGGATCGGATGACGACGGACCGTAGTGTCCGTCGTCACCCGATCCGATCCGAAAACGGATGGAAAAGTAGGTTTTTCCTCCGTTACACTTTTCGGATCGGAGCGGGGTCGGATGTCAGCGGACATGTCACCGCTGACATCCGACGCTCCATAGGGATGAATGTATGTCCGTTTTTCATCCGAAAACGGCAGGATGAAAAACGGACATACGGATCGTCCATGTGAAAGAGGCCAAACTCTTTTAATGCAGGGTTGTCCCCCTACAAGGATATTTTTGCCCAGCCCAGCTAGGAGTTCAGCTTTGATTCAAGGTCTGCTGGGTGAGGCATACATGAGGCTTATAGAAATAAAAGCTTGGGTTTGTATTAAAAAATACATTAGTGAATTTTTTGGGGGGTTTTTTTTACCCCTTTCCGACAGCTATACTTCTATATGCAGTGGCCCAGCAGACGAACCTCCTGGGATGTATGACATAATTTGCCTAGGCCAGAAACCAGGAAGTAACTAAAGCGACTGTTCTGTTCCAAGGAAGAACAGTTTTACAAAACATGGTACTATTAGGTAGAATGCTACCTTCTGAATGTTTTATCTATCAATCTTGAGTGAGGGTGGATGAAGCCTGCCTTTTCGTTACACAAAGCCACAGGTTTTCATTGTGCACCATTATAACCCTCTAGCCGCCGGCGTCTTTACAGCCAATGATGTCATCAGTTGATAAGGAGGACATTGGGTGCCTGCACAGCATCCTTGATTGCCCCTCCCCTGCCTCTCTGTCAGAATTGGGGTCACATTCGCTGAATGCAAAGGTGGCTTTGCTTTAAAAGAATAAATCTACTCTACAGTTGGGTGTCCTTTGTCTGTGGATGTTACTGCAAAACAATTAGTTTTGTTTTTTACAATTTTGGAACGGGGTGCCATGAGATTTGTGCAGAATTTAAAAGGGTGCCTTGACTGAAAAAAGGTTGAGAAACACTGCTTTAGTCATATAGTATGAGCGATCTTCTGAAGACTGCACACTCATATGTGAACACAACATTTACTGTACCCCTCCTAGGCTCAGTTGGAAGTGACAACTGTCGGGACCCCTACCCTTCACCCTTCCCCCCTTTCTACCTCTTTTTTCCAACCTTGCCTTTCTCTTCTTCTTTTGACGCAACTTCTTGGCCTACTTTTTGCTCTATGTCACCTTTTTTTTTTGGGGGGGGGGGGGGGGAGGCCCAGGAGTCATCCCCTATACAGTAACGAAGGAAGGGGCCACTTAATCGTGCAGGAGAAACCGTGTTTTCAAAGTGCCCACAAGACCAGTCTCTAACAAGTCTCTAAGACACCCACTACCTTTGTTTAGTGTCATGATATTGTACCTGATAAATAACTAATGGATTTAAAAGTCCGCTCTTTAGTTCATCTGTAACTCCTAATGTCTGTAGGACTACAAACATCTAAAATAAAAAAATCTAAAAAAAAAAAGTAGTTTTGTTTAAAAATGTTGCAAAAAGTGGTCTACAGCTACCTATAAAATGAATGACAAACCAACATTCAGTGGTCCTCACTAGACTGCTAAAAGTTTATCTGTTGCTGCCATGGCAAAGCAAGCATTGTGCATATAAACTGTATTATTAAAGTGGTGTTCCAGCCGAAATTATACTTTTTAAATAAAAATACCCCTATCATACACAAGCTTAATGTATTCTAGTAAAGTTAGTCTGTAAACTAAGGTCTGCTTTGTTAGTTTATGGCAGTAGTTTGTTATTTTATAAACTTACAGCAGGCCGTGGCCATCCTAAGTCTGGGCATCTGAAGCCAGACCGTATTTCTTCCTGGATCTTATCCTTGCAGATCTCGCACATGCTCAGTGCAGCACAAGCAGTGTAATAGGTTTCAGGTCAGGTTTCCATAGCAACGGCAGTGTCAGAGGAAGTTGCCGCCCCTTCCCAGAAGGCATTGCAAACAGGAAATGATGCGATGGGCCACGGCCAGGGAGGAGGAAGTGAAAAATGAATACAGCAGATATACAGTAGGTGCTAAGAAAAAAAAAAAATCCAATTCGTTTACAGTGCACAGTTTAGTGAGGGATGCTGAAGTGTTGTAAAAGTGGGTGGAATTCCACTTTAAATAATACCTATGGCCTTGTTAGATGTGGAAATAAAAAAAAAAAAAACAATTTTAAATATTAGTAGGTCAATAGAAGTTAATAAACAGACGTGGCTGTCTATGTGAGCAGACACGCCACTAAAGAATGACCCCGGCAGCATGCTAGTATAACTAATACCTCTCTGTGTGCGTTTGATGTAAACTTTGTATAATAGTCACCTCCATTTATTTTAGTGACAAAAAATGCAAAGCTAGTTAATGACATATTTTAGTAATATAAAACCCATCCTGGGGCTAAGCTATAAGCCAGCTTTGGTTCACTGCCTGTAGATTTCAAGAGTCTCAGATTACTATTTAACACAAGCAAGACCTTGTCATCGCTCTTTCGCTGACCCCATGCAAACCACTTCAGTTCCAGACAAATTCAACACCGTGCTGTCCTCACTGTCTCTCTACAGCTTTCACAGTGGACTTGGAGTAACCTATTCTTTACGTCAAGTATTTACTAAAGATGGTATATCAGTTCCGGCCTTGTGTAAAGAGGAACACCACATATACATCATATATACATTCTACAGAAATGGGTGTGTGCGTTTATACAATGATGTATGGCCATAGTTAAAGTATGTCATTGTTTTCTGCCATATATTAACATTAAAGCTGGGTACACATAGGGGTTATTTACCAAAGGCAACGCCACTTTGAACTACAAGTGCACTTGGAAGTGCAGTCACTGTAGATCTGAGCGGAAGATCTGAAATGAGGGGAAGCTCTGCTGATTTTATCATCCAATCATGTGCAAGCTAAAATGCTGTTTTTTATTTTCCTTGCATGTCCTCCTCAGATCTACAGCGACTGCACTTCCAAGTGCACTTGTAGTGCAAAGTGGATTTGCCTTTAGTAAATAACCCCTTGTTTTTTATCCATTTGTTTTTTTTCCCCTGCATCCACACAAATGAAGGGGACAGAGGAATCCTCCTTGCTGTGTCATTGTATGCTGATGATGGGGAGTCCTTCCGCTGTCAGAATACACTGATAAGCACTGCAGCTGATTGGCTGTGAACCGTTGATCAAAGAAGGTTTTCCAATAGGACTGTTTGACAGAAGCCGGTCTGACAATTGGTTTCCGTTGAACCGGGAGGGCTACGCAGCTATCGGAATTTGGTCGGTCCCTGCTGAACTAGCCAATTTTCGATCTGTGTGTACCCAGCTTAAGACTTTTAGGTGTCTAGTTATAACGGTTCGAAACCAGAGAAAGACAGATTACATTGTATGGAAACCCTAACAATGAACTTTTATTTGTTCCCTTTCGGTCAGTTAACTAAAAAGCAAACCGTTGATCCTGCCTGCAGTTTAGTGCGGTCCTTTGTCCTGCACACTCTGCAATGTTATCTCTCTTGTTTGGCTGTACTTCCCCTTTGGATCACAGAAGTGCAGTTTGCTCTGCACTCCTGTGACCCATTTTCAGCAGACAGCGAGCTAAAAGTGATAGTAAAGGCTCGTGTTTTTTTTTGTTTTTTTTTAAATAACAAACGTTATACTTACCGCCTCTGTTCAGTGGGTTTTGCACAGAGCAGCCTGGATCCTTCTCTTCTCGGGTCCCTCTTTGCTGCTCCTTGCCCCTCCCTCCTTTGAGTGCCACTCAGCCAGCAAATTGCTACAGGGGTCACCAAAGCCGAGTCAGAGCTCCGTGTATCCATTCAGACACGGAGCCCCAACCTGGCCCCGCCCCCTCTCCCCTGATTGGCTGACTGACTTTGATTGACAGCCACGGAAGCCAGTAGCGCTACTGCTCTGTCTCAGCCCATCAGGAGGAGTGTACTGGATGGCTGAGGGGATCATGGAGATTGTTCAAGTTCATACCCCTAGCATTCCAATTACACTGTATTTTTATTCTGTACTATGCCCACAATAATTTCAATACTGTGCTTAAAGAGACCCCCTCCCCAACTTAACAAAAATGGAACTTCCGTTTTGCGGAACCCTCCCCCCCTCCGGTGTCACATTTGGCACCTTTCAGGGGGGAGGGGGGTGCAGATACCTGTCTAAGACAGGCATTTGCACCCACTTCCGGCATAGACTCCCATGGGAGTCTATGCCTCTTCCTGTCCCTCCACGCTGTCTCCTGGGAAACACACAGGTCCCAGGAGACAGCGGGGACCAGTTACGACGCGCAGCGCGACTCGCGCATGCGCAGTAGGGAACCGGGAAGTGAAGCCGCAACGCTTCACTTCCTGATTCCCTCACCTAGGATGGCGGCGGCAGCTGCCTAGAATCGAGCGGGTTATCGGCGTCGGCTGCCGACATCGCTGGATCCTGGGACAGGTAAGTGGCCATTTATTAAAAGTCAGCAGCTGCAGTATTTGTAGCTGCTGGCTTTTAATATTTTTTTTTTAAGTGGACTCCCTCTTTAAATAACTCAACTAATAAAAGTGCAGAAAAAATCAAGAGTATTTTAAATTCTTGCAGCTTTCCATAAGCTATTTTTTATTACTGCAATGTGCCTTTAAACTTTCCAGAAAAGTTGACCTGTCAAGCCCAGCCCTCTCCCTTCTTGCATGTCATAACCTTCTCCTCTTCTGGGTGGGTCTAATAATTGCTCTCTGTGCTGGCCTAGCTCCTTAGTCCCTTCTTTCCCTACCTAGCCTTTTATGCAGCAGCCAAGGGAGGGGCTTTTTCTGCCATCTGTGTGCCATTAGATGAATCTCATGAATCTCACTTCCGGTCCTGTTGACACAAGAGCAAGTAAGGGGTATCTAATGCATAGAATGCATTAAGATACAACTCCTTTAGGTCCACTGACATCACAGAGAAGGTCCAGGCCGGGCAAGATAGCGACAATCGAGTCGGGATCCACCCACATTCCTGGACAGGCACCAGGCTCAGCCTCTCAGCGAGGCACTAAGAGCCTGAGCCAGCCACGACCGCCCCTGCCACAGCTCAGCACTTTAGTGAGCGAGGGCGCAGAGCAAAGAGCTGTGACTGACCGTCACCAGCTCACTGCTCACAGAGCCCTGAAAACCAAGTGATCCGCGGTGTTAGATCACACGGTTCTCAGTGTTATAGCCGGCGAGGGACCAATGCAGCATCCACGTAGATAAGTATGATTCTGAAAAAAAAATCCCATACATCTCTTTTAAATAATAACCCCTTCTTACCTGGTATTCTGGGTTCAGCTAAAACACCATTTTCACCCATCCAGTGAATCCAGCACTGTGCTGCTGTCATCTATCGAAAGCCGCCATTTGCCAGGTCCCATGCCGCCATCTTTCCTGTGACGCCATCTGTAGCCAAGCTGTCTCTTCTGGGTCCTAGCACCCAGCCTCCTGATACTGCTACTTTACGCATGCATAATGAGTTCTAAACCGCTCCTGAAGCCTCCTAGGTTTGTGTAGGGGGTCTAGCCCTTGTCAAGTAGACTGGAAAGACAGAAGCGCTGGCTGCGCTCTGCTGAAAAAAGGTACCCCCCCATTTTTTTTTAAATGTGCTTTTTGCTGAAAGGGGTTGGTGAAGCTAAAAGAAAGGAAGTTAAAAAAAGTAAGAAAAGTTCTGCTTTAAGTTATGAAGATGAGGAGAGAGGGAGGTGTTCTGTAGTCTTGATACATTTACTGTCGTAGGGTGACAACACTTATCTTTTGTAGATACAGTATAGAGATTGAGCATTGTCACATCAGAAGTGTGTTAATGGCAGGATCACCAAGGGGAAAAAAAGGATAAAAGCCTAAAATAAAACAAAAAGGAATGCAGCCATAACATCCAAGGACTGGTGTTTTTCAAAGTGATTTCTCAACAAAAAAAAGCTTGGAGACATGGATGGATGGGTGAGTTTTCTTAGAATTAAGAATGAATTAAAGTGTTTCTAAAGGCATTTTTAAATTAAAATTTTAAACATTTAATACTTGCCTGTTCTGTCCAATGGCATTGCTCAGAGCAGCCCCGATCCTCTTCTTCTGGTGTCCCCCACCGCTGCTGTCCGCTCCTCCTCTTCTGTGTCTGGCCTCATCGCAAACCGCTTGGGCACAGATGTGCAGGCTCGCTCCTGAACTGTATGGGTCCATAGACATACACAGACCGACTCGGCCCCGCCCCTCACTCTGTGCTCACGGGATTTGATAGACAGCAGCAGAAGACAATGGCTCCCACTGCTGCTCTCTCCTCTTAGAAGAGAAAGAGGGGAGAACCTCTGCAGATGGGCACAGCACTGGATCGATGTAGAATGTGTGTTTGGGGACAGGGGAACAAGTGGCAAAAAATGTTTACCTTAACACAGAAAATACATTAAGGTAAAACACGTTTTAGCTTAACACCCCTTTCACACCGAGCCGCCCATAGCGTCGGCGGTAAAATGCTGCTATTTTTAGCGACGTTTACCGTCGGATTTGCAGCGCATTTCGGCCGCTAGCGGGGCGCTCTTACCCCCCGCTAGCGGCTGAGCAAGGGTTAAAACCGCCCGCAATGCGCCGCAATACCGGGGTTTTGCCGGCGGTATCACAGCACTGCCCCATTGATTTCAATGGGGAGCAGCGGTGGAGGAGCGGTAAACACACCGCTCCTTCACCGCTCCAAAGAAGCTGCTGGCAGGACTTTTCCTGACGTCCTGCCAGCGCAGCGCTCCGGTGTGAAAGCCCTCGGGCTTTCACACTGGAGACAATGCTGCAGCTGTTTGAGGGCGGATTGCAGGCGCTATTTTTAACGCTATAGCGCCTGCAAAACGCCCTCGGTGTGAAAGGGGTCTTAGAACCACTTTAGCGTTTTCAGTTTGTGGTGCTCAGATGCCTGCCATGATTAAAATCTTTCACATATTGTGGAAATGTATTTTTCCATTAAAACACTGTTAAGCCGACCATAGACGGTTCGACACTCGCCCAGTTCAGAAGGGACCGGCCGAGATCCGAACCATGTCTGGGCAGGCTGATGTACCCAAGTTGTTTGATCGATCAACTTGAGTACAACTAGCCTGTCGGATTTTTAATGCAATTATTGCCAGCCGCTATAGCCGCTAGCAATACTCACTGCGTGTTCTCCTGGACGGTACAGCTCCCCCGCCAAAAGAACAAAATAGCTCTGCGGGAGGGAGTGTTGATGGGGGAATTGAGCGATTTTGTTTCCTGCAACCCTTGGTTGCAGGGAAGAAAATCACACTGTCTATGGCTGTCTTAACTAAACTATAGTTTATGTTATCCCTTGGTTTCTGGCATAGGTTTAGAGTGCAAGTAGTTTAAACCAATTAACACTTGTTCCAATAATAGTAACAGTAACAAGATAGTAGCCACGTAAGATAATATAATGCAGTGTACTTGAGTTAGGCTGGGGACATGTTTCCCATGTGCTGTTATTGTTTTCTACCATAGCTAGGAAATGGAAATGGGAAGTGACACATCTTCCTGTATATATAGGACTCTATCTATTGTAATCACGGCCTCCGCTTTTTCGGACAAGCAAGACAAGTCACAAGCACTGAGGTCCTAAGACATGATTAATAGTATCTTATGATTTTAAAAACTAACATTCATTTCCTAAGCTGTGGACCGTGACCTTGGGCAATTTTACACACTGACACTATTGCATACTTTAAAACCAAAGTTATTTTGTATTGTCAAGCAGGTCATTAGCAGCAACACAAAATAATTATTTTAAACAAATCACAATAGAATTCTGTGTATGAATTCTACTGGTCACTAAGATCATTAGAAGCTGGAACTTCATATAAGGATTGTGACTTTGTAATATTATTACCCTCACATACTGTATACCCAGTGAAATGACTGGCCTTAGGTGATACACAGAGATGAAACAAATCCTCCTACATAAGTTTACCTGTTTATCTGCAGGCTTCTCTACATCCATTCAAAGTCCAGAGTTTATAAAGCTTGTCTGAGCTGTGAGACAAAATGTAGTAGAGAGCTGAAGTTACACTCTGCAGAGCTCAGTGGGGAGAGCTCTGAGAGCTGATTGAAGAAAAGAGACACACACCCCTTCCACACAGCACACCGGAACAGAGCTGAGGCTGTCAATCTGCTGGAGGTCCCTCCCCGTCACTATTTTTCTCTTGGTGTCAGAAAAACTTCTCAAAAGTGATTCATGCAGATAGCAGAGGAAGGAAGCAGCAGACAGAAATGACACTTAGTGCTCTTATTAGAGACAAGTACACACTATAGAGGGATATGCTTTGTTCATATTTCATGTCTGAGGTTTACAACTACATTACCAACTATAAGCACTGTTACAGAAATTATTATTTACCATTATAAGACCCTGCACCAGTTCAAACATATGCACAAACATACAGGGACACAGCAGTAGGGGTCTCAACTGATCTTTGTTTACATAGGCAAACAATTGCAATGTAACGACTTCCATTCGATTAACCAATGCTGGCCCCAAACCATGTACCTTAAAACACAGTGGAGACAAAAACTGACTAACTTTTATAGGCCGCGTGGGCGCTTCCTTCTTCTGAGTGTACGCTCCTGAACGTCCCTGAGAAGGAGTGGGAATGCGCTCGTGTCACCCGGACATGGTGCATCTTGGATCGGCAGGAGGGCTCTGTGATTGACCCTCCTGATCACATGATGGCTGTGTCCAATCACAGCCATCATGTGATTCAAATAGAGAGCTGGTTGCTAGGCGATAGGCTCTCCTTCTCTTCACACAGAGCTTGTCAGTCAGGAGAAGGAGAGCGGATCTCTGCAGCCGGCAGGTGATCATTG
Organism: Lithobates clamitans; assembly: GCA_037952925.1. NCBI lineage: Eukaryota > Metazoa > Chordata > Amphibia > Anura > Ranidae > Lithobates > Lithobates clamitans. The sequence goes on along the minus strand of JBBGZY010000552.1, from coordinate 5,008,879 downwards.
AGTGTGAGCTGTTTTTTACAGCTTTTTACACACTGATCACCGGCCTAGTGTCCCCAAAATAGCGTCCCCACACAGTAAAAACACCTGTCCCACATATATCTCAGTAAAATCATCTGTCCCAGTAATTATCTGCACACATCTGTCTGTGATCATCTGCGCACATCTGTCCGTGATCACACAAACCTATTATCATACACTTATCAGAATTTTTGAGACCAAAGACATGTAGCAGAATACATTCTGGCCTAAATTTATGATGAGATTTGATTTCATTGTATTTCTTTTAAAACCGAAAGTAGAAAATATTCGCTCTTTGTTTTAAACTTCTGTGCTTATATCACAAAAAATAAAAAAAAACAAGTGGTGAAGAAATAGCACCAAAAGAAATAGCTCCTCACAGAACAGGGATTTGTGTGTTTAAACACACACATGTCCCTGTTCTGCCTCTCGTGCCCGCGATCATGCGCGACCGCCGGCCATGAGCATTGGCACCCCTGCAATGCAGCGGGCCTGCTATCCCACTTAAAGGAACCGACGTACAGCTACGAAAGTTTGCGGGATAGTGCCGACCTGCCGCAGTATAATGACAGCGGCTGGTCGGCAATACATTTTTTTTTACAAACGCTTCTAGACGCAAACGCGGCTAAACGGACGTTTTTAGACACTGGTTTCTAGCTGTCAAGTTAAATCATTCAGGAGAGGTTGAATAACGTCCTGTGTACATGAAGCCTAAAAGTGCCCAGTATTGAAGTGTTTAAAATGGTTGTAAACATGCGAAATAAAAAATGATCAAAGCATATCTTTCTATGGTGTGTACTTGCATCAATCAAAAGCACCTACTGTCATTTCTGTCTACTCTGCCATTCCTTTGTTATCTGTATGAGTCACTTCTGACAGTCTATGTGGACAGGAAGCAATCCTGGAAGACAGCCCTGTGCCCCCAGCATACAGCAGGTGATTGAAAGCCTCATTTGTGCATGTTTCCCTATGAGACTATTTCCCTATGAGACTACCCTATGGCGTTTCCATTCCCTCCTTTAAGAATGCAAGGTAAAAAAAAAAAAAAAAAAAAAAAAACATTTAGCCTGTAGAGCCACTTTAAAGTGAAACTAAAGTCTTTTTTTTTTGTTTTTTTTAAATAACAAACATGTTATACTTACCTGCTCTGTGCAGTGGTTTTGCACACAGCAGCCCTGATCCTCCTCTTCTTGGGTCCCTCTTCGGCGCTCCTGGCCCCTCCCTCCTGTTGAGTGCCCCCACAGCAAGCAGCTTGCTATAGGGACACCCGAGCCCAGCTCCCTGTGTCCATTTAGACACTGACCTGTGGCCTGGCTCTACCCCCTCTCTCTCCTCATTGGCTCACTGACTGATTGACAGCAGCGGGAGCTGAGTCTCTCGTGCAACATTGCTGGATCAAGATATGGTAAGTATTAGGGGAGCTGAGGGGGGCTACTGCTCACAGAAGGCTTTTTATCTTAATGCATAGAATGCATTATGATAAAAAAACCTTCGGCCTTTACAACCACTTTAAGTTAGATGCTCCGAGCCATGGTTGCACAATGACATAATCAAGTACAATGCAGTACCAGCTCTGAATTGTACATGAGGACAACAATGAACCAACCACAAGTCAGAGCGAAAGAGAGCTCTGGACCCTGCCAAAGCGAGGAGTAAGGTAAGCATTATACCTTATTCCTCACCCCCTAGCGTTAATAGAGATGTATGGCTAAAGCTTGTTTGGCCATACTTCTCATGTGGGTCACAGGAGTGCTCTTCTATGACCCAGAATCAGCCGACAGTGAGCTAAAATCCACTGTCAGCTGACATCACAGATAGGCTCTAGACTCTGGATGTATCGTGACAATAATGTCGGGATTCACCCAGATGCCTTACATCACATGCAGCTGGTTTAGCCGCTCAGCTGAAGGGTAATGCACTGTAAGGGCAGCACAGTGGCTAAGTGGTTAGCCCTTCCGCCTAGCAGAACTCGGGTCGTTGGTTTGAATACCAACCACGGCATTACCTGCCTGGACTTTGCATGTTCTCCCTGTGCCTGTGTGGGTTTCCTCCCACACTTCAAAGACACGCTGATAGGTTAACTGGCTCCTGTCTAAATTGGCCCTATTATGTGTATGTGAGATAGGGACCTTAGATTGTGAGCTCCTTGAGGGCAAGAACTGATGTGAATGTATAATATATGTTTAAAGTGCTGCTTTAATTGATGGCGCTTTAAAAGTAGCTGTAATATTCATTTTTTGAGATTTCTGGAGTTGGGCTTTAAATATTTTTTCTTTCACAAACTATTGTAGAAAAATAGATCTTGTGGAATAATATAACTAAGTGCATACTATTTACCCAAGTATAAGTACTTTATTCGAGAAGAATAGAAATGATACTTTGAACTATATAAACAAGCAGTTAACTAACAAAAATACCCCAGCCCTTTTATGCTTCTATTCCAGCAATCCTTCTGATGTGTGCGGAGCATTTTAATTTGTTCTTTTATTCTATTAAATGCACAGAGCCTTGATGAAATGAAGGGACAAAAAGCAAACACTCTTGGACAGCAAAACACTGAAGAGTGCCATGCTAAACATCTCACTCTGGGCAGCGGCCCAGCTGTGAAACGCTGAGTCAAAAACCAAAGTTTTCTTCTATTCTCTTCTCATAAACAAGAACAAAATCCATCTTTTAGGCTGTATTCACACCTATACATCATTTTTTTTCCTGTTTTTTTGAATGCCTTGGGCAGGTGCACTGTCATATGTTGATATGCGCTGCCATTTCCATCATAAGCCCCTATATCGGGTGTCGATAGAGCACAAAACAGACGTGAACTTTTTTGGCAAATGTACATCAATACACCGCAACGATATGAACTAGCACCAACAAAAACAATGGTAAACCTTTGCACGTGTGCGTTAAAACACATACAGAACCATCAAATAAAAACACTTCGCTGAGTTTGACATCAGGAGAACACAAGTGACAGCCAGCACATTCAAAAAAAATCAGGATGCTATGGCCGCAGTGAGTGTGCTAATGCTGCAGTAACTATAGTACCTGAAGCTGCTTTTGTACTTTAGTATTGTCATATGACTATCATAGGTCACATGCTGTAAGTTGCTGTTGATGCAAGGAGTGTGCACTCGGCTCCAGGAATATTTTGCATGTGTAGGAACATGATAGAGCAGAATTAAACCACAGTCTGCTGCTGGGTTAGTTGATGTTGACATGTTGAGTTGATGTTAAGTCCAAGATGATTTCCAACCATGAAGGTGACAATGACTAGGGGGGCCTTTCCACAGACAGTATATACATCATGTCAAGTGGACTTAAAGTGGGAGTAAACTCCCTTTGTTGATTTTTACCTATAGGTAAACCTATAAAAAGGGTCCAAGATGGTAGCACTCAGTGGTGATTTCCAACCGTGAAGGTGACAATGACTAGGAAGGCCTTTCCACAGACAGTATATACATCATGTCAAGTGGACTTAAAGTGGGAGTAAACTCCCTTTGTTGATTTTTACCTATAGGTAAACCTATAAAAAGGGTCCAAGATGGTAGCACTCAGTGGAGATTTCCAACCGTGAAGGTGACGATGACTAGAAAGGCCTTTCCACAGAGAGTATCATGTCAAGTGGACATAAAGTCGGAGTAAAACTCCCTTTTTTGATTTTTACCTACAGTATAGGTAAGCCTATAATAAGGCTTATCTATAGGTACAGTAAATATCTCCTAAACATGCACCGTTTTGGAGATTTTTACTTTAGAAGCAGCTGGTGACATCACCGGCGCATGCACTCTGAAGGAACAGCATACCAGTGCGGTTTCTTCAGAGCCCTATGCTCTAAACAGCGACTCCTGCGCACATGTGTGGGAGTCATGTCATCGTGGCTCAGCCATTCATTCGACTGAAGCCAGCAACCCCGTAAGGAAGACTGGGAGAAGATGGAAGCGCCTACAGCGGTGACAGCGCACCGTTGGAGGACTTCGTTTTCAAGTAAGTCTGTCATATGTGATGCATACCAGCAGATTATGACTTAAACTGCCCAGGAGTTTTTTTGGTAGTGGTAGTAAACACACTTTTTCATCTTTTATCTACAGGTAAGCCTGTAATAAGGCTTACCGGTAGGTACTGTGAACATAACCCTAAACTTGCACTGTTTAGGAGATATTTAGAGTGCATGCAGTCGGTGACGTCCTGGGAATGACCTCATCATTCCACTGGCCACTCATGTAGCCGGAGGCCGTGAACCTGGAAGGAAGACCAGGTGAAGATGGAAGCCCTCTTAGCGGTACCAGCGCAACGCTGGAGGGCTTCGTTTTAAAGTAAGTCTCTCATAATGGGCTGTTATACGATGCATACTAGCACATTATGACACTGCCTTGCAGGAGATTTTTTTTTTTTCAACTGCGCTTTACTACTGCTTTAATATAGAGTTGAAGGGTTAGAACCTTTCTCAGGTTTTCATTATTGTGTCTACATTAGGTAGATAAACTTTCTTTTTGTTCCGACTACCATTATCATCAGAACAGAGTGAAGGAAAGACCACAATTTGGAGCAGTCACCGCAACAGAAATAGTGGGTGAATCTTCCAATGAGGACACTTGTTTCAGTAACAAATGTGTGCGTGCCTACAGGACAGGAAGTGAACGGAAATTCTCCAATGGGACACAAATGGCAAAAAAAACCTGACATGGGTTTTGTCCATTACATACCCTATACAAAATGTAAAAAAAAAAAAAAAAAAGATAAACTAAAGGATATCGAAACCTAAGAACAAAATATTTTACAGTGCAGCTTACCAGATGCGGTGGCTGCATTATTTTTCATTTTTCAAGCTATGAACATTTTCAACAAGTATAGAATGGATTCAGGAATCCCTCCAGCTGAGCTATTGTGACAGCGGAGAGACTTCCCAGCCATCAGAATACACTGATCAGCACGACCGGCTATAGCAGTTGGAGAAAATGTTCTAACAGCCTGGTTGTACACTAGTCGATTGTTAGATCGACTTGTGTACAATCAGCCTGCCTACACATGGATTGAAATATGGCCATTCCCTGCTGAACCGGTCAAACTTCGATCCATGTATGGCCGACTATACTGTTGAAAGGTTAGGTGGATCAAGTGACAATAACTCTGTTTATATCACACAAATGACTGAATGGGGATGTGAGTCTCTACCAAGCTGTATGGGACAGAATTGATTGAAGTCTGCTGATGAATAGATAAATGGGAATAGCCTGGGGTCACATGGAACTCCCTCATAGGCAGCAACAGAGAGATTTCTAAGCATGCACAAATTATGGATGTGCAGGAAACCTGTACTGACAAATAAACTTCTCCTTTTGAAAAATAATTTTACCTAAACACTTTGTGAGCCACCAGAACAAATCTGGAGTTCTGACTTTACAATGACTTCAACTTCTGCGTGCTTTTTCAAAGTCAGTCATTAATGACTCATTGACACTTGCGGCAGTGCTCACAGCCCCTCTGAAAAGTGGTCCGCGGTGAATCAGAGGCAGTTGACTGGCAGCTCAGAGTTGATGTGTCACTTCATGGACGCCTGATTTACCTTGTGTTGCATTTGGTGGCGATACCACTTCACAAACACGACCTGTTGTATAAATTTTGCCATGCTGCACTGCAACTGCATGGTTGTTGGCCATATTACCTTTTGGCCATATTACCTTTTGACTGGGAGGTCCACAACCTATTTTTACCACCACCCAGGTAAACAAGGCCTTAAAAGTATTGATAACCAGGTAGCTCACATTTCTACTCAAAGGTCAGCAAAGGCACCCCATATATCTATTTCAGTAGAGCAAACTTTCACAATCTCTTCACTACAGCAGAACCTTGAAATAACTTTCTGGTGTCAGGAAACCCTTGCTAAAAATTACCATATCTACAATTCATGATACATTAGTGTGATGGTCACTGGGGAAAAATGCTCCTTACACTTGTGGTTATTGGGATGATATACCCCCTCACAGATCAGTGGTGTCAGTGGGAACTTATGTGAAAGGCAGAAATTGCTCTTTGCTCAGGGAACCCCTAGCAACCTCTGGAGGAACCCTATGTTCCCATTGAACCCTAGTTGAGAAAACCTGCAGTAGAGGTTTTTGGGATGATATGGTGTTTTGTATTTGCCTGAATGTTTGTATGTAGTTCTTTTTCATGTAATTCTAGGAATTTGGGCTACCATGTACATTTGCTGAGTGCAGAACTACGAAGCGGTAATTTAGAGCAGAGAGAGATGCTTTTGCAGATTTCTCCGGAATTTTATATTTCTGGATTGGGCTCTGCAGTTTGGAGATTTTGAAGTGTGTTGGGCTGGAAGAAAGTTCCAACCCAGTGTCCAAGTTTTATCGACAAACAGCAGGTTGTGGGGCCAAGTGCACACAGCCCCATAATGTTGGTTTGCTGAGACTTTCAGGTGGAAGGGGAGTTGGAGCAGTGGCTGCCGTTGAGAGAGTTTCTGTGTGAAGATAGATGCTGTGTACATAAGGAAGCTCAAGGCTGTGTGCATGGAAGAGCTGGTAGTCTGAGGAACCAGTACCTATAGCAGTAGTGCTGCTGAAGAGTAGCCAGGTGGGCTAGCATTTTTCATTTGTACTTTGCTGGAGAAGAACTCCTGTGTGGGAAACCTTCTGTTATATGGACTTTGTTTGCCCTTTTTAATAAACATGGGCTACCAGGCCCTTAAATATAGTTCCTGTTTGCTGTGGACTCACTGTTAACCCCTTGGCACCGGCTCCCGCCACCCTTTTAAGGGCTTTAGAATGGTGGGAGGCAGGGCTTTTGGCCATGTGACTGGCTGTCACAGCGGTCACATGATCTGCAAAATTCCCGATCGCAAGCAGCAAACATCAGGTTTCCGTTAGCCGCCGGTCACTGTGCCAGGTGCACGCACAGAACACGCTCTCAGCACAGCTCTATTGGCGATATTGCACGCAAATATGTGGCTGCTCGGCGCCAAGGCCTGGCTATCAAGAGGCTGCATATTTGCATGCCAAGAAGTTTAAACCACATCTACCACTGAGGTAATGATCTCCCCATGTCACAGTATCTTTAAGCTGAAAATTATATAATTTATAAAGCTTGTCTGAAATATCAGAAAAATGGGGAGGAGAGCTGAACCTACACTCTGCAGGGCTCAGTGAGGAGAGCTTTGAGAGCTGATTGGAGGGAAGGGACACACCCACCTCCACACAGAACACAGGAACAGAGTGGAGGCTGTCAATCAGCTGGAGATCCCTCCCCATCAACTTTTTTCTCTTGGTGTCAGGAAAACATGTCAGAAGTGAGTCATGCTGATAGTAGAGGAACAAGTAGCAAACAAAAATGACACTTAGTGCTCTGGATTGAGACAAGTACATACTATAGGGATATGTTTTGTTCATAATTCATGTCTGAGGTTTACAACCACTTTAACCAATTTGCTCGATCAGGGAATATAACTGTTTGGTTCTGAGCAATCAAGTGTACAGTTTTGTTTTGTTTTTTGTAACAGAAAAAAACTTACAGCTTTTGACATTCCAATGAACATCTTCAATAGACCATATACACCCAGTCTGTAATAAAATACAAAGCCTTCAATGAAGCCATATATGTAAACAGGATGGGAGCCATTAGATTCATAGATGAAATGGTTGCTATACTGCTGTCACCCAGGCCGCTCGTTAATGAACTGAATAATCAAAAGCAACATTCTGCAATCTTTTGTTTCAAGCTTCTTGTCGAAGAGTTATTTGCAGAATCACTTAGCCTTACTAACACACTTTTCACTTTTATCCACATAAGTAGGCTTTACAAAGAACTCCTCCAATTGTGTACCTAGACAAAATAAACAGCGCTTTCCTTTCGGAAAAGATTAAAGAAATGTTAAATACCGGCTTCTGTGCGAGTACTTTGATTTTAAGACTCGTATCACAGTGGTTGAACTCTGTAATACAAGTTTGTGTCTTATATAAATGTGTCATGTATCTGTAATAGCTGCGGGGCTTCTCAGGTCAGGCCCTGGTAGATGCCGTTAAAGTGGAACTACAGCCTTCCATTAATAAAAAAAAATGTGCATCTGTTATGTTCGTTTTGGCTTAGTCCCCTGCAAACTCCCACAAATACCAGCTGATCCTGCCAGTGGACTACGCAGTTTCCTGTGATAGTGTGGCAACAATGCTGCAATGCTCCTGAATTCACAGCAGAGTTGTCACTCTCATGTAGGCTAGGCCTGCCTCCACTACAAGGGGATGAAAAAAATGTTGCAGGGGGTGTGGCTATCGGCATTATCACTTTGAAATCACAAGCCAGTAGCTTGTCAGTCCACCCCTGGCCACATTTAGTCCCGCCCACTTCTGGATTGACAGCACTACCTCTGTTACTGAAAGCCTCCCACTGTGAGCTGCAGTGTCTGGGAGGGAAAATGTGAGAGACACAAATGGAGGATTTTTTATAGTAGAAGAAGAATTCTTGTTTACTTTATGAGGCATGTGTATCACATAGCAAATGGTTTTAGTATCTGTTTAGCCTGTCATTCAGGAGCCTATAGTTGTACTTTAGACAGTACAAATCGCCCCCTCCGCTCCTCCCAGGACCTCCTGCTCTCTAGCTCCCTTGTTACCTCCTCCCATGCTCGCCTTCAGGACTTCTCCAGAGCCTCTCCCATCCTCTGGAATTCCCTGCCCCAGTATGTCCGATCAGCCCCTACCCTGTCCACCTTTAGGAAATCCTTGAAAACTCATTTATTCAGGGAAGCCTATCCCACACCCACATAACTGTCCCTGAGCCACCCCCATCAAATCATTCTTTGCAGCTATTACCTTTTGTACCACCACCCCCTCCCTTTAGAATGTAAGCTCTACGAGCAGGGCCCTCCTGTACCTTTTGTATTGAACTGTACTGTAATTGTGTTGTCCCCCTTATACATTGTAAAGCGCTGAGTAAACTGTTGGCGCTATATAAATCTCGTATAATAATAATAATAATAATAATACTTTAGGGACTCTTCCTAAGGGCATCAAAGTACATCTTCACCTAGTACAGCCCCCCCCCCCCCCCAGCTGCGAGACCAGCACCCACAGAATCTTCTCCCCCATGCTCCAACAATCTAAGGTCCTGACATCATCAGAGCCCTTAGCCCTGCACTGAACAGGAGGATCTTTAAGGAAAATCCACGATGAATCATGGAGGAGTGCTGTCTGCCAGAGAAGCAGAGAACATTTTGCAGTGTAGGTGCAGTCCTTCTGCAATGAGAATTTTCATATTTCCTGGAATAAAGTTTTAAAGATTGGTAGAGTGACCCATGGTCTACAGTGCACAGACATCATGGCAAGAGTGGACTCATAGACAGGTACAAGAAGATGTTTTTCTGAAAAAACATTGCCAGCAGCATAGTGTATCTCTTCTCCACACTAATGGCTCAACACAGATCCAGCACAGCCTATTGGCACCAGTAGAGATCATTACTATGCTCATTCCCTGACTTCACTTTGCCTAAAGCAGATGAGGACCAATAATTTGGGGTCAAAAGAGTGGCCAACGCACTCAGACTAAGAAACCAGCTTGGCCAGAGATGTTCCAGGAGCTCCGCTTGTTCTCATGTCCTCCCACTGGGCAGCAATCACACACATCTCCTCTAGGCTTTTCTATCTGCTACACTATCTCACCCATCTTTGGTATACTGGCATAAAGTCACATCTTTAGTGCTTCCCCCCAGGGTCGGTGCAACGATCCCTGTCCACACAGGCATCCACATATGCAGTTGCGGCTCGCTAGTCCAGGGTATGCCTCCTCACTGCCTGCCCAATGCTCTCTGAAGAGCGATGCAAATGCTGACCACTCTTGAGGGAGCAAAGCACACGTGAATGAGCTCTTATATTTTTTTAGTAATTATTTTTAGAATGTTATTTAACTTTTTTTTATTTTTAACAGCCCTGTTGGGGGGCTTTGGTGAAATAGACCCCTGATGTCTCACTTTCAAAACAGAGAAAGGTCCTTTTCTTTGCAGCCTCAGCTGCACTGGACAGTAAATGAATGGGAAGTGCTTTGTGCTAAGAGGCTTCCTGTTCATTCACAAACTAAAGCACAGTAAACACAGCTTACTAAATGGACACAAGAGCGAAAGATACCATTCGGTCACTGTGTTCATTCAGGAAAGGAAGGGGCTGGTAAATATGACATATTTACTGGTCCCCTCTCCACCCTCCATCCTGAGACCGATCCCCCTGTGTGCCCGCAGCAGCTTCTGGCAGAAGAGGGGCTTCACAGGGGACCAGACAGCAGGGGGCGGGGTAAAAAGAGCGGTGGGGGCGCAAATGCTAGAACAGATTCCCCTGCAATGCAGCCGGAGGGATGGAGTGGAAGCGAAGCCAGCAGCACTGCAGCGAGAGCTACAAGAGAATCAAGTGTCAGGAATAAGGCAGTGTGGCTGGCCCTCCAGTTCGGCAAGTGCCCTGGCCCCCTTTTGAACCGATGGGGCCTGGATCAGCAGGGCCGGATGTACTGCCTTATCAGCGGCCCTGCGCCCCCCTCTATCCTGGCTCCTGGCGCCTTAAGGGGGCTGCATAAGCAGCCTTATGCTGGTGCCAGCCCTGCTTCCCTCATCAGTCATTAGTCATGGGCAGTGAGAACCTAAAGAGGGCTGCTGAGGAGCTAAGTAAGAATTCGGGGAATGTCCAACTGGCTATTTTATTTGGGATCAAAAAGCAGGAATAAAGACCGGATATGTATATTTAAATATTTAATGCCTTTTCAGCCTCTCTATCTGACTTGATAAAATCAACATCATTGTTAAAGATATCACAGTGTCAGTAATTTACTATATGAACATTATTTTTATTAGGAAATTATTTTGGGTACTTTTAATTGGCTAGTAAAAAAAAAAAAAGCAAAAAAATGTTTTGCTTCCTAACAACAAACTTTTCATGCTGGTGTTAGCTTCAAGACCGTAACTGAATAGCTGCATTTTTATTTAGCTGGATACTGCCATTCATCGAACAGCTCATCACGGTCATCACCTTACCAACCCTCAACACCATCCCCCACTAATTTATTCCTTTTATTATCCGGAATGTTAAATCCTTAAAAGAATAACTAATCTCTTCAAACACTACAACAAACCCAGTCGTACCAGCAGGACAAAGCTGACAAATGGAATAAAGAAAGATGTGATTCAAGCCATAAAAAGAAAAGATAAAATATAGTGGATTATGTTTACAAAAGCATATGTCACGACAAAATAAAAGGAAAAACATATGCAGTACATCTCTACAATACACCCACATTTCCACATGTTTTATCCCTGTAAAGACCCTGCAAGTACAGAAAATGACTTGATTTGCCAGAAATGCACTCAGCTTCTAATTTCCTGTTGCGGGATAACACATTCATTTTTCTGGACTGAAATCACAAGAAATAGTGTCAGCCCTGCTCTATTATAATGTACTGAATCTCTCCCCTCTCCCTATCTCCCCAACATTGGGAGTCATTGTTCTGTAGTACTCATTTGGAGAGATTTACTAAAACTGGAGCACTGAGAATCTGGTGCAGATCAGCATGGTAGCCAATCGGCTTCTAATTTCAGCTTGTGCTTATGCATTAAGGTGAAAAAAACTTCTGGCACTGGCCAGCCCCCTCGTTTTACTCACCTGAGCCCATTTGTTCCCACGGTGGAAACGCGCTCTACCTCTCTGCCCATTATCTCAGCTCTTGATTGGATAGACTGATAGCAGCGCAGCCTATAGCTCCCGTTGCTGTCAATCAAATCCAATGACGCGGCCGCCAGGGGGGGGGGGGGGCAGAGTCCGGTATTCTGTGTTTATGGACGCAAAGGCTGAACTCGGGAGCACGCCCGCATGGTTTCCTCCAGAGAGAGTGCTTCTCCTAGGGGGGTTTCCAGGTGCGGGGAGGAGCCGCGAGCGCCGTTGGGGGACCCCAGAAGACCAGGATCGGGGCCACTCTGTGCAAAACCAATTGCACAGTGGAGGTAAGTATGATAAATTTGTTATTTATAAAAAAAAACAAAAAAACAAGGGTTTACAACCCCTTTACAACCCCTTTAAGCTTTGACCAAAAAAAAAATAAAAAATAATGGAAGCTGATTGGTTTCAATGCAAAGCTGCATGAGATTTTGCAGTTTTAGTAAACCCCCCATTGAGATAAGACATTACATTACATGCATGATTACAATAATTCAGCTTGGACCACTGTAAGTAGGCCTATCTCATATCTGATGGATCCCTGTGAAAGCTGGAGATCACTGTAGTAGTTGGCGCTACTATAGTGATAGAAGATATCCAATGTCAAGCAGCTGTCTTCTACATAGTAACCACATGAACTCACTCGCTCAGCGCTGTCGCCATTTCAAGAATCAAGAACCGCTAGGTCCGGTGGACACCACTGACTTAAAGGAAGAAACCCAACTGACTGCTCCAATAAAGTGTTATGATTTTTCCTCTACTTTTCTTTGCATTTTCATTTTCTTTCAACAGCCTTAGCCTTCACCTGAGAGCAAAGAATATTAGCCGTGCCCTCGCCTCATAACCTGGTCCAATGACTCACTCTGGTCAAAATGGAGTCCCTTTGAGGCAAGCAATTACCAGCCTTTTTCTTTCCTCTCCTATAGTATTAGCTTCTCCTTTGACTCCCCCCCCCCAACAACATACATTTAATTATAAAGGTTTCTCTCCTTTTTTTTTTTTTATCCTCCTCAGAACAAAAGTTGCAGCTTGTGGCGGCCTGCTGGGTTTCTCCACAAGTGCAGCTGCGTTTTTCTTCGACTGACACCCATCTGTTCTCAACATCAGTACCAGTCTGAGTAGCAAAAGGCTAAGCAGATGCTAGGCCTAAGTGACAAAATCTCCTTTTCAAAGAAAGGGAATAAAGAATTACTAGACAGGGAACTGCTCGACAAAACCAGAGGCCATTTGTAGAATACGTTGTGATCTTAACAGCTCATAAATCAGATACAAGTGTACCTAGGACCCGACAAGGATAAGGATCACATTTTATTAAGCAGAACTGATGTGAAGAGAAAACTACATTCAAGCCAATTCATTTGTAGAACTTTGTCTGATGAGAACGTTCCAAGGTTGTCACTTCACATGTGAACCAAGGACGTTACAGTCTATCCCATAACATTCCTTCTGTGAGGAAAACGGGCCAAACTGCTACTATGTATGAGGCCTCTCTTTGAAAACTATCCGATCAATTGTGGAACCAGGACCTGTATTCGTTGGAAGATTTTTATACAATATTAAACTGAATCTAAAGCACACAATAAAAAGTAAAAAGGGAACTGCTCTATGTGGAGTTTATTTCTCCTTATGTCCCTAGGTTTCCTGATCCCTTGAGACTTTCCAGTGTGATCAAATCCGTGTATGTGGCAGGATATCGTGGATGTTTGGGATTAGATATCTCCATTCCGACTTTCCAGTGTGATCAAATCTGTGTATGGGGCAGGATATCGTGGATGTTTGGGATTAGATATCTCCATTCCGACTTTCCAGTGTGATCAAATCTGTGTATGGGGCAGGATATCGTGGACGTTTGGGATTAGATATCTCCATTCTGGCTTTCCAGTGTGATCAAATCTGTGTATGGGGCAGGATATCGTGGATGTTTGAGGCCTGATTATATCATCATTCTGGTGAGTTTAAACCCCAGCGGGGTGTGTGGAGCACAGTGTGGAGGATTGTGGTGAAAAGTGCACTCGCCAGCAGATTCCCTTAGGTCCACTAATTAGACTCATCATGGACTGTACTCTCTATATCATCCACTATACTATTTTACCATTCTGCCATTTTGCTAGTCTATTTAATATTTTGTATTCATTGATCGTATATGTTTATATGCCTATGGTAGCCAGTCAATACGTTTTGACAGGAGGGCCGCTTTGATGAAATTTTTATATCTGGTTGAATTTTCAAACAGCAGTCATTTTTTATCACATGTTAACAAACATGTTATACTTACCTGCTCTAAAAAAAAAAAAAAAAATATTGCACAGAGCGACCCGGAACCTTCTCCTCTGGGATCCCCTACCAGTGCTATTTGCTCCTTCTCTTCCCTGTGCATCACTGTAGCCAGACTATGTGCATCTATAGATGCACAAAGCGCGACTCGCCCAACCCTGCCTGCTCTCTGATCACAGAATTTGATTGACAGCAGCAGGAGCCAATGGCGTTCTGTCCTGTGAATGCAGGGAGAGAGGAGAGAGCCGCTGGAGAAACGCACAGTGCTGGATTGAGTGAGGACTCTGGCTTTAGAAGCACTTTAACAATTATATACACAAGAATTCCAGGTATGGCATATTTTTTTCATAGTTACATTGGTCCAGCTTAGACAAATGTAACTATACATACTTTTGGGATCTGGAGTTCATTCATACATCAGTACCGTATGCAAGGAACAGAGATTTGTTTTATAATGAGTTGCATGAACCACATAGAGCATCTGTAAACACATACAATATAAACGCCTGGGATTTCCCAGAAGCAAATAATAATGAAAGTGTCAACAAACAACACAGTATCACACATCATATGATCTGCATTGCACTGCAGTTATACCATGTGAGCTATTTGAAGGAGAAACAGTGACCACTCAAAGGAAAACATCTGTGCTGACATAAAGGATGCAAGGCACTACCCTTTCACACTGGAGGCGTTTTTCAGGCGCTTTAACGCTAAAAATAGCGCATGTAAAGCGCCTGAAAAATGCATCATCTGCAATCCCAGTGTGAAAGCCCGAGTGCTTTCACACCGGGGAGCTGCGCTGGCAGGACATTAAAAAAAGTCCTGCAAGCAGCATCTTTGGGGTGCTTTAGAGCCTTTTCACACTGCCAGTGCCTAGGCGTCATCGATAAAGCGCCGCTAGTTGTAGCGGCGCTTTACCATCTTTTTTTGCTGCGCTTTTTGGGTGCTAGCGGAGAGCTTTTAACCCCCGCTAGCGGACGATTAAAAGGTTAAAAGCACCTGCAAACCGCCGCGGTACTTCATGCCCATTGATTTTAATGGGCAGGGGCGCTTTAGGAGCGCTGTATAAAGCGCTCCTAAAGCGCCTCAAAGAAGCTGCTTGCGGGACTTTTCTGTATGTCCTGCCAGCACAGCGCCCCAGTGTGAAAGCCCGAGTGCTTTCACACTGGGACTGCAGGGAAGGCGTTTTTCAGGCGCTTTACAGGCGCTATTTTAGCGGTAAAGCGCCTGAAAAACGCCTCCGGTGTGAAAGGGGTCTTAGGAGCGGTGTATACACCGTTTCTAAAGCGCCCATGCCCATTGAAATCAATGGGCAGCGCCTGCAAAGCGCCTCTGCAGCGGCGCTTTGTGGGCGCTTTTAACCCTTTGTTCGGCCACTAGTGGCCAAAAAGTGCCTCTAAAACTACAGTAAATTGCCACTAAAACTAGCGGCACTTTACCACTGACGTGGCTGCGCTGTCAGTGTGAAAGGGCTCTTATTTAAATAAAAAGGCTTCATTCATAAGTGAACAAATGTGCTACATGCTGTTTACTGGTCAATTGAATGTTCTTAAAGCAGGACTCCAACCTTACCTTCAGTCTTACACAAGTATACAAACTTCTCTTCTATACTCAAGGTACTTACTCAGATTTCACTGCACACTGTGAGCTTCTCACAGTGTCCATTATAAACTGCAGCAAGTCAAAGCCATCCTCAATTCCTGGCTGCAGGACACCCAGCATCTTCGACCTCTTTCCTCCCCAGCCTTACTGTCCCTGGCCCACCTCTTTCATTCATTGGATTTTAGTTCTTTCATGGAGACTCAGCATTGTATGAAGATGTTACCTAGGGCAGCCTGTATGCAAATACAGCATACCTGGGAACACCTAGAACTCAAGGCTGACATCCATCTATCAAGGCATTTTGATATTCGCATAACTCTTCCCAAGAGCCACCCTACTGCTTGCATCAAGGACTCTTAAGAAGAGTACTAGGGGGGGGGTTCTCTGATGTTTTCAGGAAGCTATATAAAGCACCCTGACAGCCCTCCCACCAGCCATGATCTGTCTGCATTGCATAGAGAAGAACAGAGACTCAGTGATGATATCAGAGTCTAGAATAGCGTATGTAATGAAAGCAGAAAATGTCAAATGGGGTAAAAACAATAGAAGGCAAAATATAAACAGATTAAACTTCAGCTATAGACCCCTTTCACGCGATAAGCCCGCTTGAATCCGCCTGTCTGTTTTTCAGGCAAATCCGAGCGGGTCACCCATTGACGCCTATGGGCAGGCAGATGTCAGCGGAAATGTGTCCGCTGACACCCGCCTGCATTCTGATCCACTGAAGACAGACGTATGGCGATACATTCAGCCATCCAAGATCTGATGAAAACGGACATGATGTCCGTTTTTGTCCGATCTCCCCATAGAGATCAGCGGGGCTCTGACCTGTCATCCTGCGGCTCAGCGAAGATCAACGGAGCGATCACCAGCTAAGCTGGCGGAGTCCACTGAGCGGATCCACCCCGTGTAAAAGGGGTCTTAAATGTGAATTCACACATGTATCGCAGATCAGCAGAACCATTAAAGTGTCTGCATTGCCAGTTGGCTAGGGGGCAGTGTGGTACACAATTCAACATACCATACCGTCCCTTTTTTTTTTTGTACCAGCTTTATTTGAAGTGTACAGAACGTACCTTCATTCACTGCAATGTCGGGCAGGTAGGCTGCATTGTAGTGTGAATGGGACACATAGAAAACAATTGTTTCCTGTGTGTCCCTGCGATGACAGACATTTTTATCATGCTGTAAAACATCTGTCACAGCACATAGTGTGAATTGGCCCTAAATACAGTTAAGATATGACCTTTCATTTTCTCCTTTTTCTCTAACTATTGCTTCATACTACATTAATGACACTGATTGCAATTAACTTCTATGGGCAAAATATTTCTTCCTGTTTTAATATATGAGGGATGATTATTATGATTCCTAAAGTCCAACTCTGGGCAAAAAAAGTTCTCCCATGCAGTAGGGCTGTGCCTGCACTGCACGGGTAAGCTGCTTGTTCTTGTCTAGGGGATTGGAAAAAGTTTATAATCACCTAATCTTCCATTCCACCTGCAAACAGTGCTCCCCCACAATCCAGCGGTGGACCGTTCCTGACGTCCTCACATCCAGAGCAGGTTTTTGGGCATGATGACGTCAAGACTGTGGGACCAGCCTTGTGCAGGAGGGAATCGGAGGATTTGGTAAGTATATCTGTGTTCTCCAATCCCCTATACCAGGGGCCTCAAACTGGCGGCCCTCCAGCTGTTGCAAAAACTACAAGTCCCATCATGCCTCTGCCTGTGGGAGTCAAGTTTGTAACTGTCAGCCTTGCAATGCCTCATGGGACTTGTAGTTTTGCAACAGCTGGAGGGCCACCAGTTTGAGATCCCTGGTCTAGACAAAAGCAAGTAGTTGACCCGTGCAGTGTGGCATAGCCCCACTGAATGGGAAAACTTTTTTATTGCCTGAAGTTGGATAAAGGCAATATTAAAACAACACTGGAACCCTTCATAAATGTGACGACTGTCACAGCCTGCTATCATGGTCATATGGAATGAAGAGATGAAAACATCCTTTTATATAGCAGGATGTGAGCAGAGGAATAAGTCTGCAAAGTCAAGGAAATGAACCAGCCGGAAGCATCTGATGAATAAAGCTTGATGTAGGCCCTGGCTCTTTCATTTACTTGGTACATGCCCTTTACACAATGTAATAAACCTTTGCCCTTTTCCTGCGGCTGTCTTTTGAACTAAATGCTTTCATGTATATCTTAGGTACCAGAAAAGTACTTTTATTATGATAAGGAAACAGATAATGAATTGATCATTACTGATCAATAAAATGACCTGATTAGACTAAAACCACCATATTGATTAAAGAGGTAATAAACCCAAAACCAAAAATTATATATATTGCAGCTTACCGATCATTAGAGGTGGTGACTTCATTCATTTTCTGTTATTTGCCCTTTTTCCTCAGTTTTCACCTGGTGATCTGGCCAGTAACACACATCCTGTATTAGTGAGACACAACTCTGGAGGAATGAGATAGGAGGCACAGCAAACAGCACCACTGTCAGTCTTGGGGGGGGGGGGGGTAGTGTTAAATGTGTTAGCAGATTTAGATACACTACCAAAATGAAGCCAGCTCACTCTTTATAAAGAGTTACAGTAGGGGTGCCCAACCAGTGGCCCGTGACCTCCTGTTCTGGGATGGCAGGTTGGCAAGCACAGATCACAGGTTGGCATTCCAGAGCATCAGTGAAGCCGGCGGTAAAGGCAGCAAGCGGCTGTGGAGCAGAGCCGCATAAGCCGATGCTTCCTGTATAGAGCAGGCTCCTGTCACAGGTGGAGTGATACCAAATGCACTCACCGGCGATACCTGAATGGAAGCCAGTATTAAAGGTACGTTTATTACTAAAATCATAGTGTATATATGGGCATATCTGTTTGGCAGTGGTTACTGGGCTGCTTTCAAACTGATCCGCAGGTGCAGAGCAGTACACCTGCGGATTACCTGCACTGAGCCATAGACTTCTGTAATTACCAGCGGGTTTGGTGTGCTTTCAGAAAGTGCACCACCTTATGACTAAGGCACCACTTTATGACTAAGGCCTTATAGGCTGAAACGCGTCAACTAACTTAATCAGCGTTTGTTCACTGTGGCTATTCAATAAAATGAAGACATTTTAAGAGCAACAACCGGAGTGAGGATCAATTTTTCTACAGAAAGTGCACCACGCCTGCAGGATAATATAGAAGTCTAGGAAAGCCACAGGTGGACTGCACTGCACCCACAGTGTGGGTAAACCACAGCGAATCTGTGTGAAAGCAGCCTTGGGCCACATTTTTACAAGATCGGTCTCACCCAATCAGACCCTTCATTAAACTCTAGATCTGTCTCCCTCTGTCTGGGCGGATTGGAGGGCCCTTCAATTAGAGTGGGCTGTGTCCGTGTCTGCTTTGCATATGCAGAGTGGATACGGACCTGTCATCCGCTCACTTTGCTCATTGTGGCCCACGGCTGATTACCAAAACGCTTAAGTGGCCTTTGCTCTTCAAAAGGTTGGGCACCACTGGGTTACAGCAAACATTTTTTTGCCCTTTTGGGATAAAGGTTTTACATGAATAAATAAAATCTGACCATTTTAAGCACCCCTGCCAGTTGTAAGTGGTTTGCCTCATCCATGTTAACTGATACATTTTTCTGGAGAGTTTGTGCTGTGAAAAACAACAGATTTACTAGCTGGATTACCAGATTAAAACAGAAGAAAGAAAGCATTTAAAAGGAAACTAGTGCAGGAATCACATCTAAGAATTAGTAAGCTGCAATATAATAAATGTTTGCTTTCGGGTTTAATACTGCTTTAAGCCCACGTTCACATTGGGCCAATTTGGCATGCGATTTGCCATGTCAACTCGCTGAACTCGCATAATTTCTAACCCGCAGCAGTGTGAACCTAGGCTAAAGTGGTATTAAACTCAAAAAAAAAAATGTAATACTTTGAAGCTTGCAATTCTTAATTGCGGTGGCTATATTAGTTTTATTTTTTAGACTTTTTTTTCTTTCTTTTCACATGGTGATCCGCAAGCAGTCCGCATTCCAAACATTTGTCCCTGGGTGCATACTGCCCTAAATATTATTACCGCTAGATGCACAGTCCAGCCACAGCAGCTTTCAGCCTCCCATAGAGTTTTATAGGTTGCCGGCAGCGGGGCTGGGCGGTGCAGTCGTGTATTCTACCCGCACCTAAATGCTGGAGACCTGTGCACCAGGGCTAACGTCCAGTGTGCACGGGGCCTAACTGCATCATTTTCAGCAATACATTTCTGGTACCTGGTAGCTTAAGTGTGTCTAAACCCAAAAACAAAAATGTCATTTATTACAGACTACAAGGAACCAGGTGATTTTCGGTACATGTGTACCGCTGTCTTTTCAACAAAAGCCAATCTATCAACTGGCTTCTGTTGAACGGTCTTGCTGGATAACCAGCATTCGATCAGCGCTTTCAGCCAATGGCTGCAAATCCTGATCAGTGTGTTCTGGTGGTGGGAGTCCCCGCTGTCAGAATACAAAAAGCTGAGCTGGAGAGATTCCTGTATCGCACATCGTTGTGTTGATGCAGAGATCTGTCAGTGTTTTGTCATTTAACCAGCAGGTTGAAAACATTTTTTTTTAAAAATCAGCGTGTAACCCAGCTTTAGATGTGGTGGCTGTATTTGTTTTCTTTTCTTTTTCAGGCTTCTTCTCTTTTTTTACTTACTTATCCTGCCAACTTGCTGTCCTAAAGTGACACTGCTCACTGACTGTTCTGCACTCACTGAACAGCATTGCCACCATAGTACAGGAAGTGTGTTAGAACTACAGAGCATCCCCACCTCTCCTCTTCTGCATAACATAGGGGGGGCATGTTCTGTAGTTCACAGGGGTGAAGTGGGCAGGAATTTAAGTTTGAGATAATACTGTGAAGTGCACAGTACACAAGACAAAACTGGATTTCTGGCAGGGTAATGTTTTCATTATTGGACAGACGTAACAAAATCCTTTCAATGGCATGTTCGCAGACCTAAAGGAAGCAAAGTATATTTATTATTTCCTGGAACCTTTGCAGGTTTATTTTGCAAATGAACAATACTTGCCGCCAATAAGATCATTTTTTTTGTCTACAGAAATATTTTTCTTATGAATGATCTACTAATCTCTGCCTGAGGCTGGCTTAAGTCTTAAAGTAGCTGTAAGGCCCAACACACAAGAAAGAGTTCGCTGGCAGTTGATTGATTTCTATATAATTATAATTATATAATAATTAAAATAATAAATATAGCTCTCCTGATATCTTTTTTCTTGTTTCACGCGGTCCTATGACTGCAATTCACCTGCATATTATACTATTGTGCGGCCAGGTGGGTTTGTATCCAAAACGCTCCTGTATCTATGCTGGAAGTGATGTACAGTATGCCTGCCTGGGTTTCCTGGGCCATGGAACACTAAAGGAGATCATTGGGTACATACAAATAAATTGGAGATTTTTTTTTTTTTGATTCTGGAATTGCACTTTAAACTATAAAATATATAGTATTTGTTACCCTAAAAATCTTAAATGCTTGAGGAATGAAATGAATGGGATTCAAAAACTTGCACCTTTAGCCAATAAAGGGTATCGCATAAAAAACCCAAACTTTCCGCAGTATACTAAAAATCGAGTAATATGAAGTTACAAAATTGAGAACTGATTGTATGTAAAAATATAATAGAGACAAGAAAGATCATCAAGTAGTTTATTTTAGAGACTGAGGACATGGTACAGGAGATGGTCAGAGACTGAGGACATGGTACAGGAGATGGTCAGAGACTGAGGACATGGTACAGGAGATGGTCAGAGACTGAGGACATGGTACAGGAGATGGTCAGAGACTGAGGACATGGTACAGAAGATGGTCAGAGACTGAGGACATGGTACAGAAGATGGTCAGAGACTGAGGACATGGTACAGGAGATGGTCAGAGACTGAGGACATGGTACAGAAGATGGTCAGAGACTGCGGACATGGTACAGGAGATGGTCAGAGACTGAGGACATGGTACAGGAGATGGTCAGAGACTGCAGACATGGTACAAGAGATGGTCAGAGACTGCGGACATGGTACAGGAGATGGTCAGAGACTGCGGACATGGTACAGGAGATGGTCAGAGACTGCGGACATGGTACAGGAGATGGTCAGAGACTGCAGACATACTACAGGAGATGGTCAGAGACTGCAAACATGGTACATGAAATAGAGACTGCAGACATTGTACAGGAGATGGTCAGAGACTGGGGACATGGTACAGGAGATGGTCAGAGACTGGGGACATGGTACAGGAGATGGTCAGAGACTGGGGACATGGTACAGGAGATGGTCAGAGACAGGGGACATGGTCAGAGAGTCAGAGACTGCGAACATGATACAAGAGATCAATGCAGCCAGTCAGTGTCCCCATTGCAGCCAGTGTCCCCAGTAGTGCAGCCAGTGTCCCCGGTAGTGCAGCCAGTGTCCCCGACAGTGCAGCCAGTGTCCCCATTGCAGACAGTCTCCCCATTGCAGCCAGTGTCCCCAGTAGTGCAGCCAGTGTCCCCATTACAGCCAGTGTCCCCAGTAGTGCAGCCAGTGTCCCCAGTAGTGCAGCCTGTGTCCCCATTGCAGCCAGTGAAGGGAGAGGAGAGCCGCCGCCTGTTTGATTACAGCGCCAGGAATATCACAGCTTTCATTTCAATAGCTGTGTGTTCCCCGCTGCGCGCCGTCACATACAGCCCCTCCCCCTTGTCCGGGCACTTTGATAGACAGATACGGGTGATCTGTCTATCAAAGTGCCCGGACAAGGGGGAGGGGCTGTATGTGACGGCGCGCAGAGGGGAACACACAGCTATTGAAATGAAAGCTGTGATGTTCCCGGCGCTGTAATCAAACAGGCGGCGGCTCTCCTCTCTTCTACGATATAGGAAGCCCCCCTGATAGGCGGCACCAGGGGCTGGGGCGGAGCCAGTATCGGCAAGAATTCTCTTTCAGCTTTTTGCCGAAAGGGCCATTTTCGGCCTGATATGTTTTGGCGGCCGAAATTTTGGTGCATCCCTAAATCGAGGCATAGACAGCCAAAACTGTAGAGTATTTAGCAGATTTGGTAATGAAACTCTATACACGGGGTGAAAACTACATTTACAGCTAATTAATATGCATTAAGGTGATTGCTGCAAAACCATGAAAGTGTATTGCCCCGTACACACGATTGGACTTTCCGCCAACAAAACCGTGGATTTTTGTTCGAAGGATGTTGGCTCAAACTTGTCTTGCATACACACGGTCACACAAATGTGGGCTAACAATTCTGAACATGAGAACGTGGTGATGTACACCACATACGACGAGCCGAGAAAAGGGAAGTTCAATAGCCAGTGCTGCTCATTCTGCTTGATTCCGAGCATGCGTGAACTTTTGTGCGACGGACTTGTGTACACGCAATTGGACTTTCCGACAACAAAGTTTTGTTGGCGGAAAATTTGAGAACCTGCTGTCAAATATTTGTTGGCGGAAAGTCCGACAGCAAATGTTCGATGGAGCATACACACGGTCGGACTTTCCGACAACAAGATCAAATCCAACATTTCCGTTCTGAAAATCGTGTGTACGCAGCATATGAGATCACCATTCAGCCATTTCTATCGTGTACAGTGTAAGCATGGCACAAAGATAAAAAGGCCCATGGTGCTCATATCAACCAATCAAATTATATTGTTATCTTAGTTTATTACCATAAACATAATGAATTATTTACCCAGCGTTTACTGTGAAATGGAAAGTTCCTTAATCTGGCACTAATCTGGTGGTGAGGTTGACATTCTATGGGATCAGGCTACAAATAAAATCACATTATTAGTATAACCTGAAGCTGACAAAAATGTAATACTCTGTCTGATTTCTGGCTTTTAAGATTTTCCCCTGGAACAATATGGGATGCCACCCAGTATTTAGCAACTAGTTGAGCTGGAAGAAAGAGACAATCTGACATTTTCATGTATCCTGTATGATAATCTCCCAAGGCCATGGCGAGCTTATTTCACTTCTTCGCACTCCAAGGTCACAGAACAGCTGTTAATACCTGGTCATTCCATTCTCAGTGTTACCTCCAGAACAAACATCTGCTAGATTGCTCCAAAACACAACTCCCATGTAAACACATCTCCACATAAAGCTCATCGTATCTTTTTCTAAAACACCTTTTCCTGTGAGTCCATTTTTAAAATAACAAACAGCTCAAGCTGGCCATGAACTAAAAAAAAAACAAAAAACAGATTCTTTCATCCATATTATAGAGCGCGGATGAAAGCTTCTCCTGCTGTGCCTATTGCATTTTGACAGCCAGGTCGGCCGACTGTCAAAATACCCAAACACTGGCTGCATATGATTGGGTGCAGCCACTTTCCAGTCAACAATTTTCCACCCTATTTCTTAATTTTGTAAAACGAGCGACATCGGCCAATTAGTACTGTTTTATTGTTTTGCTCTATTATTTCTTCATTTTGCTCAGATACTCACGGTGAATATCAGCATCTTAGGAAAGTCTCCCTAAGCTATTCGTGAATGGGTACTCTCTGTGTCAAGAATATAGGAAAAGATACCCAAAAACCGGGTAGAAGCTGCGCTTGGATTGAAAAAATAAATAGGATAAGCTGCCAGCACCCTAAAAAGTCCTGTATCTGACTCCCAAAAATATAATAAACAGCAAAGTGCAGCGCTAATATAATGTATGAGAGTAAGAATAAGTTTCACCAAGTGACATATAAAACAATCAGTGAAAAAACATATTTCAAATGCAAACAATGATAAACAAAACCAAAATCACAAATGTATGTGAGAAATTATTAAAAAAGTCCAAAAATTCTTGATAAATCCACAAGAAATTAAAGAACACCCATCCAAGAAAGATTGTGACGAAAGGTGCCTATATATGATCCACCAAGACGTGTGTGAGTAAAATCTGCTTACCGGACGGCGATGACTGCTATTACGGCAGTCTCGCCCAGCATAGGGATTATGGTCTCCCAAAACCAAAGGTACAATGCAGGATCGGTGGTTCTAACAATCCATCTTGTAGGTTACTTGACATTAATTTTTCATCTGGATTTTCTTGATTTTTAACTTTATTGTGATTATTTTTACCTTTTCTCTTGACACAAAATATTGCAACAGCTGCTATTATTATAAGTATCACAACACCAGAAATCACAGGTATAATGATGGTGTAGAGTGTAGAGCTCTTTGTATCTCATCCATAGCTATATTTTGCAGACCACTTCAGAAACTTCCTGGTTTACAGACACAGACAGACCAGCCAGTAAGTCACAGGAAGGTGTGTGTCAACCCTTAACTGAATAGGGTGTACCTTATCCATGTTCTAGTAGGTTCCGTATGTTCATATGTTCATATATCATGTGCTATGTGTCTGATTTCCCCAGATCTTTCTGGGGGGGGGTTGGGGGGGACACGTATCCTCCAGTCTCGTCATCTTCATCTAGATTTTCCTTTTGGTTGCTTGTGGATTACCTCTATTCACAGTGCTTATGTATGGTTATGTTTGACAAATTAATGTTGAGCATTGTGTTTGTTGTATATCTGTAATTTAAACCCAATAAAAATTTTAATTAAAAAGAGGGTGGCCAACTGAACTACCCACTAAGCAAATTTCACCTGGTTCCTCAGGAACCAGCTAAAACCCATACAGTGTATATCCAGCATAAGTGAGCTTCATTGAAAATGTATTTAGATAACATCTTCTTAAGACACTACTGTCAAGCCCTTTTGGGGTGGGTGGATTCCCAACACGGTAAACAGCACAGGTCCACAGTTCCTCCCCTACCCCTCTCCGATGCATTGACCTAACCTTTCAAGATCAGAACATACATTCTGTTAAATTCTCTGACACCATTAATAAATGAAAATAAATGAAACAAAGACCAATTTGAGTACAACAAGGTCAAATAAAGCAGAGAGAGCTAAATAGATTGTACAAATTACACTCAACTTCCTATACCACATCTTGATTTGTCACTCTCTGGTGTCCACAAAACATCCTAAATAAAGGAGATGTGTATCGTGGCACGAGGTGCATGACCCAAATAACAGTTCAGACCTTAACTTTAAATGGGCTGATCACAGAACTAGTAATTGTGATTTATTGTCAACTCTATTCAATCAATAAGGACTGCAATGGTCAAATGTATAGCTTAAAGGTCAGCCTGTTCAAACCAGATACTCAAATTTTTGGAATGGTTTCTTATATCAGTCAGGGGTCTCTGATAGCAAGATTTCTAAGTGAGTTCCCAGACATGCATATCTGCTGTAGCCATTACAAAGGGGTTCAACTCTTTTTGATGGATTTTCATTGAGAATTAAGTTATATTAATTACAAAAACAAGTAGGAACACCCTGCTCGTAAATCTTGCCAACATTTTGGTCTGGGACATAGTTTTATTATATGTGCATGCACAATTAAAGCACACATCAGTATACATTCAATTACACCTTGTTTATTTTCCAGGATTAAAAAAATATGAATTTTTTTCTGGAATTCACCCATATTAAAACAAATAAATGATGACTTCTCTGGTCTTGACATTTAAATATTTTATTGTCTGCAGAGAAAATATCTGTGATAAAGCAAGGTATGATTAAGTATCCGACTTTTCTCTAGATTCTCTGATTATAAGGCACAAGTCATCTATCAAGTAAGCTTTCAATGAAATAGTAGGCCTTGACACATAGAAGCATGGAGGTTAAGCCAACATAGCCCATTTCTTGTGTTAACTTGATGCAAGTGACCGTTAAGGTCACAGATGTTACAACGCGTCCCTGCTGTAGTAGACTTAACAAAGGAAACAAAGGGACCAAGTCTTTAGGCGACAAATCCAAAGGGAAAGAGGTGATTTGGGACCAAATGTTGAGAAAGACAATCCAGCTGCTGTTATAAATCACTGATATACTCAAACTGGGTAAGTACATCTTAAAACAATAAATCCTGCCAAGGACACTATAATTGCTGACCCAACACATATAAATTTTCAGGTCAATATCTAGACTCATTATTATGACATTCCTAAAAATAAAAGGTGTGTCGCCGCCCTGACTGGCTGGTACAAATGCATTCTTCAGCAAGAAATATCCAGCCACACCAATACCTGTCATTACAATATTTGAGAAATAAACTCTTTAATACCAACAAAAGGATATTATTTACATTGTGCATTTAAAGCAAACCTGAAGTGGTGCTAAATTACCACAGGTAAGGTATATAAGTATCTCATGTGGAGGAGGTAGGAAGGGTTGGGGCAAGACTTTCAACCACAAAAGCTGGTCTAGATTTCTATACTAGAAACTGGATTCAAGGCTCCAAGGACACTTAAAAAGAAAAAGGAACTGATGTGTAAACACCAGTGTTACTTTAGGAGCTTTATTATTTCAGGTATTTATATAACACTGTCAATTTTGGTAGCACTTTACATATGTATTATACATTCACATCAGTCCCTACCCTCAAGGAGCTTACAATCTAAGTTCCCTAACTCACATTCATACATCCGCATACTAGGGCCAATTTAGACAGAAGCCAATAAATCTACCAGCATGTCTTTGGAGTGTGGAAGGAAACCGGAGTACCCGGATGAAACCCATGCAGGCACATGGAGAACATGCAAACTCCAGGCAGGTAGTGCCATGGTTGGGATTCGAACCAACAACCCTAGTGCTGCCAGGCAGAAGTCCTAACCACTACACCACTGTGCTTACCTTTTTTCTCTTAATATTATTATTATACAGGATTTATATAATGCCAACAGTTTGCACTTTAATATGAACAATATTAAACAATACAATACAATATAAAGGGGGGCAGTACAATGCAGAAGGAATAGGAGGGCCATTAGGGTTAAAGCGTGTTAAAGCCTTTTACTTTATCAACATTTCTAGTGGTTAACCTGGCTTGTTTGCTGCTTTTTACCTCAGAAGTTCCTATGATTGCTTCTCATGTGGCCCCTTCTCTTGTGGGTTCCTTTATGAGACACCCTTGTGTGCGCACTCGCAGGAGAGAGATCACAGGCCTACGTTAGCAGGCTGCTTGTGACGACACACACAGGCAGCCAGAAAGAACTAGATGGCACATATATGCATGGTGACACTTGGACTTATGGGACATGTAGTTCCAAGAAGAGGGATTAGGACACTTTCTGTGGAGCTGTGGGTGCATGTTCCTTGACAAGTTTGGGAAAATGGCGGATAGCAGGCTAGAATCATTTTCTGTGTGCCTTTTCCTAGTTCGGTTTAATTAATATAGAAAATGGGATGCTTTAGTGCTAGGTTACTCTAGGTTTTAAAACCCCCTGATTCTTTTAACATAATAGCATTGATAATAAAATAACCTTTTGCCTCTGCCCTTTTGTGCTTTTTGACAGCTGTCATTACAGGCCCAGGTCAGTAGATATTGCTTTGCTCACATTCACCCTGTGCCCCGTAATTGGTGTCAGTGGGAGAATTAGTTCCACATCTCTGGTGTCAATGGGAGGAATAGTGCCCCATCATTGGTGCTAGTGGGAGGAATATTGCCCCATCATTGGTGTCAGTGGGATAAATAGTGCCCCATAATTGGTGTTAGTGGGACAATTAGTTCCCAATCTCTGGTGTCAGTGAAAAGACTAGTGTCCTTCTTTGGTGTCAATGAGAGGACTAGTGCCCCAAGGGTGGTTAAAGGCAAGCAAAATACCACATTTGGCGCACAGGCCGCAGTTTGGTCGACCCCAAGCTTAGAAGAAGACAGCCTCTCCATAAGTTTAGCAAAGCACAGTTCATTCTATGAGAGTCCAGACTTCCAATAAAGAAAGGAGACTGTACATCTAGAGGGATCCCTGATGTCTTTTTTGTTTTAAGTCCCAGTGTGTGCATGTTGATATCTGCATTGTAGCAAAGTAATGAGCGTAACACAAGCATAAATAATAGGTAATGACTTTTTTTTTTTTACTCTATTTCAGGGCTACTTGTAATATTATACCACATGTGGGTTCTGTTTAACAAATGGCAACTTGGCAATGGCAATGGCAAGCCTAGGATAGGGGTGGCTACCAACATTCCCTGTATATGAGCAAAATATATTGTAATGTGAACATTCTCTACAGACTATAATAATTCCAACAATAAGAAACAGTTGTACCTAGTAATTAGATCATGCCATCAAAGGGTGGTTGTTGGTTCTACTTTCTGCAAATTAAAAAAATGAATGAACTTTAATAACAGTGTATGAAGTGAAGATGCAACTCAGGAACCGTGGCTTGTAGTCTGTTGGGAGCCCATCTGCAGACATTTAAACCACACCATTCTGCAATATATTATTGGATTATTAGCTGCACAATTGTATGTTGTGTAATATACGCTTTTATTCCTGAACTTTTTTTCTAGTTTGCGTTATATGGACATTACATCCCATGAGAAAACAGTATTTTACGGGAGGAAATGTATACCCGCACCTCCCAGGCTGACTAAACTGCACACATCCCTGACTTAGCTGTGTGGTACATTTTAGAAGTTCATTTGCCTTTCAGTTCTGCCACTGCTTTTTGAAGTGGTTAAGTGGGCTTAACTTCTAAGATTTAAGTCACTTCCAAGAACTATAATTAATCTATGTATGATTTATATGGTACATTTGAACCGCACTCCGCGTAGATGGAAAGGCCATCCTCTGTAGCGCACATCCCTACTGGGGATAAAAGCAAACAAGGCTTACAATGCTCCGATTCCGTTTATTTTTCTTATAGACATGCTGAGGATATTTGTTCTTAGAAAAAAATCCATCATTTCTCTCTTGCTACATTTTTCATGTCTTACAGGGGTTAAAGGAAAGTCTCCAAATCTTCATTTTTTATGGAGCCGGAATAATTTCCTGCACCTGTGAAAATACATTCATAGAAACTCTATCCTATCCCGAAGAGGAGTCCCGTGGTCAAGGTATGCTGCTTGTATTCCCTGCCAGCATTTCTCGTCTGACACTTGGAAAACCTTGCTGAACCGTGTCAGCTGCTTCCCACTAAAAAAACCACACCTTGTTTTATGTTGACTTTTAAATGCTGCACAATGACAACACGCCATGCTGATTCAGCTTGTAAGCTCTTTGAATATTTATTATGCAAGTCTTTGCTGCCAGTTTACCAGCTTTTGCATATGTATTGCACCACTGGTGGGCTACTACAGAGCGTCCAGTTATTAAGGGGACCTTGTCACATCGACATATGCCACATTTTGAGGCTCCAGATCAGAGCTGGGGGTTGTCACTGATCAAATGCTGGAAGTGGGTCTAGTCCTTTAGTATGAGAGGTGTTGGCCCCATAATTAGCACTGCATCTGGGAAATAGACAATGGCCGTCTTCAATACTAAAAGAGGAGCCACTATTGTGACAGATTTATAAAATATGCAGAAAGACTAGTTTTTTAAAGACTAAATGCACTTTAGCCCCCATTCACACATGGCGTATTGTTGCGCGATACCCAAAGTGCAACAATTTTTAACATAAAGCTTCCTATTATATTTAAAGTGCTCATTCACACTTAGGCTTCATGCTGCTGCTTGTTGCACAAAAAAAAAAGTACAAGAGCAATTTTTTTTTTTATGGCAGAACCATGCATTTTTGGCCCCATGGACATCAAACAGACTGAAAATGCATGACACACGTATTCTAGCATGTTTTTGGGGCCTACCACAACCACAACTAGAATCCTTCTCCTAGCAACCTTGAGCCTGTGAACAAAAATGAAGGATTCAAAAGTGTCCAATCTGGATGTGAAGACTTTCATCCATCTGGTGAGGGCCTACATACATGGGTGCTCAACGTGTGGCCCTCCAGCTGGCACGGAACTACAAGTCCCATGTTGCATTACAAGGCTGACAATTACAAACATGACTCCCAAAGGCAGAGGCATGATGGGACGTAGTTCCCTCAACAGTTGAACGGCCACAAGCTACAAGAACCTTTATGACCCCAGTGATACCCATTACAAGAATTATGGCAAATAATAGAGGGCCTTGGAAGAAATTGGCATAGTGGACATGGCTCATGAGCTCCGACTGCACAAGACACAACACCACCACAGAGAAAAAACAGGAAGCAGATACAAGGATGATGACATATGGCACATTCATGTCGGAAAAAACATGCAAAGGCACATTCATGTCAGAAAAAACATGCAAAAAATGCTTCAAATTTGCCCGAAAACATTCACACTTAAAGCGGAGTTCCACCCAAAAGTGGAACTTCCGCTCATCTGATTCCTCCCCCTCTCCGGTGCCACAATTGGCACCTTTCAGGGGGGAGGGGGGTGCAGATACCTGTATTAGACAGGTATCTGCACCCACTTCCGGGAATAGACTCCCGCGGGAGTCCCCCCCCCCACTGTCTCCTGGGAAACACACAGGTCCCAGGAGATAGCGGAGACCACTTAGGACGCGCAGCGCGACTCGCGCATGTGCAGTAGGGAGCCGGGAAGTGAAGCCGCAAAGCTTCACTTCCTTATTCCCTCACCGAGAATGGCGGCGGCAGCATCCGAGAGCTCGGCTTCGGCTGGCGACATCGCTGGACTCCTGGACAGGTAAGTGTCCATTTATTAAAAGTCAGCAGCTGCAGTATTTGTAGCTGCTGGCTTTTAATACTTTTTTTTTTCAGGTGGACTCCCTCTTTAACTGTGAATGGGGGCTTAAGTGGGTCCCCAGTGCCTGGCCTCAACACTTTTTAAAAGGAATACATGTACAGTACTTACTTGACCATGATCTGTCCAAGTTTTTCTTGGGCGGCCTTTTGACCACAACACAGCCTGTCCTTGAACAACTGTCTGGGCCTGCTCTTACTGAGCATGTGAGCCATGATCTCCATTCATTCTAATAGACTTTGCTCATCCTGGTGAATATATTTTTAAGAGGTTGGTCGGCACTGAGCAGACCACACAGCAAAAATCCCAGTGGGGCAGGGACAGGTAAGCATGCGGTTGTCAGGGATGCTAGGAAAGGGCATTGTGGACCATTAATAAGGAGGTGCACTAAAAGAAAACTTAAAGCATACGTTTAATGCAACCAATCAACAGTCATATTTCATTGTTTTGACTGCTTTAAACAAACAAAAGTTGAAGTGGAACTAAACCCTCTGATCATTTTCAGCCAAGGAAGCTGCCATCCTGGCTTCTGTTTAATCTTCAACTGCCATAATGCTGCGCATGTGATCAGTTATGACATAAGCCATTGGATGGTTTGACAGTTTGGTTGAGAGCACAGCCATTGTAACAGTTACATTCCCGACATATGCTGGGAATGTAACTGTTTTTTTGAAACTGTTAAATCGATGTGTTTAGTTCTTCTTTAAATGACCATGACTTATTGTAATTCGTCTGTTTGTTTTCTAGGTTATTTTAAGTTATTCAACTTTGACAAAAAGAAAACATGGAGGATGCCATTGCTGAAAATGACAGCTGCCTGGCTGTCAAATGCCAAACCTATGCTTTAAGACAATGACTTAGGATAAGTGTACAGATAATGACTTTTGGCATGGCTCTGATTTTCCTGATCTCCACTCTCGTTCTAGGTCAGAGGCTGAGGAAATATTGACCAGAAACTGGTGTGAACTAGAACCATTGGAATACATTGAAAACACTATGTATGCATTTTTAGTGCAGAAAAAAGCGCACGGAACTGCATCTGGTCACTGTAAACTGGCTCTCATGGTATGTGACTAATGTACCTAAAATATGCAAAACAAGTTCAAAAAACTATTATTTCAAGAAAACTGCCCCCTGAAACATTATCCTGCTATTTCAACTATTGCAAGCATGTAGTCAGACTTCCACAAGAGCACAGACACATTTCCGATCTTTAAGTATCAGCGTAAAATAACATTAAGTATATAACAAAAGCATATCTGTTTGACAAAATTATGAACCATATTATGGGGTTCCTGCAGTCCATTCGATGGTGAGGATCCTGAATCAATCCATTATGGTGTAGGGGCAAAAGATGTCTGCAGTGATCATGCAGAAAGTAACCATCATCACAGGAATGTAGTCTTAGAACATAATGGTAACTGTCAACTTTAGCGGCCTATGAAAATGATCATAAAGGAGGCCCATAATGCACGTTACATCCACCTATGCATTTCAAATGACCCTTAATGAGGTTCAATACACGCATTTTTTTGCCAACCCAGGATGGCACAAAGCATGGGTATTCACAGCTATGTATTATGGTGCGTTGAAT
The DNA here is from genome assembly GCA_037952925.1 of Lithobates clamitans. NCBI lineage: Eukaryota > Metazoa > Chordata > Amphibia > Anura > Ranidae > Lithobates > Lithobates clamitans. The sequence continues at coordinate 4,976,058 of JBBGZY010000552.1, read as the reverse complement.
GGTCAGGTTCATTGTTTACTGCATTGGCAGACGTTCGGGGCCCATTAAAAATACACCGGATGCCCCCAAAACACATTCGGGGCCCATTACAAATACACCGGATGCCCACCAAAACACATTAACATGCATGAAAACATAAATGCACATGGTAAGGTATGTACATAGATGTGAATCCAGCCTCAAACGAGCAACTAGGACACAGCTTGTTGCTGCAAGTATGAAATATCTAACAGAGGAAGATACTAGTAACATACAAAAACTGGATGTGACATGACAGGTTTGTGAGTGCCGCCACATATCAAACCTTAGAATACATCCACATCCACAGAATACATCCACATTTTATACGCACACAGTGGCAATGAAAAACAACCTGCTTTACTAAAAGAAGAATAATAATGCTGTAATCATAAAGCCATATCTTCACCTCCTGGACTACTCATATAGCAGGTTCCAATGTGTACATAGTAACCAAGATTAAATACAATTTCCAGGGAAGAATCAACGCAGTATATTTACATTGCACAAATTATGAAAATTAATCTTGGCTTCTACGCATGTACCTGAAGTAAGCATTCCAAGTGATATTGCTTGTGGGGAACTGCTAAATAACTACGTATAATTGTATCTCTTATCGCAAACTTATCACAAAAAATAAATATTGTAATGTAAGCACTGCACAGTTTAATCAGCAGCAAAATGTGATATTTGAAAAGTTATATACTCGGCAAAGACTCTAACCAAATATTGAGCGAGAGAGGGAATATAATGGACGCACTTGTCATTAGAACACTGGTGGATGGGACCTGAGCTGCCATGGTAATAAATGACCCGGGTCATCTTTTTGAATTTGTGATTGTTTCCATGCTGTTTACCCAACCAGAGGAACGTGTGTGAAGGATATTGATGACGACATATTGGGCATAGCAAGGCCAAATGGAGTTGATTTACTAAAACTGGAGAGTGCAAAATCTGGTGCAGCTCTATATAGAAACCAATCACTTTCCAGGTTTTATTGCCAAAGCGTAAAGGAGAAGTTCACTTTTTAGAACAAAATAACAAATGCATATTTTTTTTGCAGGTAAAAAAAATGTGCATTTATTTTTTTTGGAGCATGTAAAGCATTGTATGGTCCACTGAAGGTCTCCTTCAGATCTGTCAGTGTATCTGTGTGCCCGTACATCCCGTACTGACAAGCAGATACATTGACAGGAAGAATCAATGAACTACCATGGCGCTCCACAGCAAAGCCACGCACGACCGCGCTGATTTCAAAAAGGCTGCAACATTGGGAACATGTTCTACCCTAAAAGCAGGGGGAACATGTCACATTTTCCCAAAGGTAAACTTATCCTTTAAAGGAGCAGTAAATTCATGAGGGTGATTTTTACCTATAGGAAAGTCTATAATAAGGCTTACCTATAGGTACAATAATTATCTTGTAAACGTGCACAGTTTACCAGATACTTATTCTAGCAGCAGCCGGTGACATCTCCGTATTCTAGCAGCAGCCGGTGACATGCACACTGGGTTCTGAATGGACTGTGCGGACTCTCCGCATCCAATTCGCAAAAGCAGGAGATTTTGACTGGCTCTCTATGGAGTTGGTTCACATATCTCCGCTGCGAATTTGCACAGGAGCCCTGTGCGTCTTTTGGTCCGTTTCAGGTCTGAATTCAGCCAAAAATTCGGGCTAAAATCGGACCTGAAACAGTGAATCGGACCTGAAACGATTATGGTGAATCGGACCTAAAACTGGACCTGAAACGATTATGCGGGTTCCCCGCTTCCAATTGGGATAGGTGTGAACTCAGCCTTAAGTACAGTATGCTACATGTTGTCTACTCTAGGAGGGTATACACTGGGAGACTACCTTTGGTACTAATGGGAAACGTGATTTCTGTTCAAGGATTATCATAGGAAATTCTTGAAAAAGAATCAGCAGAAAATAATCTATAGCTGGTCGTTGGCTGGTGTCCACGAGAAGCAGCAGAGAGTAATAAGAGTCTTGTACAGGCACCTACAAGTAGGCAGATAATTTAAGGACAGGTTGTTCAACGTGATAGGTCTAATTCACATGATTGGTGGTTAGGCGGAACTAGGCAAGCTTGTGTTTGACAACATAACAGAGGTGTACTTTTTTTTTTTTTTTATGGATGGTAGGGTAGGCAATAAGTTTCGACATCCCATATAAGTAGGTGTGTTCCCTGGTAATTACAGTAGATCCGGGTGTGTATCTAAAGAAGACTTGAAGAAATTCTGTACACATAATTAGGAACTGACAGCATTAAAAGTGATGGACTGGCAAGAACTATTAAAAGATTGGATTGCTTGCATATTTAAAACTATACATCCTCATTGAGAGGAACTATCTGCACTTTATATTTAAACTGATCAAGCTAGTTTTATATTGTTAGGTAAAAGGAATTTATGAACTTATGGAAAGGAATCTAGTAAATATGCCCTAAGGCCTGGCATGCCTATTAACCCCTTTTTAGATGGTAAGCTCTTATGAGCAGGGCCCTTCTAAATCTCTTGTTTAAAATTGTTTTGTAACAAGGGATGAGCTTGAGTTCCAAAACTAAAGCTGGCCATAGATGGTGCGATTTTCTTTACTGCAACCACAGGTTGCAGGTAAGAAAATAGCTCAATTCCCCCATCAACATAGGTAGTGTTGATGGGGGAATGCCTCCCACAGAGCTAATATGTTCTTCCCAGCAGGGGAGTGTGGGGAGCCATGCCTGCCAGGAGAACACACAGTAATTATTGCTAGTGGCTATAGCCATTGGCAATAATCGCAGGAAAAATCGACATGTTGGTTTTACCCAAGTTGATCAGTCGATTAAATTGGGTACCATTAGTCTGCCCATACATGGTTCGAATCTTGGACGATCTCTGCTGAACTGGCCGAGATTCGAACTGTCTATGGCCAGCTTAAGTTTGGATGAACCCTGAAGCTGTCAGTGCTGGCCCATCAGCTGGTGCCTGTCCATTCCTCACCGCACAGCTGTATGTTCACACAGGGGCAAGGATGCTCATTATATCATCTACCCAATATTGTTACATGATGTCCAAAGTGGCACGGGTGTCTCCTGAACTCAAATCTAATTTGACCTTTCCAACTCCTGATTTTTTGGTCCTCCAATAAGCTGTGGGACAGGTCATTCCCTTCCCTGTAGCTCACGCAAGCTGCGGGGTGGGGAATGACCTGGCCTGAAATTCATTGCAATATATAAAAGTGGGAGTTTGGGTTAGAGATAAGTTTGGGGGATGGCCAAACTAATCTCCATCAATGACATTGACCTAATGTCACCACATTAGGTCAATGATGTCATGAGCACCCTTTGTATGTGCAGCTGGGGAATGACCCGGACCACAGCTCATTGGAGTACATAAAAGTAGGTGTTGGGAGTTTGAGTTAGAGGTGAGTTCTTAGAACTTCATCTCTATCAATGACACTGACCTAGTTTGGCCACATGACCATATTTTAGTGATGTTTTTATGATGTTATGAGCCCCCCACGGCCCTTTGTATGTGCAGCTGGGGAGCGGGGAACGTCCTGGCCCGCAGCTCATTGGAGTACATAAAAGTGGAAGTTCTAAGTTTGGGTTAGAGATGAATTCTGAGAACAACTGAGTTCAATCTCTATCAATGACACTGACCTAATTTGGCCATGTGACGATATTAGGTCAAAGATGTCATGAACATCCCCATCTCTTTGTGTACGTGCAGCTGCGGAGTGATAAATGACCCGGCCCACAGCTCACTGCAGTATACAAAAGTGGGAGTAAGGAGCTTGGGCTAGAGATGAGCTCAGGATGATGCCCAAGCTCCTCTAGGTCAATGATATCATGAGCATCCCCACCCCTGCGGAGCATGGAATGGCCCAGCTGCAGGTGATCAGGGTTCTGGGTTTGGACCTAAGCTCATCCATATTTGTATCTGTACCTTCTCCCTTTATTTTGTTAAGTTCTGCACAAACCCTCTAGTACTATATAAATCCTCAATAAAAATAATATTTGTGAGCTGTACAGTAATGACAAAGGTATACAGAGGAAAAAAAAAACTTGACATGATGTTACAGAAAAGAAGGGTGCACCATCCCCAACAAAGAACAAAGCCAATGCATCAGGTAAAAAAAGCGCAGGACTACTTACGGACTGGTACCTTCCGGTGGTCCAAGTGGGATACAAAGTGATGGAGGGATGCCAGGCGACGTTGTAGGTGGGCACTGCGTTCTCCCAGGGTAACCGCCTGCCCATGGATGCTGCTGAAGATGTCCTCAGCATGTCTAGACAGATCAGACAGCTGATGGATGATGCGCATCATGGAGTAGATGCTAACTTCTTCCAGAGAAGTGACCACCAAAGCTGATCCATCCCTGAGCCCATCGGTGTCCCCCAACCTACACACCTGGGTGGGCTGCACTGTCCTCAGATGGAAAGGCATGGCAGCAGCAAACTGGTAAGTTTCAGACTGAGTGATCCAGGATGTCTCCTACTGATCCCTACATCCAGACAGCTGGCATCATGTGCATGGGATGCAGCCTGACTCCAAGGATTGCTATGACATGTGCCATCCGATCACAACAAACCTCCCAGACAGTCCTATGGTGACTCACCGGCGATCAGACTTCATTTGTATTCCTCACACACTTCTCCCCAACAAGAGACAGGGAGCAATAGGCACACATTCAAATCCACACTCCCAGATCCCAGGGGGACAACAAAGCTTCCCATTGGTCGGACAAGTCAGCGCACAATCACCTCTGATCCCCTCTAATCATCATAGAGTGCGAGCTCCATGGACAAAAGTCACACCATCCTCAGGAAACTTTCCCCGATCTGTTCAGTGGAGGACTGGGCTGTCCTGCCGGGGAAACTGTGCCTTGTATGAAACAGGAAAAGAGGCAGAATCATGGATCCCTCCCTCCAGATCCTTCTCCTCCTCCTCCTCCTATGTGTATAGTGAGGGGGGTGTCTGCAGACTGGCCCGAGGAAGGAGGAGGAGGAGGAGGAGGGAGACACCTGTACAGCAAACACTTCACTCTGTCTGGGCTGGAGAGGAGACACATACACTGTACTCATCTCTACACTATACTTATCCCTACTACACTCTACTCACCTCTACACTGCACTGATAATGTACACTGTACTCATTTCTACACTGCACTCATCTCTAAACTCATCTGTACACTACACTCATCTCTACACTGCAATCCTCTGTACACTGCACTCATCTCTACACTGCAATCCTCTGTACACTACACTCATCTCTACACTGCAATCCTCTGTACACTACACTCATCTCTACACTGCAATCCTCTGTACACTGCACTCATCTCTACACTGCAATCCTCTGTACACTGCACTCATCTCTACACTGCAATCCTCTGTACACTACACTCATCTCTACACTGCAATCCTCTGTACACTGCACTCATCTCTACACTGCAATCCTCTGTACACTGCACTCATCTCTACACTGCAGTCCTCTGTACACTGCACTCATCTCTACACTGCACTCATCTCTACACTGCACTCATCTCTACACTGCACTCATCTCTACACTGCACTCATCTCTACACTGCAATCCTCTGTACTCATCTCTACACTGCAATCCTCTGTACACTGCACTCATCTCTACACTGCAATCCTCTGTACACTACACTCATCTCTACACTGCACTCACCTCTACACTGCAATCCTCTGTACACTGCACTCATCTCTACACTGCAGTCCTCTGTACACTGCACTCATCTCTACACTGCAGTCCTCTGTACACTGCACTCATCTCTACACTGCAGTCCTCTGTACACTGCACTCATCTCTACACTGCAATCCTCTGTACACTGCACTCATCTCTACACTGCAATCCTCTGTACACTGCACTCATCTCTACACTGCAGTCCTCTGTACACTGCACTCATCTCTACACTGCAATCCTCTGTACACTGCACTCATCTCTACACTGCAGTCCTCTGTACACTGCACTCATCTCTACACTGCACTCATCTCTACACTGCACTCATCTCTACACTGCAATCCTCTGTACTCATCTCTACACTGCAATCCTCTGTACACTGCACTCATCTCTACACTGCAGTCCTCTGTACACTGCACTCATCTCTACACTGCAGTCCTCTGTACACTGCACTCATCTCTACACTGCACTCATCTCTACACTGCACTCATCTCTACACTGCAATCCTCTGTACTCATCTCTACACTGCAATCCTCTGTACACTGCACTCATCTCTACACTGCAGTCCTCTGTACACTGCACTCATCTCTACACTGCAGTCCTCTGTACACTGCACTCATCTCTACACTGCAATCCTCTGTACACTGCACTCATCTCTACACTGCAATCCTCTGTACACTGCACTCATCTCTACACTGCAGTCCTCTGTACACTGCACTCATCTCTACACTGCAATCCTCTGTACACTGCACTCATCTCTACACTGCAGTCCTCTGTACACTGCACTCATCTCTACACTGCACTCATCTCTACACTGCAATCCTCTGTACTCATCTCTACACTGCAATCCTCTGTACACTGCACTCATCTCTACACTGCAATCCTCTGTACACTGCACTCATCTCTACACTGCACTCATCTCTACACTGCAATCCTCTGTACACTGCACTCATCTCTACACTGCAGTCCTCTGTACACTGCACTCATCTCTACACTGCACTCATCTCTACACTGCAATCCTCTGTACACTGCACTCATCTCTACACTGCAGTCCTCTGTACACTGCACTCATCTCTACACTGCACTCACCTCTACACTGCACTCATCTCTACACTGCAATCCTCTGTACTCATCTCTACACTGCAATCCTTTGTACACTGCACTCATCTCTACACTGCAATCCTCTGTACACTGCACTCATCTCTACACTGCACTCATCTCTACACTGCAATCCTCTGTACACTGCACTCATCTCTACACTGCAATCCTCTGTACACTGCACTCATCTCTACACTGCAGTCCTCTGTACACTGCACTCATCTCTACACTGCACTCATCTCTACACTGCAATCCTCTGTACACTGCACTCATCTCTACACTGCAATCCTCTGTACACTGCAATCATCTCGACACTGCACTCATCTCTACACTGCACTCATCTCTACACTGCAATCCTCTGTACACTGCACTCATCTCTACACTGCAATCCTCTGTACACTGCACTCATCTCTACACTGCAGTCCTCTGTACACTGCACTCATCTCTACACTGCACTCATCTCTACACTGCAATCCTCTGTACACTGCACTCATCTCTACACTGCAATCCTCTGTACACTGCACTCATCTGTACACTGCAATCCTCTGTACACTGCACTCATCTCTACACTGCACTCATCTCTACACTGCAATCCTCTGTACACTGCACTCATCTCTACACTGCAGTCCTCTGTACACTGCACTCATCTCTACACTGCACTCATCTCTACACTGCAATCCTCTGTACTCATCTCTACACTGCAATCCTCTGTACACTGCACTCATCTCTACACTGCAATCCTCTGTACACTGCACTCATCTCTACACTGCAGTCCTCTGTACACTGCACTCATCTCTACACTGCACTCATCTCTACACTGCAATCCTCTGTACACTGCACTCATCTCTACACTGCAGTCCTCTGTACACTGCACTCATCTCTACACTGCACTCATCTCTACACTGCAATCCTCTGTACACTGCACTCATCTCTACACTGCAATCCTCTGTACACTGCAATCATCTCGACACTGCACTCATCTCTACACTGCAATCCTCTGTACACTGCACTCATCTCTACACTGCAATCCTCTGTACACTGCACTCATCTCTACACTGCAGTCCTCTGTACACTGCACTCATCTCTACACTGCACTCATCTCTACACTGCAATCCTCTGTACACTGCACTCATCTCTACACTGCAATCCTCTGTACACTGCACTCATCTGTACACTGCAATCCTCTGTACACTGCACTCATCTCTACACTGCAATCCTCTGTACACTGCACTCATCTCTAAACTCATCTGAACACTGCAATCCTCTGTACACTGCAATCCTCTGTACGCTGAGCTCATCTTTACACTGCACTGATATGTACACTGCACTCATCTATACACTAAACCCATCTGTATACTGCAACCATCTCTACACTGCACTCCTCTGTACACTGAGCTAATTTCTACACTGCACTCCTCTGTACACTGCACTGATATGTTCACTGCATTCATCTGTACACTGCACTGATATGTGCACTGTACTCATCTCTACACTGCACCCATCTCTTCACTGCACTGATATGTACACTGCACTCATCTCTACAATGCACTGATATGTACACTGCACTCACCTCTACACTGCACTAATATGTACACTACACTCATCTCTACACTGCACTGATATGTTCACTGTACTCATCTCTTCACTGCACTGATATGTACACTGCACTCATCTCTACAATGCACTGATATGTACAATGCACTCACCTCTACACTGCACTAATATGTACACTACACTCATCTCTACACTGCACTGATATGTTCACTGTACTCATCTCTACACTGCACTGATCTGTAGACTACACTCATCTCTACACTGCACTGATATGTAGACTACACTCATCTCTACACTGCACTGATATGTACACTACACTCATCTCTACACTGTACTGATCTGTAGACTACACTCATCTCTACACTGCACTGATATGTTCACTGTACTAATTTCTACACTGCACTCATCTCTACACTGCACTGATCTGTACACTACACTCATCTCTACACTGCACTGATATGTTCACTGTACTCATCTCTACACTGCACTGATATGTGCACTGTACTCATCTCTACACTGCACTGATCTGTACACTACATTCATCTCTACACTGCACTGATATGTGCACTATACTCATCTCTACACTGCACTGATATGTGCTCTGTACTAATTTCTACGCTGTACTGATATGTGCACTGTACTCATTTCTACGCTGTACTCATCTCTACACTGCACTGATCTGTACATTTTTTATGTTTACACTTTTTTTTATTTTTAATCACTGTTATTGCTGTCAGAAGGAATGTAAACATCCCATATGACAGTAATAGGCAGTGACAGCTACTCTTTATGGAGGGATGGGGGGTCTATAAGACCCCAAACCCCTCCTCTGAAAACGTCAAGATCTGTGTTTTTGAATACTTTCTTTTCATTTTAAGCTGGAGCCTTTAAGATGCTAGTAATCCGGGAAGTGATGTCATGACATCGCTTCCGGGGGTTACTAGATCCGAGACTAGATCTTCAGCCAGCCGGCGGACATGCCGGCTGATTGCTCGGGCCTCCCGGTAGGACAGGAGATCCCAGGTGGGAGGGTGGGTGTCTACTTGTAATAAGAGCCGAGCGGCTGCTGAGCCTCATTGGTTGTCATTACAATGAGCCTGAGTGTCCGCTCTGAAGAACGGTACCGGTAAAACCCCTTGAAGCAATATCGGTAATATCGGTCTAGTTTGCGACCAATACTGATTTTTCAGGAAATGCTGATATTGGCCTGCAGTAATTGGCCTTACCGATAATCGGTCGTTCCCTAATTTCTACACTGCACTCCTTTGTACACTGTACTCATCTCTACACTGCACTGATCTGTACACTGTACTCATCTCTTTAGGCTCAGTTCACACTGAGGCGACCTGTCAGCCGCCTGACAAGTCGCACTTCATGTAGTGCAACCGTTCTAATAGGAGCGACTCAATACGCTCCGACTTAGAAAAAGGTTCCTGTACCTTTTCAGGGTGACTTCAGAGTGACTTGCATTGATTTCTATTACAGAAGTTGTTTGCAAGCCGCGCTGAAGTCGCGCTCTATGGGGCAGCTTCAGAGGCGGGCGACTTTGAAGCCGCCCCAGTGTGAACCGGCACTAAAAGTGATTGTAAACGTTGAATTATTATTATTATATTTTTTATAAACAACAAATTTGTCATACTTACCTGCTCTGTGTAATGGTTTTGCACAGAGCAGCCCTTCTGAGGTCCCCCACCCCTCTTCTGAGGTCCCCCACCTGCGTTACTGGCTCCTCCCCTTCAGGGTGCTCCAATAGCAAGCCACAAAGTATAATATAGTGTGCCCTTATAGTAAGGTAAAAAAAAAACTTCTGTCTTTAGAATCACTTGCTTCCTTCTCCTGCCCAGGACTACATGTCCCATGATACATTGCTCCTCACACATTCACAAGTTCTCAGGTACTTACTGACATGTATGTACGGTGTACCGAGCTGTATGTGTGCTGCACTGTTTATACTGACATGTATGAACGGAGTACTGAGCTGTATGTGTGCTGCACAGTGTATACTGACACGTATGAACGGTGTACTGAGCTGTATGTGTGCTGCACTGTGTATACTGCCATGTATGAACAGAGTACTGAGCTGTATGTGTGCTGCACTGTGTATACTGACACGTATGAACGGAGTACTGAGCTGTATGTGTGCTGCACTGTGTATACTGACACGTATGAACGGAGTACTGAGCTGTATGTGTGCTGCACTGTGTATACTGACATGTATGAACGGAGTACTGAGCTGTATGTGTGCTGCACTGTGTATACTGACATGTATGAACGGAGTACTGAGCTGTATGTGTGCTGCACTGTGTATACTGCCATGTATGAACAGAGTACTGAGCTGTATGTGTGCTGCACTGTGTATACTGACACGTATGAACGGAGTACTGAGCTGTATGTGTGCTGCACTGTGTATACTGACACGTATGAACGGAGTACTGAGCTGTATGTGTGCTGCACTGTGTATAGTGACATGTATGAACAGAGTACTGAGCTGTATGTGTGCTGCACTGTGTATACTGACATGTATGAACGGAGTACTGAGCTGTATGTGTGCTGCACTGTGTATACTGACCAGGGCCTTTTTTAAGGCAGGGCAAAAGGGGCAGCTGCCCTGGGCCCTGTCATTGTTGTGGGGCCCAAAGCAGCTGCCTCATACTTGCCAACTATCCTGGTGTAAATTCCCTTGTCCCTTGAGGTTTTAGTCCCGTGCTGTGTCCCAATATCTCAGTGTGAAGTGCTGCTACTAATGCTGCCCAGCTCTGCCCTATTGTTGTGTACAGATGACTCACAGATGACTGCAGACCCTGTGTTTACATGTAAATTACTGGCATTCATATGTAAATAGCGGTGCCATTCATATGTAAATAGCAGCGGCCAGCGGCATTGATATGTATATCGTGCCCCCCTGAGGTCATATCCACAGTAACCTCTAGCAACCAATCAACAAGCAGAAATCATGTGCTGTAACCTCTAGCAACTAATCAGTGAGCCGTAATGTGTGCTGTAGCCTCTAGCAACCAGTCAGTGAGCGGTAAGGATACACTGTAACTTCTGGCAACCAATCACAATAGCTGTCTGATCTGATTCACTAAACTGATTTTCAGTCTAGCTGCTATTTATTGTATGTCTCAGAGCAGGTGGAGAGCGAAACTGCATGGGGGGGCCCCAAGAAAAATTTTGCCCAGGGTCCAATCAATATTAAAGACGGCCCTGAATTCTGACACGTATGAAAGGTGTACTGAGCTGTTTGCAGGCCAACTAATCGGCTGACCAACTGATCGAATATGAAAATAGTTGACAATTATTTTCATAATCGATTATGCTGATTAGTTGTTTCAGCCCTACTCCTCTCTACACTAAGCTTATCTCTACACTGCACTCATATGTACACTGTACTCATTTCTACACTAAACTCATCTGTACACTGAGCTCATCTATACACTAAACTCATCTGTACACTGAGCTCATCTCTACACTGCACTGTACTCATCTCTACTTTGCATTCTTCTGTACACTACAATCACCTGTACACTGAACTCATCTGTACACAGCACTGTTCTATATACTGCACTCATCACCACACTGCACACCTCTGTACACTGAACTCATCTCTACACTGGACTGATATGTACACTGCACTCATCTCTACTTTGCATTCTTCTGTACACTAAAATCATCTGTACACTGAACTCATCTGTATACAGCATTGTTTTATATACTCCACTCATCTGTATACAGCACTGTTTTATATACTGCACTCATCTGTATACAGCACTGTTTTATATACTCCACTCATCTGTATACAGCACTGTTTTATATACTGCACTCATCTGTATACAGCACTGTTCTATATACTGCACTCATCTATACACTGCACCCATCTGTACACAGCACTGTTCTTTATACTGTACTCATCTATACACTGCACCCATCTGTACACAGCACTGTTCTTTATACTGTACTCATCTATACACCAAACTCATCTGTACACTGAGCTCATCTCTACACTGCACTGTACTCATCTCTACTTTGCATTCTTCTGTACACTGAACTCATCTGTACACAGCACTGTTCTATATACTGCACTCATCTCTACTTTGCATTCTTCTGTACACTACAATCACCTGTACACTGAACTCATCTGTAAACAGCACTGTTCTATATATTGCACTCATCACCACACTGCACACCTCTGTACACTGAACTCATCTCTACACTAGACTGATATGTACACTGAACTCATCTCTACACTTAACTGATATGTACACTGCACTCATCTCTACACTGAACTGATATGTACACTGCACTCATCTCTTCTTTGCATTCTTATGTACACTATAATCACCTGTACACTGAACTCATCTGTATACAGCACTGTTTTATGTACTGCACTCATCTGTATACAGCACTGTTCTATATACTGCACTCATCTCCACACTGCACCCATCTGTACACAGCACTGTTCTATATACTGTACTCATTTCTACACTAAACTCATCTGTACACTACACTCATCTATACACTAAACTCATCTGTACACTGAGCTCATCTCTACACTGCACTGTACTCATCTCTACTTTGCATTCTTCTGTACACTGAACTCATCTGTACACAGCACTGTTCTATATACTGCACTCATCACCACACTGCACACCTCTGTACACTGAACTCATCTCTACACTGAAAAGTCAAGCCAGAGGGAGGGAGTACAGGGATTATAGCGGTGCCAGGAGAAACACAGTATACTCAGAATAAAATCGAAATTATTTTTATTAACACAAATTATTAAAAATAGACATGAGAATCACAGGAACAAGGTGTGCATAATCAATAAAAACAATTTTTGTAGCAGAATTTATCACATGACTTGGCCTGAAGAACGTGATGGCCAGTTCAGTGGATAGGTATTTAGATATCCAACATGTTTCGCCTGTGAAGGCTTCCTCAGGGACAGATGTTTAATACCTATGGTGCTACAATTCACTCTATAGAGAAAAATATAACAATCAAAAAAAATTTTTTTCTAAGACCTTTATTACATTAGATATAGAGAATGCTTACAAATAATGTTTACAAATGTTTGCGAACTGTCAGAGTAAACCACCAAGGATAACCCCAAAAGACCCCCCACGCACCAGGGCACCAATGAAATCCCCGACCAGGCTAACTCTGGATGGTAAAGCAAATACCTGCAAGTCACCAGGGACGGGTGTAACACGCATCCGGAACAGGGCCTCAAACACAGATTACAATGGGTAGCTGCAGGGGGCAGTCAGAAAGGCCTGACGGAATGTGTGTCTAGAATAGAAAGTTGTATATATATAAATATATTGAAGTGGGTCCTGAAGAGACCCCATAAGGACCCATCAATTAAAAAGAAACCTAATATAGGACTAACATAGTCTCTGACTTGTACTTACATTAATTCTATTTTAAGTGGGTTACAGGACACCGGAGAGCAATCAATTCGGGAGAATTTGCCATAGACTACTGGATGGAATGTGTATCTCTAAAGATTAATGAGAGATAAGATATGTACAGTATATAGAATTATCCTAGAGATGATAGATCAAAAGATGCCAGTTACAAACTAACTGTGTCAACAGATGACACAGACTCTATATGTGCAAAAGTTGTTTGGCACTTACCAATAAGAGTACAGATTGGAGTAAATGGCTGGAAAAGAAGCTACAGCCAATTGAATCGCCAGATAGAATAAGCTGAGGTACAAAACATACCATCAGCATGGTGTGAGCAGGCTAATAGAGAAAAAGAGATTAAGTCTGCAAGATTGCAATTGGCTGTAACTTCTTTTCCAGCCATTTACTCCAATCTGTACTCTTATTGGTAAGCAGAGGCGGCTCTCTAATTAGGCAAAATAGGCGGTGGCCTCAGGCCTCGCAGTCATAGGGGCCTCGCACAGCTGGCTAGTTTACCTAGTTCAGGGGTGTCCAAACTACGGCCCTCCAGCTGTTGCAGAACTACACTTCCCATGAGGCATTGTAAAACTCTGACATTCACAGACATGACTAGGCATGATGGGAGTTGTAGTTCCTTAACAACTGGAGGGCCATAGTTTGGACACCACTGACCTAGTTAGAGAGCCTCCTCATTCAGCAGCAGAGATCTCCGTCCTGAGTCCCCTCGCTCTGCTACAGGGAGAGATAACAGACAGGCAGGGCGAGATGTGTGATCGGAGCTTCGGATCACAGACAGGGAGAGCCGCCCAGTGAGCCTGTTCTGACAGATCTCCCCCCTCCCCCTGCTGCCCGCACAGCCAAACAGAAGAGGAGAGAGAGCTTCTGCTCCTCCTCCTCCCGCCCTCTCCTCCTGTGTCTGCCCCGCCCACTCTCCTCGGCAGTGTTCTCTGCTCTGCCTCAGAGAAGGGGATGTGTGGGCGGGAAGATTCATGCTGAAGCCCAGCAAAAGGGGAGTCTGATCCATCCATCCATCCATCCCTCCAGTCCCTCCTGCCTCCCAGTGAGTACACTGATGTAGGGGATGTTCTTCCCTCCCTTATTCCTCCACCCCCCTCTCTTTCTTTCTTTCCATTCTTTTTGTCTCTTTCTTTCTCTTTCCTTCATTCTTTCCCCACCCCCTCTCTTTCCTTTCTTTCTTTCTTTCTTTCTTTCTTTCTTTCTTTCTTTCTTTCTTTCTTTCTTTCTTTCTTTCTTTCTTTCTTTCTTTCTTTCTTTCCATTATTTTGACATTCTTTCTTTTTCTCTTTCCTTCCTTCTTCCTCCATCCCCCTCTCTTTCTTTCTCCTTTCTTTCTTTCTTTCTCTTTCTTTCCTTCCCATATTTCATTCTTTCATTCTTTCTTTCTTTCTTTCTTTCTTTCTTTTTCTTTCTTTCTTTTTCTTTCTTTCTTTTTCTTTCTTTCTTTCTCTTTCTTTCCTTCCATCTTTCTTTCTTTCTATCTTTTTCTTTCTTTCTTTCTTTCTTTCTTTCTTTCTTTCTTTCTTTCTTTCTTTCTTTCTTTCTTTCTTTCTTTCTTTCTTTCTCCACCCATCCCCTTTTATTTCTCTCTTTGTGACAGCCTACCAGAATAGGTAGGATCTGTGCAGTGCTGTGCAGCTCTGCTTGAGGAAAATATATCTTTATTATGCCCACTTACCTACCCCCTGTACTGTCCACTCCCCCTATACTGTACCCTCTTAATACAGTTCATAATACAGTGGGGCCTCATGTCTAAGTTTTGCCTAAGGCCTCACAAAGACTAGAGCCGCCTCTGTTGGTAAGTGCCAAGCAACTTTTGCACATATAGAGTCTGTGTCATCTGTTGACACAGCTAGTTTGTAACTGGCATCTTTTGATCTATCATCTCTAGGATAATTCTATACACTGTATATATTTTATCTCTCATTAATCTTTAGAGATACACATTCCATCCAGTAGTCTATGGCAAATTCTCCCGAATTGATTGCTCTCCGGTGTCCTGCAAAACAGTCTATTATATAGTCTATTATATACACATGTACAGTGGAGTTCTGCTTGCACCTTAAGGAATAAACAAAGTTAAATGGTTATACTGACAAACCTCGGTCATCCTATAAACCTTTAACCCTAATGGGAGGTCAGACTTAATGGCAATGATATTAGGACCCTTGTAGCAATAATAACAGCAATGTTCCCGCTGCAGATCTGATGGTCTTCATCGGCAGTAGGAGCTCAGTAATGGTATCCAATAAGGTGTAATAGCAAGTAATTAGGTTTTATGAAATGGTAGAAGCTAAAGGTGTCTATGCACAGTGTTCAAGATAGATTCGGTAAAGTATTCCCGAGGTAAAAATGTCTGTGCAAAGTGTCTCAGTGAAACCATGAGAAAAGGATTTGTAAAGGTGGGCGATTGCCCTCTCACCAATGACCAGGCTGATTTAATGTACTCCGGACAGCAGCTCCTGTAGCGACACGCGTGCAGCAGATCCGCTGTATCGATTTCCCAATGTGAAGCTCAGAACACAGGTTAGCAGGCAACCAAAGTAGTGTTGAATGGATGTCTGTCGTACAGCAAGCAGTGCTAGGCCCCTCTCATCCAGTTTGCAATGTGGTACACCGCGTGGTAGGTCGCGACCTCTCTCTCCATGCATGGAGAGGTCCAACTCGCGTCAGGCCGAGGAGGAAGAGAGCGCAGAGTGGAGCTGTGGTGTCTTTTATGGTTCCTCCCAGCAATCTCTCCGATGGTAGCAAAGATCCCAGGGATATGTAGTTCAGGTACAGAGTCATGTGAAGCAATTATCAGTCTGAGGAACTACTCCTCCCACAATCCCTTTAGTTTGGCTCACAAATATGATGTCAGTTGATAAGCACTAGGCACTAGAGGGATATGCGATGCATAGAAATACCGGAGGATCACTGTACTTTATAATTGTAGTCCACATTGCAACATCCTCCCCCCACTTGAAAGTCTTTGATCCCTAAGGACAGATCACAACCTGTGGGATCACTTTACTGTGTCATAAGAACTGAATTATTATTAATCATCTGATAAACTAGAAGTTGCAACAGCTAACAACTTCTAACAGCAAATTATATACATCCTCAGGTGAAGTCATATTCATTTTGTGACAAGCCAGTAACAAGTTATTGGCCCACCCAGTAGTGTTAGGAGGTGGAGCAAGGTCATCCTTTACTAAAGGTTCGATAAAGGAGGGAAGTGTTTGACTGGAACCTTCAGCAGTAGGTATAAGTTCATCAGAATTTTCTCCAAGTGCATCATACGTCAGTCTTTTTGGAGGGCATATCCTCTGTCTCAACCTGGAGTAGATGTTTTCCAGTGGCTCTGGTCCCTGTTCTGTTCTTCAGAAACAGCACCCAGATTCAGGTTTAAGTTCCACTTCAGGCTCTGGTTCCGGTTCAGGGACCATCTCCATGCGAGATTAGTAGAAGGAGTGGGAGCATCCGTTACACTCGGCACTTCACTGGGTTTCACCTTGACCTACTCATCTCCCCTTAGTGGGTGAGGATCTAATGTTTCAATTTCATGCAAAGGAAGACATGTCCTCCTCCTAAAGGGTGTCCTTTGACGTTCTGCTTCCTCAGTACCAGGGACGATGAAATCATTTTCCGAAGGAGAAACCCACAACCAATCTAGGGTTAATTCTTCATTGTCACTCTCCTCTTCAGGGAGTGTGGGTGGGCAAGTTTTCCGAGCCCTAAGCCTCAGCTTCGGGGACTGATAAGTCTCTAAGAAAGGCGATGAGGGTACTCGAACAGCCTCTGATATAGGCAAATGGTTTCGATGCCAAGTCTTGAGAGGGCCGGTCTTCCCTTCTGGCCAAATCTGGTACACAGGGAGCCCAGGTAGTTGTTTACAGACAATGTAGGGTTCGGAATGCCATTGATCAGCCAGCTTATGCTTCCCTGGCACCCCTAGATTGCGCAACAACACTCGATCTCCAGGTTGTAAATCCTGAACCCTTACTCTAAGATCAAAGTTTTTCTTGTTCCTTTGTTCTCTGATGGTAGGGTCCTCCTTGGCTTTCTCATAAGCCACTTTTAGTTTCTTTCAAAGTCTGTCAATATACCCCCTATAAGAGGCTTGGGAGGTGTGATGTAGTGATGTTCCAAAAGCCAGATCCACAGGTAGACAAGCTTCTCTCCCGAACATTAACCTGTAGGGGGAGTATCCAGTAGAATCATTTGAGGTGCTATTATAAGCATTAACTACTGCAGCGATATGATATCCCCAATGCTGTTTCTTCTCTAATGGGAGGGTTCCCAACATGTTCAGCAGGGTACGGTTGAAACTCTCAGGTTGTGGATCCCCTTGAGGATGGTAAGGAGTAGTCCTGGATTTCTTTATGCTTAAGAGTTCACATAATCTTCTGATCAGTTTGCGCTCAAAATCCCAACCTTGATCGGAATGCAGGCGCTGAGGCAACCCATAATGAATGAAGAACTTCTCCACTAGAGTCTTTGCCACAGTACTAGCTTGTTGATCCCTAGTGTGAAAAGCTTGAGCATACCAGGTGAAATGATCTGTCACAAACAGGACATTACTTTGTCCACTCAGGTCAAGTTCCAGACACAAGAAATCAATGCACACAAATTCCATGGGTCCCTGGCTTTGAAGAACGTCCATTGGGGCTGCCCTGCCTGATAAGGTCTTTCTCTGAATGCATCTGGTGCAAGAGCAACAGTAGCTTTCCACCTCAGTTCTCACGGACGGCCAGTAGATTCGATCCCTGACCAGCTTGAAAGTTCTATATGGGCCTAATTGACCATGATCGTCATGAAGAGTGGTCAAGAGAGTTAGATGATGTTTCTCAGGAAGGAACAGTTGACTCACACTTCCTGGTTCCTCAGAGGGACCTCATCGATATATGACCCCATTTTGCAACTTCATTCGCTGCCACTCTCTATGGATTACTTTGGCCCCTTCGATGGGGCTATTCACCAGTATCTAAGGGTCTTGGGTGGATAAAGATTTCCTTATCAAACTCCCCAACGGATCTTCCGTTGATCCCGTCTCATATTCTCTTTAGTCAGCTGAGGCAATTCTTGGCTGCGTACTTAGGTCAAATCACAGTAATACTTCAGACTCCCACAGCTTCAGCTCCTATGGCTCCCCTGTGTTTATACTCCTTGACACACGACCTGTACTCCTTCGAAAAGGTAAATGGACCCAACTCTTCTGGCCAGCCTTGACAGAGTGAGGCCTTCGGGAAAGAGCGTCAGGATCTCTGTTTCCCACACCCAATCGGTATATCAGGCTGAACTGAAACTCGGACAGAGCTGCCAGCCACCGATGCCCAGTGGCGTCCAACTTTGCAGTGGACAGTAGATAAGTCAAGGGGTTGTTGTCAGTCTTCACCACAAAGGTAGCCCTGTACAGATAGTCGCGTAGCCATTTTTCCACAGCCCACTTGAGGGCCAAGAACTCCAATTTATGCACAGGATAGTTCTTTTCAGGAGAGATGAGGCTGCGACTCACATAGGCCACTGGCCAGAGTTTCCCCCCCTCGACTCTTGGTACAACATCCCTCCAAGGCCATCTCTGCTGGCATCCACATGCAATTCATAAGGTTTAGATGCATCAGCATAGGCCAACACCGGTGCTTCAACCAGGCTCTCTTTCAGCCATTCAAAAGACCTTTCACACTTCGCTGTCCATTGTTCCTGGATAGACTCACAAGGCCTCCTGGGGCCTCCCCTCTGAGTTTTCTGCTGGTCCCCCTCCGTTTGCTTCTGTAACAGCTTGTTTAATGGCCGGGTATCTGTGAGAAGTTCTTCACAAATCTTCTATAGTAAGAGCAGAAACCTAAGAATGACCTCAACTCGGTAACGGTATTTGGGCGAGGCCAGGAAGTGACAGCCTCCAACCTTTGAGGGTCAGTTGCTTCTCCCTCAGCTGACACCACATGCCCTAGGTACGTGACTGAGGTCTGGTAGAACTGGCACTTCTCTAAGGACAGCTTCAACCCCTCTGCGTGTAGTCGCTGGAAAACTTTCTCCAACCGAGCTTCATGCTCCTCCAACGTTCTGCTGAACACAATGATATTATCAAAATAAAATAGTACTTCTAGCAAGTTCATATCACCCACTGTGTTCTCCATCAGTTTCTGGAAAGTAGCAGGGGCCCCTGTTAATCCCTGTGGCATTTGGTCAAACTCGAAAAACCCTAGAGGGCTGATGAAGGCTGTCTATTCTCGGTCATCTGGATGCATGGGGATCCGGTAATATCCACTCTTTAAATCAGTACACTGAACCATTTGGCCCCTGATAAGCATTGTAGGGCTTCTTCTATGCAAGGGGTTGTGTACTGATCTGGGAAAGTTCTTCGGTTCAAGGTTCGGTAGTCGATGCACATCCGAAGGGACCCATTCCTCTTCCTCACTACCACGATCGGGGAGGCATAGGGACTCCAGGGCTCCTTAATGACCCCTTATCTGTTCAATTCAGCCAGCTGCTCTCAAAGTGCCTCCAGATAACACAAGGGGATTCGCCTGGCCCTTTTTCTAAAACGCTTATCTTCAGTCAGTTTGATTCGATGTTGAGCACTCCTGGCACAGCCCACATTAAAGTCATTCTTGTGGAACATTTTCTCCCATCGAGCTATCTGAGCTTTGATCCTCTCTTCCCATGCAGAGGGTAGATTTGGGCAGTGGACAGTGGTTCTTCTTCCATCTTCTTCTGAACTACCTCATCTCCCGCCACTGGGGTGGCAGCACTCACTTTTCCGATCACCATACGGGGCTTTAAGCTGATTGGTTGACTAGTGATGTTCCTCACGCTGACAGGAATTCGCCCCCCGTTTCTTAGTAAGGCCCGAGTGGGTACGATCTCCAGGACCAGTTCTATTCCAGCCTCTTCCTCTGCTGAATCAGCTTCCACCACCACTTAAGGACCTAGCTGGTCCCATGGCAGCTTGACCGTGGCTTTCAGACAGGCCGTCTCCCCAGGCTGCAACACCTTCTCATGGTATCCAATCGCTACAATCTTCCCACTCCTTCAGCAGGTGCCTTCTTCTCTTGTAACACTAGCTGGAACGCCTACCTCAGCTGAGGATGAATCTCCCTTCTGGAGTGCCCTCCAAGACCAGGGGAGTGAGAAGTCTCCTCACAAGATTGGTGTTGATGCCTATCAATAAGGAATTTTGGCCTGCCCCAGGGGGTCGAGGACAGACAACAGCCAGTGTATCGAAAGTCTCTGGTTTTCCTGCCATGGTAGGATCAAAGGTTATCTTGATGGGTATGTATCCATCATATGGGCACTTCTGGGTCCCTATGCCCCAAATCTCTAACTTCTCAAGCTTGCACAAAGGGATATGCTTCAAGTACTTGTGGTAAAAATCTCAATACAGCAACATCACCTAAGCTCCAGTATCCAGCATGGCTTGTGTATAGATACCCTCTACTTGTACCAAGACCAGTGGCGGAATTACCAGGGTTGCAACAGTCGCACTTGCGATGGGGCCCTGGCATTCCGTCATTGTGGGGAGCCCAGCAGGATTGCTATTCACACGGCCCTGAGCGGAGAGCGTGTCTCTCATGTAACAGCAGCACAGAGACACCGACATTGACAGTTTTATTCCCACTCTGTCTGTCTTCTCTCGCACGGGATGACACAGGACACACAGCCGATCTGCTTCCCCTTCTCCCCCCACCCCTCTCCTGTGTGTGCTCCAGGGGCAGTCAAGTGTGAAGCTAACAAGCTCACATTTCCCGAGGAGCACATAGGAGAGGGGAGGGGGGAGAAGGGGGAGCAGATCAGCTGTGTGTCCTGTGTCATCCCGTGCGAGAGAGGACGGACGGAGTGGGAATAAAACTGTCAATGGCGGTGTCTCTGTGCTGCTGTTACATGAGAGACACACTCTCCTCTCAGGGCTGTGCTGTCCTGAGAAGACAGAGAACTCTGATCAGCACTGATAGAAGGCACTGATAGGGGACACTGATAGAAGGCACTGATAGGGGACGCTGATGGGGGACACTGATAGGGGGCACTGATAGGGGACACTGATAGGGGACGCTGATAGGGGACACTGATAAAGGATGCTTATAGGGGACACTGATAGGGGGCACTGATATGAGACGCTGATAGGGGGCACTGATAGGAGACGCTGATAGGGGACGCTGATAGGGGACACTGATAGGGGGCACTGATAGGGGACGCTTATATGGGACGCTGATAGGGTACACTGATAGGGGACGCTGATAGGGGGCGCTGATAGGGGGCGCTGATAGGGGACGCTGATAGGGGACGCTGATAGGGGGCACCGATGGTAGGCACTGATAGGATTTGCTGAATGAGGCACTTATAGGGGGCATTGAGAAGGCACTAGGGGGCACTGATAGGAGACACTGATAGGGGGCACTGAGAAGGCACTAGGGGCCCTGATAGGGGCCACCGATGGGAGGCACTGGTGGGCACTGATAGGAGGCACTGATGAGCACTGATAGGAGGCACTGATAGGATTTACTGATGAACACTGATAGGGGGCACTGATAGGCGACACTGATAGGCTGCACTGAAAGGCTGCACTGATAGGAGGCATTGATGGGCATTTATAGGTGGCACTGATGGGCATTGATGAGCACTGATAGGCAGAACTCATAGGCTGTACTGTTGGGCACTGAGGAACACTGATAGGCAGAACTCAGGCAGTATTGATACGTACTGATGGGCAGCATTGAAGAGTACTGATAGGTGGCACGGATGGACGCTGTTAGGCGGCAATAATCAGCACTGACAGGTGACGCTGATAGGCAGATTTGATGGGCACTAATAGGCGGCATTAATGAGCACTGATAGGTAACACTTGTAGGCGGCATTGATGGGCACTGATAGGTGGCATTGATGAGCACTGATAGGCAGCATTGATGGGCACTGATAGATGGCACTGATGATTGGGGTCCTGCTTATCAGTGCAAACAATTTACTGACATTCTTGACAGTTAATGGTAGCCCTTTCCTAACACATACACAGTGTAGGAGGAAAGGGCTGTGGATAGCTGGCAAGTCTGTTCACATGTGATCAGCTGACATCACATGGTAAAGGTCCACTGTGATTACGCTGGATACACGTCCCAGGGGGCATGCGGGAAGCAAGGTTTTGGGAGGATGTCCATGGACACCCTCCCAAAATTGGAAGCCCAGGGCTCGGATGGAAGGGGGGCCCATCATGGTTTCCTGCATCGGGGCCCTGAAGGTTCTAGTTTCGCCTCTGACCAAGACTATGGGGGAGGGCCCCACTAAGTTCTTCGGTAGGTCTTTCACAGGTGGCTCTATAGTTTGTGCCCTAACCAACCTCCTTGGAGGCAGTGTAGTTAGTCTCACTACTCGTTCAGTAAGGTGTGCATTGATTTCCTGCCTCCGCCTTCCCCTCTGTGAAGATTTTGTTTCTTTCGCTCGTTTAAGTAAAGAAGGGGTAGAGGTAACAGGTGACGTGCATCCCCTTTTATTCTTGTCTTTTCTTGGCTTTGGTGCACAGTTTCCCCTCGGGACTCTCAACTAGCTCCTTCACTGATGTCCCCTGAAGTTTCCTACCGGCTTTGAGAAAAATAGTTTTTGTAATGCTCTCAGAACTTCTGTGAGTAATTGAGGGCTGATGCCAGACTTGGGGCACTCAGTTTCAAAGTGTCCAAGCTCTCCGCATCCATAACATCTCTTCTCTCGTCCCTGGTACAGTTTTTGCTCACCTTGACGAGTCCCTTGTTCCTGGACCTTCGCTTGGATCTCCATCACTCGCATCAGAGCATGATACATTTGGGTTTGGGCCTGAGCTACCTGGGCCATCAATTCGGTTGGCCCAAGTTCTGCCACTGGCTTAATGTCAGGAAGGGCCAATCCCATCTGTTCAGACTCAGTTCCACTATCTTCATCCGAGAAATCCATTTCCGCATAAAGAGCTTGAGCCACCACTTCCTCTTTGTTCCCAGCAATAGAGCCCAATTCTCTCGATCTTTGGCTTTTCACTTCTAATAGAGCCCCCTTCTCTCATACTTATCTTATCAGTTCAGGGTATGTGGGTACCACTTGAGTTTTCTTCAGTAGTAACTTTAATACGATAGGATGATTTGGCCGAGCCCCTTGTAGAACAACCTCAGACAGCCTATAAACCCTTAACCCTAAGGAGAGGTCAGACTTAATGGCAATGGTATTAGGACCCCTGTACCAATAATGACAGCAATGTCCCCATTGCAGATCTGATGTTCTTCACCGGCAGTAGGAGATCATTAATTGTATCCAATAAGGTGTAATAGCAAGCAATAAGGTTTCTTGAAATGGTAGAAGCTAAAGGTGTGTATGCACAGTGTTCAAGGTAGATTCAGTAAATTATTCCCGAGGTAAAGAGGTCTGTGCAAAGTGTCTCAGTAAAACCGTGAGAAAAGGATTTGTAAAGGTGGGTGATTGCCCTCTCACCAATGGCCAGGCCGATTTAATGCCCTCCGGACAGCAGCTCCTGTAGCGACACGCGTGCAGCAGATCCGCTGTATCGATCTCCCGATGTGAAGCTCAGAACACAGGTTGGCAGGCGACTGAAGTGGTGTTTGATGGATATCTGACAAACAGCAAGCAGTGCTAGGCCCCTCTCATCCGGGTTGGAATGCGGTACACCGCGTGGTAGGCCGCGACCTCTCTCTCCATGCACGGAGAGGCCGGTCTCGTGTCAGACCTAGGAGGAAGAGAGCGCAGGGTGAAGCTGTGGTTTCTTTTATAGTTCCTCCCAGCAATCTCTCCGATGGTAGCAAAGATCCCTGGGATATGTAGTCCAGGTTCAGAGTCATGCAAAGCAATTATCAGTCTGAAGAACTACTCATCCCACAATCCCTTTAGTTTGGCTCACAAACATGATGTCAGTTGATAACACTGGGCACTAGAGGGACATGCGATGCATAGAAATACCGGAGGATCACTGTACTTTATAAGTGTAGTCCACATTGCTACACGAGTGATAATAAAGTATATCAATCCAATTGAAAATAAAATTGGCCTCTTACCAAATCCCGATGATCTCTAGATTATAAGAGATCGTCTAACGCATGAGGTCAGAAAATGCCTGATGCCTGGCCACATCCTCTGTGTGTCTTTCCGACCTCTGAGATGGATGAATCCAGCAGCTCCCGGCTCAGCGTCCCCACACCGCACTCTCTGGACTCTGAATCCACACTGAAAGCGTACTCCACAGCCTCCCAGCACAGCTTACCTAATTTAAGGTGATCACTGTTCTTCACTCAGGTGTGTGTGTAGGATAAAGGAACATGGAAAGAAGGCTCATCGCATAATACGTAAAAACAGGGGGTTTTATTAAAATATGCACTTACAACAAAGATGAAAATAATGGGCAGTAGAGAGAGGATGATCCAGCATGGAGATCACCAACAAATCTGGATGCTCATCATGTCACAGCTCTGATGTTGGATGAGAAGACCTGGCTTGCCGTCTCCGCTCTAATTCATCCCAAAGGTGTTCTATCGGGTTGAGGTCAGGACTCTGTGCAGGCCAGTCAAGTTCCTCCATCCCAAATTGCTTCATGGACCTTGCTTTGTGCACTGGTACAAATCATTTGGTCTAGGGGGGATTATGGTGTGAGGTTGTTTTTCAGGGGGTGGGCTTGGCCCCTTAGTTCCAGTGAAGGGAACTTTTGTTTGGGGTGGAGAAACTTGACTGGCCTGCACAGAGTCCTGACCTCAACCTGAAAGAACACCTTTGGGATGAATTAGAGCGGAGACTGCGAGCCAGGCCTTCTTGTCCAACATCAGTGCCTGACCTCACAAATGCACTTCTGGAAGTATAGTCAAACACTCCCATGGACACACTCATAAACCTTGTGGACAGCCTTCCCAGAGGAGATGAATCTGTTATAGCTACAAAGGGTGGGCCAACTCAATATTGAACCCTACGGACTAAGACCGGGATACCATTAAAGCACATGTGCGTGTAAAGGCAGGTGTCACAATACTTTTGGTAATATAGTGTATGAGCGAGCCATTAGTCTCATGTTCCCAGTATAGGGAAGGACAGGGAATTGTTAAACAGGATCTTTCATGAAAATGCAAGGCCCAATTGTAATGACAGCCAACCCGCCAAAAGAAAATTAAATAGAGTGCCCAAAAGCAACATCGAAAGAAAGTGCAAGAGCGTATTTTCATAGATTCTTGAGTACCCAGCAGGCAGCCATGAGGCTCAGTGATGACACCAGTGCCTCCAGGGAGTTGGGTTTGTGTTAAATATTTTTTTTATTTTTGTTCTAATGCTGCATTTTTGGTATACTTTTAATTTTTTTTCTAACTTCGGGGAGCTGTCAGCAAAGCTGACCTCTTTAAGCAGCTCCCAGTACCTGAAGGCAGGCATGGATCAAAAGGTTCAGAAAACAACATGAAGTGACTATATTTAAAGGACAGTATTTAAGTTGGTTAATAAATCCAAGAGCTATCATAGTAGAAACAAAAAGACTCCTTTTTTTTTTCAGAAGCGCTTTTATGTTTTCATGGTAGACAATTTTCCATTCTGAATCCAGTCAGGGGCATTTTATTATCCATAGAGTAATGCCAAATAAAACATGAACTAGTAAAACCAGTAAGTCACCAAAGATGTGCATGCCCAAACCCGAGATAATCCCACTTATTTTTAATAGGATTTTAAACGTTTAAACTCCTTATTAAGGTAGATAGACATGCACAAGCATGAGAGCCCTAAGGATTTATCTGTTGTTAGCAGGTACCGTACAACAATTGTCCCTAACTTCTTGTTGAAGAGTCACGGTCATGTTCTTGCAGGTGAAGCTGTTTACTAGTGATCAGATAGTATACACTGAGAAATGAATCTTCATGAATGGGAGACAGCATAAAGATTTGTCTTGCGCCATATATATATTTATTTTATATCTTTTTTCAAGCTTCAGTGGTGTATGTGTGTGGGCAGGCTTTTAAAGTCGACGCAGCTGCATTGTTTTGCTGAGAAAGAAGTCATGGTATGCAAGAATGGTGCCACTAACCAGTGGTACCGCTATGGGGAGCGGACTGGGGGACACCCGCCAGAGGGATGACACCATCAAGTAGAAAGTGATATCCGACAACATAACAATAACACAAAACAGAGCTTCAGAAACCATTAAGATAATGAAGATAAAGGGTTCAGCTGAACAAATCCAAACGTGATTATTCTATACTACCAAATTATTAAAGAGTAAGTTAAAGCGTTACTAAAACCACAACAGTAAAATCAGTCGGTATATGCAGTAAAGCGTGCTTGTTATACTCACTGTAGAACCTAAGGGGATAATCCCCTGCATTGCGTAAAAAGGCTGTGTGATCCTGTCTCTCTGATATCTTCTTCCACTAACTCCAAACCATCTCCTGATAGAACAAAGCATTAGGGGACAGGCTGCGCATGCTCAGTTTGGTGTGTATTGCTAGAGAGTTTTTTCTTTTTCTTGGGAGAGTGCATGTGATCAGCACAGGGCCAATCAGTAGGCATGTGCAATTCGTTTCGTTCCGAATTCGTTTTTTAACGAATTTCGACAAATTCGTTAATTCGGAAATGTCCGAATTAACAAAAACCCGTGTAACTAATTTTTTCCGAATATTCGGAAATTCGATAAAATTGGACATTCGTAAATTCGTACATTAGTGAATTCGTAAATTTGTAAATTCGAAAATTCGGAAGTCTGAAATAATAGCTAACTAATAATAACTTAACTGTTAGTAAGTACTAGTAACTTTTAAATTATAGGTATTGTAATTTCCTTTCAAATTTGGCTGTTAGTGAACGTAACACATACAAATTTATCCCAAGTTATGAATGATCCGAAAAAACAGAATGGAACGTAATGAATTAATAATAATAAATAACAATAATAATAATAACAACGTTTTATTATTATTATTTATTATTAATTTGTTCCATTCCATTTGTTTAGATGCAGCATTCGTTTTGGATAATTCGTGACTTCGGTTAAATTCGTATTTGTTACGTTCACTGACAGTCAAATTTGAAAGGAAATTACAATACCTATAATTTAATAGTTAGTTACTATTTCAGATTTTTGAATTTTCGGGTTTTTGGATTTTTAAACTTCGAATTTACAAATTTCCGAATTTTCTAATTTACAAATGTACGATTTTACGAATTTACGAATGTACAAGTTTACGAATGTACAAATGTAAAAATGTACAAATGTAAAAATGTACGAATGAACGAATGTACGAATGAACGAATGTTCGAATTTATGAATGTACGAATGAACGCTTTTACGAATTTACAAATGAACGAATTTACGAATCGCGATCATAACGAATGACCCGAAAAACAAAAAAAAATAATAAACTAATGAAACGAAAACGAAAATGAATGAATTTTTTGGCTGTGCACATGTCTACCAATCAGCAATGACCAGACAGAGGGTCAGGGGAAAATGAAAACTCCTCCTACAAGCTTTAAGCAGACAGCAATACAAGTCATAAGACTGCTATACTGTATACTTCTGATGAGAAAAAGTATTTACCGTGTTTCCCTAAAAGTAAGTCCGGGTCTTATATTAATTTTGGCAACCAAAAATAGGCTAGGGCTTATTTTTGGGGTAGGGCTTGTCATGCATGAATTCCCAGTATGAACATAGTAAAAGTGGTTGTAAAATCACAGAACCCTCTCTATTACAGGACTATACAATGTAAAAAGTGTGTGCTGCTGCAATATAATTGTGCAAATACCTTCCATGGCTTGCCCCGATGAGGTGTTGAAGAGCAGAGCAGCGAAGATCAGCCGAGCGCCTGCAGAGGGAGGGGCGAGATCCCCCACTGACACCCGGAAGATGAGGAGATTTCAGCTGAGCACCTGCAGAGGGAGGAGGGCGAGATCCCCCACTGGCACCCGGGAGATAAGATCAGCTGAGCGGCGCTTGGCGCTTCAATGGCCCGCCCCAAGCTGTCTTCCCCGCTCTCAACACTGCAGGGAGGTGGGGCGGGATCCCCCGCTGACAGCCAGGAGAAAAAATCGGCTGTGTCCAATCACAGCCAGTCACATGTAAATACAGGAAGTGCTGGTAATCGGCTCCATCGCCTCACACTGACATAGTGTGTGGCGAGGAGAGCCGATCAGCGGCATCTCCTCTCACGGAAAAGCAAGAGAAGTAATCAGGGCACTGATCATCAGTGTCCTGATTACAATGAAACACCACCAGTGCCAGCAATCAGTGCCCACCATTGCCAGCAATCAGTGCCTACAAGTGCCAGCAATCATTGTCCATTAGTAATAAGTGCCCATTAGTGATGCCAGTCAGTGCCTATCATTGTTGTCTATCAGTGCTGCCCATCAATGCCCATCAGTGCTGCCCATCAATGCCCATCAGTGCCCATCAGTGCTGCCCATCAGTGCCACCTATCAGTACCTACCAGTGCCACCTATCAGTGCCACATATCAGTGCCACCTATCAGTGTACATAAGTGCGGCATATTAGTGCCTCCTCATCAGTGCCACCTAATCAGTGCCCATAAGTGCCCCCTCTGTGTCCATAAGTGCCACCTCATCAGTGCCCATCAGTGCAGCCTATCAGTGCAGCCTCAGCAGCGCATATCAGTGAAGGAGAAAAAATTACTTATTTACAAAATTTACTGACAGAAACTAAGAAAAACTTTTTTTTCTTCAAAATTTTCAGTCCTTTTTTTTGTAAAAAATAAAAAACCCAGCAGTGATTAAATAACACCAAAAGAAAGCTCTATTTGTGTGAAGAAAATGCTAAAAAAGTCATATGCTTACAGTGTAGCATGACCACGCAATTGTCATTCAAAGTGTGACAGCGCTGAAAGCTGAAAAATGTCCTGGGCGGGAAGGGGGCGAAAGTGCCTGGTATTGAGGTGGTTAAAGGAGTTGTAAAGTCAGAAGGCTTTTTATCTTAGATAAAGATAAAAAGCCTTCTATGTGCAGCAGCCCCCTTCAGCCCCCCTAATATTTACCTGAGCCCTCTTTCTGTCCAGCGATGTCCATGAGTGTCTCGGCCGTCCAAGACTCTCCCTCCTGATTGGCTGAGACACAGCAGCGGCGCCATTGGCTCCCACTGCTGTCAAGCAAAGTCAGTCAAGCAATCGCGCGAGAGAGGGGGCAGGGCAGAACCAGGCCGCGGCTCCGTGTCTTAATGGACACAGGGAGCTGTGACTTGGCTCGGGTGAGCCCATAGCATGCTGCTTGCTGTGGGGGGCACTCGACAGGAGGGAGGGACCAGGATCACAGAGGAGGGACCTGAGAAGAGGAAGATCTGGGCTGCTCTGTGCAAAACCAACTGCACAGAGGAGGTAAGTATACCATGTTTGTTATTTTGTTTTTTTTTAAAAACTAGACTTTACTATCACTTTAAAGTGATCTTAAAATGGTTGTAAACCCTAAAAAACTAAAAACTAAAAAAAAAAAACCTGCAAGACAAAAGCATAATGAGCTAGTATGCATAGCATACTAACTCATAATGAATTACTTACCTGAGATCGAAGCCCCCCGCAGCGGTCCTCGTTCACCGCACCGGCGGCCGACATCGCTCCTGGAGTTACTTCTGGGTATAGTGGGCTCCGACGCTGTGATTGGCCGGAGCCGCAATGACGTCACTCCCATGCCGTTGCTTCAGTGCGCATGTGCCGATGATGTTGGCACATGCATATACAGAGGATGTCTCCTAAACTGTGCAGGTTTAGGAGATATCCAGTGTAGCTACAGGTAAGCCTAATTATAGGCTTACCTGTAGCAAAAAGTGGTTGTAAAGGGTTAACAACCACTTTAAAGTGATATCAACTCTGGGTTAAAAAATATATTTTCAAGTTTATTTTACTATCCCAAAAAAGTATCTACTATTGCTCTCAGCCTCCTCCAGGACTTTGAGAGCTGACAAAACGAGACATGATGCCAAACATCCTGAAAAAAAAATAGGGATTAAATACACAAAATCATTTTTATTCACAGACTTTATACATACAATATACCAGTTAGCACTACTTTGTAAAGAACTGGATATAAACTCTCTAGAATGAACAGCAGAGTTCAGTATGCAGGTTAAAGCAAAGGGTTTGATTTAATGCCCCTTCTCCCACAGAATATACTCACCTTCCCTTTGCTTTCCTGCCACTGAGACTTGTAACTTACACATACACAGGACTTTATTCAGGGCCGGTGCTGCCACTAGGTAAACTAGGCAGCTGCCTAGGGCGCACTGCTGCCTAGGGCACCAGACCACTGGTGTTCCTACTCTCTTCTCTCTGCAGCAAGCAACTAGGTCTCAGCTTCAGCAGGCAGCAGCCGCTGCTCCGTGTCTGAGGCGCAGCGGTGGCAGAGGACTGTGTCTTTGACCTGACTCCCGAATGAATGGAAGCAAGCAAACATTCATTGATGGGCACTGGTAGGCTGCATTGATGGGCACTGGTAAGCTGCATTGATGGGTGCTGGTAGGCTGCATTGATCTGCACTGGTGAGGCTGCATTTGATGGGCACTGGTGAGGCTGCAGTGATGGGTGCTGTAAAGTCTGAATTGACGGGCGCTGGTAAGGGCTGCATTTGATGGGTGCTGGTGAGGCAGCATTTGATGGGCGCTTCATTAAAAAGGTGGGGTATACATGGGCAGGACAAAGGGGGTGGATTCAGGGGTGGAACCAAGGAGGAGGCGGCAAAATGAGGTTTTGCTTAGGGTGTTAAAAATCCTTGCACCAGCCCTGACTGTATTTCTTTGCTGATGGTGGCTAAATGGAGAGGTAGGGGAAAGGACAAATGGAAAGTTCTATATGTGCAGCTGGGGAGGAGGGGGCAATAATGTTTGCCCTGCACGGACAAGGCCCAAGTTCAGTTCTCTTAGCAGTACCTGAGTGTCTAAAGTATCAAGACTGTTTTCCATTAGAAATAAGCACACATTACACATTACTCCTAGATAAAAAAAAAAAAGTTGGAGTTCAACTGTAGGTTATGGCTTTGGAAAAATGCTGTTTTTTGCTTATTTTAATCTCAGTGATACTACCATACAGTTTCATTCCTAATGTTTTCTAAGAAAAAAGTAACAGTAAAGAAACCTTACACACGATACGAAAATCGGAAGTAAAATTTTGTCCGACAAACCATCTGCCAACTTTCGGATCGTTAGCATGGTGCTTTCCACAGCCAATTCCGATTTTTCGTACGACAAAAGCTGGATGTGCAGACTATAACATTTTAATTGTACGTGAACACAACATCTGATCTTCGTATAATTAGTACAGTTTTTGTCCAAAAAAATTGTAAGAGCAAGACTACGCATGCTCAGAAACAGTGGCATCACTAGGATGGGGCCAGAGGGGGCCATGGCCCCACCAACATTATACTGTGCCCCCCCAATTAAAACACCTTCTTTTGTGTAGCGGATGCTGATGCCGGGTGACGACCCCCCCTCGCATATTCCATTAGCCGCTGCTGCCACAAGACACACACGGGGCAACGGCCGCGGCGCCGGAACTGACATGCTCCGTGAAGGGAATGACACAGGCAGAGCCGCAGCAGCTGATTTACACCCCCCCCTTCTCCTCCTTGAGCCGAGCATTCACCCGGCCCAGCAATGCCCGCTCCTCATTCAGGGCCAATGGCAAACTAACAGCTAAATAGAGGATTATAAGACATGTAGTCCTGGGTACTAGCAGGCCCCCGGATGATTCCCTGGGAGTGAACTGCAACCCCCAGCATACCGAGCGGGAAGAGGAGGAGGGGAGAGCGGACCGGGAAAGGAGACCACAAGACTGTTGGGTGGAGGGAGGCAGAGTGAAAGTGCAAATGATCTGAATCTATTATATATCCCCCAAGGTAAGAACTTACCTCCTGGTGGGGTGAGTGATGGGGATGGGGGGACTGGGGATGAAGGCTTCCATAGAGGGACA
Source organism: Lithobates clamitans (assembly GCA_037952925.1). NCBI lineage: Eukaryota > Metazoa > Chordata > Amphibia > Anura > Ranidae > Lithobates > Lithobates clamitans. Next base: position 4,943,393 of record JBBGZY010000552.1, on the reverse strand, counting down.
GGACCTTATCACTGGTGTGACTGTGTAACCCCTCCACCTGGCAGCTCCACCCTGTCCTCCCCCCACCTGACTGCTCCACTTTGTCGCCCCCCCACCTGACTGCTCCACTTTGTCGCCCCCCCCCACCTGGCTGCTCCACTCTGTCCCCCCTCACCTGACTGCTCCACTCTGTCGCTCCCCACCTGGCTGCTCCACTCTGTCCTCCCCCAACCTGGCTGCTCCACCCTGTCCTCCCTCCACCTAGCTGCTCCACTCTGCCCCCCCCACTTGGCTGCTTCACTCTGCCCCCCACCTGGCTGATCCACTCTGTCCTCCCCCCCACCTGGCTGCTCCACTCTGTCCTCCCTCCACCTAGCTGCTCCACTCTGCCCCCCCCCCCACCTGGCTGCTCCATTCTGTCCTCCCCCCACCTGGCTGCTCCACTCTGTCCCCCCCCCCACCTGGCTGCTCCACTCTGTCCTCCCCTCCACCTAGCTGCTCCACTCTGCCCCCCCCCCACCTGGCTGCTCCATTCTGTCCTCCCCCCACCTGGCTGCTCCACTCTGTCCCCCCCCCCCACCTGGCTGCTCCACTCTGTCCTCCCCTCCACCTAGCTGCTCCACTCTGCCCCCCCACCTGGCTGCTCCACTCTGTCCTCCCCCCCACCTGGCTGCTCCACTCTGTCCTCCCCCCCACCTGGCTGCTCCACTCTGTCCCCCCACCTGGCTGCTCCACTCTGTCCTCCCCCCACCTGGCTGCTCCACTCTGTCCCCCCCACCTGGCTGCTCCACTCTGTCCCCCCCCCACCTGGCTGCTCCACTCTATCCTCCCCCCAAATGGCTGCTCCAGTCTGTCCCCCCCCACCTGGCTGCTCCACTCTGCCCCCCCCCACCTGGCTGCTCCCACTCTGCCCCCCCCCCACCTGGCTGCTCCACTCTGTCCTCCCCTCCACCTGGCTGCTCCACTCTGCCCCCCCCACCTGGCTGCTCCACTCTGTCCTCCCCCCCACCTGGCTGCTCCACTCTGTCCCCCCCCCCCCACCTGGCTGCTCCACTCTGTCCTCCCCTCCACCTAGCTGCTCCACTCTGCCCCCCCACCTGGCTGCTCCACTCTGTCCTCCCCCCACCTGGCTGCTCCACTCTGTCCTCCCCCCCACCTGGCTGCTCCACTCTGTCCCCCCCACCTGGCTGCTCCACTCTGTCCTCCCCCCCACCTGGCTGCTCCACTCTGTCCCCCCCCACCTGGCTGCTCCACTCTGTCCCCCACTGGCTGCTCCACTCTATCCTCCCCCCCAAATGGCTGCTCCAGTCTGTCCCCCCCACCTGGCTGCTCCACTCTGCCCCCCCCCCACCTGGCTGCTCCACTCTGCCCCCCCCACCTGGCTGCTCCACTCTGTCCTCCCCCCCACCTGGCTGCTCCACTCTGTCCTCCCCCCCCACCTGGCTGCTCCACTCTGTCCTCCCCCCCCACCTGGCTGCTCCACTCTGTCCCCCCCACCTGGCTGCTCCACTCTGTCCTCCCCCCACCTGGCTGCTCCACTCTGCCCCCCCCCACCTGGCTGCTCCACTCTGTCCCCCCCCCACCTGGCTGCTCCACTCTGTCCTCCCCTCCAACTGGCTGCAACCACCAATACTTTTTCAAGGCACTGTATGTATGTTATATATATATAAATAATTGCGTTTTAAAGTTGGCACCCTCTACTTTTGTCCCTGTCCCCCCCCCCCCCGCCCCCCAAATATGAAAGCTAGAGACGCCATTGCTCAGAAACGAAAGAATACATACAAAACTATTCAAGACTGTACGTCACATCTGAAGTTGAATTCTGTCGTATGAGAGTTTTCATATGGTGAGTAATCTCTTCACATGAACGTCGCCCGAAAATCTGATCAAGTGTACAAGGCTTTAAGGTACATTCCCACCAGTCGCTGCAGGACTGCATTGGGTGGCTATTCCAGCACAGTCCAACTGCATGGCAAGCCAAAATGTCTTGTCTCCTTATGTGCCTGGTTCACACCACTGCGTTGTGTTTCTGTGCATGCAGTAGTTTTTTAAGAGCAACACAGTGTAGGGAAACCAACTGCCTCACACCGTGTGGCAGCCAATTAAACATTATAAAATGTCTGTGTGACATACATTTCAATAAAGGAAAACAAGTTAAAAAAACAGTGTGATGTGCGGAGATCTGGCCGGACCACACCGCGCAGCAGCCAGTGCATTATAAAGCAGCGGCTGGTGTGAATTAGCTCTAAGTTAAAAAAAAATATGTCAACCAACCATAAAATTGATAATGTGATGACTGAATAAGAAAAATCTAGGAAAAAATGTTTCAGAATCTAGTGGTTATCACAATGTGAGGCCATCTAGTGGTAAGATATACTTATTTTTTGAGGATAATAGCGAGGAAATAAAGGTCCCGTGGATGTTTATCATTTCTTAATAATATTGTGCCTGAAAGATTGCAGAATGAATTTAGAGCAAGCATTTCCTGCCCCTAGCAATTTGTTCTTTATATTATTGTGATAGGTACAGAGGAAAAAAAAATGTTTGCACTGTTCCTTTAAAAAAAATATCTCACCAAATATGTGTCACCTGCATACCCGGTTGCACAGTCATGCCTTACTTGCAAAGTCCAAGAGGCTCTTTAATGATAGTGTTTAATATCTATTTTCAATATTTTTTTTTATATTGAATATTTCTTTACAATATTCCAGGGACTTAATGGGTCGTTGATTCCATATCCCATCCCTGATGTACTAAAAGCACAATGTACACATGAGTGCACATGATATGAACACACAAGGAGCACATGCAACTTACTAAAATAGAGTGACTGTTCTTGCTGTCAGAACATCTCTTTGTATGTACCCTCACCTAACAGCAGCTTCATTGTAACAGGTGATAAGAAATCTTAGAATTAAATTGGTTACCTTTTATAATTTGTAATTTAAATTACAATTAGTTAAAATAAATAAATATTTTTAACCCAATATTCAATTTTAATTATTCCATGGTATCATTCTATTTAAAATAAAATTATTATTACCATATACCTGGATAATGTAAGACAGTAACGTGAGAAGATAACGCCTGCCGATTAGATGTATGATTCAAACCTAATGTTTGGTCTACGGTGTTAAAATATTGAAAATCTTATAAATAAAGATTATATAGCATGAAAAAAGAAAATGAATATTAGAATCATTATTATTATTATAAAAATATGACTTGTGATCATTTATACAATACATCTGAAAGATGGTAACACTTGTATGGCTATTAAAGAACCAGGCAAAACTGAGTAATGCCGCGTACACACAATCGCACATTCCGACAACAAAATCCATGTTTTTTGCTGGCTAAAACTTGTATTGGATACACCCGGTCACACAAATCTTGTCGGAAATTCCGATCGTCAAGAACGCGGTGACGTACAACACGTACGGCGAGCCGAGAAAAATGAAGTTCAATAGCCAGTGCGGCTCTTCTGCTTGATTCCGAGCATGCGTGGAACTTTGTGCGTCGGAATTGTGTACACACGATCAGAATTTACGACAACGGACTTTGTTGTCGGAAAATTTGAGATCCAGATCTCAAATTTTGTTTGTTGGGAATTCCGACGGAAAATGTCCGATGGAGCCTACACACGGTCGGAATTTCCGACAACAAGCTCCCATCGAACATTTCCTGTTAGAAAATCCGACCGTGTGTACGGGGCATTAAAGTGTATGGTGAAATATCTACGCTGCCCCTAACCTTTAAGAATATATATATGAAAATAGTGAAAAAATGAAACCAAGGGAAATTTATAAAAAATAAATAACTAAAGCAAAAGTGACCGTGTGCCAGGTGCTGCAACTCCAATAGCCTGAATATTCAGCTCATAAGATTGTAGATAAAGTAAAATTGCGCAACCACATACACTAAAATATATGAAAAATATCTTAAATACAATTTAACTGGTGTGTATATTCCATACTGTGCTCCAATACATAAACCGTGATGTTGAACACTCAAGTAAGGCTCGGTACTTCTGTTCGGAAAATGTGATAAGAAAGGCCGCTTACCAGATAAGGTGGATCTCAATAGATTATAGAGATCAAATTCACTCATCCAAGGATCATTCAGCTTGGGAATACTCCTCCAGGGGCTCCTCCAATGCAGGTATCCTTTTCAGTACGGTGGGCTCCTAAATTCATGTAATATTTCCCAGAATGTTCTGAATTGAGCATCAGCGTGTTCAGGTGGCATTCATTTCAATGGCACCTAAAAACGCAGTGCGATTCTGCCACGATAGTCACATGACAAATCACGCTGCAATCGTGCAAACCAAATCGCATGAGGCGTCACCCCAAAGAAGTTCCGGAACTTTTTTGGGGGAATTCATGAATTAAAGAATCTCTTGAACATCAAAGCCTTTCAGAAGATACCTTCATCTGGATCCATCATCATTGGGGTCTGCTTCAGATCTGCATTGTCGCCTAACAACAGTGAACTTTTTGAGGTGTTACTGGCCCAGCACAGCAGGAATGGATGGCTTACTGTAACCATGGGATTTTCACCTGTTCCTGTGATCAGGAGATTTCTACGTTGTCTTCTCTACAAGCGAGAGATGTTTTTGGCAATGTTTTTATACCAGCAGTTGATTCCTTGATTTTGGATTCTTGCACAATTAAATACTTGTCTTTCTCTCCTTCTGCAATATCATTTTCTGCTGCTGTCCCAGGCCAACAAGCTACTGTACATCCATGCCCAGAATGGCTGGCCTTAAAGCCAATGTTTTAGCTAAGACTTATAGCTTGTGAGGGCATTTAAAAAATAGACTACAAGCTCTCCAGCAGAATGTATCAGTTTACAGGGATAAGACAAACCACTTTAACACTGGCAGGGGTGATTAAAATGATCACTGCCCTTCAGTGCCTCCTATCAGTACACATCAGTGCCACCTCTCAGTGCCCTTCAGTGCCGCCTATCAGTGCCCATCAGTGCCGCCTTTCAGTGCAGCCTTATCAGTGCCCACCAGTGCCGCCTCCTCACTGCCCATCAGTGCAGCTTCATCAGTGCAATCTATCAGTGCCCATCAGTGCCCATCAGTGCAGCCTCATCAGCACACATCAGTGAAGGAGAAAAATTACCTGTTTGCAAAATTTTATAACAAACTATGACAAATGTTTTTTTTTTGTTTTCAAAATTGTCCTTTTTGTTTCTTTAGCAAGATATAAAAAACCCAGTGGTGATTAAATACCACCAAAATAAAGCTCTATTTGTGTGAAAAAAATGATAAAAATTTTGTTTGCTTACAGTGTTGCATTACCGCGCATTTGTCATTCAAAATGTGACAGCACTGAAAGCTGAAATATGGCCAGGGCGGGAAGGGGGTATAAGTGCCCAGTAAGCAAGTGGTTAAAGGAGATCTATGGTCACAGCATACGCTTTCATTGTATAACATCAGCATTGTAATAACAATACAAACAATAGTTTGAATCAATTAAGTATCAACACATAGTGGTAATGTGGATACGTATAAAGTGAAGTGCCACGTCCCAAAATCATTATAAATATAGAAATAAATCTGGGCTTGGACTTTATAGGCACAATAACCACTGTTATATGCTTAAAAACTGAATTTTATTCAATATATAAAGTGTAGTTTAAAAACACAAAAGAACAGATACAGAAATCAGTTCATAGAAGTACAGTTACAATTATACACTCCATACATAGCTCAATAACATGTAGATAGATTAAATGAGAATGGAATACCAATCCTTCCACCAATCCTTCCACCAAACTAACCTTATGGTGAAAGGATTGGTATTCCATTCTCATTTAATCTATCTACGTGTTATTGAGAGTTGAACATTTTTTGAACATTTAGCGACTCACATGGTTGATGATTAAAAGAGGCACATCTAAGTATGGAGGCATCCGGGGTAAAGATGTCCACATAGACCGTCCTCCACACCACCGGCTCTCACCACTGTCAGTATGCAGTCATGACCGGGAAGACTACCCTGCAGTAAAGCGATTAAACTGCTTGTGGAAGGGACAACGTCGATGGCGGAGCAGAGGATGGTCAGCTTTACCCTAGATGCCTCATACTTAGATGTGCCTGTTTTAATCATCAACCATGTATGCTGCTAAATGTACCTTTTATTAAATGTAATCATATTGCTACACTTAGAGGCACCTCGCTTCTCTTTTATACTTAGTTGTGACATGATGCTACTTGTATATCAAGACATCGCTTGTATAACAAGTCAAAATGTATTTTAAAAAATTTTGCTTGTCTTGCAAAACGCTCTCAAACCAAGTTACTCTCAAACCAAAGTTTTACTGTAATCTTAATTGAATCTCCTTTCATTTCATAGTGAATAAGTAGGTGTGTGGGGATCTTCGCAAAGTAAGTTTATAAACTTCGAGATTGTACAGATTAATATGAGTGGACTAGAAATAATTGAAATACAATGTGGAAATTAAAGCAGTAACTTTTTAATGCCTAGTCATCTTAAAACTCATGACTCCTTTGTCCTAAACACTATCATTACTGTAAGCAAATTGGAGTGACTAAGTCATGTGTATGGCTTCAATAAATATGAAACAGAAAACAGAGTGACATCTGACAGAGGAAACTGTCCCTCTGTGTTATTGGATACATGTGAAAGAGTACTATCCCATACTATGAATGCATACATGTGATAGGGCACTTTCCTCTCTGGTAATACACATGTGACAAGGGGTATTGTGCTACTCTGTTAATACATACATGTCATAGGACAATGTCTCACTGTTAAAGAATATGTCAACTCAGAATTGCATATTTCTGATATGTGCTTGGTCAGTTTTCTAGCTGTGCTGAGAACCCAGCTTCCCCCCCCTCGCAAAGCTATTCACTGGGAAGACCAATTTGCTCTTGCCTCTCCTTCCCTAGCTGTCTAAGATCCTTATGCAGCTGGGAAGAAAGGTTACTGTGATCACTTATAAAAAGGGGAAAAAAGGTATTTATAATGTGTGTGTATTTATATATATATATATATATATATATATATATATATATATATATATATATATATATATATATATATATATATACATATACACACACATATAAAATGTTTTGTCTTTCATTTCTGTTTTAATCTGAATAAGTACTTTTAGGCCCCTTTACACGGGGCAGATCTGCTGGACGTACTTCGCTAGATCAGCGGGGGATCGCTCCATTGATCCCCGCTGAGTAAGCGGATGACAGGTCCGTCTCTGCTCACCTGTCATACCCCAGCTGTTCTCTATGGGAATATCGGATGAAAACAGACAGCCTGTCCGTTTTCATCCGATCCCATCTGATCCGATCCATCAAACAAATGGCAAACATATCGCTATCCGTCTGTTTTGAGCGGATCTTATTGGATCGGATGGCAGGTGGGTGTCAAAGGACACATCTCAGTTGACGCCCGCCTGTCCATAGAAGTCAATGGGTGGCCCGCTCGGATCTGCCTTACAGGGTGAAGGTTTACATATACTTTTTTTTTTTTGCAAAATCTTTTTTATTAAATTTTCCATTAGCATACAAAATTAGCCCACGTAGGGGCCAAACCTTGCCCACGCAGGGGCAGTTCTTCTGATGCGGCAACATACCGCAACAGGACACAACATACAACATAAACAAACTAACTTATACTATAACCCCAATGTGGGGAGAGGTTCAGTTCAGGAGAATCTGCTCAAATTGGTACCAACAGGATAATGCAACATGAGAGTAGTTGGGTCAATATACTAACAGACTAGAGATATAGTGTTAATCTAGTTATTGGTTACTGCATCAGTTGCTGTGGTATTATCATCTAGCCAACAGGTCCATACCTTTCCAAACTTTTGTGGACAGGTTTACATATACTTTAATACATGCATGCAATAGAATATTTGATCCCACTCTGTTAATGCCTATGCGTGATAGCGCGTACTGTCCCAGTCTGTCAATGTGTACATTTGTGATGTATCATTGAGAAAATATTGACAAATTTCAACCTTATTTTGGTATGCATCAGTGAAGTAAAATGCCAAGAAAAAAATCTAAAAGCTAAAGTGAAAGTAGAAATATAGGCAAAACTTTTTTTTTGATTTTGGATAGAGTAAGGGAGGGTTATAACTCATGTTGATTCATTTTTTGCCATCTGTGCGGCATTGGGGAGATTTACCTTTACTTTCTGTCCCATAGCCAAAACAGGAAGTAGAAGGAAATCACTGCAAATTAAGGTAATTCCTTGGGAACTCCCAGGTCACCAGAACTAATGTCCCCATTTTAAGATTTCCCCACTATTACTTTTCTGGTGACAACCCATAATTTTGGATTTTTCTTTTACTTTCACTTTCAATGCTAATGGTAAACAGGACAAATAGAGAGGGTGGATCTACCTAATGTGGGCAAAGACAGAGATAAAAATTGACAAGTGTTTTAATCCCTCCCCACTCTATCCACAAATGAAACAAAAAGTTTTGCCTTTAGTTATACTTTAAATACATACAGTATATTCTTACAGAGAGTACTACCCCACAATGTTAATGCATACACATGATTGAATGTACAGTTTCCTGTTTCACACTGTTAAACTGCAGGTTTAGGAGATATCTGGGGTGTTCGGGGTAGCTACATCGGCACATGCGCACTGAAGCAAGGGCACGTTCGTGCTGTTGCTTCAGCTAGTGTGCCGTTACCGGCAGCTCCCGCCGCATGCGCTGGAGTGGCGACATCGTGGCTCGGGCCAATCATAGCGACGAAGCCCGCGATACCCGGAAGTAACTGTGGGAGCGATGTCGCCGGCCAGAGCTGTGTACTGGGACTGCAGCAGGGGCTTTGATCTAAGGTGAGTATTTCATAATGAGCTAGTATGCTATGCATACTAGTTCATTATGTCTTTGTCTTGCAGGTTTTTTTTTTTTGTACATGTGACAGAGAGTACTGTTCTAGTCTGTTATTGCATTCAAGTGACAGAGGGAAGGATCTGCAAGAGGCTACTGAACACAGTAAATATCAGGGCAAGGCCTAGGTTTCCTCCATTAGACTATTGCAGAGAGCCATATACCTTGATAGAAATCTTCAGCCAGTAAAGGGATGTTAGTCTGTGCTGTGATCTGGGCAATTCGGGTTACTCGGCCCCCACCATTCTTTATTGGGAGGAGGCAAGGTAGATTTCCAGTGTATGGGAATCAGTGTTTTGGCTGCATTAAGAAGGTGAATTGTTAAGGTACTTTTACAATATTGTATTTTAACTATGTTTTTCTCACAAACCTTCTTTTGTACATATAGACCGTATATATACTCTATATTATATTTGTGTGTGTGTATATAAATATATATATATATACACACACACACAGTCTCTCACAAAAGCGAGTACACCCCTCACATTTTTGTAAATATTTTATTATATCTTTTCGTGTGACAACACTGAAGACATTACACTTTGCTACAATGTAAAGTAGTTTGTGTATAGCTTGTATAACAGTGTAAATTTGCTGTCCCCTCAAAATAACTCAACATACAGCCATTAATGTCTAAACCACTGGCAACAAAAGTGAGTACACCCCTAAGTGAAAATGTCCATATTGGGCCCAAATTGTCAATATTTTGTGTGGCCACCATTATTTTCCAGTACTGCCTTAACCCTCTTGGGCATGGAGTTCACCAGAGCTTCACAGGTTGCCACTGGAGTTCTCTTCTACTCCTCCATGATAACATCATGGAGCTGGTGAATGTTAGAGACCTTGCGCTCCTCCACCTTCCGTTTGAAGATGCCCCACACATGTTCAATAGGGTTTAGGGTCTGGAGACATGCTTGGCCAGTCCATCACCTTTACCCTCAGATTCTTTAGCAAGGCAGTGGTCGTCTTGGAGGTGTGTTTGGGGTCGTTATCATGTTGGAATACTGCCCCGCGGCCCAGTCCCTGAAGGGAGGGGATCATGCTCTGCTTCAGTATGTCGCAGAACATGTTGGCATTCATGGTTCCCTCAATGAACTGTAGCTCCCCAGTGCCGGCAGCACTCATGCAGCCCCAGACCATGACACTCTCACCACCATGCTTGACTATAGGCAAGACATACTTGTCTTTGTACTCCTCACCTGGTTGCCGCCACATACACTTGACACCATCTGAATCAAATCCGTATATCTTGGTCTCATCAGATCACAGGACATGATTTCAGTAATCCATGTCCTTAGTCTGCTTGTCTTCAGCAAACTGTTTGTGGGCTTTTTTGTGCATCATCTTTAGAAGAGGCTTCCTTCTGGGATGACAGCCATGCGGACCAATTTGATGCAGTGAGCACTGACAGGCTGCGCCCCAACCCCTTCAACCTCTGCAGCAATGCTGGCAGCACTCATACGTCTATTTCCCAAAGACAACCTCTGGATATGATGCTGAGCACGTGAACGCCTTTGGTCGACCCTGGCAAGGCCTGTTCTGAGTGGAACCTATCCTGTTAAACTGCTTTATGGTCTTGGCCACTGTGCTACAGCTCAGTTTCAGGGTCTTGGCAATCTTCTTATAGCCTAGGCCATCTTTATGTTGAGCAACAATTCTTTTTTTTTAAATATCCTCAGAGAGTTCTTTGCCATGAGGTGTCATGTTGAACTTCCAGTGACCAGTATGAGAGAGATATCCCCAAATTTAGCATACCTGCTCCCCATTCACACTCGAAACCTTGTAACACTAGTCAGTCACATGACACCGGGGAGGGGAAATGGCTAATTGGGCCCAATTTGGACATTTTTTTGTTGTTGCCAGCGGCTGTATGTTGAGTTATTTTGAGGGGACAGCAAATTTACACTGTTATATGTGTACACTCACTACTTTACATTGTAGCAAAGTGTCATTTCTTCAGTGTTGTCACATGAAAAGATATAAAATATTTACAAAAATGTGATGGGGTGCACTTACTTTTGTGAGATACTGTGTGTGTATATGTATATATATATATATATATATATATATATATATATATATATACACAGTACCGTGCAAAAGTTGGTAGGTGTGAAGAAATGCTGTAAAGTAAGAATGCTTTGAAAAACCTATATTTTTATTAAAATTTTTATCAAGTGAGTGAACAGAAAAAAAAATCGAAATCAAAATCAATATTTGGTGTGACTACCCTTTGGCTTCAAACCAGCATCAATTCTTCTAGGTACACTTGCACTCAGTTTTCGAAGGAACTCAGCAGGTAGGTTGTTCCAAACATCTTGGAGAACTAACCACTGATCTTCTTTGGATGCAGGCTGCCTGAAATCCTTTTGTCTCTTCATATAATCTGAGACAGACTCAATGACGTTGAATTCAGAGTTCTGTGGAGTCAAGCGATCACTTCCAAAACTCTTTGGTTTTCTATACACTGAAGATAGTTCTTAATGACATTGGCTGTATATTTGGGGTCGTTGTCCTTCTGCAGAATAAATTTGGGGGCCAATCACAAGTCTCCCTGGTGGTATGGCATTAGGGATACGTAACTGCCTGTATTTCTCAGCATTGAGGACTCTGTTGAGGACTGTAGACATAGTGGTCAGCCTGGAAAATGCAGCAGATGAAAGACACATTGGGGTTGATTTACTAAACCTGGGGAGTACAAAATCTGGTGCAGCTCTGCAAAGAATCTGATCAGCTTTCAGGGTTTTTTTCTTTGCCAAAGCTTAATTGAACAAGCTGAATTTAGAATCTAATTGGCTACCATGCACAGCTGCGCCAGATTTTGCACTTTCCAGTTTTAATAAATGAACCCCATTCTGCTTACTTCCCTTCAACATCAACAGAGCTGGCAGAAATCAGTGAGATCCAGGTATGCCCATCTATTGTCCAGAGAAGCCTGGCCAGAAGTGGTCTTCATGGAAGAGTTGCGGCCAAAAAATCCATACCTCTGGTGTGAAAACAAGACTAAGCGACTCATACAATGCATGAAAACACAGGAACTGGAGTACATTAAAAAAAAATGGCAGCAGGTGCTCTGGACTGATGAATGAAAAGTTTAAATATTTGGCTGTAGCAAGAGGCAGTTTGTTCGCCAAAGGGCTGGAGAGCGGTACAATGATGAATGTCTGCAGGCAACAGTGAAGCATGGTGGAGGTTCCTTGCAAGTTTGGGACTGCATTCCTGCAGAAGGAGTTAGAGATTTAGTCAGGATCAATGATGTCTTCAGTGCTGAGAATTACAGACAGATATACTTGAAAGGAATGTAGGTGAGACGCGGTTCATGTGTTATAAAGTGTATGAGTTCCCAATATATTTTAAATAAATTTGAGTGTATAATACATCCTATATTGGTAAACACTGCTCATATTAGTGACCAGTGCTAAGGTGTTGTGAAAAAATAAAAAATAATAAATAAATTCAAAGTGACAAGTGCTCCTAATCCTATGTGCTTCAGCCTCTCAAACTGATACGTAGTGGCCAAATGATATAGTCTTTATAAATATGTACATATATATGCAGTCCTTCAATACATGAAAAAACTGAAAATAATTGCATGAAAAAAAATACATGAAAAAATTAATTTCCCAAAAAAGTGACAGGTGTTCTTCAATCTTTTGTGCTGGTGCTCTTTATAGTGCCCCTGTAGGAAATGTATTCACCCCACAGAGGGGTATTGCGCTTTCAGTAGTAAAATATAATACTATCTGCCACTGTGCAGCACTCTGAAGATCCATGGTTTGTTTTTTTCTGTGTACGATCCTTCATGCCTCCCACATGTAGAAGAAGAAAGCTCCCATAGTGTAATACCATTTTAAGAAGTTTTATTAAGTCAAAACAGTGGAGATATACTCACATTTACACTGTATGTTAAAAGCAAATAGTAAAAAACACAGGAAGCCAGGATAATCCACGATCCGTGGCTCTGACCGGAAGTGACGCAAAGATGCTCAGAAACTGCGCCCTATGCGTTTCATCATCAAGACATCATCTTTAATATGAGCAGTGTTTTTCATCTCTTCATTTTACAAAATTAAATAGTAAAGAAGTTATACTTCACAGGAGGGTGACAGCTTGTTGCATTTTTCATTGTCAGTGTACATATTAAATATTTAACTTAAAGAGCTGAAAAGAACTGTTCCCTAGGGGCTTTCATTCCTATTTAAAGCAAACAGTCATGTCATGAAATCGATTAGGCACTGATTCATGCACTGCTCTTGACTTGATCACAAGAACTTTTCAGAATGAATGTTAGCTTTTGTGAGTCCGCTAATGTGTAAAATTATTTCATGACATTATGAAGTGGAGCTTGCAGTAAATTGAAACATCTGCTGAATAAAACATTTAAACCATTTATTTGTATAGGTTTTAAAGAGGAAACATTGTATAAAAGTACATAAAGCATAAATGACACGTTTGTGAAAGATTTTCTACAAAAATGTGTGTGCGGCTTAAAGCAGTATTAAACCCAAAAATCTAAATTTATGATATTGCGACTTATCATTTCTTAGATGTGGTGGCTGCATGTTTTTTTTTTAATATCTTTTTTTTTTTTTTATTGCTATATAAAGTGTGAAATCGTACAACACAACAAAACAAAAACAAAAGGTCTCAATAAAAAGATACAGTCACCCACGCAATGGTTGTGAAGAACAATGGCAAAACTCCAGGAGCTAGGTGACCATGATGGGTCTATCTATGGCTCAGGTCTTAAAGATGTAGCTTCTCGTAGATACCAGTGATTCTAGAAGAAAGAGAATGTCCCCAGTGTCAACTCACAACTCCAATGAATACAACAAAAATAGAGATTGGCAGAGATTTTATGATTTATCTAACATAGAGGCTGTGGTTGCATCAGCCAACCATTTAGACCAAACTTTATCATACTTTTTTGGACAGCCCGGATTGAGATAGGTATGTTTATACAAAAAGGTAAGTTGACATTGACCAGATGTTTTCAAAAGGTAAGGGAAGAAGGGGTAACCTTCTTCCATGACATAGTTATGGCCTTGTGGGCATAGAAAAGAAGTAAACTAAGGATGGTCCTCTCTGCCACCGTAGGAACTAATTCTTCCACCATTCCCAATAGACACAGACTCACAGAAGGTGTTAAAGAGACCTTAGCAATAGAATTGATAATAGACACCACCTCCTCCCAATATTTAAGAATGACCGAATTATATAGAAAATCTTGCGAGCCACAGAAGGGTTAATGCCTTTAAAGTAAATTCCTAGTGAAGGTCAGCTGCAAACACTAATCACGTTTCATACCCGTGTAAGTAGTGCTAAAAAATAAATAAATGTGTCTGCGCTAAAAATAATAAACAAAAATAAATACAAATATCAAAGAGTAAAAACTAACAATAAGTGCTCACAAAATAAATACAAAATGAATACAAAAGTGCAACGTGCATAAATATTTCAGAATCCAAGTGTTGACCCAGGAATAAAAATGCAATCACTCCTTAAATAAAGTGAGAAAAAGGGTCCATAAAGTTCATAAAGAATTAAATATAAAGTGCACAAAAGAAGTGTCCATAATCAATGATATCCATCCATCATGCTCATCCGAAAGGTGCACAACAATATAGCATGCCTTAGTGTTCTCCAGTGACCCCCAAAAGCATATGCACTCACCTTGAAGCGTGTGACACAGTAATTAAACTATGCCAAATCACGCTTTGGAGCCACTCCTGGGCTCTATGGGATATAACGGTGTGGGTCTCCAATTTTCTCAAATAGCGTCACAAATCATATGCAAAAGAAAAGAGACTCCATAGCGCAATACTGCAACATTGCAAAGGATTTTATTCTATAAATAAATACTCCCCTCCTAAGGGTACTCACATGGTGTGGGTGCGTGAGTGCACCATCCTATTCAGGTTTTAGCATAAAAAGCAGATCGCTTGGTATAGCGTGCGGTGCGATGTACTCGTCTACCAAGCGATCTGCTTTTTATGCTAAAACCTGAATAGGATGGTGCACTCACGCACCCACACCATGTGAGTACCCCTAGGAGGGGAGTATTTATTTATAGAATAAAATCCTTTGCAATGTTGCAGTATCGCGCTGTGGAGTCTCTTTTCTTTTGCATATGATTTGTGACGCTATTTGAGAAAATTGGAGACCCACACCGTTATATCCCATAGAGTCCAGGAGTGGCTCCAAAGCGTGATTTGGCATAGTTTAATTACTGTGTCACACACTTCAAGGTGAGCGCATATGCTTTTTGGGGTCACTGGAGAACACTAAGGCATGCTATATTGTTGTGCACCTTTCGGATGAGCATGATGGATGGATATCATTGATTATGGACACTTCTTTTGTGCACTTTATATTTAATTCTTTATGAACTTTATGGACCCTTTTTCTCACTTTATTTAAGGAGTGATTGCATTTTCATTCCTGGGTCAACACTTGGATTCTGAAATATTTATGCACGTTGCACTTTTGTATTCATTTTGTATTTATTTTGTGAGCACTTATTGTTAGTTTTTACTCTTTGATATTTGTATTTATTTTTGTTTATTATTTTTAGCGCAGACACATTTATTTATTATTTAAGAATGACCGGGCAGCTCCAAAAAACATGCGAAAAGTCAGCAGGGGAGTGGTCACATCGCCAAAATTCCTCAGAGATCAATGGGTTCATTTTATGCAGTCTGTGCGGAGAAGGTAAGCCCTATGCACAATTTTAAATTGAACGAGTCTGTCTCTTTGGGAGACCAGATGACGAAAAGGAAGCTCCCAAATATCTTTCCAGTCCTCTTTATCAAGCTCGGGCATATCTCTCAGCCACCTCTGCCGAAGATTGCAGAAGTCAGAGACAGAGACCAACAGAAGGTGATTGTGTAGCACCAAAGTAGGTTTCTCTGAGCACTCGATAGGAATAACAAATGTTCCAAGTCAGATTGTTTCAGCCTTAGGAAGATGGTGAAAAATTGGCTATAGAGAGCATTGGACAACTGGACATATCTTATAAAAAGTAACAATCAGTGCAAACAACTGTAACCAATCCCCCAATTGCAAGCTGAATACTACAGGTAATCACATATGCCTGAAAGGTGACCAAAATAAAGGGGGTAAGTGCAGCGCAATTTAAAAAATGAACGAATTCCCCAATATTCAATCAGGACAAGTCCACATATAACTTCCGACAAAGGAAAACAATCTTGCATGCAGTATCCAATTGCGCTTACCAGAGAAAGTGGACCTCTGCACAGCAGGGGTCAAACTCACGTGTATCCCCAGGGGGATGATGATACTCTTGGGTGATGTCACTGAAGAGGAACACTGCAGTCTGAGGATCCAAATATCCGAAGCGGTGAACCAGCCATCCGACACAGAGACCCCAGGAATGTGAACTTTCACATCCAGATGTGAATAAAAACTGCTCCAAATGCAGATGTAAAAAATATAAGAGATGCTATCTAAGAGTAATCCATTTAATAAAAAAAATTCCAGTCAAGTATCATAAAAAACAGGCGCTAATACGCGCTAATGGTATCAGATTAAAAAGTCGGACTGCAATGCAGTACCGACACATACAGTCCAGCAGCGGGTGACGTCCGCAACGTAGCTCCTCCCCCCGTACATGGCGTTACGTCCTATTGGACTTCGCTGCCGGACTGTGTGTGTCGGTACTGCATTGCATTGGAATTTTTTTATTAAATGGATTACTCTTAGATAGCATCTCTTATATTTTTTACATCTGCATTTTGGTACGGTTGTTATTCACATCTGGATCTGGAAGTTCACATTCCGGGGGTCTCTGTGTCGGATGGCTGGTTCACCCCTTCGGATATTTGGATCCTCAGACTGCAGTGTTCCTCTTCAGTGACATCACCCAAGAGTATCATCATCCCCCTGGGGATACACGTGAGTTTGACCCCTGCTGTGCAGAGGTCCACTTTCTCTGGTAAGCGCAATTGGATACTGCATGCAAGATTGTTTTCCTTTGTCGGAAGTTATATGTGGACTTGTCCTGATTGAATATTGGGGAATTCGTTCATTTTTTAAATTGCGCTGCACTTACCCCCTTTAAACTGGACATGTCTGAATAGGTGAGAGGCCGGGACATTATAGTCAGCGGAGAGAGATGCAAAGGATTGCAGAGAACCATTAGTAACAATATGAGACATAAGCTTAATGCCATATTTGGCCCATGCCTGTGTGTCTAGCAAAGTAAATAAATGCTTCAGAGTGGAATTACGCCACAGAGGGGTATTTGGGGAAATAGTATCCTGCGGTATTGCTTTATATGTTAGCCCTGCTGTCCACGCCTTAAAAGTAGTGACCATGGAAGGGGTCAGGGGGGTAATGGGCTTTGAGACCTTGGAAAAGAAGGTGTTGTAGGGCCGCCAAGGAGTGTAGCACAGCCGCCTCCAAAATTGTGGAAGTGTTATATCTGTCATGGCACAACCACCACCTAGCAGTGACCAGCTGCAACGCCAAGTAGTAATTGTAACAGTCCGGGAAAAGTTGTCAATTTGTACCGTGGTGGAGGAGAACCCCATATGAAGGAAGAAAAAAGTTGGTTTAATTGTAGAAGAAAAGATCTTGGGATCCATTGGGGCAACTGTCTAAAAAAACTTTATGCTCCCCAATAGGGATAAAATGTATGTTTTCCTATGCTTTCAGCTGAATTTTTTTTAGCCTGGTACACTAAAAGGAGATTGAGTTTAAGGTAATCAGCAGCGCACCGAGATACAATCACCCACAGATATTTAAATTGTTCTACCCACTGCAACTGCAATGTTGATGGAGCAGTTTTTTTGAGCCCCGTAATGGAATGGAACGCTTCCAGAGTTTGGAGGGACCATTTAAAAACAATAACAAACCATCCGCATATAGAGCTACCCTCTCCTCCAGCCAGGCAATTCTCCAACCACGAATGAGTGGGGACACCCATAGGGCCTCAGCCACCGGCTCCATCACAATTGCAAAAAGGGCTGGAGAGAGAGGGCAGCCCTGCCTGGTACCTCTATACAGGGCAAATTTTGCTGACAGGCCTTCACCTTATTACTGCTGTAGGTTTCTGGTAGATTGTTTACCACCTTATAAAAAGAAGGGGGAAACCCATTCTCCTTAATACTTCCCACAAATAATGCCACTCAATGGTATCAAAAGTCTTCTCTAAGTCTAGGGAGGAAACCACTCTGGAGCCGGCATTAGTGTGTGGGGCGTTTATATTTGTAAATAGTCTCCGTAAATTTGTGGCTCTATGAGCCATGAACCAAGTTTGATCCGCATCTATAACCGAATGTAAAAGAGTAAATGATCTGCAGGTAAGAGTTTTGGTAAATATATTTCAATTCAATAAGGCGATAAGCCTGTAGGAAGCGCAAGCAGTGGGATCTTCAGGGGATTTATAAATAAGGATTATATGGGCCTCGCTCATGGAAGGTGGAAGCTTATCCTCTGCTAAACATTGTGTAAAGTGGGACGCCAGGAGCGGGGCAAGAAGGTCTCCATTGATTTTGTAAAATTCTATTGGTAGACCATCAGGGCCAGGTGCCTTCCCATTAGAAAAGGACTGTATGTACTACACAAACCTCATCCGGAAAGATGGGGCGCACTAGGATCGAACGTTCCTCATCAGAGAGCCAGCCAAGGGCCACAGTATCTAATGGGGATGTAAGGCCTAGTGGATCAACGTTCGGTGGCAGGGAGGAAGTATACAATTTAGTGTAGTACCATCTAAATTTCTCTAGAATATCCTCTGAAGAGGTAAGTTTATTGTCTGTATGGGACTTAACTTCTGGAATTAGCATGCAGGGAGCATCATGTTGAGACAACAGTGCTAGAAACCGACCATTCTTGTCCCCTTGCTCAAAGAATGTTTGTCTACCTTTAAATAGATTCAATCTATTAATTCAAAATGTAGTTCTCTTTTAGCTGATTCAAGAGAGTCAAAGCTATCAGCGCCAGGGCTAGAATTATAACAACTGGCTTGCTCAAGTACCTTTTCCTGCAAGGACTGCACCTCAGGTCTGGAAGAGATATAGTGGCGTCTCGTAAAGGCTTTAAAAGCATCCCATTCTATGTCCGGAGAGCATATTCCCCCATTAATATCCCAATATTATTGCAAGATGGGGGTGGGTGTCTTCTCAGAAATATCTGAGTGGGAAACCCAGTAAGCTCCTAAGCACCACAAGGCCCCAATAGGCATGTTTTTTTTTTACTTACACATTTTCACCTGGTGATCCGGCCAGTAAGTCTGTTACTTTTCAACTTCCTTTAACCACTTAAGCCCCGGACCATTTGGCTGGCCAAAGACCAGAGTACGTTTTGCGATTCGGCACTGCATCGCTTTAACTGACAATTGCGCGGTCGTGCGACGTGGCTCCCAAACAAAATTGACGTCCTTTTTTTCCCACAAATAGAGCTTGCTTTTGGTGGTATTTGATCACCTCTGCGGTTTTTATTTTTTGTACTATAAACAAAAAAAGAGCGACAATTTTGAAAAAAGCTATATTTTTTACTTTTTGCTATAATAAATATCCCCCAAAAATATATAAAAAAACATTTTTTTCCCTCAGTTTAGGCCGATATGTATTCTTCTACATATTTTTGGTAAAAAAAAAAAAATCGCAATAAGCGTTCATTGATTGGTTTGCGCAAAAGTTATAGTGTCTACAAAATAGGGGATAGTTTTATGACACTTTTATTAATAATTTTTTTTTACTAGTAATGGTGGCAATCAGCGATTTTTATCTTGACTAAAACATTACGGCAGACAGATCGGACACTTTTGGCACTATTTTGGGACCATTCACATTTATACAGCGATCAGTGCGATTAAAAATGCATCGATTACTGTGTAAATGTGACTGGCAGTGAAGGGGTTAACCACTGGGTGGCGTTGTAGGGGTTAGGTGTGTCCTAGGGAGTGATTCTAACTGTGGGAGGGATGGGCTATGTGTGACACGAGATTGATCATCGCTCCCGATTACAGGAAGCTGTGATCAGTGTCAGTGTTAGTGTCACTAGGCAGAACAGGGAAATGCTTGTTTACATTAGCATCTCCCCGTTCTTCCTCTCCGTGAGACGATCGCGGGTATCCCCGCAGACATTGAGTCCACGGGACCCATGATCACGCTCACAGAGCTCCCGGCGGCGCGTGTAGTCAAAGTGGCAGTTATGCCCCTTTCACACTTGTGCGACTCGTACCCCATGGTTTCCAATCAGTACCATTCATATCTTCAAGTCACGCTGACTTCAAAGTAGTCCCTGCACTACTTTGGTCTGACTTTGATATGAGTTGAGGTTAGTAGGCCTCAAGTTTATACAGGCATTCCCTGAAATCGCGGCAAAATCGCATGCAAAATCCCGAAACTTTCAAGTCACGGTAGTGTGAAAGGGGCCTTAGAAGGATGGAGCAGACCATTTAAGGAAGAATTTCATGGATGGATATTTTATACATAAACTGGACCAAAGTAACTATGTATATACTGTACTTTACCTGGCCAATGCTCCTGGAAGCTGGAAATCACTGCTTTCATGTCCTGTGCTGAGCGGCTGACCTGTTGCATTCTGAACATGGGAGATCGGCCGCTTGGCATGGGCATCAATCAGAAGCATCAATCTGGAAGCAGAGAGATGGGTACATATTGATAATAATAAAGAGGAATGTTTTTGAGATATCTGGTCTGGTTGGATGTACTACTCAACAAACTTTTCTGACCATTTCCTTGTCTTCATATCTTTCCTTTGATTAGATCTATATCTGGAGTCCCTGTAGGGACACCTTTCCTTTGCAAGCAACTACCCATTGCCCTTGGTTAACTTATTTCCCACTAGATATCAGACAACTGATAGGGTAATTGCAAGACCCTTAATTCTCATGTACTACACTGGTTTTTGAAGTTTTATTGTTTTTGTTTACCATCTCTGTTCTCTTAAGATTTGTAGCTAACCATTCATACTTTTGGATTACCGATTGTAACCACGGAGTCATACCATATATACTATGCTAAGACTGGAGTGCCTTGCCTCGCTTAATTTGCCTGTATCGACGCTTGTATTAACCTTACAATCACCATGCCTAGGGCCTACATTATGGGGCAGCCCAGCAAGTTGCACCTGTATAATACTGGTTACCTGTCATCTGTATCTCTATGTGAAATATGGTATTATTGATATTTAATGTATCCACAATACTTTGGTATCTTCTGATTGTTGAAGATGTCTGTTGCTGTATTTTCTTTTTGTTTATGTAAAATCTCAATAAAAAGGGACTATACCAAAAAATGCAGATTTGCAGAAAAAAAGCATCATGATAAGATAAACTCTGGCTGTTACTACAGGTGGCTAGTTGATTTTCTCCTAAAACTGTGTATGTTAGCAGGAAAAGTTGAAACAAAGCATTCCAGACCACGTTTATCACATGAGTTGGTAACTATAAAGCAGTTAACCCTTATACTCCTTATCGAGCTTAACAATCACATCTCTGCTGTTAAAGCATGCAGAAAATCAGGATTACAAATATGTGCCATTTGTGGCAAAGTCCTAGATATAAAAAGGACATGTTAAAAATCAACATGTTGATTTTAAAATCAAGGTTATTATCAAAGTAAGTGCTTTTTACACAAAAGATTAAAAGTAAAAGCTTTTTACACAAAGGATTAAAACTGGGGAACTTGACTGTATACCTGCAAATAACTCACGCTCATATGCAGGGTGGATTGGATGATCCCAGGTTTAGGCTGGGATCAGACTTGGTGTGCCATGTTAATGTGTGTTGAGTTAAGGCAGCTTAGTCACTTTGAATAGGCTGCCAGCAAAACCCCAGCATGGTCAAAACTTTACCTGGTGCTTTTTTTTTAATGCCACACTGTTGTGTTGCTTTGGTGCTCCATTAAAAATGTATGGCACAGCAACACACCAACATGTGCGTAGTACAGCACCACATGCTACTGCAATGAAAAGATGTGATTAAGGCATCATGCAAACAAGTGCTTATTGAAGCATTTGCACCGTTTTCCACAGAGCCTTAATACAGAACTTCAATGCATATGGAAGGTCCATTATACTGCCGGTTTCCCTGGTAGAAAAGTGGACCTTTTTATGGATGGTCCACTGAAAAATGCCTCTGAAAAAGTCTTCAGCATTAGTCACCTTCAAAAGTCCATTTAAATGGACTTGTCTCATACCTAGAACTGTGGTTCCTCCTGCTGGCTTCCATGTCACTGCAGGACACAGTAGTTACATAGCGCCAGCAAGTGGTATCACTGAGCACAGCAGGGAACCAGGCATTTGACACACCTGGATGTGTGTCAGATGTGAAGCCTCTGCCAGCCTTTGAGACATCTACTTCAATGATCATCTGTATTAGGGATGAGTTGAACACCCCCTGGTTTGGTTCGCGGCAGAACATGCAAACTGACAAAAAGTTTGTGCGAACACCGTTAAAGTCTATGGGACCCGAACGTGAAAAATCAAAATTGCTAATTTTAAAGGCTACAATGCAAGTTGTTGTCATAAAAAGTGTTTGGGGACCTGGGTCCTGCCCCAGGGGACATGTATCAAATCAAAAAAAAGTTTTAAAAACTGCAGTTTTTTTTGAGAGCAGTGATTTTAATAATGCTTAAAGTGAAACAATAAAAGTGAAATATTCCTTTAAATATCGTGCCTGGGGGGTGACTATAGTATGCCTGTAAAATGGCGCATTTTTCCCGTGTTTAGAACAGTCCCTGCAGCAAAATGACATTTCTAAAGGAATAAAAAAGTCATTTAAAACTGCTTGCGGCTGTAATGTATTGTCGGGTCAAACAGCATGGGCCCCCTCAGCCTATTACCAGGCCCTTTGGGTCTGGTATGGATATTAAGGGGAACCCCGCACCCAAATTAATGGGGCCCCAAGGCCCTATATACTCTGAACAGCAGTATACAAGCGGTCCCCGGGTTACAAACAAGATAGGAACTGTAGGTTGAATCTGTTTGTAATTTGGAACAGGTACATGTAGCTCCAGCCAAAAAATCTATTTTTAACCACTTGCCGACCGCCTAACGCAGATATACTGCGGCAGAGTGGCACGGACAGGCAAAATCACGTACCCGTACGTGATCTGCCTTCCGCGGGTGGGGGGTCCGATCGGACCCCCCCCCGGTGCCATAGACGGTCGGCTCTCGTTCGCGGGCGATGGGAGGTGAGGGGGAGGCCATCCATTGATGGCCACCCCCTCCCGATCGCTCCCGGCGAATGAAAATGCTTCCTTTCCCTCTGTAATGTAAACAGAGGGAAAGGAAGTGATGTCATCTCTCCTCGAGTCGGTCTTTTCGTCCGGCGCAGAGGAGAGAAGACATCCAAGTAAGTGCACCAACACTACACTAACAGTAGAACACGCAGGCACACTTTTCACCCCCCTGTCACCCCCCGATCACCCCCTGATCACCCCCCTGTACCCCCTGTCACTCTGACACCAATAGCAGTGTTTTTTTTTTTTTTGCATTGGTGTCAGTTTGTCAGTTATAAGTGTTAGGGCAGTTAGGTTAGCCCCCTTTAGGTCTAGGGTACCCCCCCTTAGGTCCAGGGTACCCCCTAACCCCCCCCTAATAAAAGTTAACCCCTTGATTACCCCCCGTCACCAGTGTTGCTAAGCGATCGTTTTTCTGATCGCTGTATTAGTGACACAGGTGACGCTAGTTAGGGAGGTGAGTATATAGGTTTGCTGTCAGTGTTTTATAGCGACAGGGACCCCCATATACTACCTGCTAAAGGTTTTAACCCCCTGATTGCCCCCTAGTTAACCCTTTCACCAGCGATCGCCGTATAAGTGTTACGGGTGACGCTGGTTAGATAGTTTGTTTTTTGTAGTTTATTATAGTTTATTACAGTTTATTATAGTTTATTATAGTTTTAGGGCACCCGCCGTTTATTACCTTATAAAGGTTTAACCCCCTAATTGCCCGGCGGTGATAGAAGTTAAGTTTTTAGGATCTGATAAGGTCTGCGTCGCCCCAGGCAGCGTCAGGTTAGCGCTAGTACCGCTAAAACCCACGCACGCAGCATACACTTCCCTTAGTGCTATAGTATCTGAACGGATCGATATCTGATCCGATCAGATCTATACTCCCCAGCAGTTTAGGGTTCCCTGAAACGCAGTGTTAGCGGGATCAGCCCAGATACCTGCTAGCACCTGCGTTTTGCCTCTGCGCCCAGCCCAGCCCAGCCCACCCAAGTGCAGTATCGATCGATAACTGACACTTACAAAACACTAAGCACACAACTGCAGCGGTCGCAGAGTCAGGCCTGATCCCTGCGATCGCTAACAGTTTTTTGGTAGCGTTTTGATAGTCGCTAACAGTCAGGAGCTTTTTTGCCTGTGAGTCTCACTAGTGTACCCCTAAATTTAGAGGCCAAAATGGCAAATCCAAGGTACACTAGTGAAGAGGCCTACAGGATTCTGAGTATGACAGATAGTGAAGAGGAAGTCACTCATCTGTCAAGTTCAGGCTCAGAATACGAACCTGTAGAGGACAGCGGCTCCATGACAGATAGCTCTGACGACGGAGTTGTGGTCCCTGCTAGGGTCAGGCGTACCAGACCCCGAACTTATGCTGTCCTTGAAGTGCATGAACCGCAGGGCTCTCGTATGGAGCAGAGCAGTACTAGCGCCGCTACTCCTTCTGGTGAACTGGCAAGCACCAGCGGCCTAGTACACCCTGGTCGTACATCCAGCACTGCAGTATCACGTGGTGACGTGGCGAGTCCCATAAGTGCAGTTCAAGCTGGCGAGGTGGCAAGCAGTAGTAGTGTCCCGCTGCCACCAAGAAGACAAAGACAGGCCCGTCGTGCCCATAGTGCCCTTCCTGCTGCATTGGCCAATCCGAATTGGGAACCTTCCACTTCTGCAGCACCCGTACTTCCCCCTTTCACTGGCCAACCCGGAATTCAGGTGGAAACAGTTGACTTTACGCCACTCGATTTTTATTCGCTGTTTTTCACCGAAGATCTCTATAGATCTATTGTGGACCAAAGCAATTTGTACGCTGGTCAACACATCGCCACTATTCCCCAGTCCACCCTTGCCAGAGATTGGAGACCAATTACGGTCTCCGAATTTAAGACCTTTCTGGGCCTTTCCCTCCTCATGGGCATAACCAAAAAGAGTGAGTTGCGGTCATATTGGTCCACTGACCCAATTCACCATATGCCCGTGTTCTCTGCCTCCATGACCAGGGCACGATACGAGCAGATTTTGCGGTTCATGCATTTCAACAACAATGAACTCTGTCGTCCTCGTGGAGACCCTGCATACGATCGGCTCTACAAAATTCGGCCCCTCGTAAACCACTTCAACCAACGTTTTGCAGACTTGTTTACCCCCCATCAAGTTGTCTGCGTTGATGAGTCCCTGATTAAGTTTTCTGGCCGCTTGTCCTTCAAACAGTACCTTCCCAGCAAGCGTGCCAGATACGGGGTCAAGATGTATAAGCTCTGTGACAGGGCCACAGGCTATACATGTAGATTTATGGTTTACGAGGGCAAAGATAGTCACGTAGAGCCGATAAACTGCCCTGACTACATAGGAAGCGCTGGCAAGATAGTGTGGGACTTGGTGTCACCCTTATTCGGAAAGGGGTACCACTTGTACGTGGACAATTATTATACGAGCGTGCCACTTTTTAGTCACTTGTTTGATCATCAGATTGGAGCATGTGGCACCGTGCGACCTAATCGCCGGGGCTTTCCCCAGCGGCTTGTAGAGTCCCGTCTTAGGCTGGGGGAGAGAGCCTGCTTGCAGTATAATAATTTGCTCGCTATGAAGTGGAGGGATAAGAAGAATGTTTTCGTTCTCACCTCCCTTCATGCAGACACGACGACCCAAATTCCTACGGCGACTGGTGTTGTGGAGAAACCCCTCTGTGTCCACGAATACAACCTTAATATGGGAGGGGTGGACCTCAACGACCAGTTGTTGGCGCCGTACTTAGTTGCCCGTAAGGCCAGACGCTGGTACAAAAAAGTGTCTGTTTACTTATTTCAATTGGCTTTGCTGAATGCTCATGTGCTATACAGAGCTTCAGGACGGACTGGATCCTTCCTTAAATTCCAGGAAGAGATCGTCAGAGCCCTTCTGTATCCAGATGGTGCTCCACCTCACCTTCCCAATCCAAATGCAGTAAGCCGGCTGCATGGGAGGCATTTTCCTTATGTCCTCCAGAGTACCCCTACCCAACGAGCCCCCCAAAAAAGATGTCGTGTCTGCAGCAAGCGCGGATTTAGGCGTGACACCCGGTATTGTTGTCCCTCCTGTCCTGACAATCCTGGTCTATGCATTGGTGAATGTTTTGAACGCTACCATACACTAGTGGAGTATTAGCGTAGGGTTCAGCACGGCACAGACTAGGCACACTAACACAGGGTCTCCCAAGATGCCATCGCATTTTGAGAGACCCAAACCTGGTACAGTTACAGTTAAAAGTTAAAGTTACTAAAAAAAGTGTTAAAAAAAAAAAAAAAAATACAAAAAAAATAAAAAAATAAAAATACAAAAAAAATATAAAATAAAAAAACCAAAAATAGTTGTCGTTTTATTGTTCTCTCTCTCTATTCTCTCTCTATTGTTCTGCTCTTTTCTATTGTATTCTATACTGCAATGTTTTATTGTTATGTTTTTATCAGGTTTGCTTTATAGGTATGCAATTTTTTTATATTTTTTTATTGTTAACCACTTTTTTGTTTTCAGGTACGCCATTCAGCTGCAGAGCGGATTTATTTATCTTGACAGCAACAGCGTTTGCTCCCACGATATATAAAGCCGTGACTCCAGCGCTGTCGGAGGTGATTTCACCACCACAGTTCCATACTTCAGCATATATGCCGAAGCGTGGGGGCAGTAGTGGGTGGAGGAGCAATTTGCTCCTGCCTTTTGCGGGAGGATGCCCCCATGCTTCGGCATATATATATTTTAGGTAGGCACAGGTTGCGTTAAATGTTTTATTTTTTACTATGTTTTTTTTGTATTTGCTTTGCAGGTATGGTAAGGTATACTGTTATACTGTAATGTTACTTTGTTTTTTTGTTAACCATCATTTGCTTAGCAGGTACGCCATTCAGTTGCAGCGCGGATTTATTTATCTTGACAGCAAAAGCGTTTGCTCCCACGATATATAAAGCCGTGACTCCAGCGCTGTCGGAGGTGATTTCACCACCACAGTTCCATACTTCAGCATATATGCCGAAGCGTGGGGGCAGTAGTGGGTGGAGGAGCAATTTGCTCCTGCCTTTTGCGGGAGGATGCCCCCATGCTTCGGCATATATATATTTTAGGTAGGCACAGGTTGCGTTAAATGTTTTATTTTTTACTATGTTTTTTTTTGTATTTGCTTTGCAGGTATGGTAAGGTATACTGTTATACTGTAATGTTACTTTGTTTTTTTGTTAACCATCATTTGCTTAGCAGGTACGCCATGCAGTTGCAGCGCGGATTTATTTATCTTGACAGCAAAAGCGTTTGCTCCCACGATATATAAAGCCGTGACTCCAGCGCTGTCGGAGGTGATTTCACCACCACAGTTCCATACTTCAGCATATATGCCGAAGCGTGGGGGCAGTAGTGGGTGGAGGAGCAATTTGCTCCTGCCTTTTGCGGGAGGATGCCCCCATGCTTCGGCATATATAAATGGTGCATGTATGCCCATCATTAGAAGTGGGCGGATGAAGGGAGGTATTCTAATGGTGGGCATACCCACCGATCAATATCTTTTTTTCGTTCAGCCCACAGGCTGCATGAAAAAAAAGTTTACAATACAAGGACCAGCAACGTACTGGTATGTTGCTGGACTTTGAGTGGTTATACCAGAATGATGCCTGCAGGTTTAGGTATCATCTTGGTATCATTCTTTTCAGCCAGCGGTCGGCTTTCATGTAAAAGCAATCCTAGCGGCTAATTAGCCTCTAGACTGCTTTTACAAGCAGTGGGAGGGATTCCCCCCCCCCCCCCCCACCGTCTTCCATGTTTTTCTCTGGCTCTCCTGTCCCAACAGGGAACCTGAGAATGCAGCCGGTGATTCGGCCAGCTGACCATAGAGCTGATCAGAGACCAGAATGGCTCCAATCATCTCTATGGCCTAAGAAACCGGAAGCTACGAGCATTTCATGACTTAGATTTCGCCGGATGTAAACAGCGCCATTGGAAAATTGGGAAAGCATTTTATCACACCGATCTTGGTGTGGTCAGATACTTTGAGGGCAGAGGAGAGATCTAGGGTCTAATAGACCCCAATTTTTTCAAAAAAGAGTACCTGTCACTACCTATTGCTATCATAGGGGATATTTACATTCCCTGAGATAACAATAAAAAAGATAAAAAAAAAAAAAAAATGAAAGGAACAGTTTAAAAATAAGATAAAAAATCAAAAAATTAATAAAAAAAAAAAAAAAAAAAAAAAAAAGCACCCCTGTCCCCCCCTGCTCTCGCGCAAAGGCGAACGCAAGCGTCGGTCTGGCGTCAAATGTAAACAGCAATTGCCCCATGCATGTGAGGTATCACCGCGAAGGTCAGATCGAGGGCAGTAATTTTAGCAGTAGACCTCCTCTGTAAATCTAAAGTGGTAACCTGTAAAGGCTTTTAAAGGCTTTTTAAAATGTATTTAGTTTTTCGCCACTGCACGTTTGTGCGCAATTTAAAAGCATGTCATGTTTGGTATCCATGTACTCGGCCTAAGATCATCTTTTTTATTTCATCAAACATTTGGGCAATATAGTGTGTTTTAGTGCATTAAAATTTTAAAAAGTGTGTTTTTTCCCCAAAAAATGCGTTTGAAAAATCGCTGCGCAAATACTGTGTGAAAAAAAAAAATGAAACACCCACCATTTTAATCTGTAGGGCATTTGCTTTAAAAAAATATATAATGTTTGGGGGTTCAAAGTAATTTTCTTGCAAAAAAAAATTATTTTTTTATGTAAACAACAAGTGTCAGAAAGGGCTTTGTCTTCAAGTGCTTAGAAGAGTGGGTGATGTGTGACATAAGCTTCTAAATGTTGTGCATAAAATGCCAGGACAGTTCAAAACCCCCCCAAATGACCCCATTTTGGAAAGTAGACACCCCAAGCTATTTGCTGAGAGGCATGTTGAGTCCATGGAATATTTTATATTGTGACACAAGTTGCGGGAAAAAGACAATTTTTTTTTTTTTTTTTTTTTTTTTGCACAAAGTTGTCACTAAATGATATATTGCTCAAACATGCCATGGGAATATGTGAAATTACACCCCAAAATACATTCTGCTGCTTCTCCTGAGTACGGGGATACCACATGTGTGAGACTTTTTGGGAGCCTAGCCGCGCACGGGACCCCGAAAACCAAGCACCGCCTTCAGGCTTTCTAAGGGCGTAAATTTTTGATTTCACTCTTCACTGCCTATCACAGTTTCGGAGGCCATGGAATGCCCAGGTGGCACAAACCCCCCCCAAATGACCCCATTTTGGAAAGTAGACACCCCAAGCTATTTGCTGAGAGGTATAGTGAGTATTTTGCAGACCTCACTTTTTGTCACAAAGTTTTGAAAATTGAAAAAAGAAAAAAAAAATATGTTTTTATTGTCTTTCTTCATTTTCAAAAACAAATGAGAGCTGCAAAATACTCACCATGCCTCTCAGCAAATAGCTTGGGGTGTCTACTTTCCAAAATGGGGTCATTTTGGGGGGTTTTGTGCTATCTTGGCATTTTATGGCCTTCAAAACTGTGATGGGTAGTGAGGAGTAAAATCAAAAATTAACGCTCTTAGAAATCCTGAAGGCGGTGATTGGATTTTGGGGCCCGTATGAAGCTAGGCTCCCAAAAAGTGCCACTCATGTGGTATCCCCATACTCAGGAGAAGTAGCAGAATGTATTTTGGGGTGTAATTCCACATATGCCCATGGCATGTTTGAGCAATATATCATTTAGTGACAACTTTGTGAAAAAAAAAAAAAAAAAAAAAAAAAATTGTCACTTTCCCGCAACTTGTGTCAAAATATAAAATATTCCATGGACTCAACATGCCTCTCAGCAAATAGCTTGGGGTGTCTACTTTCCAAAATGGGGTCATTTGGGGGGGTTTTGTGCCATCTTGGGATTTTATGGCCTTCAAAACTGTGATAGGTAGTAAGGAGTGAAATCAAGAATTTATGCCCTTAGAAATCCTGAAGGCGGTGCTTGGTTTTCGGGGCCCCGTACGCGGCTAGGCTCCCAAAAAGTCCCACACATGTGGTATCCCCGTACTCAGGAGAAGCAGCTAAATGTATTTTGGGGTGCAATTCCACATATGCCCATGGCCTGTGTGAGCAATATATCATTTAGTGACAATTTTGTGCAAAAAAAAAAAAAATTGTCACATTCCCGCAACTTGTGTTAAAAAATAAAATATTCCATGGACTCAACATGCCTCTCAGCAAATAGCTTGGGGTGTCTACTTTCCAAAATGGGGTCATTTGGGGGGGTTTTGTGCCATCTTGGCATTTTATGGCCTTCAAAACCGTGATAGGTAGTGAGGAGTGAAATCAAAAATTTATGCCCTTAGAAATCCTGAAGGCGGTGCTTGGTTTTCAGGGCCTCGTACGCGGTTAGGCTCCCAAAAAGTCCCACACATGTGGTATCCCCGTACTCAGGAGAAGCAGCAGAATGTATTTTGGGGTGTAATTCCACATTTGCCCATGGCATGTTTGAGCAATATATCATTTAGTGACAACTTTGTGCAAAAAAAAAAAAAAAAAAAAAAAAATGGTCACTTTCCCGCAACTTGTGTCAAAATATAAAATATTCCATGGACTCAACATGCCTCTCAGCAAATAGCTTGGGGTGTCTACTTTCCAAAATGGGGTCATTTGGGGGGGTTTTGTGCCATCTTGGCATTTTATGGCCTTCAAAACTGTGATAGGTAGTGAGGTGTGAAATCAAAAATTTATGCCCTTTGAAATCCTGAAGGTGGTGCTTGGTTTTCGGGGCCCCGTACGCGGCTAGGCTCCCAAAAAGTCCCACACATGTGGTATCCCCGTACTCAGGAGAAGCAGCTAAATGTATTTTGGGGTGCAATTCCACATATGCCCATGGCCTGTGTGAGCAATATATCATTTAGTGACAACTTTGTGCAAAAAAAAAAAAAATTGTCACATTCCCGCAACTTGTGTCAAAAAATAAAATATTCCATGGACTCGACATGCCTCTCAGCAAATAGCTTGGGGTGTCTACTTTCCAAAATGGGGTCATTTGGGGGGGTTTTGTGCCATCTTGGCATTTTATGGCCTTCAAAACTGTGATAGGTAGTGAGGTGTGAAATCAAAAATTTATGCCCTTTGAAATCCTGAAGGCGGTGCTTGGTTTTCGGGGCCCCGTATGCGGCTAGGCTCCCAAAAAGTCCGACACATGTGGTATCCCCGTACTCAGGAGAAGCAGCTAAATGTATTTTGGGGTGCAATTCCACATATGCGCATGGCCTGTGTGAGAAATATATCATTTAGTGACAACTTTTTGTAATTTTTTTTTTTTTTTTTTTTTTTTGTCATTATTCAATCACTTGGGACAAAAAAAAAAAATATTCAATGGGTTCAACATGCCTCTCAGCAATTTCCTTGGGGTGTCTACTTTCCAAAATGGGGTCATTTGTGGGGGTTTTGTACTGCCCTGCCATTTAGCACCTCATGAAATGACATAGGCAGTCATAAAATAAAAGCTGTGTAAATTCCAGAAAATGTACCCTAGTTTGTAGACGCTATAACTTTTGCGCAAACCAATAAATATACGCTTATTGACATTTTTTTTACCAAAGACATGTGGCCGAATACATTTTGGCCTAAATGTATGACTAAAATTGAATTTATTGGATTTTTTTTATAACAAAAAGTAGAAAATATCATTTTTTTTCAAAATTTTCGGTCTTTTTCCGTTTATAGCGCAAAAAATAAAAACGGCAGAGGTGATCAAATACCATCAAAAGAAAGCTCTATTTGTGGGAAGAAAAGGACGCAAATTTCGTTTGGGTACACCATTGCATGACTGCGCAATTAACAGTTAAAGCGACGCAGTGCCGAATTGTAAAAAGTGCTCTGGTCAGGAAGGGGGTAAAACCTTCCGGGGCTGAAGTGGTTAAGCTTTTTGGATAACATAGGGAAGGGTTATCACCCCTGTAACATTTGTTTTGCTGTCTGTGCCCCCTGTTCAAAAGATTTCACCTCACTTTCCGTCCCAATGACAATTGGATGTTGAGAATTTTGAAAATTTAGGGAAACAAGGACTGTAACCCAGTAACCCAGTGGATGTTCTGTTGGAAAGGTCTCCAAGTCTGATCTTGCCCCTAGATATTCCTGCACCATGTAATTCAGACACTAGCGATGGTTGCTGGAACCGGATCAGACCTTGGCGCTGAGGACTGAAGAATTGTCTGAAGGCATCGGTCAGCCGGCCACCTTCTCCACCGTTCTTTCTGTGACCGAATGAAGCCTCAGCAACACGTTGTCCAGCACCAGGAAATTGTAACCTCCCAGGCTCTGGAAACGCATTGCACAAACCTTTCTGCAAGGCCTCCCGAAGATGTTTCATTCTCTGCTCCCTCTGCGAAGGCTGGATAAGTTCTGCAACCTTACCCTTGTAACGTGGATCAAGAAGGGTTGCCAGCCAGTAATAATCCCTCTCCTTGATCCTAGGATTCCTAGGGTCCTTTCACAGGCTTTGCAGGATCAGGGAGGCCATGCAGTGTACGTTTGCAGAGGCATTCGATCCTGAGTCCACTGGGTCACTAAGGATCACATGATCTGCAACCACCTCCTCCCAGCCACGTACAACTCCATGGATTTCTGGGGACTGAAAATGATCCCTTGAAGACTGCTGCTGATGCTGAGTGTTATCCTCCACCTCCATGCTGACACAATCCTCCTCCTCCTCTTCTTCTTCCTGTGTGATAGGCGGGCCCGCAGGAATACTATCTGGATAAAGGGGGCCTTGTGAGGTAAGGAAGTCCTCCTCTTCCTCCCGCTGTTCTGCCTCATGTGCCCTATCCATTATTCCACGAAGCGTGTGCTCCAACAGGAAGACAAGAGGGACAGTATCACTGAAGCATGCACTGTCACTGCTCACCATCCTCGTGGCCTCCTCAAATGGTGACAAAACAGTGGATGCATCCTTGATCAGTAGCCACTGGCGTGGTGAAAAAAAGCCAAGCTCCCCTGACCCTTGTGCCATACTCACACAGGTACTCATTGATGGCCCTCTGCTGCATGTGCAGCCGCTGCAGCATTACCAACGTTGAGTTCCACCTGGTGGGCATGTCACAAATGAGGTGGTTCTTGGGCAGGTTGCATTCCCTTTGAAGGTCAGCCAGCTGAGCACTCGCATTATATGACCGGCGGAAATGACCACAGACTTTCCTGGCCTGCCTCAGGAGATCCTGTAAGCCCGGGTACTTGCTCAAGAACCGTTGCACCAAATTCAGGACGTGAGCCAAACAGGGAACATGAGTCAAGTGTCCCTGTCGGAGGACGGAGAGAAGGTTGGCGCCATTGTCGCATACAACCATTCCTAGCTGAAGCTGACGTGGCGTCAACCACTTCTGAGCCTGCCCCTGCAGAGCTGACAGAATCTCTGCCCCAGGGTGGCTCTTGTCCCCTAAGCAGACCAACTCAAGCACCGCATGGCATCTTTTTGCATGAGTGATTGTGTAGCCCCTTGAATGCCTATGGAGCACCGCTGGTTCAGAGGACAAATCTGCAGAGAAAGAGGCCATAAAGGAAGAAGAAGAGGAGGGGGTGGAGGACAGAGCTGTGGCAGAATCACCACTAGCATTTTGGAGGCGTGGTGGCGGAACAAGCTCCAACAATACTGAACCCCTAATGTGCATCCTTCCCAGCTTCCAGCAGAGTTACCCAGTGCTCCATGAAAGAAAGGTAACGTCCCTTTCCATGCCTGCTGGACCATGAGCCAGCGGTAATATGCACCTTACTGCTGACCGCCCTGTCCAACGAGGCCAAGACATTGCCTTCCACATGCTGGTAGAGAGCCGGAATGGCCTTCCGTGAAAAGAAATGGCATTTGGGAACCTGCCACTAAGGTACCGCACATTCCACAAATTCACTAAAGGGGGCAGAGTCTACCAGCTGAAAAGGCAGCAGTTGTAGTGCTAGCAATTTGGCCAAGCTAGCATTCAGACGCTGAGCATGTGGATGGCTGGGACCAAATTTCTTTTGACGGTTTAGCAACTGGGGTAGGGAAATTTGCCTGCTAAAATTGGATGTTGGTTTACCGCTAGCATATTGGCCGCAAGTACTTGGGACACCTATTTCTATACCTTCATTCCTCTCAGTGCAGGTTTCTGAGAGAACTGGAGGTATAGTGGGGCTGGAGATCTCAGCTGATGAGGAGCAAGGAGAGGTCCGCCTTGTTCTTTGATCTGGGTCTTTTAAGTGCTGAGAAGGGCAGTCGCAGGGTTTCTGGTAAGCCTCCATTGTTTATTGAAAGGTGACGGGCAGCACAAGTGATGGAGAACACAGACCCAGGGTCTTGTACTGGAATTCTTCCGTTGGGACACCTTCACTTATGAACTTTTTTGTTGTCACATTTTGTGTTTTTATTATGCACATATTTTTTTCAACACAATAATTACGTAGAGATTACCTTTTCACTGGATGTTTTTTATTTCATTTTTGATCATGATTATTATATACACTTTACATTAGTGTAAACATACACATTATATTCAATATTGGTTTATTATCCGGTGCTGCACTCTTATTTATACATTTATCTCTTTGTGCCCTATATCAGAGTTATAGTGCCTAGCAGCAGGATATCTTTCACGGTTTATTTCAGTAATTTACATGTTTTATATTTATCACGCACCTAGCGCATTTCTTTATAATCTTTTAAGTGCTGTTGCCAACGGACTGCATGGAAGGTTGTCATATGTCTGGTCAAGCATGTGGTGCCCAAGCGACTGCTGTTTTGGCCACGCTTGATACACTTCAGACATATGTTGCAGACAGCAACAGTGCAATCTGCTGCACACGTGTCAAAAAAGGCCCACACCAAAGAACTTTTCAAAATATGCAGGGAGTCAGAAGCGCCCTGCACCTGCTTAGCTCTGCGGTGTGATGCAATAGGGTGGCTGCCCTTAAGCTGCCCCTAGAGGGCATCCTGCTTCATTGGAGATGTGCCTCCTCCTCCTCCTCCTCTCTTCTATCAGGCACCTTATCATCCCCTCCCTCCTCATCACTGGAGCAAACTTGACTGCCAGTTTCTTGTCCTTCTTGGGCACCCCCTCTCTCTAGGCTCATGTTACTTCCTTCCTCAACCTGGGTACCATCATCGGAGCCTTCAAATCGCTGCGCATCCTCCTGCAGCATGTACCCTACACTGTGGTCGATTAGTTCGGGGGACTCCTCCGTGCATGATGGTGGGGCTAGGGAAGGAGTGACTGTTGACATGGAGCCAATGAAATAGGCTGCTTTGGCAGCTGCATTGGCAGGCAAACTACTCTGAGCCTGGGTGACAGAGGATGAGGAGGATGAGGACGGCTTTGTTATCCATTCCACCAATACTTCTGCATGTTGTGGCTCAATAACACGGCCAGCTGCAGAAAAATGGGACAAGCGTGCCACGACTAGCACTGTTGACTGTAGGCACAGAGCCTGCTTGCTCTCTTTTAGTGGCCTGTGAGCGTCTACCTCTCCTTGGTGGCCTTCCGGACATGCTGTAAATTTTGTTCAGCAAAACCACACTACACTGTATTGTGTACTGTGTACAACACCAGAAAAGTAGTAGCAATTGCACTATGAGTGTACAGTACTGTGTACACCACCAGAAGTGTAATAACAACTATGGGTGCACTGTATTGTGTACTGTGTATACCACCAGAAAAGCAGTAGCAACTGCACTATGGGTGCACGGTACTGTGTACACCACCAGAAGTGTAATAACAACTATGGGTGCACTGTATTGTGTAGTGTGTATACCACCAGAAAAGTAGTAGCAACTGCACTATGGGTGCACGGTACTGTGTACAATGGCTGAAGTATATTAGAAAAAATACACCAAGAATGGCCTGCAGTCAGATATAGGCTTGGCTACACTGGATGCAGTATATATATAGTGGGGACAGAAAGTATTCAGACCCCCTTAAATTTTTCACTCTGTTATATTGCAGCCATTTGCTAAAATCATTTAGGTCAATTTTTTTTCCTCGTTAATGTACACACAGCACCCCATATTGACAGAAAAACACAGAATTGTTGACATTTTTCCAGATTTATTAAAAAAGAAAAACTGAAATATCACATGCTCCTAAGTATTCAGACCCTTTGCTCAGTATTTAGTAGAAGCACCCTTTTGATCTAATACAGCCATGAGTCTTTTTGGGAAAGATGCAACAGGTTTTTCACACCTGGATTTGGGGATCCTCTGCCATTCCTCCTTGCAGATTCTCTCCAGTTCTATCGGGTTGGATGGCAAACGTTGGTGGACAGCCATTTTTAGGTCTCTAAAGAGATGCTCAATTGGGTTTAAGTCAGGGTTCTGGCTGGGCCATTCAAGAACAGTCACAGAGTTGTTGTGAAGCCACTCCTTCGTTATTTTAGCTGTGTGCTTTGGGTCATTGTCTTGTTAGAAGGTAAACCTTTGGCCCAGTCTGAGGTCCTGAGCACTCTGGAGAAGGTTTTCATCCAGGATATCCCTGTACTTGGCCGCATTCATCTTTCCCTCGATTGCAACCAGTCGTCCTGTCCCTGCAGCTAAAAAACACCTCCACAGCGTGATGCTGCCACCACCATGCTTCACTGTTGGGACTGTATTGGACAGGGGATGAGCAGTGCCTGTTTTCCTCCACACATACCGCTTAGAATTAAGGCCAAAAAGTTCTATCTTGGTCTCATGAGACCAGAGAATCTTATTTCTCACCATCTTGGAGTCTTTCAGGTGTTTTTTTAGCAAACTCCATGCAGGCTTTCATGTGTCTTGCACTGAGGAGAGGCTTCTGTCGGGCCACTCTGCCATAAAGCCCCGACTGGTGGAGAGCTGCAGTTATGGTTGACTTTCTACAACTTCCTCCCATCTGCATCTCTGGAGCTCAGCCACAGTGATCTTTGGGTTCTTCTTTACCTCTCTCGCCAAGGCTTTTCTCCCCCGATAGTTCAGTTTGGCCGGACGGCCAGCTCTAGGAAGGGTTCTGGTCATCCCAAATGTCTTCTATTTAAGGATTATGGAGGCCACTGTGCTCTTAGGAACCTTAAGTGCAGCAGAAAGTTTTTGTAACCTTGGCCAGATCTGTGCCTTGCCACAGTTTTGTCTCTGAGCTCTTCAGGCAGTTCCTTTGACCTCATGATTTTCATTTGCTCTGACATGCACTGTGAGCTGTAAGGTCTTATATAGACAGGTGTGTGGCTTTCCTAATCAAGTCCAATCAGTATAATCAAACACAGCTAGACTCAAATGAAGGTGTAGAACATCTCAAGGATGAACAGAAGAAATGGACAGCACCTGAGTTAAATGTATGAGTGTCACAGCAAAGGGTCTGAATACTTAGGACCATGTGATATTTCAGTTTTTCTTTTTTAATAAATCTGCAAAAATGTCAACAATTCTGTGTTTTTCTGTCAATATGGGGTGCTTTGTGTACATTAATGAGGAAAAAACTGAACTTAAATGGCTGCAATATAACAAAGAGTGAAAAATATAAGGGGGTCTGAATACTTTCCGTCCCCACTGTGTATATATATATATATATACACATACACACACACATATACATACACATACACACACACACAAGACTGACTGTATATATATATATATATATATATATTAAATACACTGCAGATAACTGAGTAACCTGCCTGCCTGCTCAATCTAAATCACACTCTCTCTCTCCGTCCACGCCAACAACACACTACACAGGGCCACTGTGCAGGCAGCCTTATATAGTGTGGGGTGTGGACTTAGTCCCCCTGAGCCATAATTGGCCAAATTCACCCTGCCGTTTGCCAATTATGGCTCTCTTAGCTGAGGGCGCTGGGATTGGCCAAAGCATGCAGGTCATGGTGCATGCTTTGGCCAATCATCATACAGCAATGCACTGCGATCTCGCAGTGCATTATGGGGCGTTACGCGGCGCTCGAATTTGCCGCGAACGCACCATAATGTTCGTTTTTCGATGAACGGGCGAACACCCAATGTTCGAGTCGAACTCATGTTCGACCCGAATATAAAGCTCATCCCTATTAAAGAGTAAAAATGATCTCGACTCATGTCCTGATTATATTAATAATAAAAAACCTTCAATCATGCAGCTGCAGACCATGGGCCCTAAAGTGAAATTAGTGGGCTTTCGGTAGCTTCCAGACCAGAATAATGCTGTGGTTCTAGTCATCAATCTAATAGCAAGTACTGAGCAGAGAGGCAAAACTGGACGTGATTTTGCTCCGAACTCATCAGTACAACTATTTGGAGGCTTGGGCCTGAACCGGATCTAGATTCCATGTGAGGAGTGCCCCTTCATTTCTCTGTCTCCCAATACCTTCCAAGTCACATGTAAATTGACAAAGTGTCATACCTTGGAGTAAGCGAGACAGTGTACCTCCGCCGCTGGATGGCCTGGGGAGCACCCCCTCCCCGCTGATATGCCGTAATGACAGAGCCCCCCTGCGGACAGCCTAGCGCTGGCCATAGACCCCCCACCAGACGATACCTGAGCCCTGAAAGGGAGACACCTGTTTCCTGCTTCCACCGCACGTCCACCCTGCGCCGCCGAAAACTGTAAATGACATCAGCTGGTTGCCCGGAAATGACGCAAAGCATCGAAAGTGTCACTATGAGAGGGAAGGCCGACAGGAGAAAGAAGGAGGAGGGTGGGTTTAAAGAGGAGATCCACTTAAACAAAAAATATTAAAAGCCAGCAGCTACAAATACTGCAGCTTCTGACATTTAATAAATGGACTGTCAGGTCACCTAGAGACTGGGTGACAGATGCACACCGTTGGGATCAGGAGTGCACCACAAGGCAGTGGACCCTACGGCTGACTGCTGCGGATGGGAGTCCGGGTGGTAAGGAAGGCAGGGCCGCTGGGACACCAACACTGATCCCACCGGGGCTAGAGCGTAGGATTCCCTGGGGCGCGGAGTCTAAGAGCCAGCAGGTGTTCACCAGAGCCTCTAGAGGTGAGGATGGACTGGGCTGCAACTGGCTCCAGGTCGCGGCCCCCAGGGTCCCCCACCTCACACCCACAGTAGGCAACAGGAGGATAGGGATAGTAAAGGAATAAGCCAAGGTCAGGGCCACAAGCAGACAAGGAAAACAGAGTTCACGCCAAGGTTCAGGGTCACAGGCAAACAGGGATAGTCGGGGACACACGCCAGAGGTCAGGGTCACGAGCAGACAGGAATAGTAGAGAACACGCCAAAGTCGGTAACAGAAACAAACGTAGAGCACACGGCAGGCAGGAACAGGAAGCCAAACACACAAAGGTTGATCAGCAGGGCTGACCTGCAGTGCAGAGGTTAATATAGAGTTCTCTGATAGGAGCTGGGGTGGAGCTATGCTAGAGGAGAGGTAATAAAAGCAGTCAGGTGAGAGACAGCTGATCTTTGGAGATGAACACATGGAAACAGGTAAGCTGACAAACAACCTCTATTGCATAACCATGACATGGACACTTACCTGTCCCAGGGTCCAGCTATGTCGTCAGCCGAAGCCGATCGATTGCTCATCTCTCGGCTGTCCCCACCGCCATCCTCGGTCAGGGAATCAGGAAGTGAAGCATTGTGGCTTCACTGCCCGGTTCCCTACTGTGCATGCGCGAGTCGCACTGCGCGTCTACACTGTTCCTTGTTGTGTTGTGGGAACTGTGTATTTCCCAGAACACAATGGGGGTGGGCGGGCATTTGCGGCTAGCTATTCCCGGAAGTGGGTGCAGATACCTGTATTAATAAGTGGATATGTACAGCGCTGCGCTAGACCGAGGAAAACACTAGGATAGCAGCTAACACACCTGTAGACTCAAGGTAAAAAGTGACAAAAAATATATAAAAGTGTAGCGCTATAAACTAGCAAGCATATACATCAAAAAACTAAGTGCATACACACATTGAATAAAGTTTAAAGCAAACTAAATGTGACCATAAATATGGATTGCACAATATAAATATGCAGTGTTGATCTGCAAAAACAGTTAGGTAAAACAATGAATGGTAAACCTAATTGACAAAAAATAGAAATAATAATAATAATAAAAATAAAAGTTAGTTTCCAGGATCTGACAGGTACGTCGATACTGAGGGAACCACAGGTGAACAGAAGGTCTAAATTGGTGCCGGGGCTATCACCAGGAACATCAAGAGGCTTACCGGAAATTAATGACTTGAAATGACATATGTCATACAAGTCAAAAAAGGCTTGTTGACCACCCGGTCCGAACAATGTAACTTGTAAGATGTCGTCAGCATACAGTGGGAAGGGAGGGTGACATCACAGCTTCCACATCCATAAGCAATCCGGCATAGGCCAAACGAATAATTCAAATGCCATGCGAGAAGTAAGAAAACTCATAGCGTGATAACTGGTTTATTAAAATATTAAAAAACAAACTCACATATTGGAAGATCAAAAACAGCTTCGAACATCATATAGCGGCAATCGTGAGGGGTCCACCCGACATGTTTCAGCTAAGAAGCCGTCATCTGGGGTGTTTTCCTTTATAATCAATTCAGGTCTTTTGGAATCGTCACTGTTTTTATTACCAGTCACTGTTTATTTATTTTTTGTCAATTAGGTTTACCATTCATTGTTTTACCTAACTGTTTTTGCAGATCAACACTGCATATTTATATTGTGCAATCCATATTTATGGTCACATTTAGTTTGCTTTAAACTTTATTCAATGTGTGTATGCACTTAGTTTTTTGATCTATATGCTTGCTAGTTTATAGCGCTACACTTTTATATATTTTTAGATACCTGTATTATACAGGTATCTGCATATCTGCACCCCCCTCCCCCCTGAAAGGTGCCAATTGAGGCACCGGAGGGTGGGAGGAATCTGATGAGCGGAAGTTCCACTTTAGGGTGGGACCATGCTTTAAGTACAGCCCGACTCCTCCTACAAATTCAGGCAAACCTGCAGCCAGCCTTCAAATTTGCGCAGTGATGCATGGATGTGCAATTTCCAGGTAAAGTAGCACATTGCTGAATAGCAAAAAATGGCCTAGTCATGAAGGCAGTAAAACCCTCTGGAGGTTGAGTGGTTAAAAAAATGTGGAGGATGCCATTGCTGACTTCATGTTCTGCAAATTAGCATCCTGGCTGTTAGCATCCATAGAGTTAGCTGTCCCTAACCACGGGTAATCAGTCCATGTGAACGAGCAGGGCCATCTGATTCCCCCTGTATCGAATTGTATTGTAACTGTACTGTCTGTCCTCATGTTGTTGTGAAAACTGTTGGTGCTATATAAATCCTGACTAATAATAACCGTGCACAGATATGGCCACGGTTAGCCAGTCATTGCTTTGTACAGGCTGAGTAGCCTCAACTATCCACATCTACCTGTGAATCCAGCTGATGAATACGCTGGATTCCTGCCACAACTGACACTAAGATCCTGTGTGATTGATGCCTTACTCTGACCTAATTAATTTAGGACTTTAAGAATCAGCGATTCAGAACAAATCTGCTATAGCCACCGTCAGTAATTGAATGTAAAAAATCTGACAGGCTGTTTGTACCCAAGTCGATTGATGAATTGACTTGAGTACAGTCAGTCTACCCATACATGGATCAAACCTCGGCTGGTCTCTGCTAAACTGGCTACAATTCGATCCATGTATGGACGGCCTAAGTCTATGGTATGATAGTTCAACCTTAAAGATGCATTCGTAGGTGTGCCTGCGATTACATGTGAGAATCTCAGTCAGGGTTTCCGTGATTAGCTGTGATTAGGCAGCCCTGCAGAA
This sequence comes from Lithobates clamitans, assembly GCA_037952925.1. Classification (NCBI taxonomy): domain Eukaryota; kingdom Metazoa; phylum Chordata; class Amphibia; order Anura; family Ranidae; genus Lithobates; species Lithobates clamitans. The sequence goes on along the minus strand of JBBGZY010000552.1, from coordinate 4,901,549 downwards.
AGAAACCTGCCTACTCGCATGTAATCTCTCATGCTGCGAACACATGCAAGTGATTGGCCCTGGACGCAGACAGACCGCTTCCAGGGCCGATCAGTCGCTGCATGAGATCCAAAGGCTTCAATACTATCTGAGTCACTGACCTGGATCAGGTATGACAATTGGGGTCCTGACTTTCCTCAGAGTTCACAAGCTTATTCCAGGTCAGTGACTCAGAACGTACTGAGCTCAGGGACAGCCAAAGAGGGAGTATTTCTTGCAGCTCAGGTTTCCTATTATTCAGTTTATTGACTTGTATGATGACAGATACACAATTAAAATGCGAACACGTACTATGAAATTACAGATATGACATAATAATATGCAGGTCAGTAATAGTCTGACTACAGAGAAATCTTTTTCTTATATGTCTGTGAAATTTAGACATCTTTAGTTCTGCTTACATATAAAATTGTTAGACCTGTTCTAGGGACAACTAATCACATCACATCCTTATAAAGGTATATATTTGAAAACATAGGAGAACCTACTCTCCCGTAATGTGATAGGACTTTAAAGGATGTGACGTTGTCACTGAGGTAAGCACGAGAGAATATGATGGTTAAAAATTATCATTTTATTGTTACAAAATTCATAAATAATATCATAAAAGTTTGACAAACAGTACAATTAGCCACATATGGCAATTGCCAATAATGATACTTAGATCTTACTTAAAACTTAGAGGATGCTGGAGTGATCCGACGCGCTTAGCAGAGCCACAAATCTGCTTCTTCTGGGCAACTCTACATGCATCTAAATTTATCAATAAGATTACAAAGAGACATCATTATAATCACATTTACAATAGAATTTCTTTTTTGACATTTCTCAAAAACATATATAATAATAACATTAGTGCTCACCAATTACAAAACATTAACTGTGTGTAGCCTCCAGCATCGCGAGGGAAAAACAGACCATCATTCGACAAACGTTCAATAGTGGCAGAGCTCTTAGCCTAGTCTGGTGGACATTGGATCGTGGCCAAGGCAGAAAGCAGACATCAACCGATAAGAATCTACAATACCAAAAATATATTAAAAAATGCGGGAGATTCATCATCACAGATTCTGATAGTTTATAATAACTTACAGCAACATATATCCAATGTGTATTCACTACATATATAAAAAAAACAGAGGGCAGCCAAGCCCCAAGGACACTTATGAGGGCATACATACCTAGATGTACCATCCATTAACATTAGGCATGCTTAAACAGCTGGTGCGCAATATGGTCCAATCATAAGAGCGTACACGCATCAACATCCATAACTAAATACCTAAAAAGCGAACTTGCAAACAACCAAAACCACCTCCATATAACCCACATTCATAGCATCAGCAACATCATACACCAGTCCAGCCACTACGATCAACCACAACACATAATAAACACTGCCACCATGGACACAAACCCACTGCCAGTATCCACAGAGGCCATGGAAACTGACCCTCAGCCCTCCTATATATACAGATCCATAAAGCATTCACACAACACATGCAAAGCCACCTGCATATACATATACACATCACCTCCAATAGCATACACACCTACCCACTATCCCAATACCACTAAGGCAGCTAGTCAAACACCTCCCCTAACACAGTGACACAAGTGGCTCATACATATAAGCCTTGGCAGTGGTCAGAGAAGCATATACTCAATCTACAACCAGACTAACCCACAAATAATCACCTAGGGGAAAATTAGATCATATGCACATAGGTTCATGAGCCTTGGAAACCGCACGCCCCAGCCTCTCCACTGCTCATCTCTGCCACCGGAACAGATGTCCAAACGGAACTAGCTACCACCACCTTAAGAGGATGATTCCGCCAGAAATGACTGAGCCACACGTGGCTCACTGACGCCATATCCAGAGTGGGTGCCCCTGTATGAGCTCATGTGCATTAACCCCCCCCCCCCCCGCTCCGCACAGTCCAAGGACCAGCAGAATGGCAGAATGGCAACAGGGCACGCGCAGCGCCTCCTACCCACCGAGAGGGAACTACAGCGGACAGATACTGAGGAGAATAGCAAAACCTCCTCGTCCACCAGGGGCACCCAAATGTCTCACCATAGGACTCCACCAGACAATAAGTAAGAAAGATCCCAACAATGCTCAAAGACCACCCAACAGTAATAAACAGAAAACATAGGGCATATATCTCTCATATATAGTATATTTATTATTTTATTTTATAGTAATCCTTACCAAATATTCTACCGCGTCATCATAACTAACTCAAATTGAGAATATAGCAATGGCATGTCATGGGGTCTCACTATAGGGGTACTCCATCTCTATAGAAATGGTTTAAAAGTAAGTACTGTGTTTAACCCGGGAGGGGGGGGGTATGGTCGCCTTTTGATTATAAATCTATTTAGCTTCTTGTTTTAGAATCTTTTTATCAAACTCTCCTCCCCGTGAATTCTGGGGGATCACTTCTAATACAAAAAATTAGATCAGTGAGGGATCATAACTGTGTTTAAGGCCTACATGCTTGCATATAGGCATATACAGAAGACCTACATTGCGGTAGTAGAGGTGATCCTGTACATCCGTTTTGTTTTCCCAATATAAAATGCTCCACATACACATGTTGCCAAATACACCACTCCCAGGGTCTGACAGTCTGCATAGGACTTAGATTTAAAATAACCCCCTCTGGGTAGTGGACATGTGTTGCCCTCCCTAATCCAAGGGCACTGATTGCAAATTCCACATCGATAGGTACCAAGGACTCCCACTGCTCCCTCCAGAAGAGCTGGAGGCAGTGGCGTCCCTGGGGGGGTGCCGAGGGGGCCATGGCCCCACCAACATTATACTGTGCCCCCTCATGTGCCCCCCCAATTAAAACGCCTTTTTTTGTGTAGCAGGTGCTGACCCCCCCCTAGCACATTCCATTCCGCTGCTGCCACAGGACACAGGGCAGCAGCGTTGAAACTGACAGGCTCTGTGAAGGGACACAGAGCCCCAGCTGTGGGGGATTTCCACCCCGCCTTCTACGTGAGCTAAGCAGCTCTCACTCACCCGGCCATGCCCGCTCCTACTGGCTACATTCAGGGCCAATGGCTAACAGCTAGAGGATTATGGGATTGGATGTTGCTGGTAACCATAACTTCATCTGAATTGTTACTTTGAGGTATTGCATCACTCCTTTTACTGCGTTCCAGTCACGCTGACAGGGAGCTAAGACTTTCCTGCATAGTATGCCCACTGCTGTGGCTATGTCTGGTCTTGTCGCAGTGGCAACAAATAGAAGCTTACCAATTGCTCTGCAATACCTGTCATTGTTGGGTAGCAAGTGTTCTGCTTCATTGCTCTTTTGATAGCCGGGTTCCATAGGAGTTTTCACTGCCTTTGTTCTTCCAAAAGTAATATCCTAACAGGAGCAAATCCATTTTGCAGCATATGATTATACTGTGCGTAAAGCAGACCTTCCCCCTCCCCACACACTTTCTGTCGCTCTACTCCTACCCCCCTCCTCTCTAACTATCATATATTTTTTTATTTTTTAAAACAGTTTTTGTATATATATATCTCTGTGTATATATATACACAGAGACCCTGGGGAATAAAATGGTGATCATTGCAATTTTTATGTGACACTGTATTTGCGCAGCAGTTTTTCAAATGCTATTGTTTGCAAAAAATACATTTTAATGAATAAAAAATAAAATACCCCATTTTTTTGTATAATATGAAAGATGATGTTACCCAGAATAAATGGATACCTAACATGTCACACTTTAAAATTGCGCATGCTTGTGGAATGGCAACAAACAACAGTATTTAAAAATCTCCATAGGCCACATTTTAAACCTCTTTATAAGTTACCTGTTTAGAGTTACAGAGGAGGTTTAGTGCTGGAATTATTGCTCTAACGTTTGTGGTGATACCTCACATGTGTGGTGCGAACAATGTTTACATATATGTGCGTGACTTACGTATGCGTTCACTTCAGCAAGAAAGCACGGAGGGATGGGGCGCTTTAAATTTTTTTATTACTATTTTTTATTTTTTTTTATTATTACTAGGGGTCGACCGATTATCAGCTCGGCCAATATTCACTGTTTTTGGAGAATCGGTAACAAGCTTACTGATATAACTTCAAGTGGTTGTGCTGCAGCTGCAAGCATCAACCCGGTACCATTCTTTAGAGCGGACATTTGGCTTTCTTGTAATAGCAATCCGATCCGGCTAAGCAGCCGCTCTGTCTTTATCACAGGTAGTCGGAGGGGACATCCCCCCCTCCCGCCACCTTTTGCTGCTCTGCCCAGGTCTCCCACCGGGAGGCCCAAGCAACCAGCCAGCACGTCCACCGGCTGGGCAGAGATCTACTAACCCAGAAGCGATGTCATGACATCACTTCAGAATTACTGGCATCCTAAACGCACCTGTTTTAAAAAATAGAAAGTATTAAAAAATGCCGATCTTGGCGCTTTGAATACTTTTAAGTGTAGTGGAGGAGTTTGGGGTCTTACAGATCAGTGGTGGCTCGTGCATTGTGGGCGCACGGGTGCCGCCCCCCACTGACACCTCCACTGCCCTCCCTATTCATGTGCTCGGCCTCTTTCAGGATGCCAGACACATGAAATACTATGGCGGGGATAAGTGGGGGGGTTCCAGAGGCTCTAATAGGCTTCAAAATAGGGTGGGCTTGGGGCGCAGAGCACTGCGTCCCGATCCCACCCTGTTGTGTGGCATAGCGAATAATTTTTCGCTATTTTCACACTAACATTCCTCCCTGCCAATCAGCAGGCAGATCAGTGAGACCTGTCTCCTGATTAGCCAAAGCATCAGGCGATCCTATTGGATGCCTAGCGCTTTGGCGGAAGAGGAGACATGGGGGAGGAAGCCTGAGGAGCCGAGCTGACACAGGAGCCGCAGCCACCGCTTCCCGCCAAGAAGGAGAGCCCCATCACTCCAGGAGAGGAGCAGAGCCTCGCCACATGAGCAGTAAGTCCCGCCGGACTGGCCACAGGGGGGGGTTAGTGAAGTGACAGCTGAGCCAGGGCATGTGCCTGGCTGCATTTGATGGGCACAAGTGGCTGCATATACTGGGCACAAGTGGCTGCATATACTGGGCACAAGTGGCTGCATATACTGGGCACAAGTGGCTGCATATACTGGGCACAAGTGGCTGCATATATTGGCCACAAGTGGCTGCATATGATGGGCACAATTGGCTGCATTTGACGGGCACAACTGGCTGCATATGACGGGCACAAGTGGCTGCATATGATGGGGCGCAGTGGCTGCATATGATGGGCACAAGTGGCTGCATATGATGGACACACGTGGCTGCATATGATGGACACACGTGGCTGCATATGATGGACACACGTGGCTGCATATGATGGACACACGTGGCTGCATATGATGGACACACGTGGCTGCATATGATGGGCACAGTGGCTGCATATGATGGGCACAGTGGCTGCATATGATGGGCACAGTGGCTGCATTTGATGGGCACAGTGGCTGCATTTGATGGGCACAGTGGCTGCATTTGATGGACACAGTGAGGCTGCAATTGATGGGGGTGGGGGGTTCCGTATTTTTCAGTTTGTTTGCGCCCCTCCAAAAATTTTGAGCACCAGCCGCCACTGTTATAAATCCCAGATTTCTCAATAAAGAGTACCTGTCACTGCCTATTACTGTCATAAGTGATGTTTACATTCCTTGTGACAGCAATAAAAGTGATAAAAAATAAAAAAAAATATATTTTTTAAAAAGGACAGTGTAAAAATAAAAACTTTAAAATCTACAAAATATTGGCACCTGATATCGGCTATCAGCCATAAAGGCGACCGAAAAATCAGTATCGGCCCTGAAAAAACAATATCGGTCGACCCCTAATTTTTACACTGTCCCTTTAATTTGATTTTTTGATCACTTTTATTCCTATTACAAGGAATGTAAACATCCCTTGTAATCAAAATAAGGATGGCAGTTCCTCTTTATGGAGAGATCATTCATCCAAGGACAGAGAACAGCAGAGGTGGGTCTTGATAACAGAAAACTGCTGCACAAAGGAAGTTTCATACCGGATTACTGCACAGATCTGGAAGAAAAAAAACCAAGCGCACTAAAATTCAAGAAAAGCCACGTACACACGAACGGAATGTCCGACAGAAAAAGTCAGAAGGAAGCTTTTCATTGTCTATTCCGATCGTGTGTGTGCCTCATCAAACTTTTTTTTCTCGAAAATTCTGACGGACCTAGAAAGAGAACATGTTCTAAATATTTCCGACAGAACCAATTCCTATCGGGAAAACTGCTCGTCTGTATGCTGTTCCGAAGTACCAAAAACGACGCATGCTCTGAAGCAAGTACGAGACGGAAGCTATTGGCTACTGGCTATTGAACTTCCTTTTTCTAGTCCTGTCGTACGTGCTGTATGGCTGGACTTTGGTCAGACTTTGGTTTGATCGTGTGTAGGCAAGACCGCTTGAATGGAATTCCGTCGGTGTTCCATCTGAGAAACCTTCGGAGTTTATTCCGATGGCAAAACCGGTCGTGTGTACACGGCATAGGAATTTACATGCATCCTGTAGACAGACAACATTTGCTTATCTCAGAGTTCAGTTCAGTTTAACATTTCATGCTCCACACTGCCATCCTGATCTTGGCTTCACTACCTATTATGTCACTGATGTGGAATGAGCATGTAATCAGTAAAGTCTAAAAAAATCGGTTCTATATGCTCATTGGCTGGATAGTTTGTAAAGCCAGAATCTGGATGACAGCCTCAGAGCCTGCACATCTAAAAACGAGATCAGCAGAGCTGCCTCCAAAGCTCTGCTGCCATCTAGTGTACACTCAGTGTAATATATAAATGAAACCTATGGCAATTTTCTATGTGCGGTGTAGCAGCAAAGGTGACAAGCAAAAATGCACAGCTCTGTGTGTTGTATTTTACTGATATATTTTATATATATATATATATATATATATATATATATATATATATATATATATATATATATATATATATATATATATATATATACACACACACACACACACACACACACATACATATGAGTAATGTATGGCAATTTCAACTGATTAAATGTCACTTTTTGACACAATGTACTGACATTTGAATATGGATGTTTTGCCTCGGTTTTAAAGGGTAACTCCACTTTTGTGGGGAAAAAAAATAGCATATACAACTGCGACAGAAGTCATATTGTAATTGAATGTTATTAAAAATTACTTATATATAATTTTCAATCTGCAGTGTTGTAACTTTCTGTAAAATGCAACGCACTATGGCTACCTGGAGGTGTACTGTACACAAAATCATAATTTCCTGCTTGTGTGATTGGCTCACTGATTTTCCGAGAAGTCTGCCCTAAGACACAAGTCGGATTTCAGGCATCCCCCAAAACAAAAATGTCATTTTTGGTGAGTTACTCCTAGAAAATCACTTCTACAGGGATGCAGGCCCGGCAATTTTCCACATTAGAGCCCTGCTAATGCAGCAGCTGATTGATAATTACGAAACCACGACCATAAGATTAATTTTCCACATGGACACAGACAAACACACAGGGATTTCTTTAGAATAACAAAAAGGTAGGACTCTGCAACTAAGTTTGTTAAAATCCTTGCAATTTACATAGATCACTCAGGAGAATGTTTTTTTCTCTACAAAAGTGAAGTTACTCTTTAATATATCTGCTAATACTCTTGTTTAATCAGTCACACTTTCCTGCTGCTAAACCTTTGCTCACTACTGTAGATAGTATTTACAAGGCAAGAGAAACCATGGATCAGAGTGGGATAAAAAAGTACCTAACAAACCAGGAAATGTGTCAGATAAGAAGAGGCTGGTGCTCCGCAAGGGAATGGAGGAATGGGTGGAAGGACAGGTGGGTATAAACCCCCTTCTATTGCTGATCTTGTTTTTTACTGGGCTTTTTTTGTAAGCAAAGGAACAGCGTTGTTTTAAACCCTTCTGTTTTCAGACCTTTAAGCCGGCAATAGATGGTTTGAATCTGCTGAACCGGCCGAGATTCAGATTATGTATGGGCAGACTGAATGTACCCAAGTTGATTGACTGATCAACTTGGGTACAACCAGCCTGAGGGATTTTGCATGTGATTATTGGTAGCAGCTGTTACAGCCGCTAGCATTAAATGCTGTGTTCTCCTGGCGGGGATGGCTCCCCCCCTGCAAGGAGAACACAATGGCTCCACTGCATGGATTCCCCTATGGCTCCATGGCATTTATTCAACACTGTCTGTATTAATGAAGGGATCGAGCAAATTTTTTTCCTGCAAACCGTGGTTGCTCCATTTCCGGCCGGCCTTACACTACTAGTATATCTATTATGGACCAGAGCAATTTTTACTATTCTGCTATGGGCCCATTGACTGAGCAATAATTTTGTCAATACTAAATATCAGAGGAATGGGCAGCAGGGCGCGTGGGTAAAAACCCGCTTCCATTGCAGGTCCTGTTTTTAACATTTTTTTTCTTAAACAAATGAACAGTTGCTTTAACCATTTCAGCTTCCAGGCCTGTATATACCCCTTATGGACCAGAACAATTTTTAATAAATTTCTGTTATGGGCCTATGAATTCAGCAATAATTTTGTCAATGCTAAAGATAAAGTATTATATAGATTTGCTCTCTTCAGGACAAACAGGGCTTTTTATTGACAATATTGTCCTGCAAAAATTTTCTGAATAATATACTGCAAGTATGGCAAAATGTGTTTTTCTAGTTTTTCTGTCCGGTGTTAATAAACAACTAGTATTAAAAAGTGTAGATTTTTTTTTGTGATTTTTCCCATGTATAATTACATTAAAATTATTTTTCTAGTACAAAACATCTCAAAGATATTTATAAATGAAATAAAGGCTTTTTTAAATTGTAATTAAATTTAATGCAACTCAGCTACCACAAACATACAAAACTAATAAAAAATAAATATATGTTAATATGTAAAAAAATATGTAAATGTGAAGGGTTAAAAATGTAAAAAAATCTGGAAAAAAAATATAAAGCTAAGAGCAGTTATGGCTGATTAGCATTAACTAAGGGGCTAAAGAGGAACATTTTTCATTTTTTATAAAAAATAAAACCTTTATTTTTTTTTTAACTTGTAAGTTTCCTGGAACTGGCATATGCAGATCATAGGACACTCCCAGAACTAATCAAATCAGCTTGTGACAATGTTACAGCCTCTACAATGCATTAATGAATAACAAAATACATTGCCACAACAATAATATTATTACAATACATTGCTAAACGTCAAATCACCCCAGACACAGGAAGCCCTGGATAAAATTATGTGGGTGTAAAACATACACCCAAAGTCTTCAAATTGTTAAATTAATCCTGTCATGAGATAAATAGGGAGTGTCAATTCTGACAATTCTCTCATACAGTATCTCACAAAAAGTAAGTACACCCCTCATATTTTTTGTAACCCCATAAGGTAGCCCCTTATGTTGTAGTCAATGTGTCCCCTATGTGATGATCAGTGTTTCCATTACACTGATGGTCAGTGTGCAACTTATACTGTTGGTCAGTGTGTCTCCTTACACTGGTGGTCAATGTGCCCCCCTACATTGGTTGTCAGTGTGCCCCTTATATTTGTACTCAGTGGGCTCCCTTACACTGATGATCATGGTGCCTCTTTATAGTGGTGGTCAGTATGCCCCCTTATAAGTTGGTCAGGGTGTTCCTCTCGCATGGTACTTAGTGTGTCCCCTTACATGTTGGTCAGTGTGCCCATGTATTTTGTCAGGATCAGCAGGTATTTTTTTTTTTGCACTTATTAAACACATTTAACTTAACACTTTTAGTGGTATGCTTAAAGGTCAACTCTGGGCACAAAATAAATAAATAAATAAATACACTTTCAGTGGGGCCCCTTCCACTGCAAAGGTTAAATACTCGTTAAGTCCAGGAGGTTGCATTACTTACCTTTTTTCTCACCCCAGCTTTGCAATCAGTCCAGACACACTCCTCTCTAATCTGCTCATGTCTTTGGTCACATGCTCGCCCCTTCTGCAAACAATGCAAGGTTAATAGCCCTGATTTGTACCTGATGATGCAGAGGGTCCACGCACAGACTGAAGCTTCGGGGAGTCAGGAAAGTAGTGCTGCCTCTACCTTCACTCCCTAGACTGCATCTGGGGTTGTGAAGTTTATTGTTAGGGTTTACACACACTTTAAAGAATAAATATACTATTGCATGATTATCATTTAAAATATTTCCCCTGCAAGTCTTATGCCTCGGATTTTCCAACGGAAAATGTGTGATAGGACCTTGTTGTCGGAAATTCCGACCGTGTGTAGGCTCCATCACACATTTTCCATCAGATTTTCCAACACACAAAGTTTGAGAGCAGGCTATAAAATTTTCCGACAACAAAATCCGTTGTCGGAATTTCTGATTGTGTGTACACAAATCCGACGCACAAAGTGCCACGCATGCCCAGAAAAAATAAAGGGATTAAAGCTATTGGCTACTGCCCCGTTTATAGTCCCGACGTACGTGTTTTACGTCACCGCGTTCAGAATGATCGGATTTTCCGACAACTTTGTGTGACCGTGTGTATGCAAGACAAGTTTGAGCCAACATCCATCGGAAAAAATCCATGGATTTTGTTGTCGGAATGTCCGATCAATGTCCGACCGTGTGTACGGGGCATTACACTCACCTATCCACACTGCTGCCAGATCCACGCTATTCAGTCCACGAACAGCACATTGCCACCACTGCAGGCTCTTTCAGCTGGTCCCTCATTTCTGCCCATGGGGAGGAAAAAATACCACACAGTCCTATAAAGAGGCTGTCTAATGTTGAATGTGTAGCACCCTCTAGTGCAGCGTTTCTCAACCTTTTTACCTTCGAGGAACCCCTGGCAAAAAGTTTGAGATCTCAGGGAACCCCTGAAATAATGTTCACATCTCCAGCTCACGGAACATTGGTATGGTCAGCGAGCTGTTGATAACAAAAATTATTTGTAGAAATAGCATTAAATAAAGAATAAATATTAAAACGTACCTATTTAATGTGATACTTATGCTTTCTTTTCCTGCAGAGCTGATCCTATTAAGGGGACATTACATGAGGCAGAGCACATTATATGGAACAGAGCACATGACTGGGGACATTACATGGAACAGGGGACATTACATGGGGCAAGGGACATGACAGGGGACATTGCATGGGACAGGGCACATTACATGGGACAGAGCATATTACATGGGACAGAGCACATTACATGGGACAGGGCACACGACAGGAGACATTACATGGGACAGTGCACATTACATGGGGCAGAGCACATTACATGGGACAGGGCACATGACAGGGCTCATTACATGGGACAGGGCACATTACATGGGACAGAGCATATTACATGGGACAGAGCACATGACAGGGCACATTACATGGGACAGAGCACATGACAGGGCACTTTACATAGGACAAGGCACATGACAGGAGACATTACATGGGACAGGGCACATGACAGGGAACATTACATGGGGCAGAGCACATGACAGGGGGACATTACATGAGACAGGGGGACATTACATGGGACAGGGGACATTACATGGGGCAGAGCACATTACATGGGACATGACAGGGGACATTACATGGAACAGGGCACATGACAAGGGACATTACATGGGGCAGAGCACATGACAGGGGGCATTACATGGGACAGGGGACATAGCAGTGAACATTAAATGGGGAAGGGCACATTACGTGGGGCAGAGCACACAACAGGGGACATTACATGGAACAGGGAACATAACAGTGAACATTAAATGGGGAAGGGCACATAACATGGGGAAGAGCACATTACATGGGACATTACAGGGGGCAGAACACATTACACGGAACAGGGCACATGACAGGGGACATTACATGGGACAGGGCACATGATAGGGGACATTACATGGGGCAGGGCACATTACAGGGGACATGACAGTGGACGTTACATGGGGCACGGCACATTATATGGGGCAGAGCAAATTACATGGGACATGACAGGGTACATTACATGAAACAGGGCACATGATAGGGCACATTACATGGGACAGGCAACATTTACATTGGACAGGGGACATGACAGAACACATTACATGGAACAGGGCACATGACAGGGGACATTAAATGGGACAGGCCACATTACATGGGCAGGTCACATTACGTGGGACAGGGGACATGACATGGGGCAGGGCACATTACATGGGACATTACATGGGGCAGAGCACATTACATGGAACAGGGGACATGACAGGGGAAATTACATGGGACAGGGCACATGACAGGGGACATTACATGGGGCAGGGGACATTACATGGGGCAGAGCACATTACATGGGACAGGGCACATGATAGGGGACATTACATGGGGCAGGGCATATGACAGGGAACATTACATGGGGCAGGCCACATTACATGGGGCAGGGGACATGACAGGGCACATTATATGGGACAGGGCACATTACATGGAACAGGGCACAAGACAGGGGACATTACATGCTGCAGGGCACATTACAAGGGACATTACATGGGACAGGGCACATGACAGGGGACATTACATGGGGCAGGCCACATTACATGGAACAGGGCACATGACAGGGGACATTACATGGGACAGGGCACATTACATGGAACAGGGCACATGACAGGGGACATTACATGGGACAGGGCACATTACATGGAACAGGGCACATGACAGGGCCCATTACATGGGACAGGGCACATTACATGGGACAGGGTACATGACAGGGGACATTACATGGGACAGGGCACATGACAGGGAACATTACATGGGATAGGGCACATGACAGGAGACATTATATGGGACAGGGCACATGACAGGGGACATTACATGGGGTAGGGGACATGACAGGGGACATTACATGGTACAGACTGTTGGGCACATTGTGGGGGGATACAGCTGTGCACACTTCGGTACCGGCTTTCTTCTTCAGGCTTCAGAACTCATTTCATATCTGCTCCAGTGGCACGCTGTCTCCCCCAGCCCCTGCTATCCTGTCCACCCCAGATGATGTCACATACCACCACTCGGGAAAGACAGGAGGGGAGGAGGGGTCGGTGGGGAACAGCGCGCTACAGCCAATAGGATGCTAGCCGCTTCCCTGCCTAGCTCTGCCTGTGTTTGTGCAATCCTCCTGTCAGCTACCTGCGACTGACAGTCAGATCGCCGCGGAACCCCTGGGGACCTCCCACGGAAACCCTGGTTGAGAACCACTGCTCTAGTGTGCTGGAATAGTTTTTGGTAGTGTAGGAAAATTGTTTAGGCTTGGCTGGCAGCCAAGCCTATGTGTTTTTTTGGGGGGGCAGGGTTAGTCACTCAGGGAGGGCTGGATGATTCACAAGCAGCACTTCTGAGACCTCCTCCTACTTCTGGAACTTGCTGGAAACTTCCAGAAGAATGGAAGTGGAGGTGAGGAGGAGCTGCCTGGAGTATCCATGAGGGCCCCGTCCGATTCTCTAACAGATGGGTTGGCAGGGGGCAGGCCCCCTTAAATACTCAGGGTCAGCTCAGCTGGGGTGGAAGCTGGAGCTAGAATGTTAGGAGGCTGTCGTAGACCCTTGAGGGTAGCCCCCTAGACTGGGGGGGGGGGGGGTGGTTTCCTTGGGTCTGGGAGCTTGGGTGCAGAAGGAACCCTCTTCACGACACACAGGGGTGTCCTGACCGGAGGCATGGGAGCAGGAGAAGGACAGCAGAAGGAGAACACTGCAGGGCAAATCTCCATGGAGGAAGACAGCCAGGTGGGCTGGTGAGTGTTACAGTCAGGGTGTCAGACTGGGTGAGAGCAGTCTGAGATGGGTGCTGAGTCAGTCTAGGAGGACTGTGGAAGTTTAGCCAAGGGGGCTGGAGAAAGGGGCAGCTGCAGCCAGGTGGGTTGGCAGTGATTAGAGAAATGCTGTGTGCTGTGAAAATGCGGTGTGCCTGGCTGTGTAGGGTGGGGAATCCCTTTCCCTTTCTAACTTGCAGCTTCTTAGGGGGTGTGCTACAAATGCAATATTTTTTTCCCCAGTTGTCTTCCAGGACAGCCCTTGAGAGTTGGAGCCCCTCCCATCGACCCAGGAAACACATTGCCACAGTTCAAAAGGCGGTCCCTTAGGTTCCTGGTCAGTCATTTGTGTTTCCTCCATCGGAGGAACATGTTGCCAGGTACCAGGAGAAGGACTACATCTGTAAGGGGCTGCCTGAAGGGAGCGAGCCACACAGGGGGACCGGGTCCTATCCGGCGGTCTCCAGGTTTGTCCTTACCTTCTAATTTTGGGCTCGGGTACCGTCCAGCTGATAGAAGCAGACCCGTTATCCCCCTCCTTCCAGTGCCGAGGTGTGCCAGTGGCAGGGTGACGCGGATTCCCCCCAGGAGCAGTGTAGATGGATTCTTCCATCCCAGCTCCTTGCTACAATTACGGTGGGAGTCGGAGACGCCGTTGCGTCATTTCTGGCGGAACTGCATCATCGTTGTGTGCCGAGACTTCCGGTTCCGGGTCTCTAGAGGCACAAGGAGGAGGGGAAAGCCTGCACTGAGCCTATAAATTCCCGACCAGCCTCCAGCTATAACGGACTAGCGGCGGGATCAGGAGCTCGAGAGGGGGACCATGGAGGCTAATCCCCAGGACACTCTGGTGGATGCAGGCACCAGCCAAAGCCAGGTAGGCTGCTGGGCAAGCCCTTATTGTGGTTTTTCTGGGGTTTGGTTGTAAGGCTGGGATTTGTAGTACCCCATGGTGGTGGATACCTCACAGTCCCGGGCGTATGCAGTGGTGGTTGCAGCACGGGTGTTTTTAAAGAGGGTAAAAAGGTTTTCTGATGCTAAGATTGTTTATTCTTTATTTCAGGCTAAGGAGGCCCCAAGGGAAGACAAGTCAGGCCACAAAAAATGCCCCAATTGTGGAAATAAATTGTCTTCAGGCTCTAACAAAGCCTTATGCAGACAGTGTATTGCAGGCTTACTAAAAACAGAGGCCGACTCTCCCTTGGCTAAATTCCTTGGCTCCTTTAAAGATGAGATGGCATCAACCTTTAAATCTCTCCGGGAGTTAATCGCAGATGTAAACACATCTGCTTCCACCAGTAGAGCAGCTGCAATTCCCTCTTCACCATGCCTTACAACACCCAGCTCCGGGAAGCCCCGTACAGTCAGGGAGCATTGCCCCGTGTTAGTTAGCCTCAGACGCAGATTCAGACCAGGATGAGGATCAGGCTGTAGCTAACAAAGCAGCAAAAAACAAGCTGTCTCTTGAGGAAGTAGACGAGCTGTTGAGCGCTATTTATGATACGCTGGAAATTGATGAGGAAGAAACTCAATTGACCAGACTTGATAAAATGTATGAGGCTCTGGGGAAAAAGAAAGCTAAGGTATTCCTTATACATAACGTGCTTTCTGACCTTGTCCGCAAGGAGTGGGCCGAACCAGATAAAAAAGTCTTCTTTCCTAATTCACTTAAAAGAAGATTCCCCTTTGATGAGAGCCCAGAGGCGGTCTGGAATAAAAATCCTAAACTAGACGCCCCTCTGTCCAAAGTCTCAAAACATTCTGACCTTGCTTTTGAGGATATGGGTCATTTAAAAGACCCAATGGACAGGAAAACAGGCATAGTCTTAAAGAGGGCCTTGAATGCTTCTATGGCAGGCTTGAAACCAGCTCTAGCCACTTCTTGTGTGGCTAGAAATCTGGAGTTCTAGTTATCTCAACTAGAAGAACACCTAAAAGCAGGCACGCCTAGGGGGGAGCTCTTGAAAACCTTCCCTATGCTTTTCAAGGCGACTAGTTTCATTTCTGACGCTTCTACCGATTCCGTAAAATTTAAAAAACTGCGGCGCTTTACGTCGGAGCCAGGAGGTCGGTATGGATGAAAACTTGGGGGGGAGACACAGCGCCCAAAACACACCTGTGCAGTGTCCCTTTTACAGGAGACTTCAGGCCTGAATTAGATACTGCTTTAGAAAGGACGGCGGATAAAAAGAAAACCTTTTCCATGAAAAAGAAAATTTTTTTGTCCCTCAAAGGAACCCTCCAAGTCAGAGAAGGAGTTCAAACCCAAAAAACATTGGACAGGACAAAAAGGGAAAGGAAAAGGGGGCGTACTTTTTGACTGCCGAAATCAAAACCCTAAACCCCAGTGACATCAAGGTCCCTGTGGGAGGAAGGTTAATGAATTTTCTCCCGCAGTGGGAAAAGATAACCTCAAACAAGTTTGTCTTAAACATTATAAAAAGAGGTTATGCGCTGGAATTTCACAGCAATCCACCCTCAAAGTTTCTTGTGACAAAACTTCCAAGACACTCAGAAAAGGCCAGGGCCTTACCATTACTAATAGGGGAGATGGTGGATCAAGAGGTATTGACACCAGTCCCTATTCAGGAACAGGGGGACGGTTTTTACTCGCACATCTTTGTGGTGAAAAAGCCGTCAGGAGAGTTCAGACTAACCATGAACCTCCGACCTCTGAATCTCTCCATCCGGTAAATTTTGGATGGAGTCCATTTATTCAATACAGAATCTCCTCCAAAAAGAGGTGTTTATGGCTACACTGGATTTAAGGGATGCCTATCTGCATATCCCAATAAGGAAGGAATGCCAGAAATTTCTTCGGATGGTGATTCAGATAGACACAAAAATTTATCATTTTCAGTGCAGAGCACTTCCTTTTGGACTGTCATCCTCCCTGAGAATCTTTACCAAGGCTCTCAGGGAGGCACTAGTTCCGTTAAGACTTCAGTCAGTCTCGATCATTCCATATCTAGACGACTTGCTCCTCACGGCCCACTCGGAGAAACAACTTTGTCAGGACTTAGCGTTAACACAGCTCAGCCTGAGTCAATTGGGGTGGATAATTAGTCTGGAAAAATCCAAAACTACCCCAACACAGAAAATTCTGTACTTGGGGTACAAGATCCTGTCTGTAGAGCAGAGAATATTCCTGCCGGAAAAAAGATATTGGGTGTGTGCAGAGAATGTCTTTTCTTCAAAGCAGCCCCAAATGTACAGTGAGATAGGTGATGTCAGTATTAGGACTTATGACAGCAGCCATAACGGCCGCACAATGGGCCAGGTTCCACCAAAGAGACCTTCAGAGGTTCTTATTGGAACAGTTAAAAGACAGGGATCTGGAAGAAGAGATTTCAATCCCCACCAAAGTAAAATGCTCCCTCTGGTAGTGGAACGACACAGAGTATTTAAACAAAGGGGTTCTCTGGGTCTTACCTATCACATCCACACTAACTACGGATGCGAGCAGCTGGGGTTTGGGGAGCCCATCTCAACTCAGGCTGGGCCCAGGGCAGGTTGATGTCAGAGGAGAAAATTCTCTCGTCCAATTGGAAGGAGCTAACAGCTATCCTCAGAGCTCTACTAGCTTTTCAGGACACAATACACGGTCACCATCTACAGGTCCGCTCAGACAATATGACGGCTGAAGCCTATATAAACAAGCAGGGAGGCACCAGAAGTCCTCGGCTAATGTTGGTGGCCAGACACATATTTCAGTGGGCAGAATCCAATCTAGAATCCATCTCTGCAGTACACTTGAAGGGGGAGCAGAACACCACTGCAGACTTCTTGAGTCGACAACTAGTTTCAAATCAAGAATGGTCTCTACACCCGGAAGTGTTTGACCACATAGCAGCTTACTGAGGGAAACCAGAAGTGGACCTATTTGCAAACAAAGAGAATGCAAAAGTTCCCAATTTTTGCTCGCTATGCCCAGGAGATCAGCCCCTGAAAGAAGACGCCTTACAGACTCCATGGACCTTTAGCTTGGCTTATGCGTTTCCTCCGCTTCACCTCATCCCAAGGGTTCTAGCGAAATTTCTAGCGGAAGAAACATGTTTAATCCTAGTAGCACCGTTTTGGCCCAAGAGACCATGGTTCACAATTGTTACTACAGTTGACAGACCAACCTCCTCTGAGACTTCCCTGCAGACAAGACCTTCTGTCTCAGGGACCTCTTTTTCATCCGCAAGTAACCATGCTGAACCTTTTAGAGTGGTTACTGAGGAAGAAATATTAAGGAGCAAAGGCCTGACAGAAAGAGTGATTCAGACCTTTGCTACAGAGTCGAAAACCTGTCACCTGAGCTATTTACAGGAAAGTCTGGAGAAAATTTAACAGCTGGCTGGATAGCCGAGGTGAGGTAAACATGGATAAATCAAATATCCTACAGTTTCTCCAGGAAGGGATAGACAAGGGACTAACTCCTAGTACTATTAAGGTTCAGATACAGTAGCTGCCTTAAGTGTATACTTAGAGAAATGGTTACAGGAAGATCCTTTCATCGCTAGGTTCTGTAAGGCAATCTCCAGACGCAAACCAGTCAGAGTTAACGTAGATCCATCCTGGGATCTATCAATCGTTCTAAAGGCCTTTTTAGGGTCACCTTTTGAACCAATCTCAGAGGCCTCTCTAAGACTGATTACATTCAAGACAGTACTTCTTGTGGCAATCACTTCAGCCCATAGGGTTAGTGAAATCCAAGCTCTCTCCATCAGAGAGCCATTCCTCCAGATTCTAGAGGACAGAGTCATCCTAAAGACGGACCCTGGGTTCTTACCAAAGGTGGCATCTAATTTCCATAGGTCACAAGATATTGTCCTCCCCTTCTTTCTGTCAGAATGCTTCAAACGAGAAAGAAAAACAATTTCATTTAGTAGATGTGAGGAGGTGTATCCTAGAATATATAAGGGTAACCAATCCATTTAGAATTTCAGATTCACTTTTTGTCCTTTTTTCCGGACAACGTAAGGGGCAAAAAGCTTCTGAAGTCACCATAGCTAGATGGATTAGACTAGCTATAGCAGAGGGGTATAAAACAATAAACAAAGATCCTCCTGGGGGTATTAAAGCCCACTCCACAAGGGCATTGTCGGCATCCTGGGCAGAAAGAGCTGGTGCCACCCCAGGGCAAATATGTAAAGCAGCCACATGGTCAAGTTTCTCCACCTTTACAAGGCATTATCGACTAGACTTAATGTCCAGTCAGGATCAGGCTTTTGGGGGGAAAGTCCTTCAAGCCGTGCCCCCCCACTAATCTGGTGAGTACTTGTTGATCCTCTCAAGGGCTGTCCTGGAAGACAACTGGGGAAAACTGGAGTTAGACTTACCGGTAACTCCTTTTCCAGTGGTCTTCCAGGACAGCACGATCCCACCCTTTTGATTATGTTGATGTACTAATGTTATTGCCTGTTATGGTTATATTTTACAGTTCCATCCTTCGGTTCTTGGTAAATGACTTACCAGGGCCCTGAGGGACCGCCTTTTGAACTGTGGCAATGTGTTTCCTGGGTCGATGGGAGGGACTCCATCTCTCAAGGGCTGTCCTGGAAGACCACTGGAAAAGGAGTTACCGGTAAGTCTAACTCCAGTTTTACGTATGTGTAGAAGAAAAGCTGGACTGTCCATATTAGTTTGCAGCGATGGCTGGCAGAACAGTGTGGATCCAGAAGAAGCATGAAGAGGTGAGTATAAAGATACGGAAACGGGAGGAGTAACAAAGAATATATTATACCTCCCAACATTTTGAGATGGGAATGAGGGACACCTACTAGCAAACATATGTAGGCATAGGACATGCCTCCTGCCACACCCCCTTAAAGGAGAATTAACCCAAAAAAAGGTTAATTAAATCCACAAGGGCTTTTTTTAACGATACTATTCCTTTATATTGGCTTTTAAAATTTAAAAATGCAGCAATTTAGAATTTGGATGAAAGGTTTAGCACTGGGAAACACTTTTTGAAACATAAAAAGTGCATATTATATACAATTATATAGATCATAGCAAAATGAGGGACAAATGAGGAGGAATGAGGGAAATTGCTCCAAATTAGGGACAGCTGGGAGCTATGATATATGAAAGTATAGTTATCCTTTAACACCGCAGCAGCCACCATGTTTCTTTGATGATAGGTTTCCTCTGAATACAAATGTTAACCTCTCTGTAATATTATAACAGTTCCCACTTTGGACCAGTAGAGGTCAGCAGAGTGCAGTGTGTTATTATAACATAGGGACATTTATTTTGCTCGGAACCTTTCTTTTCTGAGATATTTTTCACCCGGCAGGTTATAGAGGAGCCCATTGTGGGATGTCGGCTGGAAGGTCTGATGAGAGCTGAGTGGTGAGTATGTAGACAGTCGTGGGTGGTTGTGTAGTAGTAGAGTGACAAGAAAGCTGTGTTATGTGTGGCTGACAAGTGTTCTCTCAGTATCCGGGGACATGGTGAGACCTCCACCTGAAATCCCGGCTGTGGCTGGCTGGGTGGGGTCACTAATGGCTGCCCCACCTGTTCAATGTAAACAAGACTCTCAGGGCTGTCCTGGCAATCCACTGCTGTAAATGGTGATTGTTGCCACAAACTCGTCCATAAATACAAAGCTCTCCCTATTTAACAACAAAGCCTTCCCCTATACTAACTCTTTCCTCAAACCTATACATGTTTTCATTGCTTAAACTGAAGAGTCAGCAGAAAGGAAAAACAGTGCTTACAAACAATCTATTGGGAGGTAAAAACTAAATTCATACTATGAGTTAAAGTAATACTAAACACACACTGTTGTTTGATGCCACTGTAATTTTATTTAAAAAAAAAACTCTTTCCTAATCGATATACAGCGATTACATGACCCAACCTGTCTTTATGGAAATATAAGCAGGAGGAGCTTCTAGTCCTCTACTGCTGGTCACATGATATAAAAAAACAAAACAAAAAAAACCACTGCCTATGGATTACAGAGTAAAAATAAATAATAGCAATAAACTGTTTTAAAATGTCATACAAAAATATATATATATATATATATATATATATAACTCTCAGCGGCGCTGCTGGTTTAAAGTGGGCTTGTTACCTTTACTCTCCTTCCCTCTGTTTCACCCACACCGGGTCTAGGGTTCTGTTGAGTTTACCTTCGGACAATACAAGCACCAACACTTGAGTACGTTTTCAATGCTTTATTGAACCATTAACGAAAGAAGTAGCAGGAAAGAGGCAGAAGGGAAACTGCAGAGAAAGCTCAAATACCTTTCTGTAGGATTCTTGACAAATGTCCTTTTAGAGTTGAATATTACTGTAGAATGCGCTCCCCTCGTGGGACACACTCTTTGCTCGCCTGGATCTGCCTAGCAGCCAGTACGTAGCACAAACAAAAGTCTCTGCCACAGACTTGCTTGGGATGAACCGGTACGATCCTCTGCCACAGGATGTATTGGTTTTGTGGTGAATGTAAGTCACAGTGCTTGAACCTTTAAGCCAAACCCGGCAACACTATGCTGTAAAGTTACTTTAGGATACGTCCTCCAACCGAGTCACCAGGCCCCTCTCCAGACCAGCACGCCGCATGATCCTTCCATGACGGGTCCCCCCCTGGGATCTCCTCAGTTGTCCAGCTTCTTCACTCTGGATAGACAGCTCAGGACCATTCCTCGGCTGCTGTGGTAGGCCCCAGACAAGCTTCTAGGCCCACCCATGCAACGCAGGCCTCCTGAATGGAGGACCATGAGGTAGCACTCTAACGCATACCTGTCGGCCAGCAGGTGGCTGTAAAACGACCCTAAAACATGGCGTCTGTCCCATAAATACCCTCTCCCAGAATCCCACTCGGAGGACCACCTCCACAGAGTTGTCTCCGGGACAGAAGAGCATCCATACGCTTTGACACGTTGCCTTTTCAACACCAGCCAATAGTAACGACACCCACCGGCCCAGTATGGAAACACATGCAACGTCAGCCAAGCTGGAACAGAGGCAAATCTAACTTCCCCTAACGAGCAATTTACTAAATGTACCTATCAGATGATAGATCGCAAATCTACCAGAGATATATATGTACACACTTCAAATCTTTATAGTTTGGTGGATTAGAATAAGATCCTTGGTGCCGCACATCCACAGAGTCCTATGGTGGTGAGAGAGACAAGCTCAGCCTGGGCTCCTGCATGGCCAAGCCCCCAACGTGTTTCACTCTGTCCCCCCCCCCCTACCTAGTCATGGGTATCTCTCTGGTCCCCCCCCTGGAGTCAAATGCATTGGGGGGCGTGGCCTGGTGGGAGCCCAGGCTGAGCTTGTCTCTCACCACCATAGGGCTCTGTGGATGTGCGGCACCAAGGATCTTTCCTCTCTTCTCTTATTCTAAGACACAGGCTGGACAGGGGTGACATAGCCTGCAATTGTCAGAAATCCACCAAACTATAAAGATTTGAAATGTGTGTGTGTGTGTGTGTGTATATATATATATATATATATATATATATATATATATATATATATATATATATATATATATATATATATATATATATATATTGTATGACATCTTAAAACAATTTATTGATATTTATTTATTTTTACTCTGTATTCCATAGGCAGTGTTTTTTTGTTTTTTGTTTGGCTGGCTGAGCTTGTCTCTCTCACCATCATAGGACTCTGTAGATGTGCGGCACCAGGGATATTTCCTCTCTTCTCTAAGGCCTGGTTCACATCTATGCATTTTTTTTTTTTGTGCGTTTTTAGTTTTGCAGAAACGCACTACAGTCCATTTAACATGTATAAAAATAACAAAGAAAATGCAGCACTGTGCGACTAAAATCTTAATAGTATAGGGATACTAAAGTAATGACATCAATAATACATGATATAATATAAAAAAACAAGCTCACAGTTTCAAGAATCAGAATTTCCGATCAAGGCACACACTAAAGCAGTTTCCCACCTATAAAAGCTTTGGATGGAAAATTTTTAATTCAACAGATCATCCACGAACATCGCTGAGTAAGGATATCCTCTCTAGATTTTACCGTGGGATCATTACCCAGAGCGCAGGAGTGGCTCAAAAGTTTATGTAGACCAAACTTAGTTGTGCGGTCACACAGGCGGGGCACGTGTGTAAAGTTACCCTCTTAACCAGGATTTTTGCATCACAAGAGTCACCTTATGGAATATTATTGCACATATGCACTTTAACGTTTGTGGATTTGAAGATTTATGAGGACAAAGTTTTTTTTGGACACCTGTAACCAATGCAAAGGCTTTTCACTGGGAACTTACTTGATACACAAATTTTTGCTTTGTTTTTTTATATTATATCACGTATTATTGATATCATTACTTTATTGTCCCTATACTAAGATTTTATTATTTTTAATAAGATTATTATTATTTTTATTATTATTAAGATTTTAGTCGCACAGCACTGCATTTTCTTTGTTATTTTTATACATGTTTTCACACATTATGGGATTGTGATTGATGAATAGCAGCTCTGAATTGGCACTCCACACTCCTTTTTGAATCAACCACACCTGATGCTAATTGTAGCTAAGGGGTATTTTAGGGTAGCGTGCACAATTTTTATACATTTATATAGTCCATTTAACATGGTTTCCTATGGATGTAGTTCACATCTGTCCATTTTATGGAAAGGGCCAGGTACTTTTTTTTCTGGTTTTTGGTTCCATGGACTGCAATAGATCAAAAACGTGTATTCAAAAATGTAGGAGTTTGCAAACTGCAACCTGCATAGGTGTGAATCAGGCCTTATTCTAAGTCACAGGCTGGAGGGGCGTGACACAGCCTGTGATTGGCAGAAATCTGCCAACACCATGTTATTGCCAAAAAATAAAGATTTGAGGTTGTTTCTCTCATACCACCATAGGACTCCATGGATGTGTGGCACCAGGGTTCTTTCCTCTCTCCTTTTTAGTGACTGGAGGTATCTCAAAAGTGAGTACACCCCTCACATTTTTGTAAATATTTTATTATATCTTCATGTGATAACACTTAAGAAATGACACTTTTCCATTGCAGGGTGGAAGCTGTACTCCAAACAAAATTTTTTTAAACGTCGCATATGGAGATTTTTAAGGGTAAATGTTTGTCGCCATTCCACGAGCGGGCGCAACTTTGAAGCATGACATGTTGGGTATTCATTTACTCGGCGTAACATTATCTTTTCACAATATTAAAAAAAAATGGGCTAACTTTACTGTTGTCTTATTTTTTTTTTTCCCAAAAAAGTGCGCTTGCAAGACCTTGCAAATACGGTGTGACAAAAAGTATTGCAACAACCGCCATTTTATTCTCTAGGGTGTTAAAACCCCCAAACATTATATATATTTATTTTTTTTTCTCTTTTTTTTTTTTGCTAGAAAATTACTATTTAACTTGTAAACAACAAGTTTGAAAAATAGGCCTGGTCCTTAGGTGGTTAAAGAAACCATAAAGAGGAAAAACAGTAATTGTAAGTAAAAGCAAAAAAAGTTTGTTTTAATAATTAATGTAAGATGATTTTATATTAGCATGCAGGCTCCGGTAAGCGTCAGAGGGCACTGGAGCACGGCGGGAGAGTGGGGGCTTCCTCTTCCGCCGCCGATAAGTGATCTATATATATATTTCTTTTAGCAGAGACCTTAGCGAATAAAATGGCGGTTGTTGCAATATTTTATGTCACACTGCATTTGCGCAGCAGTCTTTCAAAAGCAATTTTTGGGGAAAAAATACACTTCAATTAATTTAAAAAAAACTAAACAGTACAGTTAGCCAAATTTTTTTGTATAATGTGAAAGAAGATGTTACACAGAGAATCGTTAACTTTATTGTAAGGAAAAAAATTGTGATTCTCATTTTATCAAGAATCATGCAGCTCTAATATGTATACACCAAAGCCTGATTCCTTTTTTTCTTTTTTTAGGTTATACAGAAGTAAAGTTCAGCTTCCATGGATGAGAGGAAGATGAAACGGCGGAGTCCCAAATCCTCCACTAGTCACCCTCCTCCACTCATTAATTCCAAGAAGAACTCTGTCCCACTTAGCAAAAGCACTGGATTTTCAAATGCTGTGCCACAGCCAGCCGCGCAAAAAACAAAGTTGAAAAGGTGATCGTCAACACTACTTTTTGGGCAGATATCTGTTAGTTTAGTCTATCCAAAACTCATATTTTAGTTATAGGTTGACAATGGTGTTTTGAAGCACCAATCTTCTCTTTGATGAGTTTTGAGTAAACTGACCTTTTTTAAGATGATTGTACTGCAGCTTTACTCATTGTGTTGGCATTTACTTGGGGTAAAAGAACATAAACCGATAATGGACTGACATCATTTGTCTTTATGGGAATTCATTCATAACCCATGCAATTGTTGATGGATGATTTGTGACTCACGATCTGTTTATTGCCCTGCATTGTTTTCTCATAGTATATAAGTAAATATGATCTAATGCTGGCCATAGAGCGAATTTCTTTCCCGCAACCATGAGTTTTTCAGGAAATTCTATTCCCCCCCCCCCATCAACACAGACAGTGTTGACAGGGGAATCCCTCCCACGGAGCCATTGTGTTCTCCAAGTGGGAATGGCTTCCCCTGACAGTAATTTAAAAATAATCCCATGTAAAATCCGACAGGCTGGTTGTACCCAAGTTGATCAACCGATCACCTTGGGTACATTCAGCCTGCCCATACATGGTTTAAATATCTAAGGGTTCAGCAGGGATCGATCCATGTATGGCCGGCCTAAGTCTATGGTATGATAGTTTAACCTTAAGGGTGCATTTGCAGGTGTGCCTGTGATTACATGCAAGAATCCCAGTGGGGGTTCCTGTGATTAGCTGCAAGTAGGCAGCCCAATTGAAAGCAACCTGCCCGCTCACACGTAATCTCTCATGCAGCGATCATATCTGAGTGATTGTCCCTGGATGCAGACAGTCTGCTTCCGAGGCTGATTAGTCGACTGATCACCTTGGGTACATTCAGCCTGCCCATACATGGTTTGAATCTCGGACAGTTATTGCTGAACCATCCAAGATTTGAACTGTCTATGGCCTGCTTAATGAAGAGCAGAAAATCAAATAAAAATTTTACTTGTCTTGCTTCAAAATTATGAATGCTTCCATGCCTCAGAAATCCAGAAACAAGGGAGAAAATTGCATGGGATGCCAGGCATTTGATGGCTTTCTTATTATCACTTATTGTCAGCTGCCAGTATTATTGACTCTGTGAGATATAAGATTTTATATACAGAATGTATGTTTTGACCAGGAGATAGAATTAGAAATTCATTGTTAGAGGGTGTACGTTCATGGTGGTAGACTGATTTTCTGTTTGTTTTCTGTACCTGAAGAATCATTAAAGAGAAATCAAAATCTCAGGGAGAGAGTAAAGGTGCTTCATCGGCTCCCATTCAGCACTCGTTCCTTACAGATGTGTCCGATGTACAGGAGATGGAGAAGGGACTTCTGAGTCTACTCAATGACTTCCACTCAGGCAAACTTCAAGCTTTTGGTAATGGTTATTGCCTTTTTATGATAAGGAAGACTCTTTAAATCTACTGTTGACAGCTTGTTAAATGAAACCTGTACTGGGAGAAATAAATTGGTCTTCTGTACTATTGCTGATGACCTTTTGAAAATACTATTTACCTGGCTGCCTCTAAATTCAATATTTTGAGTCACTGACCAAAAGCAAGTATGCAGCTAGTGAAGCCCAAAGAGTGATGAACTGAAATGTGAGAACTCCTGAGCTGCATACTTGTTCATGTTCAGCATCTAAGGCAATATCAAAATGTCATGTCAGCTGGTAATCTAGCATTTTCAAAACGAGAGTTAAGCCATGGCAGCCAACATATTTTTTCACTGTAGGTTTACATTAAGGGCACTGTCACACTGAGGCGCTTTACCGTCATTTTAGCATCGCTTTTCATCTGCCAGCGGGGCGCTTTTAACCTCCGCTAGCGGGCGAAAAAGGGTTAAAAGCGCTGCTGCAGTGGCACTGCCCATTGATTTCAATGGGCAGGAACGCTTTAAGGAGCTGTGTTTACACTCCTAAAGTGCCTCAAACATGCTGCTTGTAGGACTTTTTTAAGCGTCTTGCCAGCGCACCACTCAAGTATGAAAGTGTGACAGGAGAGGTGCTTTGCAGGCACTATTTTTAGCGCTATAGCGCCTGTAAAGCGCCTGTGTTCACCTTTTGTAAAAAAAAATAATAAATGCACATCTTTTAGCAGGTTAAATTTGCATTTATTATTTTTTTTAATTGGGAGCCTGTAAAGCATTGCAGCTGTGATCAGCAGATCGTGGGTGGAATCTCAGGCTCCTGCAGGCTGTCTGTGTAGCTGTCTGCCTATACCTCATACGGGTAAGCAGTTATTGATTGACAGCATTAAAGTGACTTTAAACTTCAGGCATGAAAAATAAACAAAGCATTTCCCTCTATATTATGTACAAGTCTCAAATACGAGCACTAAGTGTAATCTCTGTCTGCTGCCCCCTTCCTTTGCTATCAGCATGAATCACCTCTGACAAGTTTTCCTGACGACAAGAGAAAAAAAGATGACAGGGGAGGTAGCCACAGCTGATTGACAGCCTCCGCTTTGTTCCTGTGTGCTGCGTGAAGTGGGTCTGTGTCTTGCCTCCAATCAGCCATGAGAGCTCTCTTCACTGAGCTCTGAAGTGTGTAATTTTAGCTCTCTGCCCCTTTTTTTTCTGAACTCTCAGACAAGCTTTAAACTTCTGGACTTTGAACGGACATAGAGAAGAAAAGACTGCAGATAAACGGGTCCAACGTATGTAGGAGGATTTGTTTAATCTCTTTGTAGGTTTGTCATTTCACTGGATATATATAAGGGATTACAGTCACTTTAACCACTTGCCTATTGGCAAATGATGGCTGGCGGGACCTTTTGCCTTTCTGGGTGGACGTCATATGACGTCTTCCCGGAATGCACCTCACACATGCTCCACGGGTCGCACTGTGGTGCGATCTGTTACCTGACAGATGTATCAGGCTGCTACCAGTACCATGTGATCGCTGCTACCAATCACAGCAGATCACATGACAGTTGTAAACAATTGATGGCTTCCTTTCATGACGTTCATTATGTACAATTGTGTTGCTAGCTCTGATTGGTCAAAGTAATCACATTGTGCAGACAAGTCCAATCACAGCCCATCTGTACCATGTGATTTAGCTGTGGCCAATCATAGCTAATCACAATAACTACACACTGAATGAATCAATTTTATTCAGTAGAAATGTGAAATTCACTGTTTATAAGCAATCATAATGCGTTAAAGAAGAGGAAAAAAAAAAAAAACTGATCACTTCCCCAGAGTAGTTTAATGTTACTGTGGTAAAACTGTATTGCTCTGGTCAGTGTGTTTAAAAAAAATTGTAATAAAAAAAGAAGAAAAAAAATAAATTGATAAATAAGAAATTTCTTACATACTGTCACCAGTGTCCCAGATCACTGGCACACCAGTTATATGGTGGTCATTTGTGGGAAAAAAAGGTAAACAGGCCCTTGGATTGTATCAACTCAAGGCACCATCTGTACACAGTGGATACCAGCCAACATGCTAAAATGGCTCGTTTTTGCATGGAGGCTGATGTGAACCAGCCCTAAAGGGAAACGATAGTGTTTTTTCAATGTCATCGCAACCTTATTCTATGATGGACGGATATATTTAGTCGCTTGCTGTTATATATTTTGATTGTTATGATTACATTTCATGAACATAATTGTACATGCTCGCTCTAGTGGGCATCTGCATATCAGGGAATGTAACTAGCATTAGCTGCCTAAAATAACCTGTTAGGACAGAAATATGGAAGCTGCCATTGCAAATTTGAATTTCAAAGATGCAGGCATGGGTGCCATAATCCTGATCTTTTTTATGTTTTTATAAGGTTATCTGTGCTCTCCTATATAATTTACCATTATATCAGGCAATACCCACAGGGATTGGGGGTGGAGGTGATGGCGTTGGAATGATAGTTGCAGGTCTTCTCTCTATAACCTACACCTCATCTGACACTGGTAGTTGGTTTTTGCAACAGTCTGTCAAATGGAGTTCATGGTGTATAGATCGTGGATGCTTAAAGCTAACCTGTGCTTTACTCATTCAAGCCAAAGCATCAGGTTTGCCCTAATACCCCTCCCTAGCAGTACATACTTATTTTACTCCCCTGCTGTTTCCTACTGGCCTTACTCTTACAGTATACCTCTCCTCCTCTAGAATCCTCTGTGTTAAAAACCAACCATTCATGTGCCAGGATCTCGGCACCAAAATTTACTCTCTCATTTTTACCACACGTCATATGCTACAAATTGTCTGTTGTTGATCTCACTAATAATATTTCAAACTGCTGAATCTATAGGCAATGAATGTTCAATTGAACAGATGGAACATGTTCGTGGACTGCAGGAGAAGCTGGCTCGTCTTCACCTAGAGCTATATGGTGAATTGGAGGAAATGACAGAAGACAAGCGCAAAATTGCTAGTGATTCCAACCTTGACCGACTTCTTTCTGATGTATGTTTTTCTAAAAAAATATTTTGTACTAATAAATTACCAGCATCTTTGTTAAAAAAGAACTGAACTCTGAAAATTGTGCCCAAAAAAAAGCAGGTAAAGGGGAAAATGGCTAGTCTTCTGTATTGCTTGTAGGCTCCCATCAACTGTTTTTTTTTTTCCCAATTTACTGATTTGCATGCCATGTTTTGCACTGTATTTTTGTGTGTATACATCTATCTTGGTAGAGGAGCAGAGTTTTGCTTCCTCCAGTTAAAGCCTCCAGCAAAGAGAACAGTAAGCAGCACAGTTATGACATCACCAAATTTCAGTACCAATCTCAAACTGACAGTCTGAGGCAGCAGTGCCATAGATCTCACTCTACAAATATACTGGAGGGAATTGAGGCATAGGAAGTGTCCAGGCACCCTCATATACCAAGTGGTTATTTTCAGAAGGATTTAAAGACAGATGTACATTTTTTTTTTTCTTTGTACTGCTTATTCACAATTAACATTTCAAAATTTTCCCCACTGCCAGAATATAATGTCCCAGCAGAGGGAATTCCCCTATCTTCCTTGCTTGTGTGGATGAAGGAATCCGTTGGCTGAACAAAACAAAAATGATCTATCAATGGCGAGCTTAAGCTTACCCAAAACGTATTTTTGGATATATGCCAGCAAGTTGAAGAATGCATTAATTTGAAATGTTTTTTGTGGACACCATTGGCAAGATCTCACTAGTGTTTTTTTTTTTTTTTTTTTTAATTTGCAGTCCACACTGTAGCTGTTATAAAACAGCCTGAGACTGTCCTCTCCTGGACCAGCCATAATGTACAATCGGTGGAAAACCCGGCAGTGTAACGTGATGGCATGGGATGTAGATAGGAACAAAAGCTAAGAATTTCTGTGTCGTTTTGGGTCTGTAAGAAGTAGCACAAGATGAATCGGCCTTACTGACATGCATCCGAAACAGAAATCAGTGGATGTGCTTAATTTGAAACTCTGAAGAAAATAAAAATTGACATATATGATGCAGTCAGTCACTAGCATTAACGCAGCAGGTTAATACTTTAGGGCTAGGTTCACGTCCAACCACTGAGGTGCAATGTGTTAAAGTATGCATGTTTTTTTCAAAAGAAAATGGCTGGCATGCACTTCAGCAACCCAGATATCGGGCCTGCACTTTTGTGATGGTGCACTGCAATGCACTTTTGTACTGTGCAGCGCACCTCTGTAGGCAAGATGCATTGGGGAGCACAGGGTCTTAAAGCAATTCAAACGACATCCCTTTATTTATATATATATATATATATATATATATATATATATATATATATATATATATATATATATATATATATTGTGAATAAAAGGTGATCATTGTAGGAACCTTCAGTGGTGTATGTCCCAACCTCTGTAAATGTCACTTTTGCTGGACTGCTTGGCCTTGCATATAGGTGTGGGGAAGGTTTAAAGAGGAGCTCCTGCCCCCCCCCCCCAGACCTGGGCACCGGAATCTCTTCTAAAGCCGGGTACACACGGGCCAAATGTCGGTGGACAGCGGCTGGTTAAAAAAAAAAAAAAGCAGACCTTCAGCCCATGTGCATGTCAGTTTGTCTGACAGAAGCAGGCTTTGCATGCTGGAAAACCAGCAGCCGACTGTCTCCCGGTCAGCGCTCTCAGCCAATGGCGATGGCAGAGAGCACTGATCAGAGTGTTCTGGTGGGGGGCGTCCCCCTGTCAGAACAACAGCTCAGTGGGGGGGGAGACCTTGCATGGTTTGTACAGCGGCTCAAACTGTAGCAGTCAGGTCTTTTTTTTTTTCTTTTTGTTAAACCCACGGGGTTGAATGGAAAAAAAAACTACTAGTGTCCTTGGCTTAAGGGAAAACGCCAGTGAAGCCTTGTGGCTTCACAACCAGCTTCCAATGGCACATGGTCCTGCAGTCTTCTGGGAACTGTGATGTGTCCCAGAAGGCCTGGAGGGGGGGGCAGCGAAGTTCCGGTCAGATCGCTGTGGCAATGTGGATGGAAGTGGGGGAGCTGTCAAAATCGGTTACCAACACCCCCCCCCCCCCCAAAAAAAAGTGCCAAATGGAGAGGAGATGGAAGAGCAGAACTTCCCCTTTTTAGGTGAAGACTGTATTCATATACAGTACTGTTATTACAGATATTAATCACATGAGGGTTAACAGGATGCAAACTTTTCCCTATAGTGGTCCTTTAAATAATACTAGTTTAGTTTATTTAAAGTAATTTTTTTTTTTTTTTTGACATTTAACAATTTCTTTTCTTTTTTTGTAGCTTGAAGAGCTGAATTCATCTATGTATCCTTTAACACGTTTGCTGTCAGAGCTGTTTTTGTGTTTTGTTTTTTTGTTTTTGTTTTTTTAGCACACAGAAATCCTTGTAGGCCTGAGGATTACTTAAATCCCCCAAAATATATTTTTTCTGAATGCAGAGAGTAAAATGTCAGTAGTTCCATTTTTGTCCAACAATAGTAGGCAAAATCATTTTATCATAGGCAACATTTCAGTAAAAAATACACAGAAGGTCATTTTAGAACACGCTTTTGCAATTTATTACCCAAGTTTTGGAAAAATATAAAACATGAGCCTGCACTGAGAAAATAGATACCTGACATGTAAAGTCTTAACATTGTATGCACCTTTTAAATAGCAACAAACTTTGGTACGCTAAAATTTCTATAGGGAACTGTTTAAAAGCCCCTACAGGTCACACGTTTAGAGTTAACCATGAATAATCGCTTTAGAATGATTGCTGCATGCGATATGTAACATGTAGCGCAATCAATGTTTTTGTGCAGACACCCCAACACGTGTTTATATTCGTATGTTGGATTGAGGGTTCAGAATTTTAAAAAATATTTGTGATTTCTCACCTGTACTCCATTTGAGCTAATTGCGTAGATTACTTTCTATTAGCCTCTTCTCTGGCCACAGTGGCTAGGGAAATGACAGCTGAATCCAAAAGTGATGTAATACAATATTTGTTGCTTCCTTCCTAGATAGGGGAGATCAGCAACTGGATGTCATCTGGTCTCCCCCAGCCCTACCTGGCAGCACCCGCCATGCCAGTCTTGGGTCTGCAGGTGAGACTGCAGAGCTTGGAAAACATAGCGGTAGGGCTAATGTATTAGGGTTACATGGAAACGATTGGGTGACTGCACAGGGCCAATCAGCTTTGTCCAGACAGAGGGTCAGGGGTCCTGCAGCCTCATAAGATAGTCAGAGGAGAATGAAAACGCCTCCTACAAGCTTTAACCAGACACTGATAGAAGTCACAAGACTGCTATATATTGCCGATGAGGAAAGGTATTTAGCAGTTTATATTTACTAAACAATTGCATTTCCATGACCTGTGTACTGTGAGAGACCAGATATAGTGAATGTAGGGTCCTGGGTTTAGTAACACTTTAAAATTGCCACCACTGTGAAAAATCACCCTGTCTACCGGCGTTCCGGCTGCCGCACGAACCTTGGCAACTCCCGCCAGTGTCTGAGACCCCCCCCCCCCCGTGATGGCGATCATGTCAACTAAAGGCCGGGGTAAACCTAATAAGGACATTAAGCCACAACGCTCTGGGAGGGGGCGGGCGGCGAACTTACCCAGCACCATGTCGGCCTCCACTTCCGGTGTACAGAGCGGGCCAGGGACAGTGCAGAGCCCGGGAAACTCAGCATCACCCTCAGCCATGACATCCTCCCCTGATGTGCATGAAGCAGCCCTTTCTCCTGCGGAACTGGAGACAGCACCAGAGGCCATTACTAAGCCCATATTGACAGCTATTGAGGGCTTCAAATCCATGATGATGGTGCGTATTGACCACCTGGCGTCAGAGTGTACCCTGATCCGCCACGATTTGGATAAAATGAGGGGAAGAATCACTGAAGCAGAAGACGGAATCGGCACGGTGAAAGATCAGCAGGGCTCACATACAGCACAAATCGCAGAATTACAATCGCTGGTGAGCTCGCTTGTAAACAAAATGGATGTCGCTGGGAACAGGCAGAGGCGAAATAACGTCCGCGTGGTAGGCCTACCAGAGGGTCAGAAGCCCGGCCTCTTTGCCGAAAAGCTGTTTAAACAACTGCTGAATTTGCCTGATATGCCACCTATGTTGTTGAAAGGGCACACAGAGTACCCACAGGGAAATGCCCGGAGGGTGCACCACCTAGACCATTCCTGGTGCGACTTTTGAATTTCTGAGATAGGGATATGATCCTGGCGGAGGCGAGGGAGCATCCTGAACTACCGTATGAAAATACCAAACTAATGCTGTTCCCAGATTTCTCGGCCGAGGTTCAAAAACTTTGCAGATCCTTCAACGAGGTGAGACTCCGTCTACGGGAAAAGAACATCAAATACGGCATTATATATCCCAGCCGGCTGCGGATCCCACACAAGGGAATAGTCTGATTCTTTGATACGCCCGAAGAAGCCAATGAGTGGATCAACACATTGTGAAACAGTAAATGGGGGTTCAAATTTTCTCCCTCCAGTTTGGGGACTTTGCTATTCACGGGGGGGGGCCTGCATAATGGAGACTACACAGACACCCTAACGGTTGAGACTCTGACTATGCTGGTCACCTGCACTACTTGGACGGCAGGACAGAGACATCCTAACATCACATGAGCCTCATGTTTTCACACTCCTGCTGTTGGAATTCTCACGTGGGGTGCTGTTGACGCAGACATTCCTGAATATATGCGGGGGTGCAGTGAAGCCATTTCTCTTTCTTAGGGGCACAGAAAGAAGGTTTAACAAGAACAGACACTTTTTTTTTTTTTCTTTTTTCCAAACCGTTCTCTTTTTTTTTTTTTTTCTTTTTTCGGATTGATTGTAATGATGTGGACCCAATATTTTTTTTTTTTTTTGTTACGCTCACTTTTAAGTTGGGACTAGTTTTGGGGCCAAGCTGCGTGTATTTGTGAATGCACAGCAGCAGGGAGTTACATGTTTTTTTTTGGGGGGGGGGGGGGGTCTGTTTTTACATGTGCCATGTCCCAAAAAATGCCCAGGGCTACCTTGGACAGACATTATCACTGAGAATCTTAATGCTTATTGGTCGCCAGAAACTATATTACGAACATGTCACTTATTGTGACATGGCTTGGGCGGAGACAGCGGCTCTCACAGAGTTATGGAAATGGAAAAATCCTGGCACGAGAAGCTTCTCATACCTATCCAAAACACACAAATCCTCATCCAGGATTGATCTGGCATTTGCCAATGCCCCTTTGATGCAGCTGGTGAGGGGAGCCAATTATATTGCGGGGGACCTGTCGGATCATACCCCCTTACAGGTCCATATTAGTATACCCTCACAGATCAGGGGAAGTGCATGGCGATTAAATCCAGGACGGTTGGAGGTAGAATCAGTTTCTTCCCAGGTGGCGCCAACTTTTTCTGGCTACTGGGAAGATAGCTTGCAGTCAGCCCCCCTACCGATAGTTTGGGACGCCTTTTAAGGCGTGTATGCGAGTACAGTACATCTCGGCAATCAAGCAAGCACGCAAACAATTTAACATTAAATCACAGGAACTACAAGACAAGGAGAGAATGTGTGAGGCGGCCCATGCAGCTAACCAGTCAGATGTTTCTTACACTGAACTGCTTGAGGCGCGCCATTTGTTGGCATTACATTTTACTGAGTTGACGCACACTTCCTGGGGAGGAGGGCTGAGTCCCTCTTCGAACAGGGAGACAAAATTGGGAATCTTTTGGCCATGTTGGTTGCAGAGCAGAGGGTCCAAACTAGTATTCCCTGCATCACCAGTCCTCAAGGAACACTATTGTCAGACCCAAGTGACATTCTAAATACTTTTGTAGACTACTACAGCACACTCTACAGGCCTATCCCGTCATATGACAGACAGGATCTCAAATCTCTGCTTACTTCTATATGGATACCAAGATTATCGGAGTCAGACCAAAATAGCCGAAAAGGAAATTGAAACTGCCATTAGATCTTTCCCACCCCACAAATCGCTAGGGCCAGATGGGTTTTGTATTGAATGGTACAGGTCACATTTGGAGACTCTTGTGCCAAGACTAAAGACACTGTTTCACTTTTGCTTGGAACACAGGAAGCTGCCGGACTCTCAGGCTTAGGTGGTCTGACTGCCTAAATCGGGCAGGGACCCCCTGAGTTGCTCCTCTTCTAGACCCATAGCTCTTCTCAACCAAGATCTCAAGATTCTTACAAAAAATACTTGCCACAAGACTATCAAAGGTAATCGCTACACTGGTAGACATAGACCAAACTGGCTTCATACCCCAGAAATCTACTGATACATATCTCCGCAGGCTGTTTGCGCACCTACAGGTCAATCATACTAATCCCAGGGCCAGGGTGATAGTGTCCTTGGACATGGCTAAAGCCTTTGATTCCGTGGACTGGCACTATATGTCCACGGTTCTGCTGCATATGGGTTTTGGAGAGGTTTTCCTTACATGGATATCGCTGCTATATAGCTCACCCAAGGCAACAATTAAGATAGGTACGTCAGTCTCTGCACAGTTCTAGGTGGGTAGAGGAATGCGCCAGGGATGCCCTCTCTCCCCGGCCTTGTTTGCCTTGGCCATCGACCAGTTTTCCTATATTTTCTGCGCAACACTCCAATCTGGGTCCCCTGCTCTTTCTTTAGGCATGAAAATAGCCTGTTTAGCTCTTTTCTTTGGGTCTCGGGTCACCCCATAGTCACCCCGTACATTACAAGAACCCTATGGACAGGGAGGATTGGCCCTGTCTGACTTATTCAAATATTTTATTGCAGGGCAGATGGTGTTTGCCAGGCGCTGGTTAGCAAAAGATGTTGGTGATGCAGCAGTACTTGAAGCTGCTTTGATCGGATCATATGAAGGCCTTTACTATTTGGTACACAGGAGACCACAGGTAGCGGCGCGCTTGACCGGCTCCATGCGTGCTACAGATCAAGGGTGTTAATGCATTCTGATGTGGAGATATGGTCGCCAGACACTCCACTATGGTTCAATCCCAGATTATCCCACTTCAGTGAAATTCCAGATCCAATAATATGGGCCAGAGTTGATATTAACCCCTTCCCGCTGACCGTACGCAGATGTGCGTACTCGGCTTTCGGGGGTTATACCAGGATGATGCCCGCAGCTGCAGGCATCATCCCGGTACCGTTGTTTAGAGCCGGCGATTGGCTATCCGTGTATAACAACCGATGCGGCTAAAAGCCGCTCGGCTGTTATACCGGAGCAGCGGGAGGGGACGTCCCCCCCCCCCCTCCCGCCACTCTTACCGGGCCTCCCGGTCGATCCAGAGGCTCGGTGACCAATCCGATGCCTCTGGGGGCGGGCTGGAACGAAGCTGTGGGCGGCTTCGTTCCAGCCTTCAAATTGTTAACGCGGAAGCGACGTCATGACGCCACTTCCCGTTTACTCGGCTGCCAATGGTGCCGGTTTTAAAAAAGTACACAGTATTCAGAATCGCCGTTTTCGGCGATCTGAATGCTTTGAAGTGTAAAGGAGGGATGGGGGGGTCTTTTAGACCCCCGATCTCTCCATAAAGAGTACCTGTCACCACCTATTACTGTCACAAGGGATGTTTACATTCCTTGGGACAGCAATAAAAGTCATCAAAACCTTTTTTTTTTTTTTTTTTAACACAATTT
The DNA here is from genome assembly GCA_037952925.1 of Lithobates clamitans. Taxonomy (NCBI): domain Eukaryota; kingdom Metazoa; phylum Chordata; class Amphibia; order Anura; family Ranidae; genus Lithobates; species Lithobates clamitans. Next base: position 4,864,514 of record JBBGZY010000552.1, on the reverse strand, counting down.
ATGAATTTAAAAATAAATAAAATAAATAAGAAAAAAAATTTTTTTAACCACTTGAGCCCCGGACCATTATGCTGCCTAAGGACCAGAGGTCTTTTTCCAATTTGGCACTGCGTCGCTTTAACTGCTAATTGCGCGGTCATGCAATGCTGTACCCAAACGAAATTTGCGTCCTTTTCTTCCCACAAATAGAGCTTTCTTTTGATGGTATTTGATCACCTCTGCGGTTTTTATTTTTTGCGCTATAAACGGAAAAAGACCGAAAATTTTGAAAAAAAAATGATATTTTCTACTTTTTGTTATAAAAAAAATCCAATAAACTAAATTTTAGTCATACATTTAGGCCAAAATGTATTCGGCCACATGTCTTTGGTAAAAAAAATGTCAATAAGCGTATATTTATTGGTTTGCGCAAAAGTTATAGCGTCTACAAACTAGGGTACATTTTCTGGAATTTACACAGCTTTTAGTTTATGACTGCCTATGTAATTTCTTGAGGTGCTAAAATGGCAGGGCAGTACAAACCCCCCCCAAATGACCCCATTTTGGAAAGTAGACACCCCAAGGAAATTGCTGAGAGGCATGTTGAACCCATTGAATATTTATTTTTTTTGTCCCAAGTGATTGAAAAATGACAAAAAAAAAAAAAAAAAAAATATTTACAAAAAGTTGTCACTAAATGATATATTGCTCACACAGGCCATGGGCCTATGTGGAATTGCACCCCAAAATACATTTAGCTGCTTCTCCTGAGTATGGGGATACCACATGTGTGGGACTTTTTGGGAGCCTAGCCGCGTACGGGACCCCGAAAACCAATCACTGCCTTCAGGATTTCTAAGGGTGAAAATTTTTGATTTCACTCTTTACTGCCTATCACAGTTTCGGAGGCCATGGAATGCCCAGGTGGCACAAAACCCCCCCAAATGACCCCATTTTGGAAAGTAGACACCCCAAGCTATTTGCTGAAAGGCATGGTGAGTATTTTGCAGCTCTCATTTGTTTTTGAAAATGAAGAAAGACAAGAAAAAACATTTTTTTTTTCTTTTTTCAATTTTCAAAACTTTGTGACAAAAAGTGAGGTCTGCAAAATACTCACTATACCTCTCAGCAAATAGCTTGGGGTGTCTACTTTCCAAAATGGGGTCATTTGGGGGGGTTTTGTGCCACCTGGGCATTCCATGGCCTCCGAAACTGTGATAGGCAGTGAAGAGTGAAATCAAAAATTCACGCCCTTAGAAAGCCTGAAGGCGGTGCTTGGTTTTCGGGGTCCCGTACGCGGCTAGGCTCCCAAAAAGTCTCACACATGTGGTATCCCCGTGCTCAGGAGAAGCAGCAGAATGTATTTTGGGGTGTAATTTCACATATTCCCATGGCATGTTTGAGCAATATATCATTTAGTGACAACTTTGTGCAAAAAAAAAAAAAAAAAATTTGTCTCTTTCCCGCAACTTGTGTCGCAATATAAAATATTCCATGGACTCGACATGCCTCTCAGCAAATAGCTTGGGGTGTCTACTTTCCAAAATGGGGTCATTTGGGGGGGTTTTGAACTGTCCTGGCATTTTATGCACAACATTTAGAAGCTTATGTCACACATCACCCACTCTTCTAACCACTTGAAGACAAAGCCCTTTCTGACACTTATTGTTTACATGAAAAAGTTTTTTTTTTTTTTGCAAAAAAATTACTTTGAACCCCCAAACATTATATATTTTTTTAAAGCAAATGCCCTACAGATTAAAATGGTGGGTGTTTCATTTTTTTTTTCCACACAGTAATTGCGCAGCGATTTTTCAAACGCATTTTTTGGGGAAAAAACACACTTTTTTAAATTTTAATGCACTAAAACACGCTATATTGCCCAAATGTTTGATGAAATAAAAAAGATGATCTTAGGCCGAGTACATGGATACCAAACATGACATGCTTTAAAATTGCGCACAAACGTGCGGTGGCAACAAAATAAATACATGTTTAAAAGCCTTCAAAAGCCTTTACAGGTTACCACTTTAGATTTACAGAGGAGGTCTACTGGAAAAATTACTGCACTCGATCTGGCCTTCGCGGTGATACCTCACATGCATGGTGCAATTGCTGTTTACGTTTGACGACAGACCGCCGCTTGCGTTCGCCTTAGCGCGAGAGCAGGGAGCGACAGGGGTGTTTTTTTTTTTTGGTTTTTTTTTTCTTTATTATTTTTTTGCTTTTTTAATCTTACTTTTAAACTGTTCCTTTCATATTTTTTTTTTTAATCATTTTTATTGTTATCTCGGGGAATGTAAATATCCCCTATGATAGCAATAGGTAGTGACAGGTACTCTTTTTTGAAAAAATTGTGGTCTATTAGACCCTAGATCTCTCCTCTGCCCTCAAAGCATCTGACCACACCAAGATCGGTGTGATAAAATGCTTCCCCAATTTCCCAATGGCGCTATTTACATCCGGCGAAATCTAAGTCATAAAATGCTCGTAGCTTCCGGTTTCTTAGGCCATAGAGATGTTTGGAGCCACTCTGGTCTCTGATCAGCTCTATGGTCAGCTGGCTGAATCACCGGCTGCATTCTCAGGTTCCCTGTTGAGACAGGAGAGCCAGAGAAAAACACGGAAGACGGTGGGGGGGGGGGGGGCATTCCCTCCCACGGCTTGTAAAAGCAGTCTAGAGGCTAATTAGCTGCTAGGATTGCTTTTACATGAAAGCCGACCGCTGGCTGAAAAGAATGATACCAAGATGATACCTAAACCTGCAGGCATCATTCTGGTATAACCACTCAAAGTCGTGAATGGCGTACCTGAAGACAAAAAAATGGTTAACAATAAAGCACAGTAAACAGTAAAGTGTAAATAATTACACACCTGAAAAACAAACATGATAAAACATAATAACAATAACAATAAAACATTGCAGAATAGAATACAGTAAAAAAGAGCAGAACAATAGAGAAAGAGAATAGAGAGAGAGAGAACAATAAATAAAACAACTATTTTTTTTTATTTCATATTTTTTTTTTACACTTTTTTTGTAACTAACTTTTATAACTGTAACCGGTTCCAGGTTCGGGTCTCTCAAAATGCGATGGCATCTTGGGAGACCCTGTGAAAGTGTGCCCTAGTCTGTGCAATGCTGTACCCTACGCTAATACTCAACTAGTGAATGGTAGCGTTCAAAACATTCACCAATGCAAAGACCAGGATTGTCAGGACAGGAGGGACAATAATAGCGGGCGTCACGCCTATATCCACGCTTGCTGCAGACACAGCATCTTTTTTGGGGGGTTCGTTGGGTAGGGGTACTCGGGAGGACATAAAAATGCCTCTCATGCAGCCAACTGCATTTGGTTGGGGATGTGAATGGGGGAAGTACGGGCGCTGCAGAAGCGGTGGGTTCCCAATTAGGATTGGCGAATGCAGCAGGAAGGGCATTATGGGCACGACGGGCCTGTGTTTGTCTTTTTGGTGGCAGCGGGACACTACTTGTGCTTGCCACCTCACCAGCTTGAACTGCACTTATGGGACTCGCCACGTCACCACGTGTTACTGCAGTGCTGGTTTGACTACGACCGGGGTGTACTAGGCCGCTGGCGCTTGCCAGTTCACCAAAACGCTACCAAAAAACTGTTAGCTATATGTTCTGGATAGGGGATAAGGCGCTGTCCTACTGTGTTAAGTGATAAATCTTCTCAAGAGAAAACAAGAAAATATTGGTTTAAAAGCAAAAGTGTCATAAATATCAGGAGACAATTGATGTGCAAGAATAATTGATAAGTGAATCACCTGTGAGGTGAAAATAAAGAAAAAGTGCAAAGCGTGCTAAAGTGCATATAAAATGGCATATACAAAAAATCGCATGTGCAAAAAAATTGTATATCTATGTAACATGAGAGATCCCTATACATGAAAAAGTGCTTGGGGAACCAAAACTAGTAGAATAAATATAAAAGACATGTATTAGATGATCCGCTCAAACAATAATTAAAACAAATGCATAGCGTAAACCTCAAAAAATGGAAAGTTTTCGTGTGGAAAAAACCTTAGTGTGTGTGAAAACACAATTGCAATCAAGTCAATCAAGGCAGACCCTTCTAAAGGTGTATAAACACACTCAGTAGATAATACAATCAATAATAAGTTCTTTGGAACAGATTATTTCAGCAACAGTTCTGGAAGTATGTCCCACTGGTGTAGGGAAAAAATCACAATTTTCACCGTTGGTGTCCCGACCTCCGCTGCACCCCCACTCGTGTGTACACTTACCGGACTGCCTAACCCCTGCAGGGGTAAAAGGCATATGTAGACAGTCCTGCGATGACAACAGCGGGAAGTGGTCCTCGGTTCAAGGGTGCTATATACTGCTCTGGCGTGAGGTCAGTCCCAGTGACAGATATCCGTGCAAGGTGAAAACAGAAAACACTTCATAGTGTGAATCCATAAAAGGTAGGAAGTTTATTGAAAATCCATAAAATAACAGTCCATAAACTGGAGTTAAAACCACAACTAAAAACACTGTGCAGGAAGCCGACTAACAGTCGAGGGGCAACGTGGTGAGGCGTGCGTTCCACCGCCCGACAACTGAAAGCGGAACTGACACGAGCTGGAAGAGAGCGATGCTGACGTGTGCGTATCACGAGGCCACGCCTTACGCGTTTCGTCATCAAGACGTCATCTGAGGCGTGGCCATCTTGGTGCCCCACACGTCTAAATAGGGAAACGGAGGTGCCGCGCTGGCCAATCGAATGCTAGTAACCCGCCCCTTTGTCTCATCAAAACGAAACCAACTAATTCGCTGGTCTGGCGCCATCATGTGGTGCAAAAAAATATATATAATGGTTTTCGGGCGCCTCCGTTTAAGAGATGTAAAACAGAGAAAGATGTAAAGCAGATAATAAGTAAGACTGGAGGGTAAACGATCAGCGAGGTGGTGTCCCCTCAAGCCAAATGCATTTGATATTACATATCCCAACATGTTGTAACTTCCAAACGGTAAATATAAATATGTTAAAATCATATTGTGAAAATAATTGATATATAAAATTCAGACATACTATATAAGTAACTCAAAAAAGGTTAGTAAGGGAAGGAACATTTATGGTGGGGGCCGTAATAAAAATGCATCTAAGGTTACGTATCTAAATCTATTACTGTAAACCCATAGCATATATACATCTATGATAGGCCCATAAGGAGAATAACTTAATTCATAATCAAGGCCTATGGAATATTAAAATTATAAAAAGGATCAGAGGATAAAAAGCCTATGTTAAATCTATGGTGTTAATGGATGCATATCAAGGGGGATCCCAACCAAAATCTATGTGAAAGATGGGGAGGACAAAACAGCATGATGGTAATAGATCACGGACCTATATACAAATGAAGGATCAAATAAGCGCTGTTAAAAATAGATCAGGGGCCTATATAAAAATTTAAATGAAGGGATACAGTGTGAGCCAAATCCCGTGCAGATGGCTCACTCACACACTAATACAGATGGTTGGAGTCGAGATAGTTGGAATTAAAAATCGGAATGTGTGACTTGGGGATGGATGAATTGAAAGCTTATGCAGAGGCTGAACTACTAGTGGAGGGGAGGCCCTTAGAAGTTGGACAAGAAACAATTAAGATCTATCTCTACATTTAAACCTCTAGGGACAAGACAATCTAAACGGTGTATCCACCTCGTTTCGTTTTGTGATATCAGTAGCTTTTTACTCCCCCCTCTCCAGTGATTTTTTATGGTATCTATCCCATAAAAAATAAGGCCTGACGGGTCCCTATGATGAAATTCATCGAAGTGTCTGGAGAGGTTGTGTTTGGGGAACCCTTTTCTTATGTTATTAATATGTTCCCTGATCCGTACGCAGAGGGGTCTGGTGGTCCTACCCACATATTGTAGCCGGCACGGGCATTCAATAATATAGGTTACGTGGGTGGTGTTGCAGGTGACCAATTCCCTAATCTCATATTCCTTGCCACTCCTAGACCTAAAGGATGTTCTTTTTTTAGGTTGTCTTTTACTGACGCGGCAGGCCAAACACTTTTGACATCTGTAGAAGCCCTTCATATCCGAGAACAATTTCACTTCCTTGGGGGGATCAATAACATTATGGACCAGATGGTTTCTAAGGGTAGGTGCCTTCCTATAGATAAACTTGGGTTTTTTTGTCAACAGGTTAGCAAGAGTTCTATCGGATTTTAGGATCGGCCAATACTTCCTTACAATGTGCTCAAAAGATTTGTATTGTTTATTGAACCCTGTGATAAAGGCGACATCTACCGGAGAGCTATTCTTCCTATTGCCTACTGTCAGCAGGGAATTCCGGTCACATTCCTGTACCTCATTTCTAATGTTGGCCAGAACGTTTGGGTCATACCCCTTGTCTGTGAATTTCTTGATCAGAGTATCCGTCTGCTTTCGATAATCTTCAATGTTGTCACAGTTCCTCCGTATTCTCAAAAGCTGTCCCTTGGGAATATTCTTTTTCCATTTTGGGTGGTGACAGCTCGAGGTGGGTATATACCCATTGCGATCAGTCGGTTTAAAGAAAGTTCTTGTTGCCAACTCTCCCCTCTGTTTGAAAATCTCTAGATCCAAGTATTCAATCGAGTCACAGTCTATCTTTCCAGTGAAAGAGATCCCATACACATTTCTATTGAGATCATCCAAGAACCTCCCAAAGGAGTCGGAGTCCCCTTGCCACACGATAATTATATCGTCAATATACCGTCGGTAAAACTTTATCTCGGGTCTTCTGCTGTTATAGATGTAGCGTTCTTCAAATAAATCCATAAATAAATTCGCCACACTCGGCGCGTACTTGGCGCCCATAGCAACCCCCTTTTTTTGTACATAAAAATCTTTTTGGTACCAAAAATAGTTACTGCCCATTGCCAATTCCAAACCTTCCAAGATAAATTGTATCTGTTCATGTTTGAGGTCCGAACCCTCATTGAGGGCCTTCTCAACCCCTCTTAGACCATCTTTCTGCGTGATACTGGTATACAATGAGTTAACATCAATAGTTGCCAGAAGACAATGTTCACTTCCCGTGACCGTTCTTAATTCGTTAATAAGCTGCGTGCTGTCCCTAAGATAGGATTTTCCCTTTGCTACCAGTGGTTTCAAGAATTGATCAATGTATTCCCCTAGTCTTGAAAATAGGGAGTCCAATCCATTAATGATAGGTCTACCCGGTGGTTTATTCAACCGCTTATGTATTTTGGGCAAATAGTAAATGACCGGGGTCTTAGTGGCGTCCGGGACCAGGTACCTAGCTTCTTTTTTGTTCAGAATGCCCATATCGCCACCTTTTTTCACCAATCTTTTCAGACTTCTTAGGTATTGTGATTTGGGGTTGCTTTTTAATTTTTTATAAGTGTTTTCAACTTTACCGACGGTATATTGACGATATAATTATCGTGTGGCAAGGGGACTCCGACTCCTTTGGGAGGTTCTTGGATGATCTCAATAGAAATGTGTATGGGATCTCTTTCACTGGAAAGATAGACTGTGACTCGATTGAATACTTGGATCTAGAGATTTTCAAACAGAGGGGAGAGTTGGCAACAAGAACTTTCTTTAAACCGACTGATCGCAATGGGTATATACCCACCTCGAGCTGTCACCACCCAAAATGGAAAAAGAATATTCCCAAGGGACAGCTTTTGAGAATACGGAGGAACTGTGACAACATTGAAGATTATCGAAAGCAGACGGATACTCTGATCAAGAAATTCACAGACAAGGGGTATGACCCAAACGTTCTGGCCAACATTAGAAATGAGGTACAGGAATGTGACCGGAATTCCCTGCTGACAGTAGGCAATAGGAAGAATAGCTCTCCGGTAGATGTCGCCTTTATCACAGGGTTCAATAAACAATACAAATCTTTTGAGCACATTGTAAGGAAGTATTGGCCGATCCTAAAATCCGATAGAACTCTTGCTAACCTGTTGACAAAAAAACCCAAGTTTATCTATAGGAAGGCACCTACCCTTAGAAACCATCTGGTCCATAATGTTATTGATCCCCCCAAGGAAGTGAAATTGTTCTCGGATATGAAGGGCTTCTACAGATGTCAAAAGTGTTTGGCCTGCCGCGTCAGTAAAAGACAACCTAAAAAAAGAACATCCTTTAGGTCTAGGAGTGGCAAGGAATATGAGATTAGGGAATTGGTCACCTGCAACACCACCCACGTAACCTATATTATTGAATGCCCGTGCCGGCTACAATATGTGGGTAGGACCACCAGACCCCTCTGCGTACGGATCAGGGAACATATTAATAACATAAGAAAAGGGTTCCCCAAACACAACCTCTCCAGACACTTCGATGAATTTCATCATAGGGACCCGTCAGGCCTTATTTTTTATGGGATAGATACCATAAAAAATCACTGGAGAGGGGGGAGTAAAAAGCTACTGATATCACAAAACGAAACGAGGTGGATACACCGTTTAGATTGTCTTGTCCCTAGAGGTTTAAATGTAGAGATAGATCTTAATTGTTTCTTGTCCAACTTCTAAGGGCCTCCCCTCCACTAGTAGTTCAGCCTCTGCATAAGCTTTCAATTCATCCATCCCCAAGTCACACATTCCGATTTTTAATTCCAACTATCTCGACTCCAACCATCTGTATTAGTGTGTGAGTGAGCCATCTGCACGGGATTTGGCTCACACTGTATCCCTTCATTTAAATTTTTATATAGGCCCCTGATCTATTTTTAACAGCGCTTATTTGATCCTTCATTTGTATATAGGTCCGTGATCTATTACCATCATGCTGTTTTGTCCTCCCCATCTTTCACATAGATTTTGGTTGGGATCCCCCTTGATATGCATCCATTAACACCATAGATTTAACATAGGCTTTTTATCCTCTGATCCTTTTTATAATTTTAATATTCCATAGGCCTTGATTATGAATTAAGTTATTCTCCTTATGGGCCTATCATAGATGTATATATGCTATGGGTTTACAGTAATAGATTTAGATACGTAACCTTAGATGCATTTTTATTACGGCCCCCACCATAAATGTTCCTTCCCTTACTAACCTTTTTTGAGTTACTTATATAGTATGTCTGAATTTTATATATCAATTATTTTCACAATATGATTTTAACATATTTATATTTACCGTTTGGAAGTTACAACATGTTGGGATATGTAATATCAAATGCATTTGGCTTGAGGGGACACCACCTCGCTGATCGTTTACCCTCCAGTCTTACTTATTATCTGCTTTACATCTTTCTCTGTTTTACATCTCTTAAACGGAGGCGCCCGAAAACCATTATATATATTTTTTTGCACCACATGATGGCGCCAGACCAGCGAATTAGTTGGTTTCGTTTTGATGAGACAAAGGGGCGGGTTACTAGCATTCGATTGGCCAGCGCGGCACCTCCGTTTCCCTATTTAGACGTGTGGGGCACCAAGATGGCCACGCCTCAGATGACGTCTTGATGACGAAACGCGTAAGGCGTGGCCTCGTGATACGCACACGTCAGCATCGCTCTCTTCCAGCTCGTGTCAGTTCCGCTTTCAGTTGTCGGGCGGTGGAACGCACGCCTCACCACGTTGCCCCTCGACTGTTAGTCGGCTTCCTGCACAGTGTTTTTAGTTGTGGTTTTAACTCCAGTTTATGGACTGTTATTTTATGGATTTTCAATAAACTTCCTACCTTTTATGGATTCACACTATGAAGTGTTTTCTGTTTTCACCTTGCACGGATATCTGTCACTGGGACTGACCTCACGCCAGAGCAGTATATAGCACCCTTGAACCGAGGACCACTTCCCGCTGTTGTCATCGCAGGACTGTCTACATATGCCTTTTACCCCTGCAGGGGTTAGGCAGTCCGGTAAGTGTACACACGAGTGGGGGTGCAGCGGAGGTCGGGACACCAACGGTGAAAATTGTGATTTTTTCCCTACACCAGTGGGACATACTTCCAGAACTGTTGCTGAAATAATCTGTTCCAAAGAACTTATTATTGATTGTATTATCTACTGAGTGTGTTTATACACCTTTAGAAGGGTCTGCCTTGATTGACTTGATTGCAATTGTGTTTTCACACACACTAAGGTTTTTTCCACACGAAAACTTTCCATTTTTTGAGGTTTACGCTATGCATTTGTTTTAATTATTGTTTGAGCGGATCATCTAATACATGTCTTTTATATTTATTCTACTAGTTTTGGTTCCCCAAGCACTTTTTCATGTATAGGGATCTCTCATGTTACATAGATATACAATTTTTTTGCACATGCGATTTTTTGTATATGCCATTTTATATGCACTTTAGCACGCTTTGCACTTTTTCTTTATTTTCACCTCACAGGTGATTCACTTATCAATTATTCTTGCACATCAATTGTCTCCTGATATTTATGACACTTTTGCTTTTAAACCAATATTTTCTTGTTTTCTCTTGAGAAGATTTATCACTTAACACAGTAGGACAGCGCCTTATCCCCTATCCAGAACATATATTTCAGTTTGGATTACACCTTGGTGTTTTCCACTTTTAGGGGGGCAGCAGTCCCTTTTTTATTTCATTGTCCTAAGCGCGGAACTTTTGTTACTCAAAAAACTGTTAGCGATCGCAGGGATCAGGCCTGACTCTGCGAACGCTGCAGTTATGCGTTTAGTGTTTTGTAAGTGACAGTGATCGATCGATACTGCACTTGGGTGGGCTGGGCCGGGCGGAGGGGCAAAACGCAGGTGCTAGCAGGTATCTGGGCTGATCCCGCTAACACTGCGTTTTTGGGAACCCTAAACTGCTGGTGACGCTAGTATAGATCTGATCGGATCAGATATTGATGCGATCAGATACTATACCACTAAGGGAGGCGCATGCTGCGTGCGTGGGTGTTAGCGGTACTGGCGCTAATCTGACGCTGCCTGGGGCGACGCATATCACCGCCGGGCGATCGGGGGGCTAAACCTTTATTCGGTAATAAACGGCGGGTGCCCTGACACTATAAAAAATAAACGAACTAACCAGCGTCAACCGTAACGGTTATACGGTGATCAGTGGTGAAAGGGTTAACTAGGGGGCAATCAAGGGGTTAAAACATTTATTAGGTAGTATATGGGGGTCCCTGACGCTATAAAACGCTGACGGCGAACCTAAATATTTACCTCACTAACTAGCGTCACCAGCGACACTAATACAGCGATCAGAAAAATGATCGCTTAGCGACACTGGTGACGGGGGGTGATCAAGGGGTTAAAACTTTATTAGGGGGGGTTAGGGGGGTACCCTAGACCTACAGGGGGGTAACAGTAACTGTGCTAACACAGTAACTGCCACAAACTGACACAGCAGTAATCAGAAAAAAAAAAAAAAAAAAAAAAAAACTGCTGGTGTCAGTTTGTGACAGGGGGGGGGGGGGGTGATTGGGGGGGGGATCGGGGTGTTTTGTATGCCTGGCATGTTCTACTGTGTGTGTGTGTGTGTGTTGGTGCACTCACTCACATGTCGTCTCTCCTCGGGCCGGAACGGAAACTACCGACCCGAGGGGAGATGACATCACTTCCTTTGCTGCTGTTTAGCATACAGCAGCAAAGGAGTGTTCCCATTGGCCGGCGGCGATCGCGAGGGGGGGGCCACGAACGGATGGCCTCCCCCTCGTCTCTGATCGCCGGGGGACAGAACGGGACCGCCTCGGGCGGCGGGGGGGGGTCCGATCGGACCCCCCACCCGCGGGAGGCAAATCACGTACATGTACGTGATTTTGCCTGCCCGTGCCGCCTTGCCGACGTACATCGGCGTGAGGCGGTCCTTAAGTGGTTAAAGCGCCCCCGTCCCCGCGAGCTCGCGCAGCAAAAAAAAAACGCATACGGAAGTCACGCACGCATATGTAAACGGTGTTCAAATCACACATGTGAGGTATCGCCGCGATCGTCAGAGTGAGAGCAATAATTCTAGCACTAGACCTCTTCTGTAACTCTAACCTGGTAACCGTGAAAAAAATTTATATCGTCGTAAATGGAAATTCTTAGGTACCGTAGTTTGTCGCCATTCCACGAGTGCGTGCAATTTATAAAGCGTGACATGTTTGGTATCTATTTACGCGGCGTAACATCATCTTTCACATTATACAAAAAAATTGGGGTAACTTTACTGTTTGGATTTTTTAAAATTCATGAAAGTGTCCCTTTTCCAAAAATTTGCGTTTTAAAACACCGCCGCACAAATACCGTGTGATATAAAATATTGCAACAATCTCCATTTTATTCTCTGCTAAAAAAATATACATAATGTTTGGGGGTTCTAAGTAATTTTCTAGCAAAAAATACAGATTTTAACTTGTAAAAACCAAATTTCAAAAATAGGCTTAGTCATGAAAGGGTTAAGCAATTGAAAGACATAGTGGGAGGGGGGAAACTGCTTTCTTTTGACAGATTTAAGGAAAAACATAACCTCCCAAATTGGTACTTTTTCCGTTATCTGCAACTGCGGCATGCATTTGTCACACAATTTGATACACACAATTTGATACAGGCACGGTGAAACTTCAGACTTCACCCATGGAACAGTTGGTCTCTGACGAGTCCGTACAAAAGACGCTGTCAGAAACATATAAGGAACTAATCCCTGAAAGACCCCCAGCACTCAGCAAATGTAGAGAAAAATGGAGTTCATTAGTTCCTAATTCTCAAGGGGACCACATAGACGAGACGATATGTGGGACCACCCATTGCAGGTCCTGGTATCGGCTCAGGACCGGTATATTCAATTCAAAATACTTCACAGGGTATACTAAAATCCGGCAAGATTAGCTAGTATATATGGCTTGGATGATGCAATTTGCTGACATTGTACCGCAGCAGGGGAGGACTTTGATCATATATTCTGGCATTGCCAGCCAATACAAGAATTCTGGACAGGGGTTACCAAAACCATCCAGGGACTGGCGTCATTACCAGTTGCCAAGATGATATCCGTATGTTTGCTGGGTCTGGTGGAGGAAGTGGCTCCGCTGAGAGCACAGAGAACTTTGCTCTCCCTCACTCTGTTTTATGTACGCAAAGCCATCCTCTTATGTTGGAAAAAACCTGAAGCTCCATGCTTGGCCTACTGGAAAGGCATAGTGAATAAAGTGTTGCCTTTATATAAAGGCACATACTTGAGCAGAGGTTGCCCCAAAAAATTTGAGAAGGTGTGGCAATGCTGGCTCTCCTCGGAGGATACAGTGTGAGATGCACTGAGTTTGAAGGGCTAAATGTTCTCATGAGGGGAATATGCGCTGACTGAAGAGGCCGGACAGCTTTAGTAGCGACAGGGTGATTGCGGTTACTGCTTTATATCTCGCTTAAGTCCATGCTGTAAACTGAATCGAGTATGCCGGAAGGGCAATTAATTGTGTTTGACTGCCTGTAATATTGGGACATTGCACAATAGGGAAGAGGGAGGGGAAGGGGGAATGTTTGTTGGGTTATTTTGTGTATTGCTATTGTTTGTAAGTACAAAAATGTGAATAAAAAGAATTTTCAAAAAAAAATTGCCACCACTGTGAAATACCCCTTAGTAATTTATTGACAAAAGCCACAAAGTCTGCTTCCCTATAGAAATGGATGAGTCTTAGAATATCTCGCCTTAATTAAACTCCTATTGCAGTGGATGCCAAAGATTGTGATGTTTTGAATTATTTGACAGTTTTAAAAAGTTGCTGCAGTTTGCATTTCACAGAAAAATTTGAAAGAAAGTAAAAAAAAAAAAAAGTACAGCAATTATGTATGTATGTTTTAGGTGTGTGTATTAGAGCTGCACGATTAATCATATAAAGATCGCGATCTCGATTCACCCCCCCGCAATCTCCAGGCTGGATTAGCTCGGTTTTCCAGATCTCCCCGTCGGAACCACGAAACCAGTGTGGACCGCAAATGGCACCGATATCGGAACTGACGTCAGCAACTGCCCCTTTGAGAAAAGCATCCGCCCATTATAATAACCAGCCCCGAGCATTGTGTTGATTGTGTTCAATGTATAACCATACATCCGCCCCTTTGAGAAAAGCATCCCCCACTTGCTGTCTTTATAACCATATATCTGCCCCTTGCTGTATTAAATGAATAACCAGCCCCTAGCATCGGGAGCGAGCAGCGTGTTGATTGCGCATGTGCCGTCCACAACTGATTTTTCTGTTTTAAATTGGCCGTTTTAAAGAATCGTGAGAGAATCGCGATCTTTATTCTAAGCAAAAGAATCGCGTTTCTCATTTTCCCCAGAATCTCGCAGCTCTTGTGTGTTTGTTGTGTGTGGGTTTTTTTGTTGTTGTTTTGTTTTGAGATTTTCTTTAACAGCATGGTTCACAGACAAAAGCTTCACTTAGCAGATGTTCAGGATATCCCCAAAACAACAGCTAACTGAAGAAACACCCATATCTCTTGTTTATGTGTTTGTTTGGTTTTTTTTTTTTTTTTTTTCTTCTAAACTATATATATATTTTTTCTTTGTCTGCTAACAGTATTCTAAACAATTTGTAAACTTGAACTTCTTTTATTATGTGATATGTTTACTTCTTCTATACCTCATACTTTCACATTTGTGAATGAAATGAATGTTTTTTTTGATGCTTCCATTCCCAGGCTGAAGAATTGTCAGTAAGGGTGTCTGCTGACATAAGAGACTGTTTGCCGGATGCAGTTGTTCTGGGTAGGCTAAGGAGAGACTGTCATTTTGTTGTAAACATTCCTTTGCCCTGATTCCTCGAGGTGCACTATCGATTAAGTTGTGATAAATAGTGCTCAAAGTGGTAATAAACCCCCAAAACAAAAATTGTATTTATTGCAGCTTACCAATCCTTTAGATGTGGTGGCTGCATTTGTTTTCTTTTTTTTAGGTTTGTTTTCCTTTTCACCTAGAGATCGGGCCAGTAACATGCTTTCTGTCTTAGAGTGTCTCTACACTACTGGAGGAGGAATGGACATGCCTTTGGACAGCAGCATTGTCAATCTGGGGAGAGTATAGTATTAGATGCACTAGCGGATGTATGCCACGTACACACGACCGTTTTTTCCGTCGCAATAAACTCTGAAGGTTTTTCCGACGGAGTTCCGCTGAAACTGTCTTGCCTACACGCGATCACACCAAAGTCCGACCGTCTAGAACGCGGTGACATACGACAGGACTAGAAAAAGGAAGTTCAATAGCGAGTAGCCAATAGCTGCCGTCTCAGACTTGCTTCAGAGCATGAGTTGTTTTTGGTCCGCGGAACTGCATACAGACGATCGGTTTTCCCGATAGGAATTGATTCCGTCGGAAAGATTTAAAACATGTTCTATTTCTAGGTCCGTCAGAATTTTCGAAAAAAAAAAAAAAAAAGGCTGATGAGGCCCATACATGATCGGAATGTCCGATGAAAAGATTCCGTCAGACTTTTCCTGCTGGAAAGTCCGACCGTGTGTACGCAGCATTAGATGGACTTCCTGCAAACAAATAAAAAATAATAAATAAAATAAAAGCTGGCCATTGTAATCACCCCTGTCAGTGTTAAATGGTTTGTCTCAACCCTCTGACACTTTTGTGGGACAGCTTGGTCTTCTAAAGGAAGCTGAAAAATAACAGATTTATTCTTAGGATTACCAGGTGAAAAATACAGCCACTACATCTAAATTGGTAAGCTACAATATATTTTTTGTCTTTGAGTAAAAAAACGCTTTAAGGTATACCGAAATTACATACAGTAAAATTGGTTGAGTGGCTGCTTTAGCATGCCTAAAGTGCACTTTATGGCGTCTTAAATGCTGTATGTATTTAGCACGATGAATTAGGACTCTTAACCCATTTAGGAGTAGGTCGGTCTGCCAGCTTGGTTTGTTCTGCTGTTGCTCTCCCCAAAACAGGCCAGGGCTGAGGCAAGCTGGCAGAGTTCTCCCTTACCTCCTCCATCAGCACAAACTTGCACATTAGCTATAGTGAATGTGCATTAATCATTTTGTAAGGAAATAGGTTTTGCGGCCAGCCTGTGCCATCTTGTATCTGTAGCTACCTTTTTAAGCCGGGTACACACTACAGGTTTTTTTGTTTTTTTTCGACAAACCTGCTGGTTGGGGCCGCTGTACTAACCATGCAAGGTTATTTCTGTGATCCCCCCTGCTGAGCTGTTGTGTTTTGTACACCCCCCCAACCCCCCCCCCCCCCCGCCGGAACACTCTGATCAGTGCTGTTTTTCCAGCATGCACGTCCGACAGAAGCCGGACAAATGGCCAGCTTCTATTGGACAGACCGACATACACGGGCCGAATATTGGCCAGGTGTTGTGTTTTTTTTTTTTTTTTTAACCTGCCGTTGTCTCCTGACATTCGGCCTGTGTGTACTGAGCTTTAGGTTCACAACCCTTGGTGGAGGTGTGGGGGCATGGCATATCATAATCGCATCAATCATCATTCCTTGAAGTGTCTCTAAAAGAAGGTTCATTCATGTTGTTAATGAGATTCCTTTCTCCCTCTGATAGCTTGCTGAGTAAATCACTTTACTGTTGGCAAAAGAGCTTTCTTTTAAGGCACTGAAATGATCAATCACACTTGGCATGACTATGTAATCACAATATAGCTTTTTGCTGGCAGAAAGGTTAGTCTGGTTAAAAACATGACTGCTTTTATTACTGCTTCTATAGAATTGGAAAGTGGGGTTAAACAAATGTTTTTTTTAAATAAGAATTCTTGATTAACAAGAATGTAGAACATTGTTTTAAAATGTGAAGCTGTTAAAATCATATAACCTGATTACTTAAGCTGTTCATAGATGGAGCAATTTTCTTTCAGGAACAGGTTGCAGGAAAAAAATTGCTAGATTTCCCCCATGAACACAGTCAGCGATGTGGGGGGAGCCCTCCTGGCCGGGAGAACACAAAGCGATTATTGCTAGCGGCTATCAATAATTGCATGAAAAAATCTGCCGGGCTGTTTGTACCCAAGTTGATCAGTTGGTCAACTTGGGTACAATCAGCCTGCCCATACATGGTTCGATTCAAACAGTCTATGGCCGGCTTTAGACTTGTATCTCTAGGAAAATCATGTTTTAGTTTTGAATATAGTGGGGAAAGGGTTAAAGTTTGTTAGCTTCTATTAAGTTTTTACTGCTGTCCTGAGCGTTGATGAGATTTTCTTACTCTTCCTGTGCTGGTGATAGCGTTTTTCCAGAGCAGGAAGTAAGAAAAAAACCTCAGCAAGGTCCGAGATACATACATACATACACACACACACACACACACACACACACACACACACACACACACACACACACACACACACTTCCCTTTTTAAAAAGAAGTGTGGGAAGGCTTGAACCCCTGTTTAGTGTCGTTTTTGTTTTCCCTGTTGCGGATTTTTCCTCACTTTCTGTATGGTAACAACATTGCATCTGGGAAGTGAATATAAATCTCCCAAACGGGGCCCAAAATATGTATCAGAGTGAAACTTTCATCTATCTAAAGCTGAAAGAATTCACTGGTGTTACATTTTTTAAATTTTATTGAATCTTGGGAGCAGATTTTTTATTAATTTTCCCCTATTTTCAAATATGACATACCAAACCGTTTCTATTTTGTCTTTAAATTCTTCCCTGTCTGGCCGTGACGGCTCGCTTCCAAACCGCCCTGTCTGCGTCTATTGACAGAGCGGGCAGCTGTGACTCTCTCAGCACAGCATTTAATTGGCAGTAGTGGGAGCCAATGGCTCCCCCTGCTATCAATCTGCCCAGGAAGGAGAGAGACAGCAGCGAGAGCTGCTGCTCTTGTGCACATCGCTGGATCAGATCAAGCTCAGGTAAGAATAAGTGTGCATTGAATGCATTAAGGTGAAAAAAACTTAAATCTTTAGAACCACTTTTAAGGTTCTTAAGTTTATTTATTAAGATTTATTATGGTGTTCTTTAGCCTGCCAGAGCAGTAATAATGCTTGAAAAGTGAGACAACTTGGGTCTGCCATTCCTCTGAAAAATAAAAAGCATAAACTTGTCTAAAAGGCTCAGTATTTGTTATGCACATATCTACTGTATTTCTCGTTCTAACATGTGAATACTGTCAGTGATCAAAACTTGATGCTTACGGTATATTGTTCAAATGATGCTTGTACTGTTTGATCCACTTGGGTTATGCCATTATGTGTTTACTCCTTTACTATTTTAATGATATATTTTATTTTATTTTTTTTGACAATCAAATATCTACTGCATTTCCTCTGTGTTTTTTTGTTCATTATTTGTATGAATGAGCTGTTTGTTTTTATACAAAGAGCAAGATACTCATTGTATATAACTTGTACATGCAAGCTGAAATTATATTTTTATGTGATTTGCTTCAAACTCCTTTATGGAGAGAGCTGATTTTTGTGGCAATATTTAAATACATATTGGTGGTTGCATGATTAAATGACTCACATTTGTGTTCACAACCAAATAAACGGCTATTGCATATTTACCTTTTTCAATATACATTCTTTTGTGTGTAAGCATCAGTTTATGTCCTAGGATACTTAAAAATCTTCAGTCTATACAAACTAAAAAAATGCTAAGAGGAAGAGGTTTTTTGGTAGAAGAGACTTTG
Organism: Lithobates clamitans; assembly: GCA_037952925.1. Classification (NCBI taxonomy): domain Eukaryota; kingdom Metazoa; phylum Chordata; class Amphibia; order Anura; family Ranidae; genus Lithobates; species Lithobates clamitans. The sequence continues at coordinate 4,845,960 of JBBGZY010000552.1, read as the reverse complement.
CACGTCTATCTCCATAGCAGTTTTTTTTTATTTTTTTATTTCATGACTCTGTTCTGTTTTTAAACAAACCTAAAGCCAAAAGTCACCCATTAAATACACAATTTCTAAAACCTTTGGGTCAAAATGTAGGGTTTAACACTGAACCTTAAAGGATAAGTTCACCTTAAGTAACATTTTACACCCGTATTCAGAGTGTAACACATACAGTGGGGAGAAAACATTTGATTCCCTGCAGATTTTGTAAGTTTGCCCACTTACAAAAAATCATGGGTCTATAGTTTTTATCATAGGTGTATTTTAAATGATAGAGACAGAATATCAACCAAAAATCCAGAAAAACACATAAAACAAATGCTATAAATTAAGTTACAATTCAGTGTGTAAAATAAGTATTTGATCCCCAAGCAAAACATGACTTGGTACTTGGTGGAGGAAGCCTTGTTGGCAAGCACAGAGGTAAGATGTTTCGTGTAGTTAGTGATCAGGTTTGCGGAGGGATTTTGTTCCACTTTTCTTTACAGATCTTCTTTAAATCCTTAAAGTGATTGTAAAGTCTCGTTTTTTTTTTCCCTATAAAGATAACACACATGTTATACTTACCTGCTCTGTTTGCAGTGGATTTGCACAGAGCAGCCCGCATCCTCCTCTTTTCGGGACCCTCTTCTGTGATCCTGGCCCCTCCCTCCTGTTCAGTGCCCCCACAGCAAGCACCTGAGCCGAGTCACAGCTCCCTGTGTCCCTTCAGACACAGAGCCCCAACCTGGCCCTGCCCCCTCTTACCTGATTGCCTAGCTTACTTTGACAGCAACGGCACCGCTGCTGTGCCTCAGCCAAACAGGAGTGAGAAGCTCGACGGCTGAGACACTCGGGTACATTGCTCAACGGAGAGGGACCTCAGGTAAGTGTTAGGGTGTGCTGGTTCGGCTGCTGCACACAGAAGGCTTTTTATCTTAATGCATAGAATGCCTTATTCATATCCTTGCATATGACACTGGGGTTGCAGAATAGAAAAAAAGATTGCTGTGTTTTGAAAAACAGCACAGAAGGCTCCAACTTCACACTGTCCTTATGTAGCGAACAAGTAACAGTGACGGGGCTCTCTGACAAAAAAGGACTGCAAGCAACCTTACAACAGTTCTGTCTTTTCGGAGTCCTCGCTCTGCGTAGCGTTACAGTAAGGAGCAGCCATCTTACCTACTACTGGGCATGCCACCATTCAGCTGCCAGGATAAGGGTCCGGCCACAGGATACCTGTGAGTTCAGCTACCTTTACGCTGACCGCTACAGGACACCGACCGGCAACATCTGAGATTATCGCCCATCACTGACTAGGTAACAGACCACACACCACACTCGCTGGCTAAAGGCCTACACTCACCGGCAGCATGGCAGAATGTAGACCCTCACTAGACCCCCACACGGGAGAGTGATAACGTGGACACTGAGACCACTACCTAACTGCGAGCGAAGCAAGAAGGCGCAGGACCTAAACGAACAATCACTCAGACACAAAAGGCTCACGAAAATTATGAATCTAACATTGACATGCACCACGCCAAGTTAGTAAGGGCTTGGGAAGGCACAATACTTAAAATGTGTAATTCCACAGGTGTTAGCAGTCAAGAAGAACAGCTTATGCAAGCCATAACTCAGATTAAGTCATGCCATGGACGTTACATAGCGATGTCAGACTTACTTCACTTATCTGACTAGAACGAACACAAAACAGCCTGCAAGAACGTGACCTTCAAAAAGCAATTGATCTGGAGAGAGAAGCCATTGTGGAGACCGCCATCATGAAAGCGCAAAAAAGAAAGAAAGGCGCTCCTCCTGGAGACAGTGTCACTGCGCTCTAGCACATCCAGACACTCCTCAAGGTCAGGCAAATCAGTGCAATCTAATGCATCCAGTGCAAGCGCAAATGCTATCGAGGCACAAGCCACCGCGGAGGCTGCAGTGCTAGGGCCAAATATGGCCAGAAAGAGGTAGCCATAAGAGCTGAGAGAGTGCGCATAGAAGAGGAGGAGCAGACAGCCGCCACTGCGCGTAAAAAGGTTGAATTAGACGCAACCTTAGAAGCCCTAACCAAGGAAGAGGACGCAGCAGCCGCCATAGCCCAGGCTGAAGTCTTGGAAGCAGCCGTGCAACTGGACGGCGGAAGTTCAACCTGACCCTGCCAGAGGGTCCAGGCAGTTGTACGTCAGATTACGTGAGGAGCCTTCTCCGTTTCGACACCGGTGTACTATCAGTGCAGTAAGGGAGACTTATCTGACACCAAAGACTTGCTAGACCCCAGAGAAGACGCTGTTCCTCCAAGGGTACTAGGTGTCTGGGATATCGGCAGTTGCAGAAGTCCTCCACACGCCAGTGTGCTCATGGATACACCACTGAAGGCCTGCCATGCGGCTGCGCTAACACAGAGATACAGTTATACACACTGGTCAGCAATCGTCAAACACCTCAAAGAGGAGGCGATCGCAAGACCCTTCCAGGAAACCACGGCAGAACAAGACCAGCACACCAATGTATCAGGCCTGACCGACATGGGGAAGTATATGATTCGGCATAACATGGTGCAGACGGGACTCGCCAACGTCGACGACCATCCCGAAAATTACAGGATATGGAAGCTCACATTCAAGGACCCTATTAAGAGTCTGGTTTCTCCGCCAGGGAAGAACTCCACCTGCTGACCAAATGGCTGGGGAAAGAATCAGTTGAACATGCTAAGAGGCTCAGGGTAGCCAACGTGAACGACCCCCAAGTAGGTCTGGACTTAGTATGGGAAAGGCTAGAGGAGTGCTATAGAAGTGGTCGAAGACGCTCTCTTCAAGAGGGTCAACAATTTTTCCCCAGAATTACTGCCAAAGACTATACTAAGTTACGAGAACTCGTGGATTTGCTACAAGAACGGATCATTCCCTAACAGGCCTCAATGTCCTTGACTCCACTCGCGGAGTAAGAACAATCTTGGAAAAGCTACCCTACAACCTCCAAGAAAGATGGACTTCGCAAGGCTCCAAATACAAAAGGGAGAATAAAGTCACCTACCCCCCCCCTTCTCTCTCTTCTTGAGCTTCATGAGCTTCATTCGCGAAGCAGTCCGCACAAAGAACGTTCCCAGCTTCATTGTAGGTGCACAAACCACACTCAGTACAAGTAGCCTGAAGTACAAAAGACCAACGGCAAGACATGGCAGCGCTAGAACATCCATCTCGGTTCGCAGGACGGACGTGTTCCCCACAGCCCACTTTAGCCCCGACCAGTTGGCTGCTGGAGTCAAGAAGCAGAGAGACGTAAACAGATGTCCTTTTCATAAAAAAAACCACATCCACTTAACAAGTGCATCGGGTTCAGAATGAAATCCATAGAAGAGCGCAAAAACTGACTCCGAGAATTGGAAGCTTGCTTTAAATGCTGTGTTTCTACAGGACATCTATCCAAGGAATGTAAAGAAACCATAAAATGCAGATTGTAACAGTGATAGGCATGTGACAGCTCTACACCTAGAGACATTTAAGCCTAAAACTATCAAGACCCCTAACCCTATATTAAGGCAGGACGGTGAGGAAGAAGACGTTAAGATGCCTCCCCTATCTGTAGTATCTAAATGTACTGAGATTTGTAGAGATGGAGGCAAAGGTAGATCTTGTTCGAAGATATGCCTTGTGGCAGTGCACCCAGAGGGACAACCGGAAAGAGCTGTGAGAATGTATGCTATCATCGACGATCAGAGCAATCGATCGTTGGTTAGATCAGAATTTTTTAACCCATTCAATATGCAAGATAACGCCTCCCCTTACATGCTCCGAACGTGCGCGAGACGAATAGAGACAATAGGGAAGAAAGTAAACGGCTACATCATATGTTCCGTGGACAGTAAGGTAAAGATGCCACTCCCCATACTTATGGAGTGTAATCGCATGGTGGAAGATAGGAGCGAAATCACGACACTAGACGTGGCACACCACCACCCTCATCTCAAGGCGATAGCTGACCGCATCCCATTACTAGACGAAAGCGCCCAGATCTTGCTGCTACTCGGTAGGGACATTCATGAGAGCTCATAAAATCTGTGAAAAATGGGATGGGGAACATGATGCCCCATGCGCCCAGAGGCGTGATCTAAGATGCGTGATAGTAGGCAAAGTATGTATTGATAAAGGAAAAAGTTGGCGCTTACATCAGCCTCAGTGACGATCCACCTGACTATTGTATACCTAAAAATAAAGGGAGCTATTGAGAAAAACAATTACAAATAAACTAAAAAGATGACTATAAAAAGTCCATAGTATGGCACTTGAAGGCAGCCCAGTGGAGATAAGCTGCAAACTCTTGGAGGGAAGAAGCACAAAGGCGCCACTCTAAGTGCAGTATGTTAATCGATTTTTAATGAGGAATTGAAGCATATGTACTCACAAGAGTAGATTAAAAGCAGGCATGTAAGTTGAACACTGGTGTAGTGGAGCGGGTTGTGCCGGTGGTTGCCGAGGCCTGAAGGAGCGCATGCTCCGTAAGCGCGTCGCCTATTGGTTCACCGTTCTAAACGGAAGTGACGTCATTCCCCGGCTTCCCACGGATGGACTCCCTCCCAGACGGTTCTTCTCCCACCCCAACTTACATGCCTGCTTTTAATCTACTCTTGTGAGTAAATATGCTACAATTGCTCATTAAAATCAATTAACATAGCGTAATTAGAGTGGCGCCTTTGTGCTTCTTCCCTGAAGTATGTAGTGACAAGACACGCAGGCCTGACAATGTAGAAGCCCTAAGTACAAACTTGCTGGAAAACGGTTGCGCATCCATGTCCGAACCACTTTCATGTTAAGGAGATGCTTGGGATCAAAGGGAGACAAATACTAATGCCGTTTACACACAACGAGCGGCACAGTGGTGTAGTGGGCAGCACTCTCACCTAGCAGTAAAAAGGGTTGCTGGTTCGAATTCCAACCACGACACTACCTGCCTGGAGTTTGCATTTTCTCCCTGTGCCTGCGTGGGCTTCCTCTGGGTACTCCGGTTTCCTCCCACACTCCAAAGACATGCTGGTAGGTTAATTGGCTTCTGTTCAAAATTGGCCCTAATATATGAATGTGAGTTGGGGACCTTGGATTGTGGGCTCCTTGAGGGTAGGGTGCGATGTATGTGTGGAGTGCTGTGTAAATTGTTGGTGCTATATGGGTACCTTTAAAATAAAAAATAATATATAATAGAGGAGCATCTTAATGAGACACAATGTACAGGGATAGGGACAATTGTAGACACACATCCAAACTCACTCAGGTTGAACTGGATGGACTGGTGTCTTTATTCAACCTTACTAACTATGTAACTATATGTATCGACCGGTCTTTCCGTTGGAATAAACTCTGAAGGTTTTTCCGACGGAGTTCTGACGAAACTGTCTTGCCTGCACACGATCACACCAAAGTCCGACCGAATAGAACGCGGAGACGTACAACACGTATGACGGGACTAGAAAAAGGAAGTTGAATTGTGAGTAGCCAATAGCTGCCGTCTAGTACTTGCTTCAGAGCATGCGTCGTTTTGGTCCATCGGAACAGCATACAGACGAGCGGTTTTCCCGATAGGAATTGATTCCGTCGGAAAGATTTAAAACATGCTCTATTTCTAGGTCCGTCAGAATTTTTGAAAAAAAGTCTGACGCCCACACATGATCGGAATGTCCGATGAAAAGATTCTGTCAGACTTTTCCTGCTGGAAAGTTAGACCGTGTGTACGCGGCATTAGATGGACTTCCTGCAAACATTTTTTTAAACGGATACAGCAACATTTTTCCCATTTAGGATAATGGTTTTACATAAAAAAAAAAAAAAAAAATGAAAGCTGGCCATTTAACTCACCGAACTGCAGCACAATTTGTTTTATGTGTTTTATCGGTTGATCTTCTGTCTCTATCATTCTGTCTCTCTGTCTCTATCATTTTAAGCACTTCAGCCCCAGAAGATTTTACCCCCTTAATGACCAGAGCATTTTTTTGCGATTCGGCACTGCGTCACTTTAACTGACAATTGTGTGGTCGTGCGACGTTATACCCAAACAAAATTGATGTCCTTTTTTCCCCACAAATAGAGCTTTCTTTTGGTGGTATTTGATCACCCCTGCGGTTTTTATTTTTTACTCTATTTACAAAAGAGCGACAATTTAAAAAAAAAAATGCAATTTTTTTTCTTCTTTTTGCTATAATAAATGTGCCCAAAAATATATAAAAAAAAATGTCTTTCTCAATTTAGGTTGATATGTATTCTTTTACATATTTTTGGTAAAAAATATCGCAATAAGTGTATATTGATTGGATTGCGCAAAAGTTATAGCGCCTACAAAATAGGGGACAAATCTATGGCATTTTTATTATTTATTTTATTAGTAATGGGGGTGATCTGCAATTTTTATCGGGATTGTGGCAGACAGATCGGACTCTTTTGACACTATTTTGGGACCAGTGACATTTATACAGCGATCAGAGCTAAAAATAGCCATTGATTACTGTGTAAATGTCACTGGCAGGGAAGGGGTTAAACACTAGGGGGCGATCAAGGGATCAAATATGTTCCCTCAGCGTGTTCTAACTGTAGGGGGATGGGCTACCTAGGACATGACAGATCACTGCTCCTGATGACAGGGAGGAGTAGTTCCCTGTCATGTCACTACGCCGAACAGGCAAATGCCTTGTTTCCATTTCCCCGTGCCGCCTCGCCGCAATCGTGGGCCACGGCGGACATCGAGTCCGTGGAACCCGGGGGCACGCCATTCTGCCGACGTACAACAGCGTGCGGCGGTCGGGAAGCTGTTAAAAAAAACGCCAATTATTATAAAAATTATAAACCCTTCATTTCTTTGTAAGTGGGCAAACTTACAAAATCTGCAGGGGATCAAATAATAATTTTTTCCCACTGTAACATGTTACTAATGCAGCACCCCCCGAGTCCCCGTTGTGACAGCGGGCTAGGGATCTTCTCTCTCTGTACCCGCTGTTACAATGTTAAAAGCGGGGATTTTCATTTGATGCTGATGCAGTTTTGCAAAAATCCAAAGCTTGATGCACCCTTTTCTCAGGTGTCAAAAGAATACTGAATTGACCTTTTTGAAGTTATGGGGGACATTGAGGGATCCAATGGAAAAAAGGATGCGACCCCACCCTGGTGATTTTGAAGCCAGCCATGACCACGACAGTGGTAGCCAGGAACATGGAGTAGTGGCTGACTCAGCTGAAAGCACATGTTGAAGCTCGTAATCCGAATCAACAAACTCTTGCCTCCTTTCTTATGCTTTTGCAGGGAGTAGGGTTTATTTCTGATGCATCTGCAAATTCTAATCGGAGATCAGCAAGGTTTTCGCTAACTCTGCTTGCAGGGCACTATGGCTGAAGACCTGGCAGGGTGATTCAGCATCAAAAAGTTAAGTTGTGCAGGATCCTATTTTCTGGTGATCTTCTTTTTGGCCCAGAATTTGAGGCAGTTCTGGACCATACAGTGAACAAGAAGGCGGCCTTCCTAAGTAAATGTGAGAAGAAAGGCTTTTGTCCACAAAAGCATTTTCAGCCCAGTAAGGACAGTGGTCAAAAGCCTTGGGGGCCCAGAAGGGAAAGGAGTAGCTATCTTTATTCGTCCTAACCAGTCCCAAAAAGCCAAGTGACAGTGTCCCAGTGGTGAGAGGAAGTCTGGGGTCCTTCCTCCCAAAATGGGAAGCAGTGACCTCCTATCTCTTCATTTTAGGGATCATCAGTTGCGGGTTCTATTTATAAGAAGCATTTTTGTCATGGAGCTCCTGAGGTGTGCAGTGGTCAGAGGCCATGGTTGTGGTTCCAGCTCTTCCAGAAGAGGGAGGCGAGTGGTTTTATTCCCATATTTTTGTGATTTAAAAAAACCCTCTGGGAAGTTCAGGTTAATTTTAGGTTGAATATATTTTTAGTATTATTGACCATTGCAAGAAGAAAACAAGGTACATAACGACTTCACATTACCCGAATGAATTTGCACATAGAATTAGAACGATCAGCCATTAATAAGTACAGTAGTAAACATTGTCATGAGGTGTAACAGGGTCCCAAGAGCAGTCTCGATTAACATTTGACTTCGCTTTAACTGATAATTGTGCGGTTGTGCGACGTTGTACTCAAACAAAATTGACATCTTTTTTTTTTCCCCCCACAAATGGAGCTTTTTTTTGGTGGTATTTGATCACCTCTGCATTTTTTATTTTCTTCTCTATAAACAAAAATAGACTGACAATTTGCAAAAAAAAAACCAAAACATTTTTTAAAACTTTTTGCTATAATACATATCTAAAAAAAATATTAAAAAAAACTATATCAGTTTAGGCTGACATATTTTTGGTAAAAATCACAATAGGCGTATATTGATTGGTTTGCGCAAAAGTTATCACGTCTTCAAACTACTAGATTGATTCAGGGACTTTTATTTTTTATTATTTTTACTGATAATGGCGGCGATCTGCGATGTTTAGTGGGACTGCGACATTGCGGCAGACAAATCTGACCCCAAATGACACTTTTTGGGAACCAGTGACATTATTACATTGATCAGTGCTAAAAAAAAAAGCATTGATCAAGGGGTTAAATGTGTTCCCTCAGTGTGTTCTAACTGTAGGGGGGATGGGCTCACTGAAACATGACAGATCACTGGTCCCGATCACTGAGAGCAGTAGATCTGTCATGTCACTAAGCAGAACAGGGAAATGCCTTGTTTAATAGACAGTTCCACATTCTGCATCTCCTCGCCACGATCACGGGCCGCCGGCGGACATCGAGTCCGCGGGACCCGTGACTTGTGTCAAATTGGACTTGGTGTGGGTAGATGTAGTATAATAATGCTCTACATGTTGCGCGTGTCAGCGCTTCTTCATGAGCATTGGCAAATATTGGTGTATGGTCGCTTACAATATACGACAGTACTGGCCAAGTAAAATGACAAGCAGGCAGGGTGGAAGGTGCGGAGATGTATTGCAAATGAAACATGTTCACAACAAGCATGGATTTATCATACTAACAATAGTATGCTAACAATGATTTATAAATCTGTAACTTCATATATACTGTAAACTCTTGTGGCGAGACAATAAAAGGTTGTTGGGATTTGAAGTATATGTTAATGTAAACTATACCATATCCCTGAATGCCTCCACCAGGAGGCTGACACCACAGCCTCTGTCTCTGCTACTTGTTAGTACCTAGGAACTGAAATTGTCTATTGCGCTTTCTAATAAAACCATTATAAACTAACCTGCCTCAAACATTTATCTGACATCTGAAAACATTTTGGAGCATTCTGGTTTCACACAGAACATCCCATAAATGGTAATATAAAAAATGTAATATATAATACAGCAACATGTATCTAGCTAGATTGAATACTCTGAACAATGGTTACATTTGTAAATAGTCTATCCCTGTGGTCACCTAGTCAACAAGTTGTCCCATGGCTTACACAGACTCGCTCAAATAAACACAGTAAGGAGAGTTGGCAGTGAAAGAAAGGGGCGTGCAAGAAACCTGTTTGTCCATCTCCCAGGCAGCAGACTACAGCCTGCCCTTACTAGTACACAGAAGAGCCAAGGAAGGTAAGCAGAGCCAGCTGTAATTTTTTTCTGTACATTATAAAGAACAACTACCTGTCTAAAAAGTTTAATAGCAGAAGTTATGAAAAGTTTGCTAGAGGGATTTTTAAAATGTTCTGCATAAATGCATGTAATATTTTATACATCTATGTGTATACATACAGTGCATACATTTTACTGCATATTTTAACTGTTTGAAAATGTGTTATTTTGTACTGTGATAATTCTTAATAGCAATTACAAATATTCTCTAAGTAGTGCGAAACTACTCATGATTGTGTATTGTTTTCTTTCTTCTTACAGGTCACTAAAGCTATAGTTGTATGAATGACTCCAGAATTTTTCTTGAATTTGTGTAATTTTGCCTACATAAACTAGACACGATGAGTATTCCTCAACGGCTTAGTCCACACAGTGTTAAGCGGTGGCATCTGGAGAGTGTGGGGCTCCGTGGAGGAGAGACACATTTTGATCAAACTGTGAGCACTCAGACACGCTTTAGTGCCTGGACACCAGTAGCAAGCAAATCTTTCAACAAACAGGTAAACATGCTGGATGCAAAATTGCTTGCACACAAGGGGCACTATGATACTTCTCTTATAATGTAGGATTTGTTTTTTTTTCCTTCGGTATAAATCTCTAAAGGGGGTAGTTTAGTACAGCTATGTCCAAATAAGGGGCAGAGTTGAAGCCCAAATCCAGAAAGACTGAAAATCTTCCCTTGCAGTGGGGTTTCATCTTTACTGCATGGGGTGAGGTGGACTACTTGTTTAGTCTATAGGAGAGTAAAAGTACCTTTACTTACCCGATACTCCTCACCCTTGCTCTGGTGGTGAACTGAACCTTGGCTTCTCCACATCCAGGACAAGGCTATGAACCCTGCCTCTGTCCTGATGATGTCAGGACCTTAGACTGCTGAAGCTTTGGGGGAAAAGACACTGCAAGGACCGGTCTAGCAGCGTTGATCAGGTAAGTAAACCTACTCTTCATGCCCCTAGACCTAAAGAACCGCTAACCCTTGCAGTGAGGACACTTCCCCACTAAAGGGAGCGTTTTTAAGTTTCCTGGACTTCAGCTTTAAGTATTGTCTTCATCAATTTGACTTGCATTGTTATCATGCACAGTGGTAAAGCTTAGTGATGAAAAGGCTACAGAGGAACCATCCTACATCTCAGTCATGTGACTGCTCAGGTCATAGGCAGTCAGTCAGGGTTCTGGGTTCCTTAGAAACCTGAGCTTACTTGTATGATTAATTGTACAATCAATTTATCAATTGATAAAGGAAACAAAAAAAAATATATTATATCATAATATAATATAATATACACAGTATCTCACAAAAGTGAGTACACCCCTCACATTTTTGTAAATATTTTATTATATCTTTTCATGTAACAACACTGAAGAAATGAGACTTTGCTACAATGTAAAGTAGTGAGTGTACACCTTGTATAACAGTGTAAATCAGCTGTCCCCTCAAAATAACTCAACACACAGCCATTAATGTATAAACCGCTGGCAACAAAAGTGAGTACACCCCTAAGTGAAAATGTCCCAATTGGACCCAAATTGTCAATATTTTGTGTGGCCACCATTATTTTCCAGCACTGCATTAACCCTCTTGGGCATGGATTTTACCAGAGCTTCACAGGTTGCCACATGGGTCCTCTTCCACTCCTCCATGAGGACATCACGGAACTGGTGGATGTTAGAGACCTTGCGCTCCTCCACCTTCCATTAGAGGATGCCCCACAGATGCTCTATAGGGTTTAGGACAGGAGACGTGCTTGGCCAGTCCATCACCTTTACCCTCAGCTTCTTTAGCAAGGCAGTGGTCATCTTGGAGGTGTGTTTGGGGTCGTTATCATGTTAGAATACTGCCCTGCGGCCCAGTCTGCGAAGGGACAGGGTAATGCTCTGCTCCAGTATGTCCAGTACATGTTGGCATTCATGATTCCCTCAATAAACTGTAGCTCCCCAGTGCCGGCAGCACTCATGCAGCTCCAGGCCATGCCACTCCCACCACCTAGCTTGACTGTAGGCAAGACACACTTGTCCTTGTACTCCTCACCTGGTTGCTGCCACACACGATTGACACATCGGTACCAAATACGTTTATCTTGGTCTCATCAGACCACAGAACATGGTTCCAGTAATCCATGTCCTTAGTCTGCTTTTCTTCAGCAAACTGTTTGCGGGCTTTCTTATGCATCATCTTTAGAAGAGGCTTCCTTCTGGGACGACAGCCCTGCAGACCAATTTGATGCAGTGTGCGGCGTATGGTCTGAGCACTGATATGCTGACCCCCCACCCCTTCAACCTCTGCAGCAATTCTGGCAGCACCCATACATCTATTTCCCAAAGACGACCTCTGGATATGACACTGAGCACATGCACTTCTTTGGTCGACCATGGCGAGGCCTGTTCTGAGTGGAACCTGTCCTGTTAAACTGCTGTATGGTCTTGGCCACCATACTGCAGCTCAGTTTCAGGGTCTTGGTAATCTTCTCATAGCCTAGGCCATCTTTATGTAGAGCAACACTTTTGTTTTCTAGATCCTCAGAGAGTTCTTTGCCATGAGGTGCCATTTTGAACTTCCAGTGACCAGTATGAGAGAGTGGGAGCAATGACACCAAATTTAACAAACCTGCTCCCAATTCACACCTGAGACCTTGCAACACTAATGAGTCACATGACACCGGGGAGGGAAAATGGCTAATTGGACCCAATTTGGACATTTTCACTTAGGGGTGTACTCACTTTTGTTGCGAGTGGTTTAGACATCAATGGCTGTGTGTTGAGATATTTTTAGGGGACAGCAAATTTACACTGTTATAAAAGCTGTACTTTCACTACATTACATTGTAGCAAAGTGTCATTTCTTCAGTGTTTTCACATGAAACGTTATAATAAAATATTTAAAAAACTGTGAGGGGTGTACACACTTTTGTGAGATACTGTACGTGTGTGTGTATTATAAATATATATATAAATATAGAACTGTGGACAGGCTTTAGACCTTTAAATATATATATATTGTTTACAGGCAGTAAATGAACCAAATGCAAAAATATAGGGGCCATTCAGGCTCTAAAGGGTCATAGTCCAATGTCAACTGCTAAGAGTGCCAGCTGGGAATGGAGCTCATCTCAGCTTCAAACATCAATATGTAACAGGATATCCCATAAACTGCACATCGCTGCAAACCCACTGTGAAGGAGTATGTGGCAGCCTCAGCCTGAACTCCATCCAGGCCATGCCCTGCCCCCAACACGTTTTGTTCTGCCCTGAAGCTTAATCATGGGGAACCATGATTAAGCTTTGAGGCAGAGCAAGGTGCGTTGAGGGCCTGGCCTGGCCAGAGCCTGGGCTGTGGCTGCCACATACTCCTTCACAGTGGGTTTGCAGCAATGTGTGGCTTATGAGATACCCTTTCTGTTACAGGCATAAATAAACTTTACAATGGCCTTTCACTGACCTCTGTAGCTGCAGGCAATGTGGAGTAATTCCTCTTCAAATTTAGATCAGAATAACTTTCACTTGTTGTTTGTAGCAGCTCAGTTCATTCTGCTATTCCCTCCATAAAGAGTCTTGGTAGCCTGCCATTCTTCAATTTTTTAAATAAATTCTTTACTTATAAATTCAGTCTCTTGCACAATACAAGGAAAAGCAGACATGGCATCCATTATAAAGAAACTGCTGATATCAGTAAAGAATATCCATAGTTCTTCTTAAGCCCCATACACACGATAGGACTTTGTACAAACTTTCCCTTGGATTTTTGTACAAAGGGCGTTGGCCAGAAGTTTGTCTTGCATACAGATGATAGGACTTTTCCAGCCAACTTTCACCAAATCGCGTGGTTTTTCAGCTCTTTACCACCACCCTTTGGTGAACTTCTGCATTGTTATCTGATAGTGTCAATCTCGCCACTTTTATTGGCGAGATTTACACCTTACGAGCTGGGTTCACACTGGTGCGGGGATCCGACTTGGATCCCCGCCAATGCCAGGCACTGTGGTATGAATCTTGAGGGGGAACCCCCGCCAAATTTTAAATAAAAAAACGGCATGGGTTCCCTTCTAGGGGCATACCAGGCCCTTAGATCTGGTATGGATTTTAAGGGGAACCCCCTACGCCGAAAAAACGGCATGGGGGTCTCCCCAAAATCCATACCAGACCCTTATCCGAGCACGCAGCCCGGCCGGTCAGGAAAGGGGGTGGGGACGAGCGAGCGCCCCCCCTTCTTGAGCCGTACCAGGCCGCATGCCCTCAACATGGGGGGTAGGTGCTTTGGGGGAGGGGGCGTCCTGCGGCCCCCCCCCTAAAGCACCTTGTCCCCATGTTGATGAGGACAAGGGCCTCTTCCCGACAACCCTGGCCGTTGGTTGTTGGGGTCTGCGGACGGGGGGCTTATCGGAATCCGGGAGTCCCCTTTAATAAGGTGGCCCCCAGATCACGGCCCCCCACCCTATGTGAATGAGTATAGGGTACATCGTACCCCTACCCATTCACCTAGGGAAAAAAAGTGTCAAGAAAAAAACAGTACACAGGTTTTTAAAGTAATTTATTAGGCAGCTCCGGGGTCTTCTTCCGACTTCAGGGGTCTTCTTCCGACTCCGGGGGTCTCTCCGGCGTCTTCTCCCGGTGTCTGGATCTTCTGCCGGCTCCTCCGCTATCTTCTGCCGCTCTTTTGCTAGCGGAGGAGCCCGGACATCTGGATCGTCGTCTTCTCTCTTCTCTTCCAGAGATGTTGACACGACGCTCTCTCCGGCTGTAATGCTGTCTGTGCGCTCTGCTATGACTTATATAGTCGGTGACCCCGCCCCCTATGACATCACAGCCCCGGGGCATGATGGGACTGTGAGGTCATAAGGGGGCGTGGTCATGTCATCCTATGACCACGCCCCCTTATGACTTCACAGTCCCAGCATTCCCCGGGACTGTGATGTCATGGGGGGCGGGGTCACCGCCTATATAAGTCATAGCAGAGCGCACAGACAGCATTATAGCTGGAGAGAGCGTCGTGTCAACATCTCTGGAAGAGAAGAGGGATGAAGACGATCCAGATGTCCGGGCTCCTCCGCTAGCAAAAGAGTGGCAGAAATTAACGGAGGAGCCGGCAGAAGATGCCGGAGAGACCCCCGGAGACGGAAGAAGACCCCCGAAGTTGTAAGAAGACCCCCGGAAGCTGCCTAATAAATTACTTTAAAAACCTGTGTAGTGTTTTTTTCTTGACACTTTTTTCCCTAGGTGAATGGGTAGGGGTACCATGTACCCCATACTTATTCACATTGGGTAGGGGGCTGGGGATCTGGGGGCCCCCTTATTAAAGATAAGCCCCCCGCCCGCAGACCCCGACAACCAACGGCCAGGGTTGTCGGGAAGAGGCCCTTGTCCTCATTGACATGGGGACAAGATGCTTTGGGGTGGGGGGCCGCAGGGCGCTCCCTCCCCCAAAGCACCCACCCCCCCATGTTGAGGGCATGCGGCCTGGTACAGCTCAGGAGGGGCGCTCGCTCGTCCCCACCCCTTTTCTGACCGGCCGGGCTGCGTGCTCGGATAAGGGTCAGGTATGGACTTTGGGGGGACCTTCACGCCGTTTAGGGGGTGTAGGGGGTTCCCCTAAAATCCATACCAGACCCAAGGGCCTGGTATGCCCCCAGAGGGGAATTCCCTCTCACGCTGGTCGCAATAGGAAAATGTGTTGCAGCCTATTGCAGTCAGCGCGAGATGTACAGTACCCTGTCGCCGAGAACCAGCATGATGGGTTCGCGCTGGAAACATTCTCGCGGCCACGTACTGTAGTTTGTACAAAATTTCGATGCTTTTGTGTACCCACGATTGGACTTTGCTCCATCGGACTTTTGTTGCCGGAAAGTTTGTCCGTTTGCACAGCCAACAAAAGTCTGATGGAAACAGAAAAAGTTTGTCCAATGGAGCGTACACACGGTCGGATGTTGCTCCAAAACAGCTAATTTGCATGTTTGTTGTCAAAAAGTCCGATCATGTGTACGGGCCTTAAATCTGACTAGAATCAATTCAGAAATAGCAACTATAATGAAAAAGATACTACTAGATATATTAAGCGGTGTAGAGAAAGGGATGCAATAATCCTTATGGTATATTTTTGATAAGAGTTTTGTATATACTTATATAATTTTTACAGCTGAACTCCAGGAAAAGGGAAAATTGCTGATTTGCAGTGGTGCTGTCCCCACATTAAATGCAAGTTTAAGGCCAGGGCGCCACAAAAAGCAGTGCAATATCCTTTAACCACTTGACGACCGCCTCACGCCGATGTACGTCGGCAAAGTGGCACGGACAGGCAAAATCACGTACAGGGTACGTGATTTGCCTTCCGCGGGTGGGGGGTCCGATCGGACCCCCCCCCGGTGCCCGAGGCGGTCGTCGTTTGTCCAGCGGCGATCGGTGATGAGGGGGAGACCATCCGTTCGTGGCCCCCCCCTCGCGATCGCCGCCGGCCAATGAGAACACTCCTTTGCTGCTGTATGCTAAACAGCAGCAAAGGAAGTGATGTCATCTCCCCTCGGGTCGGTATTTTCCGTTCCGGCCCGAGGAGAGACGACAAGTATGTGAGTGCACAACACTACACACACACAGTAGAACATGCCAGGCACACAAATCACCCCGATCCCCCCCCCGATCGCCCCCCGATCCCCCCCCAATCACCCCCCCCCCCCCTGTCACAAACTGACACCAGCAGTTTTTTTTTTTTTTTTTTTTTTTTTTTTTTTCTGATTACTGCATAGTGTCAGTTTGTGACAGTGACAGTGTTGGGACAGTGTATATTACCCCCCTTTAGGTCTAGGGTACCCCCCTAACCCCCCCTAATAAAGTTTTAACCCCTTGATCACCCCCTGTCACCAGTGTCGCTAAGCGATCATTTTTCTGATCGCTGTATTAGTGTCGCTGGTGACGCTAGTTAGTGAGGTAAATATTTAGGTTCGCCGTCAGCGTTTTATAGCGTCAGGGACCCCCATATACTACCTAATAAATGTTTTAACCCCTTGATTGCCCCCTAGTTAACCCTTTCACCACTGATCACCGTATAACCGTTACGGTTGACGCTGGTTAGTTTGTTTATTTTTTATAGTGTCAGGGCACCCGCCGTTTATTACCGAATAAAGGTTTAGCCCCCCGATCGCCCGGCGGTGATATGCGTCGCCCCAGGCAGCGTCAAATTAGCGCCAGTACCGCTAACACCCACGCACGCAGCATGCGCCTCCCTTAGTGGTATAGTATCTGAACGGATCAATATCTGATCCGATCAGATCTATACTAGCGTCCCCAGCAGTTTAGGGTTCCCAAAAACGCAGTGTTAGCGGGATCAGCCCAGATACCTGCTAGCACCTGCGTTTTGCCCCTCCGCCCGGCCCACCCAAGTGCAGTATCGATCGATCACTGTCACTTACAAGGCACTAAACGCATAACTGCAGCGTTCGCAGAGTCAGGCCTGATCCCTGCGATCGCTAACAGTTTTTTTGGTAGCATTTTGGTGAACTGGCAAGCACCAGCCCCAGGCAGCGTCAGGTTAGCGCCAGTACCGCTAACACCCACGCACGCACCATACACCTCCCTTAGTGGTATAGTATCTGAACGGATCAATATCTGATCCGATCAGATCTATACTAGCGTCCCCAGCAGTTTAGGGTTCCCAAAAACGCAGTGTTAGCGGAATCAGCCCAGATACCTGCTAGCACCTGCGTTTTGCCCCTCCGCCCGGCCCAGCCCAGCCCACCCAAGTGCAGTATCGATCGATCACTGACACTTACAAAACACTAAACGCATAACTGCAGCGTTCGCAGAGTCAGGCCTGATCCCTGCGATCGCTAACAGTTTTTTTGTAGCGTTTTGGTGAACTGGCAAGCACCAGCCCCAGGCAGCGTCAGATTAGCGCCAGTACCGCTAACACCCACGCACGCACTGTACACCTCCCTTAGTGGTATAGTATCTGATCGCATCAATATCTGATCCGATCAGATCTATACTAGCGTCACCAGCAGTTTAGGGTTCCCAAAAACGCAGTGTTAGCGGGATCAGCCCAGATACCTGCTAGCACCTGCGTTTTGCCCCTCCGCCCGGCCCAGCCCAGCCCACCCAAGTGCAGTATCGATCGATCACTGTCACTTACAAAACACTAAACGCATAACTGCAGCGTTCGCAGAGTCAGGCCTGATCCCTGCGATCGCTAACAGTTTTTTGGTAGTGTTTTGGTGAACTGGCAAGCGCCAGCGGCCTAGTACACCCCGGTCGTAGTCAAACCAGCACTGCAGTAACACGTGGTGACGTGGCGAGTCCCATAAGTGCAGTTCAAGCTGGTGAGGTGGCAAGCACAAGTAGTGTCCCGCTGCCACCAAAAAGACAAACACAGGCCCGTCGTGCCCATAATGCCCTTCCTGCTGCATTCGCCAATCCTAATTGGGAACCCACCACTTCTGCAGCGCCCGTACTTCCCCCATTCACATCCCCAACCAAATGCAGGCGGCTGCATGAGAGGCATTTTTATGTCCTCCCGAGTACCCCTACCCAACGAACCCCCCAAAAAAGATGTCGTGTCTGCAGCAAGCGCGGATATAGGCGTGACACCCGCTATTATTGTCCCTCCTGTCCTGACAATCCTGGTCTTTGCATTGGTGAATGTTTTGAACGCTACCATTCACTAGTTGAGTATTAGCGTAGGGTACAGCATTGCACAGACTAGGCACACTTTCACAGGGTCTCCCAAGATGCCATCGCATTTTGAGAGACCCGAACCTGGAACCGGTTACCGTTATAAAAGTTAGTTACAAAAAAAGTGTAAAAAAAAAAAAAATATGAAATAAAAAAAAATAGTTGTTGTTTTATTGTTCTCTCTCTCTCTATTCTCTCTCTCTATTGTTCTGCTCTTTTTTACTGTATTCTATTCTGCAATGTTTTATTGTTATTGTTATTGTTATTGATTGTTATTGTTATTGTTATTGTTATTATGTTTTATCATGTTTGTTTTTCAGGTGTGTAATTATTTACACTTTACTGTGCTTTATTGTTAACCATTGTTAACCATTTTTTTGTCTTCAGGTACGCCATTCACGACTTTGAGTGGTTATACCAGAATGATGCCTGCAGGTTTAGGTATCATCTTGGTATCATTCTTTTCAGCCAGCGGTCGGCTTTCATGTAAAAGCAATCCTAGCGGCTAATTAGCCTCTAGACTGCTTTTACAAGCCGTGGGAGGGAATGCCCCCCCCCCCCCACCGTCTTCCGTGTTTTTCTCTGGCTCTCCTGTCTCAACAGGGAACCTGAGAATGCAGCCGGTGATTCAGCCAGCTGACCATAGAGCTGATCAGAGACCAGAGTGGCTCCAAACATCTCTATGGCCTAAGAAACCGGAAGCTACGAGTATTTCATGACTTAGATTTCGCCGGATATAAATAGCGCCATTGGGAAATTGGGGAAGCATTTTATCACACCGATCTTGGTGTGGTCATTTGCTTTGAGGGCAGAGGAGAGATCTAGGGTCTAATAGACCACAATTTTTTCAAAAAAGAGTACCTGTCACTACCTATTGCTATCATAGGGGATATTTACATTCCCCGAGATAACAATAAAAATGATTAAAAAAAAAAATATGAAAGGAACAGTTTAAAAGTAAGATTAAAAAAGCAAAAAAATAATAAAGAAAAAAAAAAAACAAAAAAAAAAACACCCCTGTCGCCCCCTGCTCTCGCGCTAAGGCGAACGCAAGCGGCGGTCTGTCGTCAAACGTAAACAGCAATTACACCATGCATGTGAGGTATCACCGCGAAGGCCAGATCGAGTGCAGTAATTTTTCCAGTAGACCTCCTCTGTAAATCTAAAGTGGTAACCTGTAAAGGCTTTTGAAGGCTTTTAAACATGTATTTATTTTGTTGCCACTGCACGTTTGTGCGCAATTTTAAAGCATGTCATGTTTGGTATCCATGTACTCGGCCTGAGATCATCTTTTTTATTTCATCAAACATTTGGGCAATATAGCGTGTTTTAGTGCATTAAAATTAAAAAAAGTGTGTTTTTTCCCCAAAAAATGCGTTTGAAAAATCGCTGCGCAATTACTGTGTGAAAAAAAAAAATGAAACACCCACCATTTTAATCTGTAGGGCATTTGCTTTAAAAAAATATATAATGTTTGGGGGTTCAAAGTAATTTTTTTGCAAAAAAAAAAAACTTTTTCATGTAAACAATAAGTGTCAGAAAGGGCTTTGTCTTCAAGTGGTTAGAAGAGTGGGTGATGTGTGACATAAGCTTCTAAATGTTGTGCATAAAATGCCAGGACAGTTCAAAACCCCCCCAAATGACCCCATTTTGGAAAGTAGACACCCCAAGCTATTTGCTGAGAGGCATGTCGAGTCCATGGAATATTTTATATTGCGACACAAGTTGCGGGAAAGAGACAAATTTTTTTTTTTTTTTTTTTTTTTTGCACAAAGTTGTCACTAAATGATATATTGCTCAAACATGCCATGGAAATATATGAAATTACACCCCAAAATACATTCTGCTGCTTCTCCTGAGTACGGGGATACCACATGTGTGAGACTTTTTGGGAGCCTAGCCGCGTACGGGACCCCGAAAACCAAGCACCGCCTTCAGGCTTTCTAAGGGCGTGAATTTTTGATTTCACTCTTCACTGCCTATCACAGTTTCGGAGGCCATGGAATGCCCAGGTGGCACAAAACCCCCCCAAATGACCCCATTTTGGAAAGTAGACACCCCAAGCTATTTGCTGAGAGGTATAGTGAGTATTTTGCAGACCTCACTTTTTGTCACAAAGTTTTGAAAATTGAAAAAAGAAAAAAAAAAATGTTTTTTCTTGTCTTTCTTCATTTTCAAAAACAAATGAGAGCTGCAAAATACTCACCATGCCTCTCAGCAAATAGCTTGGGGTGTCTACTTTCCAAAATGGGGTGATTTGGGGGGGTTTTGTGCCACCTGGGCATTCCATGGCCTCCGAAACTGTGATAGGCAGTAAAGAGTGAAATCAAAAATTTTCACCCTTAGAAATCCTGAAGGCAGTGATTGGTTTTTGGGGTCCAGTACGCGGCTAGGCTCCCAAAAAGTCCCACACATGTGGTATCCCCATACTCAGGAGAAGCAGCTAAATGTATTTTGGGGTGCAATTCCACATATGCCCATGGCCTGTGTGAGCAATATATCATTTAGTGACAACTTTATGAAAAAAAAAAAAAAAAAAAAAAAAAAAGTGTCACTTTCCCGCAACTTGTGTCAAAATATAAAATATTCCATGGACTCAATATGCCTCTCAGCAAATAGCTTGGGGTGTCTACTTTCCAAAATGGGGTCATTTTGGGGGGTTTTGTGCCACCTGGGCATTCCATGGCCTCCGAAACTGTGATAGGCAGTGAAGAGTGAAAGCAAAAATTTACACCCTTAGAAATCCTGAAGGCGGTGATTGGTTTTCGGGGCCCCGTACGCGGCTAGGCTCCCAAAAAGTCCCACACATGTGGTATCCCCATACTCAGGAGAAGCAGCTAAATGTATTTTGGGGTGCAATTCCACATAGGCCCATGGCCTGTGTGAGCAATATATCATTTAGTGATGACTTTTTGTAAATATTTTTTTTTTTTTTTTTTTTTGTCATTTTTCAATCACTTGGGACAAAAAAAATAAATATTCAATGGGTTCAACATGCCTCTCAGCAATTTCCTTGGGGTGTCTACTTTCCAAAATGGGGTCATTTGGGGGGGTTTTGTACTGCCCTGCCATTTTAGCACCTCAAGAAATGACATAGGCAGTCATAAACTAAAAGCTGTGTAAATTCCAGAAAATGTACCCTAGTTTGTAGACGCTATAACTTTTGCGCAAACCAATAAATATACACTTATTGACATTTTTTTTACCAAAGACATGTGGCCGAATACATTTTGGCCTAAATGTATGACTAAAATTTAGTTTATTGGATTTTTTTTATAACAAAAAGTAGAAAATATCATTTTTTTTCAAAATTTTCGGTCTTTTTCCGTTTATAGCGCAAAAAATAAAAACCGCAGAGGTGATCAAATACCATCAAAAGAAAGCTCTATTTGTGGGAAGAAAAGGACGCAAATTTCGTTTGGGTACAGCATTGCATGACCGCGCAATTAGCAGTTAAAGCGACGCAGTGCCAAATTGGAAAAAGACCTCTGGTCCTTAGGCAGCATAATGGTCCGGGGCTCAAGTGGTTAAGGCTATAAGACAAGTCCCTGCAAAATCTCTGGTTGTCACAGGTTCTCTGATGTCATCAAGTCCAATGCAGGGCTCATATTCCTCATAGGATATGAAAACTCTCAGAGGTAGTCCACTGCTCGAGTGTAGGGGAATAGTAGAGAACAGCAACTGTCAGTGGAGAGGGGGATTGGGTGAGTGAAACTGGGTTTCGAGGCTCTCTGGACCTAAACTAACAATTTATCAAGGCAGTGTGGTGGCTGCACCACTGCAAGAGAGTTTTTTTTTTCTTTCCTCAGAGATGGTCTTTAATATACACACAGAGCAGATGCACAGGAAGAGGGGAGAGAGCAGAGTGTTGAGATCTGACTTGTGAGACTTCAAAGCGAAGTCCATTTATCTGACCATGTTGTATGTTGCACACTCATATTTAGCTTGTAACATGGTCAGAGTCTGCAGCTCCTCACCTTCAAATCACCCCCTGATCTTGAATATCAAGGTTCTTCCTCCTGCAGGTGCCTGTTATTTTCTTTTATTTGGTGTGGCTGTGTAGAGATCTGTGATTGAAGAGAATACAAGTCCCATCTTCCACTGCGGCAGAGTAACTTGTAATTCTCAGTGGAGCATAAGTGCAATGAAGTCCAATGTTGCTTCCCGCCCCATAACCAGAGGTCTATACCTCAGTACATATTTGCAGCTGGAGGAATAGTCTGAGGAAGCCTCAACAGTTGCAATGCCTCGCAGGCTCCATGATGTCTAAAATGCTGCTTGTGAACATTTTAGACATCATGGGGAAAATATATATATATATATATATATATATATATATATATATATATTTTGTAAATATGTCACAATTGCACACACGCACACATACATATACATACATACATATATGTTTATATATATATATATATATATATATATATATATATATATATATATATATATATATATATATATATATATGTGTGTGTGTGTGTGTGTGTGTGTGTGTGTGTGTGTGTGTGTGTGTGTGTGTGTGTGTGTGTGTGTGTGTGTGTGTGTGTGTGTGTGTGTGTAATTGTGACATTCGATTTTAGACAATTTAGATCCTTGGTGCCCAACACGTGGCTTACTGACTCCCTGTGTGTAGCCTCGCTGTGTCCTGGTCTAGTTCCACCACCTGTCCTTTCCATCTGATGGATTTGCAGAGAGATGCTGGGCACTGAGACACTATGGGGTTGATTTACTAAAACTGGAGCACTGTGCATGGTGGCCAATCACCTTCTGACCTCAGTTTGTTCAATTAAGATTTGACAAAAAAAACTGGAAGATGATTGGTTTCTATGCACAGCTGCACCAGATTTTACACACTCCAGTTTTAGTAAATTTAACCCTGTGTGTTTTTGCACCTGGCACTGAAAGAAACAGTACAATAGTCACGTGGATCCCCACCCAATAGTACAAATAAGGTCCCGTCTGGATAGGAGGAAGGGGAGAAACGGGGTGGGAGCATGTGATCAGGTCAGGTTAAATTTTACCACAACCACTGCACTGGGGGAGGGGTTAAAATAAAACACTGCACTTATACATGCACTTTAGTGCACAACCAACATTTTCAATACATTCAAATGTGCAACAGAGGTAGCATACCTTGCTATTGCTTGATGTACAAGCTTCATACTGGTACCTTCTCTCTTGTAAATATGTAGATCAGGTGCTTCTCTCTTCTGTGGTTAGCAGGTACTATGTGAGTAAGACAATTGCGGCCTTCATTGGAAAATTATTTAGCCCAATTATATAGTCAACTTTAAAGGATAACTTCACTTTTGTAAATTAAAAAAAAAAAAATGCATTTTTTTACAAATTAAAATTTGTATTTATTATTTTTCTTCTTAGGTGCCTGCAGAGCATTGCACCCGCAATCAGCAGATCTGGGGTACAATGTAAGGCTCCCGCAGACTCTCAGTACAGCTGTCTGCCCGTACCTTCTATACAGGCAGACAGTTACTGAATAACAGGGAGAATCAATGAACTACGAGGACGCTCACCAGCGCCCTCGCAGTTTGAGGACTACAAGCCGTCTGCTGCAGTGGCGGTGGTGTTCAATCACAGAACTCTGCGAATAAATAACGAGGCTCAGTGCTGTTTTTAAATTGTCACAGTGGGAAGAGGATCCCTTGAATATGGGTGCAACATGTTACTAAAAGGTGAACTTAGCCTTTACCAACCACCATGTTTTAGGATTCCTAAAGAAGATACTGATGCCTATATAATATAAATATAATATAGTTTAATAACATAGTTGTTTAATATTAGAAAAAGCAGCAGGCAGCTCATTCATTTGTATTTAACAGAAGGTGCTTGTGGGAGGGCCAGTTTGCATTTTTTGTACAAAACACATTAATCATATTTAAGTGAAAACCTACTTTGAAGATCATATTAATGCCATGTTGTGCAGAATTGACATAATTTCACTTTGACTTCTGTCTTTGCCTTTTGCATTCACTTGTGTTCACTTCTACACTTCTCATTTTCATTTGTTACAATTAATCATAAATTTGCTATACAGCTCTTCCAGGAGAGAGTGAATCTCGTAGGGCATTGGTATGACCTCTGGACGGACAAGCAGCGCAAACAGTTTCTACATTCTATTTTAACTAGGAGCAGCAGATCACAACTAAAGTAAGTACCACCAATGGGCAATTACAAAGGAAAAAACACACTGCCTCACCTAAAGAGAACCTTTGATCAAACAGGAAGATATGAAAAATGGGCACCTTTTAGGTGGGTGCCTGTCCATATTTCTGTTATTTTATTGGTGGATTATCCATCAGAGTAAGCTCTCAGTGGCTTAGTGCAATTACTCTGTCTTTCTCTTAACAATTATTAAGATTCCGGCAACATTAGAGGTACACTGTCTTCAATGAGTTGGCCAATTCATAGACTTGCAGTGGGAGAAGGAGCAGTAAAGTACAACCACTGTGCAGCACTGTAAAGGTAGAGGCAGAACCTGCATATGCTAGATTGTTGCTCGTTTTCATGTCAAGCAAATGCCAACATCCTAATGGTAATCCTCTTTTATTCATACTTGTTCCAGAGTCGCACTTCATTTGACAAGCATTTTTTTTTGTCTGTATGGGAGATATGTATGTTTTTTTTCTCAAAATGTCGCAATGTAGAATTTTTAAAGACCCACTGGATGAAAAATAGGTACGGACAGTGCTATTGAATGTTACTCATGAGCTGAATGTACCCAAGTTTGCGGCAGGTTCGGCAAATATTACTAAAGTTCACGTGCCGAATCTGAACCCTGTTAAAGTCAATGGGAGTTGAATGTTAAAAATTTTCATTTTCTAGACTAATAGGTGAGGGATTGTTAAACAAATGGCAGGGGGAGGGGGAGTTAGGCATTGCACTGGGAGTACCAAAGCAAAAGAAATGTTTTAAAATTTCCATTTGCCAGGGAGCAGGGATTGTAATCATACCTAAAGTGAAACATTAAAATTGCACAACTTCATTAAATAACATGCCTGGTGGATGTCCTGACTCTGCCTGTGAAATGGCACATCTGTGCGAGGTATACTCTATACTTCAGCAACACTGACGTTTACAAAGAAAATGTTTGTTCAAATTGCCAGCAAAATGACGGCTCCTGGCTGCTTCAATCTGTTTATAAACAAAGCGGCCAGGGGTTCTCTTCCTCTTTACCAGTCCCTTATCGTAGATGAAGATGTCCGAACAGCCAAGGTTCAGTCCAAACTCAAGTTTGGACTGAACCTTAGGCTCCTCTCTGCTGAATGTAATGGACAGATCTAATCTTATGCACAAATTCTAGTGCATTTAAAAACAGAAAAAAACATGAACGCAAGACCAGCTGAAGGAAATCTGCAAAGAAAGCATTATTTAGACTGCCATAGCTGGCCTCTTTCTGAAAGTGCTGCTTGCATTGTTGTCAGTGGCTTTAGTACTTTGAGTCACTTACTCAGAACAAGTATGCAGCCAGTGTATTCAGATCAGAACTCCTGATCATTATACTTTGTTTTTGGTCAGTGACTCAAAAAGTATTTACTACACAATATCCGCAGGTAACAAGATCTAAAAGAAAGCAGAAAACAGAGCGCTTCTAAGGCTTCATGTACACTAGCAGCTCCTAAAATTGAGTTTAGGAGCTTTTGGCATTTTTCCCTTTACGTCATTCAGGACAGCCACTATTGAGAGATAGTCTCCTCCTCTTCCTGTAGGAAACACTGCGCCAGCCCATAAAACTCTCACTTCCCCTGCCAGACCACAGTTAATAGTGTTTCCTCCGGAGGGGAGACACTGTGCAGGGAACCAGGCTGATACAATCAGGGAGATTGTGGCCTCTTTCAAAAACATCCCCAGGGGAGCAGGGGCTTCCAGCAAATGGATGGCGGTACATACCCGCAAACAGCAGCCACCCCTTCCTTGTCAAGCGTGGCATCAGGCTGTGGGGGCCCCCTATCGCGTCCGCAGGGTCGCAGCAGGGAGGACACTCCGCTCTCCCTGTACGCTGTGCAGGCCGCATTTTTTCGTTTGGAACAGGCGGGCCGGACGACGGGCGACGTCATTTCCGGCGGAGGGCGGATGTCTACCTTTAACCCGCGACTTCCGGTTCCGGGTCGCGGTGCTGATAGAGGGGCCGGGCTCAGGCTGGAGGAGTCGGTTTACACGTACAGACAGTGTGAGACTCTACAAGGCAACCACCTGCAGTCATGTCTGAGGCAGATGCTGCAGCTCATACGGACGCTAGCTCCAGCCTTCCGAAGGTAAGAGTTCCCTGGGGAGGGGTCCTCTCTACCTAGGAGTGTCCCCCCCATGTACAGTTCCTTACTTAGGGGGGGGCAGACCCCCTGGGTGGTCAGGGGGTGGGGGGTGACTCGGATCCCTAGAGGTGGGTCAGGTACACCCCCAGGGTTGTTTCTGTTAAAAAATTGCTGAATGTAATGTGTTTTCTGTATGTAATTTCAGAAATCCACAGAAAAGACAAAGTCCACTCATGTCTCTAAAAAGAAATGTGCCTCTTGTAGGGACAGTTTAGGGGAAGCTTGGACCAAGGTTCTGTGTAAGGAATGCATAGACTCCCTGGTCAAGGAAAGGGACTCTGAACAGCAGTCCGGCTTGGCAGCCTCTGTAAAGGAGCTGTCATCCACTTTTTCTTCCTTTAAAACGCTTTTTGAGAAGTTTCAGCTTCCCCTTAATCCCATTCAGCAGGATTCAACCCCGCCTCATGCTCAGGGCTCGGCTCCTGCTAGATCCACTAGTATGGCTACGGCAGAAGAGGCTGCAGGTCCTTCTGGGGTGGAGCATAGGCAACCAGACAGTGGCACTTCTGACTCCCATGAGGAATCAGAGGGAGAGGACCAGGACGGGGAGTCCAGGAAAATCTCCAGGTATAAGTTGTCCCTAGAGGAGGTGGAAGATCTCCTAGGGGCAATATATACAACCCTCGGTATACACGAGGATAAAAAACCCCTCTCACTCCATGACCTTATGTACAAGGGCTTAGGAGATCAAAAGAGAAAAGTTTTTCCAGTACACGAGGTTCTGGTGGAAACGATTAAAAAAGAGTGGCAGGATCCGGAAAGAAAGCCCTTCTTCTCTAGTTCCCTTAAGAGAAGATTTCCGTTTTCAGAGGATCCAGCGTCCATTTGGAATAAAAATCCCAAACTGGATGCAGCTTTCTCTCAGGTCTCTAGACACACAGACCTGGCGTTTGAGGACATGGGGGCCTTGTCAGACGTCATGGACAAAAGGATAGACTCACTACTGAAAAAGACGTGGGACTCGACAGTCGGTAACTTAAAACCAGAAATGGCTGTTACTGTGGTAGCCCGCAATTTAGAACATTGGCTTTTCCAGATTCAAGAGCATATTGAAGCTGGCACGGCTAAAGAGACTATCCTAGCGTCTTTCCCCACGATTCTGCGAGGAATCGCATACATAGCAGACGCCTCGGCAGAGTCAGTCCGTATGTCAGCCAGATCAGCGGCCCTGGCTAACTCGGCCAGGAGGGCCCTCTGGCTGAAGACTTGGCCGGGCGATGCCGCCTCTAAGGTCAAGTTATGTGGGATACCCCTGACTGGTGACCTTCTCTTTGGTCCTGGGTTAGATACAGTCCTAGACCGGACAGCAGACAAAAAGAAGTCCTTCCCGCTCAAACGAAAGACCCCAACACAGGGAAAGAGGGGGTTTCGTCCGCAAAAGCGCAGGGAAGCCCCTAAACAAGGGGGACAGAAGAAAACCTGGGGCCAAAGAGGTAAGGGCAGAGGAGGGGCGATTTTTCGCCCTCCTGAAAAAGCCCAGAAAGATAAATGACTCTCTAAAAACGGTGGGAGGAAGACTGGGGGCCTTCCTTCCACAGTGGGAGATCATTTCCCCCAATCGGTTCATCCTAGGGATCATAAGAAGGGGGTATCTCTTGGAATTCACAAGGCCCTCCTCACAAAGGTTTCTTGTCACGCAGCTTTCCAGCTGCACGACAAAAACCAAGGCCTTGTTAGACGCTCTGAAGGAGTTAGAACTACAAAATGTAGTTTGCAGAGTACCAAAGGGGGAGGAAGGAGAGGGTGTTTATTCCCATGTATTTATGGTAAAAAAACCCTCAGGAAAATTCAGATTGATTCTGAATTTAAAGCCCTTAAACAGGTCAATTTGTTACAAAAGATTCCGTATGGAGTCAATCTTTACGGTCAGGGCCCTGTTACCACAGAATTGTTTCATGGTGTCTCTGGACCTCAGAGACGCGTATCTGCACGTCCCTATTGCAGAAGCCTCTCAGAGGTTTCTCCGTTTAGCAATAAACCTGGGCGATGCAATACTGCATCTACAATTCCAGGCCCTGCCTTTCGGGCTATCCTCCTCGCCCCGAATATTTACCAAAATCCTGGCAGAGGCCATGGCCTTCCTGCGACTACAGGGTGTGTCAATTATAGCCTATCTAGACGACCTGCTCTTATTTGCAGTATCCCCAGAGAAATTGCTCAGGGATCTCGACCTGACAAAAAAGGTACTGACAGGATTAGGATGGCTCCTGAACTTAGACAAGTCCAGTCTCATTCCTTCACAGAGCATTATGTACCTAGGATACCTGCTAGACTCGACACTCTTGAAAGTTTTTCTTCCAGGAGAAAAAATTCTAAAACTGGACAGAGCAGTTTTATCTCTCCAGTGCAACCATCGGGTGTCCAAAAGGTCCTTAATGTCAACGCTAGGTCTGCTGACCTCTACTCTCCCAGCAGTGCAGTGGGCAGGATTACACTTTCGTCCCCTGCAGTCATACGTACTAAAGGTATGGGACCACAGTCAGAGGGATCTAGACACCTTAGTACAGGTTCCCCACCGATTAAAGAGATCTCTTTGGTGGTGGAGGAAAAAAGCGAACTTGTCGCAGGGACGTCTGTGGCTTATTCCAGTTTCACGGATAGTAACCACGGACGCAAGCGGCAAAGGCTGGGGGGCGCATCTGGGATCCCTTCTAGCACAGGGCATATGGAGGGGAGACGAACTAAAAAGATCGTCCAATTGGAAGGAGCTGAGGGCGGTCGGCCTGGCCCTCAGGTTTTTCAAAAAAGAGCTGCAGGGTCACCATATACAGGTACGGTCAGACAACTCTTCTGCCGTAGCCTATATAAACAAACAGGGTGGCACCAGAAGCGGAAGTCTCCTGCTCTTAGCAACAGACATCCTAAATTGGGCCGAGACCAACACTCTCTCACTCTCAGCGGTTTTTCTGAGAGGAGAAAGGAACGTTATAGCGGACTTTCTCAGCCGGAGGAGGCTGAGAGAGGGAGATTGGGCCCTCAGCCAGGAGGTTTTCAATCTCATATCCGAGAAATGGGGACCCCCGGAGGTGGATCTTTTCGCTTCAAGAGACAATGCGAAAATCCCCTGTTTTTTCTCCCTAAACGCAGGAGAAGGAGCACTGGGGGTGGACGCATTAACACAAAATTGGCATTTCAGGACATGCTATGCCTTCCCCCCTCCGGTGTTGTTACCGGCGGTTTTGCGGAAGTTCCAACTAGAGAACACCTCCCTCATTCTAGTAGCTCCACATTGGCCGAAAAGGGCATGGTTTTCAATCCTCAGTCAGCTAGCAGTGGAACCACCCCTATTCCTTCCACCTCAGGAGGATCTTCTCTCACAGGGTCCAATCCTCTGTCCACAGGTACACCAGTGGAAGTTAGCGGCCTGGCTACTGAGGAGAGTATATTAAAATCTAAGGGATTTTCTCAGAAATTAATCTCCACCCTCCTCAACAGTAGAAAAAAGGAGACACGTCATATTTATAAAAAGGTCTGGCTCCTTTTCAACAAGTGGTGCACTGAGAACTCCTTCTCGGTACAGAGCCCTATAGCTGTTTTGGAGTTCCTACAGTGTGGAGCAGACAAAGGGTTATCCGTAGGTACCCTTAAAAGCCAGGTGTCAGCTCTTAGTGCTTATTTAGAGAGATCTTTGGCCACCAATCCATGGGTGGTCAGGTTCTTTAGGGCACTGTCCAGACAGAGACCTGTCCAGGGTCCCCCCTTTCCCGGGTGGGATTTATCTTTAGTGTTGCAAAGCCTAACAGGAATTCCCTTTGAGCCCTTGGACAAATGTCTGTTAAAAGAGTTAACTTTAAAGACAGCATTTTTAGTGGCAGTGACAACTGCCAGGAGAGTCAGTGAAATTGAGGCGTTATCAATTAGACCTCCTTTTTGTGTTATTTTTCCGGATAGAATAGTCCTTAAGACTGATCCAGCATTTTTGCCTAAAGTGGCGTCAGGCTTTCACAGAAGCCAGGAAATAGTCCTACCTTCGTTTTGTCCCAATCCTGTTGGAGAAGGGGAACTGAAATTTCATTTCTTAGACGTAAGGAGGTGTATCCTACAATACTTAGAGATGACTAAAACCATAAGAAAGTCTGATTCTCTATTTATTTTATTTTCCGGGTCCAGAAAAGGACTCAGAGCGTCTCGACGCACGATTGCCAGATGGCTTAGATTAGCTATTGGGCAGGCATATTCTCTAGCAGGGAAAGAGATTCCTATGGGCATAAAGGCACACTCTACCAGAGCAGTGGCAACTTCCCAGGCAGAGAAGGCTGGAGCAACGCCAGAGCAAATATGCAAGGCAGCGACATGGTCCAGCTACTCCACTTTCGTTAAACATTACAGAGTGGACCTGGTGGCGGCAGGTGAGCAGGCTTTTGGGCGAAAAGTTCTGCAAGCTGTAGTCCCACCCTAATTGGTAAGTGCTCGATTATCCTCTCAATAGTGGCTGTCCTGAATGACGTAAAGGGAAAATTAAAGTTACGTACCGGTAACGTCTTTTCCTGTAGTCTTTCAGGACAGCCCTAGTTACCCACCCTAAGCTTGGGGGGGGTCTTATTTAAGACCAGAACGCAATATGATAATGATATTGAATGGTATGTTATTAATGTGTTCTTGTGTCTCCCCAGCTGACCGGAGGTGATCTTGTAAAAACTGAGGTCTGGCAGGGGAAGTGAGAGTTTTATGGGCTGGCGCAGTGTTTCCTACAGGAAGAGGAGGAGACTATCTCTCAATAGTGGCTGTCCTGAAAGACTACAGGAAAAGACGTTACCGGTACGTAACTTTAATTTTTTTTGCCAAAGCTTCTAAACTCAACTCCATGAAAGTATGTGTCAATGTACATATAGGCTTTTAGCAGAGTTTAGGAGCTGCTGCGGTTAGGTGAGCTTCAACCTCCCTCTCCTGAACGCGGGAGAATCGCGTTCAGGATAGGAATGTTTTGACCTCTGGCCGTGGGAAAATGCAAAAAATGGCAAAATGTAGCAAAACATGGCATCCGTGGTAGAGGTAGACAGGGTGTACATGAAGCCTAAGAGTATCCATATATGCAAAGAGTGAAACAATTGTAATCTCCTCACGTGATGTGCAGGATTCCCCTGGGGGACATGTACCAAAGCAAAAGACCTGTTTTAAAAATTCAATTTGCCGTCGAGCAGAGATTTTCATAATAACTAAAATGAAATACTAACATTGCAAACACCATTAAATAACATGCCTGGGGGATGCTCTGACTCTGCCTGTGAAGTGGAGCATCTGTGTGAGGTATACACGATACTTCAACAATACTGATGTTTAAAAAGAAAATGTGTTTGAATTGCTAGCAAAATGACGGCTCCCAGCTGCTTCAATCTGTTTGTAAACAGAGTGGCCAGGGATTCTCTTCCTCTTTACCAGACCCTTATCCTAGGAGAGGGTCTAATATTGATGTATTAATGGGGCACCACAACAAAAAAATGTAAAAAGGGTGTTAGTGAAAGCCAAAAACAGAGCTTCTAATGCTTCATGAACACTAGCAGCTCCTAAACTTTAGTTTAGGAGCTTTTGGCATTTTTTTTGCCAAAGCTCCTAAATTTAACTCCATAAAAGCCTATGCGTCAATGTACATATAGGCTTTTAGCAGAATTTAGAAGCCACAGCGGTTAGGTGATCTTCAGCCTCCCTCTCCTGAATGCAGAAGAATCACGTTTAGGATAGGAACGTTTTGACCTCCAGCCGTGGGAAAACACAGAAAACAGCAACATGTAGCAAAATGTGTCATCCACGGTAATTGTAGGCAGGGTGTACATGAAGCCTAGCCCCGTACACACGTTAAGAATATTGTACGAAAGTTCTTTCAAATATAATCGTATGCGAGTATAGGATCGAATCGCCCTCCTCATACACGAATATCGTACGAACGCTCTGCCGAAATTAATTAAATGCGCGTCTAGAATCGAATTGCCAGCGTAGTTCATATCCGAAAATTCCTGTACGATCAACTCAAACATCCCTTTTGCGTAGGCACATTCTGCAGCGTGGTAGTCGGAGGTGATGTCAGAACTTGACCTTGTGCAGGACACGCCTTTGGGTTCGGAGTGGCGGGGAGATCGTTGCATACAAATACGTCTGTTCTTTTGTGTGAGCAATATTTGTTATACACGATTTTTTTAAGGAAAATTGACTTTTACATGGAAGACCAAACACTGCCACTAGTCATGCTTGGAGTTTTGGCCATCCAAAATGGTTTGAAGAAAAGGAGCACATGGTCAAAACAATGGCTGGAGAACCGAGAGAACTATTCTCATATGTCGTTGCTTCGAGAATTACAGGAGAATAACCCTGATGATTTCAGAAATTACCTCAGAATGGATGATGAATGCTTCCAAGCATTGCTGCAGCTGGTGAAACTGGTAATTAAAAAACAAACTACAATTATGCGGCAGCCAATAAGTCCAGAGCAGAGGTTAATAGCAACACTACGGTATCTGGCGACCGGCAGAAGTCTGAAGGACCTCAAATTCTTAACAGGAATTTCACCTCAATCACTGGGGAGAATAATACCGGAAACCTGCAAGTCTGTCATTGATGCGCTCCAGAGAAATGATGTCAAGGTAACTTACCTATATTATCTTACATCTTACATTATTAATTATATTATTTTTTTTAATTTAATAGTTTATATAGTAGTATAGCGTGTATGTATGTATGATATATATATATATATATATATATATATATATATATATATATAGCTATAATATAAATCCTAATTAAAACGATAAAACATTTTTGTTAAATGGGTTATAAAGATTAGTGTTTTTTCACCTTAATGCATTAAGGTGAAAAAACACCAGGCAATCACGGTGCCCCGCAGCACTCCTGCTTTACTTACCTGAGCCAATTCACCTGCTCAAGCGTCGTCCTCTCCATGAAGTCTTGGTGTTGATTAGATAGATTGATAACATTGCAGCCATTGGCTTCAGCTGCTGTCAGTCAAATTGTGCTTTGTTACTGTGTCCTGCACAATTATTTACGTCAACATTCCCCAGCATACAGTACTGTCGCCAAGGTATCCGGACACAATGGCAGTGCCCAGTATTAACGGCATTGGAGGACAAGAAAGTATGGAGGTGCTCACACCATTGAGCAGTGGACATCCGAGGCTGCCTACACTGAATGCAAGGCAATGCAGGTTGGACTATCTGAACTACTTTTCTGGAATTGGGGCAGTGCCCTGGCAGTCTGATATGTAAATAAAAAAAGAAGGCTTGATGAATTGATTTGTCACATTTTAAATACCCTATCACAACTCTATATTAAGATTTAACACTTTATATTGTTGGATTTTAAGTGCAGTATGCAAAATTTAATAAAGTGCACAAAGGGTTAAAAACACTTACAAGATTGTTGAGTGTTAAAAAACATGATAAAATCAAGAGTCCTTGTCTGTGGCATGTGTCCATCTTAAGCATGGTGGTAGAGAGCAGTGTAGAGCCGTCTAGCAGCTGTAAAGCGTTCTCATGCGTGTTGGAAAGAGGAGGCAGCAGGGAAGCCTGTATTTACTACACTACAAAATATTTTACAGCGCACACATCCGAGAATGACATTTCCTGCAAGGCTAGTTAAAAACACCTGAACATATTCAAAAAATACGGGGGTTTGGTCACACTATATGGTCATATAGTGCTAAGCCCACTTACTGCGACAAAGTACCCCGAATTAGTGGGTCCTACACTACCGGTAGTAATAGAATGGAAGATCCTTTGTCTCAACCATGGGAGCTGAACTCTTCTATGTGGGAGAACTGAAGTGGATACATCCTATGCACTGGTGGCCACTAAATAAGAGGTAATGAGGAGGGGGAGGGGTGCTCCAGCCCAAAAAACCTGGTCAAGGTCTATTACAATATGCAAAAACATATTTGGGGGCACACCCTACAATGCGTTTAAATTCATGATGGTGCTGCTATAAGACCTACAAACAGTACAAAATATTTTACAGTGTACACATACAAGAATGACATTTTCTGCAAGGCTAGTTAAAAACACCTGAACATATTCAAAAAATACGGGGGTTTGGTCACACTATATGGTCATATAGTGCTAAGCCCACTTACTGCGACAAAGTATCCCGAATTAGTGGGTCCTACACTAGTAATAGAATGTAAGATCGTCTCAACTCCTCTGTGGGAGAACTGAAGGGGATACATCCTATGCACTGGTGGCCACTAAATAAGAGGTAATGAGGAGGGGGAGGGGTTCTCCAGCCCAAAAAACCTGGTCAAGGTCTATTACAATAATAATAATAATAAGAAGAAGAAGGGCGCCCCCTTCTCTACACTGACACCACCAGCCTTTGTGTGTTCCGCAGTGAATACAGGCTTCCCTGCTGCCTCCA
The DNA here is from genome assembly GCA_037952925.1 of Lithobates clamitans. Classification (NCBI taxonomy): domain Eukaryota; kingdom Metazoa; phylum Chordata; class Amphibia; order Anura; family Ranidae; genus Lithobates; species Lithobates clamitans. The sequence goes on along the minus strand of JBBGZY010000552.1, from coordinate 4,810,969 downwards.
CTTTCCAACACGCATGAGAACGCTTTACAGCTGCTGGACGGCTCTACACTGCTCTCTACCACCATGCTGAGGATGGACACACGCCACAGATGAGGACTCCTGATTTTATCATGTTTTTTAACACTCAACAATCTTGTAAGTGCTTTTAACCCTTTGTGCACTTTATTAAATTTTGCATACTGCACTTAGAGGCACCTTTCTTTTCCTTTTTTATATCTTCAGAGTTGCTTCTCCTCTAACCAAAGTGCTGCCAGAAGTGCCACCTCATCACTATCATCCCTTTGACCAGCTACCCACCTCCACCAGAGCGCCTTTATCTCCTCTCTGTTTTTTGAGCCAAGAGGAAAGAAGAGGAAAAATTTGGATGGTACCTCTGCATTTCTAGCTCAGACAGCTGCTGCATTACAGAGAAAACTGGATGACTCAGTTGGCTTTGCCATTGTTGTAGCCAACAAACTAAAAATTATGTGCACTGAGCAATGACAGCTGGCCAAGATGTTGCTCCTCCAGGTTCTGCACAAGGGTGTTAACGGTAAATTAACGGAAAAGACCCATTTGGAGGAAGAACAAGCTGTTCGAGCACCAATACCTTCTGTGCCTCCCATAGTGTCCCAACCATTACAGCAACAGGGCACACATTATATATGCTCCTGAAGAAAGGCCACAGCGGTCGCATGATTATAGCTACGCACAGCTGTAAATCATTATCTCTTCTTGTTGAGCTACAGTTGAGCCATTGTATTGTTTTTGATCATTATTTGTAATAAAGTTTAATAAAGTTATGTGTTTAATATTGTTAATATAACTGTTAATATTGTTTTTACGTATTGCTGATCTACAAATATATAAACGATTAAAAAAATATATATATATTGTAAAATCATATGTTATTATATTAGGGAACAGGTGCGTCAAGAATATTATATTACATTATAGCCTTGTTTACAAAAAGTGAAATACATTTTTTTCTTGCTTATGACTTCTTCTTATGAAATGTACTTTGTGCTCATGTGCTCTTGCTTCTACTTCTATACACATATGTGATTAAACACCGCCTCATTAGTGTGACCTATAAGTGCCCATCAGTGCCATTTATCAGTTGCCGTCTGTGATACCTCATCTGTTTCAGCCAGTACTACCCAGCAATCTACTGCCACTAGTCATCCTCTCTCTATAAAATGATTGTGAACATGGCCTCTCTGCCCACAAACAGTGCACCCACCCCTCTGGCTTCCTATTGGTGGTCGGTCCCAGGACACTGTGCCAACTCCAGTTCGTGTTCCTCTGCTGTTCCAGGGATGGGTGTGCTGCTCTACCCCACCTGTAGTTAGGGTTGCCACCTGTCCTGGATTCACCTGGACATTTTGGGTTTGGAATCATGTGTCCGGGGTTCAAAATGTCTGCAACCCGGACACATTATTCAGATTGGACTATGGTCTCCCAGCATGGTTGCTGGCTGCAGTTGTCCAAGCTGAGGAGAGAGGAGAGAGAGAGCTTGATCTGCACCTCTTCCTCCCACCCCTACCCCTCTGTATCCGCCCACACTCCAATACCCGGCGCTGTGCCTCGGAAAAGGAAAGTGGGGGATGTAAATTTGATGACCTGCAGCCTCAGATACATCTGGATGAGAGGTGCTGACTGTCAAGGGGTGAGTGAGCTCACCATCCATCCCTGTCTGTGATTGAAGTTTGCCCCCTTCTCTCTCCTGCTTCTGAATGAGTACATTAAGGTAAATCGGGGTTCTCAGGGCACCCCTTTTGGGAGTCCCCAGAGTTCTCCCTTACATCAGAGTCCCACCTTACATGTAAAAGAGGAACTCTGTGGATTCAGATGTAAAGGGTGAACTCTGTGGATTCAGATTTAAAGGGGGAACTCTGCGGGTTCTTGTGATTGAATTCATATGATTAGAAACGTTATTTAATTGTAACATATATGTATCGTTTACTACAAAGTATATTGCTGTGCTCCGCTAAAGTGTTCGGGTGTGACTAGAAGAAAAGGTGGCAACCCTACCTGTAATGGACATGTCTGTTAATCTGTACTGCAGGTAAATCAAGTGCACTGTTGTATATGACACTCAACATGCACAGAACAGTCACACAGAGCACACTGCATGTATACACAGAACATCACCCCCCCCCCAACTGATCCCTAATGAGCCAGTCACATCAGTTTCTGCACCAGAGAAACTTGCACTCTAATGTCCACCTGCTGTCACACGCTATTATTATTATTATTATTATACATTTATATAGCTCTGACATATACCACAGTGCTGTGCAGAGAACATTGAGCCAGTCACATCAGTCTCTGCACCAGAGGAGCTTACACTCTAATGCCCCCCACAGTCACACTATTATTATACCATAGTGCTGTACAGAGAATAAGGAGCTATCCACATTATTCTCAGCACCAAAGGAGCTTACACTCTAATGTCCCCCCACAGCCAAGCAGTATGATTATTATACACTTATATAGCTCTGACATATACCACAGTGCTGTACACAGAACACTGAGCCAGTCACTTAAGTCTCTGTACTAGAGGAGCTTACACTCTAATGTCCCACCACAGTCACACACTACTATTATACATTTATATAGCTCTGACATATACCGCAGTGCTGTACAGAGATCACTGAGCCCATCACATCTGTCTCTGCACTAGAGGAGCTTCTCCACCAGGTGGTGCTGTTTTGCAGGGTGCTGTTGGCTCAGTCTGCTGGGATCTCAGCTAGAGGAAACATCTAGCCTGGGCCTGTCCTGCAGGCTTCTCCCCCAGCCCCCATGCAGAGGGTGGGGGGAGATGAAGGTAGAGGCTCTCCAGAGACACTGAGGCCCACTCCATGTGCTCAAGCTGCAATGGATCCTGGGCTTGTCCCTATGCAAGAGGAGTCCTTACCAGTCCTCCAGGATAGAGTGGTGAACAGACTTCGCCGCATTGCTAAAGAGGAACAGAAACTTTTTGTTATGACAGAAGATCTCATAAAAAGAAATCTCTGCAAAGTAAGTCTGGGAATAGTAAGAGGGAAGTCTCCAAGCTGAAGTCTCTGGAAGAGGCACTGAGAAAGCAGGAGAAGTTGGTTGCTTCTTTGAAGGAAAGCACTGGTGTGTTAAAAGAAAAGTGTAAGAATGAGGAGAGATGCCAACAGATGGAGAGTGCCTGTGCCAGTACCAGCCAGAGGGTGGATGCCACAGTAATGGCGACAGTATGGATGGGGGTAAGGAAGTGGCTTCACATGGTGGCCCCAGTACTACCCCTGTCTCAGGATCTGTTGTACCCGAGTCAGTATCTGCCCCCTCCCTCCCCAGCAGCCTGGGTCATCTCAGGAGGAGGTTGAGGAAAATGGCGGATTGCTGCAGACCATTATAGAAATGGAATCTCCCTTGAGTAGGATTACTGTCTTCTACCCTGGTCAACCTAAGCTGTGCCATAAATGTGGAGTCAAGGGACATTTCTCCTCTAAATGTCCAGAACAGAAGTGTTCTTTGTGTCAGGAACACTCAGTATCTGCCCCCCTCCCTCCCCAGCAGCCTGGGTCATCTCAGGAGGAGGTTGAGGAAAATAGCGGATTGCTGCAGACCATTATAGAAATGGAATCTCCCCTGAGTAGGATTACTGTCTTCTACCCTGGTCAACCTAAGCTGTGCCATAAATGTGGAGTCAAGGGACATTTCTCCTCTAAATGTCCAGAACAGAAGTGTTCTTTGTGTCAGGAACTGGGGCATCTGGCCAGGGACTGTAACATCATTAAATGTAACCTATGTGATAAGGTTGGTCACCCATATAGCCGGTGCCCTGAGGCTTTGCACAATAAGCCAGAGTTAGTGGAGGAATTTTTCCGTCTGGATAGAGAAGAGTCTGGGTTGGCGGAGGTTGTACCAGGGGATCCTAGTGTCTCTGTCCCGTCAGAATCTGTGTCTGTGAGGCCCTCTGTGGTATCAGTGTCCTCCCAGTCAGTGTCAAAGTGTGGTTGTCAAGTCTGTGTCTGCACCTATTGTTTCTCCTAGTGTAGTGAAGGCAGCGGAGGGTGCTGAACCAGCGTGTATGGTGGTGCCAACCCCTCCTGCTCGGCATAGCAGAAGTGCGGGTGGAGTGAGGGATGGATTGGATGATGGTGGAGGGGGAGTTGGGAAGGGCATGAGGGTGGCTGTTGCAGAATGCAAGGTGAATGATGAAGTCGGGGTGAATGATGTGGAAGTCGGAGCGAATGATGTGGGGGGAGTGGTTAATGGAGGGGTTTTGGAATCATATCCTGATGGCGATTAAATCTCAATGTTTCTTAGCCTGAATTGTGTTTAACCACTTAACAACCGGCCCATAGCCAAATGACGGCTACAGGGCGGTTGTTTTACTCTGGGAGGGCGTCCAGGGACGTCCTCCCAGAATTCTGCTCTCGCGCGCCCCCTAGGGCGCGCACTCGAGAGCATCCGTGACCGCCGGGTCCAGAGGACCCGGCGCATCACAGATCCCGGTAAATGGCCGCTGATCGCGGCCGTTTACCATGTGATCGCTCCGTCAAATGACGGAGCGATCACATGTAAACAAACCGGCGTCATCTGATGACGCCGGTTCCTCTCCTCCCCCTCTCCTCCCCTCCTGTGTACCGATCGGTACACAGTGACCGGAGAGGGGGATGGATGGATGGCTGCATCTGTAGTGCCCACAGCGCTGCACAGAGACATCCAGCCATCCATCCATCCATGCTCAGCCATCCCTACTACTCTGCATGCTCTGCAATTCCCTCTGCAATGCCCCACAATACTCTGCCATACCCCGCAATACCCCTGCAATACTCTGCCATACCCTGGAATACCCCTGCAATACTCTGCCATACCCTGGAATACCCCTGCAATACTCTGCCATACCCTGGAATTCCCCGGCAATACTCTGCCATACCCTGGAATACCCCGCAATACTCTGCCATACCCTGGAATACCCCGCAATACTCTGCCATACCCTGGAATACCCCGCAATACTCTGCCATACCCTGGAATACCCCGCAATACTCTGCCATACCCTGGAATACCCCGCAATACTCTGCCATACCCTGGAATACCCCGCAATACTCTGCCATACCCTGGAATACCCCGCAATATACTGCCATACCCTGGAATACCCCGCAATACTCTGCCATACCCTGGAATACCCCGCAATACTCTGCCATACCCTGGAATACCCCGCAATACTCTTCCATATCCTGGAATACCCCGCAATACTCTACCATATCCTGGAATACCCCGCAATACTCTGCCATACCCTGGAATACCCCGCAATACTCTGCCATACCCTGGAATACCCCGCAATACTCTTACATACCCTGGAATACCCCGCAATACTCTGCCATACCCTGGAATACCCCGCAATACTCTGCCATACCCTGGAATACCCCGCAATACTCTGCCATACCCTGGAATACCCCGCAATACTCTGCCAAACCCTGGAATACCCCGCAATACTCTTCCATACCCTGGAATACCCCGCAATACTCTGCCATACCCTGGAATACCCCGCAATACTCTGCCATACCCCAAAATACCCCGCAATACTCTGCCATACCCCGCAATACTCTGCCATACCCCGCAATACCCTGAAATACCCCGCAATACTCTGCCATACCCCGCAATACCCTGCCATACCCCGCAATACTCTGCCATACCCCGCAATACCCTGGAATACCCCGCAATACTCTGCCATACCCTGAATACCCCCCAATACTCTGCAATACCCTGAAATATCCCGCAATACCCAGCCATACTCTGCAATACTCAGTGATACCCAGCCATACTCTGCCATACCCAGCCATGCTCTGCAATACCCCGCAAAAATCTGCAATACTCTGCCATAACCCGCAATACTCTGCCATACCCAGCCATACTCTGCAATACCCCGCAATACCCAGCCATACTCTGCAATACTCGGTGATACCCAGCCATACTCTGCCATACCCAGTCATACTCGGCGATACTCTGCAATACCCAGCCATGCTCAGCCATACCCAGTCTCTGTATGTGGCCAGGCTGTGGAAGTCTCACACATGTGGTATCGCCGTACTCAGGAGGAGTAGGAGAATCTATTTTGGGGGGTCATTTTGGGTATATACATGCTATGTGTTAGAAATATTGTATAAATGGACAACTTTGTGTTAAAAAAAAAAAAGCGTTTTAACCACTTCCCGCCTTCCGTCATACGACGTCCTTGACTTTGTGCGGGGATATCTGAATGATGGGTGCAGCTACAGGCATCATTCAGATATCATATTTTTCAGCCGGCGATTCCCTACACCATGAGAATGATCATAGCGGCTGTTACACTGCTTGATCGTTCTTACGGGAGGCGAGAGGGGACCCCCCCTCCCGCCGCCCTCCGGTGCTTCTACCGACTCACCGCTACGATCGAAGCCAGAATCTTTTTTTTTTTTTTTTTTTTTTTTTTATTTCAGGAACAGCCTAGAGGTGAGATGTGGGGTCTTATTGACCCCATATCTCACTGTAAAGAGGACCTGTCATGCCATATTCCTATTACAAGGGATGTTTACATTCCTTGTAATAGGAATAAAAGTGATCAAAAACATTTTTTTTTTGGAAAAAAGTGTCAAACTAAAAGAATTAAAGTAAAATGAACAATAAAAAAAAAAAAAAAAATTTTAAAGCGCCCCTGTCCGTGTGCTCGCATGCAGAAGCGAACGCATACGTAAGTCCCGCCCACATATGAAAACGGTGTTCAAACCACACATGTGAGGTATCGCTGCGATCGGTAGAGCGAGAGCAATAATTTTGGCCCTAGACCTCCTCTGTAACTCAAAATTTGTTACCAGTAAAAAATTTTAAAGCGTCGCCTATGGGGATTTTTAAGTGGCGAAGTTTGGCACCATTCTACAAGCGTGTGCAATTTTGAAAGGTGACATGTTAGGTATCTATTAACTTGGCGTAACTTCATCTTTCATATTATGCAAAAACATTGGGCTATCCTTACTGTTTTGTTTTTTTTTAAAGCAAAAAACTGTTTTTTTTCCAAAAAAAACGCGTTCGAAAAATTGCTGCGCAAATATCGTGCGAGATAAAAAGTTGCAATGACCGCCATTGTATTCTCTAGGGTCTTTGCTAAAAAAACATATATAATGTTTTGGGGTTCTATGTAATTTTCTAGCAAATAAATGATGATTTTTACATGTAGGAGAGAAATGTCAGAATTGGCCTGGGTGCTCCAGAACGCCTGAAGGTGCTCCCCTGCATGTTGGGCCTCTGTATGTGGCCACGCTGTGTAAAAGTCTCACACATGTGGTATCGCCATACTCGGGAGTAATAGCAGAATGTGTTTTGGGGTGTAATTTGTGGTATGCATATGCTGTGTGTGAGAAATAACCTGCTAATATGACAATTTTGTAAAAAAAAAAAAACGAAAAAAAAAAACTTGATTTTGCAAAGAATTGTGGGAAAAAATGACAACTTCAAAAAACTCATCATGCATCTTTCTAAATACCTTGGAATGTCTTCTTTCCAAGAAGGGGTCATTTGGGGGGTATTTGTACTTTTCTGGCATGTTAGGGTCTCAAGAAATGAGATAGGCCGTCAGTACTTCAGGTGTGATCAATTTTCAGATATTGGTACCATAGCTTGTGGACGCTATAACTTTCACAAAGACCAAATAATATACACTAATTTGGGTTATTTTTACCAAAGATATGTAGCGGTATAAATTTTGGCCAAAATATATGAAGAAAAATTACTAATTTTCAAAATTTTATAACAGAAACGAAGAAAAATTAATTTTTTTACAGATTTTTCGGTCTTTTTTCTTTTATAGCGCAAAAAATAAAGAACCCAGTGGTGATTAAATACCACCAAAAGAAAGCTCTATTTGTGTGAAAAAAAGGACAAAAAATTCATATAGATACAGTGTTGCATGACTGAGTAATTGTCATTCAAAATGTGAGAGCACCAAAAGCTGAAAATTGGTCTGGTTATTAAGGGGGTTTAAGTGCCCAGTGGTCAAGTGGTTAAGTTGAGGTTCGGGGTTTGTAGTTGTCATTAAAATATGTTTTTTTCTATGTAATCTTGTCAGGAAACGGTTTTCTTTACTTGCTGATGTAAGCACGCTTCTTTTTGTTTAGTAGTTGTTTATTTTTGTGTAAATATGTTTTTATTAATGAACTGTATGTTTGTGTGATTTTTTTTTTTTTAATAAAAAAAAATTTGCACTCTCTGCTCAAGTAAATGCATGTTGTAAAATTGGATATATGTCAGATAGCGATGGAAAAAGGTTTTATTTCATTCCCACGATCTTTGTTTACTTTTTGTGGTTTTGTTTCCGGTTCGTTCTTTTGTTTCCAATCATGAGCACTACCATTCCCTCTATTATTATTTTCGTACGATTACCATACTATTGATAAGATGATCGTTCGTTGAGTTCACAAACGGAAAAAGTTTTCAATCTTGTTCCTTCTATAAATTTCGTACGACCGGCCTAAATCAGATGCGTCAGCTGTGTACTAATGATTAGATTATCGAACGATCTATCTGAAAGCGGTATTTTTCGTACGATTTTCTCATCGTGTGCACTGGGCTTAACAGTAGCTAAATACTCAAAGAGCGAAACAATTGTAATCTCCTCACCTGATGTGCAGGATTCCCCCTCGTTTGCCTATTGAGGAGAGTACAATTGTTTCTCTCTTGATTTGACTATATGGCTACTCTTAGAAGGGCTTCCCTTTCTTTTTTCCTTTTAGTTCTATCTTACCTGATTACTAGCGATTCAGACTAATACACATAGCGAATTTCTTTCCTGCAACCACGGAAAGCTTTCTACAGCTCCTTCTCCCTTTAGTTTACTCTGTAAAATGTCTTGTGTGACGTGAAAGATGTCTTTAACCACTTCAGCCCCAGAAGATTTTACCCCCTTCCTGACCAGAGCACTTTTTACAATTTAGCACTGCGTCGCTTTAACTGACAATTGCGACGTTATGCAAATCTGTACCCAAACAAAATTTGTGTCCTTTTTTTATCACAAATAGAGCTTTCTTTTGGTGGTATTTGATCACTTCTGCATTTTTTATTTTTTGCGCTATAAACAAAAAAAAGTGCAACAATTGTAAAAAAAAAACAATATTTTTTACTATTTGCTATAATAAATATTTTAATTAAACAATTAAATAATAATTCTTTAAAAATAAGTCAGTTTAGGCCATTTTTGGTAAAAATAAGCGTATATTGATTGGTTTGCGCAAAAGTTATAGTGTCTACAAACAATGGGAAAGATTTTTGGCATTTTTATGACATTTTTATTATTATTTATTTTTATTTTTTTTACTAGTAATAGCGGTGATCTGCAATTTTTTTTTTTTTTTTTTGCGGTACTGCGACGTTGCGATGGACAGATTGGAGACTTTTGACACTTTTTTTTGAGACCATTGGCATTTATACAGCGATCAGTGCTATAAAAATGCACTGATTACTGTGTAAATGTCACTGGCAGGGAAGGGATTAACACTAGGGGGCGATCAAGGGGTTAATTGTGTTTTCCTTCAGTGTGTTCTAACTGCGGGGGGATAGGATTAACTAGGAGAGGAGACATATATCATTTTTCCTACTTAATAGGAACAAACGATATGGCTCCTCTTCCCTGATAGCACAGGGATTTGTGTGTTTACACACACAAATCCCCATGCTGGCACTCGTGCAGCGATGGCACCCGCTGGCCACACGCATTGGGCCTCTGGCGGCGCACGCACACCCTCTGGTGGCCACTAAAGGAATGGACGTACCCATACAGGATTTCGCCCAGGGGAGCCATTCTGCCGCAGTTTATCTGCGTGAGCCGGTCGGGAACCGGTTAAGCAACACAGCTCACTACAGTTCATGGCATGTGCATTGTGACACGCTACAGTACAGGTGCATTGCTCACTACTGTGTAGTGTGTTGGAGTTCCATACACAATAAATGGTACAACAACACACCACATTTGAACACCTGTTGGTGCATCTTGCAGTAGCATGCATTTGTTATGTTGATACACAGATGACTCTGGTGCTAGTGATCCTTCAGCTGTCAGTTTATCAAAATTGCCATCCACAGGATTGCTGAGAGGCTGCCTGTTTGTCCCTATGGAGTTGCTCCCTCTTATCTGAGCCAGCAAGATGTCACTTCCATCACTACCATGTTTCCCCGAAAATAAGCCCAGGTCTTAACTTAATTTTGGCTACAAAAAAGACCCTAGGGCTTATTTTCAGGGGATGTCGTAGTAGTATCAGTATTTTGACATCATTTTAATCCCCCAAAAAAACATATTGGTTAAAATACTTTTAGGATTCTGTAGTCCGTTTTGTGAGAGGATTGTGCTGGTGTAGGGAGCAGTGTGTCTCCCTTTGTGGCTGTTTTATGAGAAGTACCTTTTTTACTGCACCCCTGGGTGCTCATGTGACCTGCCTGAGCTCTTCTTCTCCGCTCCGAGATCCCCACTGACATCAGCCCGCTCCAAGCACTGCAGAGGGAGGGGCCACAGTCGTCAGCTGGGAGAAGAGGGAATAGCTAAGATCCCCGCTGACGTCAGCCCGCTCCGAGCACTGCAGAGGGAGGGGCCGCAGACGTCAGCCGGGAGGAGAGGATCTCCGGCGGGTCAGCGGCGGCTGTGGCTGGGGTATTTAGCATGATAGTTGCAGTAGAGGATACACTGCACCTTATGCCAGTGTGGTCCCTTTACAAAGCGGATTACGTTTTTTAAAATTAACTTTACTAGGGCTTAATTTCAGGGTAGGGCTTATATTGCAGCCCTCCCCGATTTATCATACTACCGTAGGTCTTTTTATCGGAGTAGGGCTTATTTTCAGGGAAACACGGTAGCAATAAAGATTCAGCAGCTTTTGAGCCAACAAGCGATTTCATGGGGATACACAGGAAACCTTTTTTGGCAGTCCTTCCACTGGCAATTTGTTGCTACTGCCAGAATCGCCTATGTGTCATCAGCCTTACTGCAACATGATAGTCTGAACAAGCCCTTAATGCCTTTTCGAAAAAGCATCACAAATAAAGTGATATTTATTTCTTTGGTTTAGAGATCTTTTACTGCCATTTCTTCAAATTTTCATTCCATGATTCATGTGTTTTTTTTTGTAGATTTGTTCAAGACTGGTTCACCGAAGAATGTCCTGTCACCAATTTAGACTTTACCACTGTGATTCCCAGGTTTCTGTCTTTGTACATTTTTTCCTTCCTGAACGCCCATGACTTATGTGTTGCTGGACAGGTCAGCTGGCACTGGAAGTTCCTCGCTGAGCAGGTACAGTTTGCGTTATCTATGATATCCTGTCTTGATGCATTTTGTTAATTGATCGGGCATATTTTGATTACTAGGCAGATTAGGCCATTTTAAACATGTACAGGGGAATTCGCAAAGACTAGTGCTAAGTTTACCAAGAACAGTTTATTTTATTCATATTAAAAGTTCCAGGTTCACGGACATGATACACATAGCTCTGTAAATCTGTCTGAAACTGACAGAACTGATGCAACAAGTTAAAAATTAAATTTAAAAAACCTTCTAGTAAAACATTCCTTTTACATAACTACTGTACAACCTAGTTGATCAGATTATAACTTCTCTCTGTGTTCACTGATATAAATTATACAGGACTGTCTGTGGATGCCCAAGTGCACGAAGTTTGGCTGGTTTGTGCCATACACTCCAGCAGACAATGAGTATGGTGCATGGAAAAGGCATTATATCTCCTGTGCCTGTAGCCTGGACTATCTCACTCCGAGGGAAGCTGCAGAGATATATGGTACTTTGAATGAGCCTAAGGAAGGAAAAGAGGAGCTGAAGGAAAAACTACAAGAAAAGTGGCTGCGCAAAATGCTTCGGGAAAGGCTGTCGCTGCAAAAAAGTGAGCATTTGTGTACACTGGTTAGCAAACTCATAAAAATAAAATATGATGGTTAAATAAGCTGTATTTTGTAAAAGCAGTGACAAACATTTCTTTAGTTTTTATATAAGTGTAATGTAAAAAGTCTTTATTTTATAATGAAGTTATTTAGTATAGATTAAAGACTAATGCCATGTACACATGACCAGACTTTCCGTCTGAAAAGGTCAGACGGAATCATTCCATCGGACATTTCGATCGTGTGTGGGCTTCATCGGACTTTCTCTTTCGAAAATATTGACGGACCTAGAAATAGAACATGTTTCAAATCTTTCCGACGGAATCGGTTCCTATCGGGAAAACCGCTCGTCTGTATGCTGTTCCGACGGACCAAAAACGACGCATGCTCTGAAGCAAGTACGAGACGGCAACTATTGGCTACTCGCTATTGAACTTCCTTTTTCTAGTCCCGTCGTATGTGTTGTATGTCACCACGTTATAGACCAGTGGTTCTCAACTCCAGTCCTCAGGACCCACCAACAGGCCAGGTTTGCAAGATAGCTGAAATACATCACAGGTGATATCACTTGCTGCTCAATGATTGCAGTATTCTAGTCTGCAACTCCCCAAGGTAATACTTAAAATCTGGCCTGTTGGTGGGTCCCGAGGACTGGAGTTGAGAACCACTGTTATAGACGGTCGGATTTTGGTGTGATCTTGTGTAGGCAAGACAGTTTCAACGGAACTCCGTCGGAAAGTCCTTCAGAGTTTATTCTGATGGAAAGACCGGTCGTGTGTACGCGGCATAAGTGTTCCATCAATGAGATGAAGGGAGAGAAGCAACAGAGAGAAGATGCTATGTCAAGCCCAACAATCTAACTATCCAATGTTGGTATCATCTACCTCCTGGCATATCTTTACACCTTCTATTCATACATGCACTTAAAAAAATATGTAAAAGAAGAGGTCCAGAAAATGTTATATATTTTGATGTATGTTTGTAATTTCTTGTAAGGTTTTTAATTCTGACCCCTTTAAGGTAATTTCCTCTCACTTCTTTTCCATCGAATGCCTATATAAGAAATGAGGGAAGTAAGTTATCAGACAGAAGTTGATTTTTTTACCTACTGTACTAAAACAAAAAAACATTTTTTGTCTGTATATCCCTGTTGGAGAGATTTTCTGTCACTTCCTGCCCGAATGAGGAGAAACCCCCCAATAGAGAAAAAAAATTGTAGTAGAAAATCTTACAAGGGCTTTAACCATTCCCTGTTCCATCTAAAACAAAATTAAAGTGGCTGTAAACCCTCATATATACCCAGTGAAGTGAACAGCCTCAGATGATACACAGAGATGAAGCAAATCCTCCTACATAAGTTTTACATGTATATCTGCTGTTTTCAGATTTATATGTTCTTTAGAAAGTGAACATTTGTGTTATAATTTTTACTTCCTCTTCCAGTAATAGTAACGGATTCTGAGCATACACTGTGTGGCATTGGAGGAAAGGCACACACCCCCACTCCACATAGGCAAAGGAACTAGGAAACTTGCAGAGCTGTGCTGTGCATAGACCATCTCTCTGCTAATCTATTTATAGCACCCACCCGACACAAATTTCTGGCTGGTTTTCGGAGTACTTGTCAGAAGTTATGCTGATAACAGAATAATGGGGCAGCAGAAGACACAGGACTTAGTGCTTTGGAGAGAGATACAAACACACTACAGATATATGTGCCTAGGTCAAATTTCATGAATCGGGTGTACATCCACTTTAATCTTTTCCTGAATGAGTGATCACTTGTCAACAAACCGGCGCATGTCCGGTTCAGCTCTCTCCTCTACCGATTGGTACAGCGTGCGAGGAGGGAGACTGCAGAAGCACTTACCCCTGCCTCATCCACGCCTCATTCTTGCCCATATGTGCCTCATTCATGCCTCATCTGTGCATCATTCATGCCCATACATGCCTCACTCTTGCCGATATATGCCTCATTCATGCCCACATGTGCCCCATTCATTCCTCACTTGAGCCTCATTCATGCCTATCTGTGCCTTATTATAGCCCATCTGTGCCTAATTAATGCCGATATGTGCCTCATTCATGCCCATCTGTGCCTCATTCATGCCCATTAGTGCCTCATTCGTGCCATATCCGTGCCACATCTGGCCTCACCCATGATCATTCATGCCACATCTATGCCTCATCAGTGCTCATCCATGCCACATCAGAGTTCATTTATATCACATCAGTGTCACTACAGTGCTTATCAGTGCCCTACAGTGCCTCACAAAAGTGTAATAGGTGGTCAGGATATTAGATTTGTAATTTTATGTCCCTAGAGCACCTGACGGTTCCCCCTGAGTGTTGGGCCTCTGTATGTAGCCAGGCTGTGTAAAAGTCTCACACATGTGGTATCGCCAAACTCAGGAGGAGTAGCAGAATGGACAACTTTTGTGTTAAAAAAAAAATAATAAGTTTTTCATTTTCTTTCCACATTTTCCAAAAACTTGTGGAAAAAAATTACATGTTCAAAAGACTCATAATGCATCATAGAAGATATATATACGTTGGTGTATTTTCTTTCCAAAATGGGGTCATTTTGTGGGCATTTTCATTGTCCTGGTGCTCCAGGGCCTTCAAAAGTGTGATAGGTTGTCAGGAAATGATATGTGTAATTTATGCTCCTACAATACTGTGAAAAAAAAAATCTTCATTTTGCAAAGAATTATGGGAAAAAAATTCAAAAAACTCACCATGCCTCCTACTAAATACCTTGGAATGTTACTTTCCAAAAAGGGTTAATTTGGGGGGGTATTGGTACTTTCCTGGCTTGTTAGAACCCTTTCACACTGGGGAGCGGGCCGTGTTAGCGGTAAAGCACTTTTTGACTGCTAGCGGGGCACTTTTAACCCCCGCTAGTGGCTGAAGAAAGGGTTAAATGCTCCCGTGTTGCGGCGCTGCCAAAGTGCTTTGCAGGCACTTTGACAGTGCTGCCCATTCATTTCAAGCTTTTTCTAACGTCCTGCAAGCGAACAGCCCCAGTGTGAAAGCACTCGGGCTTTCACACTGGGGAGGCATTAGAGGCGTTTTTCAGGCACTTTACAGGTGCTATTTTTAGAGCTAAAATGCCTGAAAAACACCTTTTAGTGTGAAAGGGGTCTAAGGCCTCTTTCACACGGACGATCCATTCAGGTCCGCCTGTCAGTTTTTTAGGCAGACCTAAACGGACGCTCCATAGACCTGGAGCATCGGATGTCAGCGGTGACATGTCCGCTGACATCCGACCTGCTCCGATCCGAAAAAGTGTGACGGAGGAAAAACCTACTTTTCCATCCATCTACGGATCGGATCTGGTGACGTCGGACTCAACGGTTCGTCTTCATCCGATCCCCCATAGGGGAGAGCGGCGCTCTGACAGGTCCATCCCTGCACAGTATGCAGAGACGGTCCTGTCATCTGTCAGCGGGCTCCGTAAACGGACACATCCGTGTGAAAGAGCCCTAAGGCTGGATTCACACCTATGCAGTTTTAGTGCTTTTTTGCATTTTGCATATTTGCACTACAGTCCATCTAACACGGTTTCCTATGGAACACGTTCTGTAGTGCAAATTTGCAAAATGCAAAAAGCACTAAAAATGCATAGGTGTGAATCCAGCCTCAGTGTCTCAAGAAATGAGATAGGCCGTCAGTACACCAGGTGTGATCAATATTCAATGATTGGCACCATAGCTTGTAGACTCTCTAACTTTCACAAAGACCAAATAATATATACTCATTTAGGTTATTTTTACCAAAGATATGTAGCAGTATAACTTTTGGTCAAAATTTATAAAGAAAATTTTATAATCTGCTAAATTTTATAACCGGAACAAAGAAAAATGCATTTTTTTTAACAGTTTCCAGTCTTTTTTAAAAAAACCCAGTGGTGATGAAATACCACCAAAAGAACGGTCTATCTGTGTAAAAAAAAAAAAGGACAAAAATTTAATACGGGTACAGTGTTGCATGACTGAATAATTGTCATTCAAGATGTGAGAGTGCTGAAAGCTGAAAATTGGCCTAGTTAGGAAGGGGGTATAAGTGCCCAGTGGGCAAGTGGTTAAGAATGCAGAGGGGGTAGATATGGCTGTTACTTTATGTAGGTGTACAAGTTAGCATAGCATAGAACAGACTAGGATAATAAATAATATACACACTGCATTTAACTTACCGTATATACTCGAGTATAAGTCGAATTTTTCAGCCCTTTTTTTTGGGCTGAAAGTGTCCCTTCGACTTATACTCGAGTCCCTGCCGTCTGTCTGCATGATCAGCGTGTCATGCAGGCAGACGGCGGCCGGCGTAGTGTTCGCCGGCTATTGCAGCTTTCAAAAGCCGCGCCTCCTGCTCATCTGTGATAGGCTGAACAGCTGTCAGTGTACAGCCTATCACGGACATTCTCTCATCCTCGTCCGTGGTATGAGAATGAGAGAATGTCCGTGATAGGCAGTCAGCGGTCAGCCTATCACAGACGAGGAGGAGGCGCGGCTTTTGAACTGTGGAATGGCCGCCGAACAGTATCATCACACGCCGGCCGCCGATTGAAGATGGAGATCGCCACAGAGAGGATGGAGATCGCCACAGGGAGGCTGCACAGGACACAGGTAGGACACATGCACACATACATGTACAGGACACAGGACATGTACAGGACACACACACACACACACACATGTACAGGACACACACACATGTACAGGACACACACACACACACATGTACAGGACACAGGACATGTACAGGACACACACACATGTACAGGACATGTACAGGACACACACACATGTACAGGACACACACACACACACACATGTACAGGACACAGGACATGTACAGGACACACACACACACACATGTACAGGACATGTACAGGACACACACACATGTACAGGACACAGGACATGTACAGGACACACACACACACATGTACAGGACACACACACATGTACAGGACACACACACACACACACACACACACACGTACAGGACACAGGACATGCACAGGACACAGGACATGTACAGGACACACATGTACAGGACACACACACATGTACAGGACACATGCACAGGGTACAGGTAGGCTGCACAGGACACAGGGAGGCATGCAGCTGCAGATGGGCATTATTGACCCTCTGCATTTTTCACCCTCGACTTATACTCGGGTCAATAAATTTTTCCCAGTTTTTTGTGGTAAATTAGGGGCCTCGACTTATACTCGGGACGACTTATACTCGAGTATATACGGTAGTTACTAAACTCTACTTTCACTGTTTGCCGCTAACCTATTGTGTAACAAACTTACGCCTGCCTTACTCTACATTGGACATACTGAAATACATAAATCTTGTGTTTGTGAGATTGGTAGTTTTGAGGCTTGGAGAGTCCGTGCATCCTACCAAAATTCCTCACGCTGATGCCATTGTTAGCCATAGCTGAAAGTTTAAATGATTCAGTGCAGCACTTTTCTTGTACGTTTTATAAAAACGGGAGGTCAAAGAGAAGAAACTATTGCAGGTAAGGGGAATATGTAAACTAATAAGAAAAGGGGTAGTGTGTGTATCATATTTGTGAATATACCTGTATGCATATATGTGTCTGTTTAGGATCATATATACTGTCCTCTAGATCAGTGGTCATCAACCCTGTCCTCAGGGCCCACTAACAGGACAGGTTTTATGTATTACCTTGGGGAGATGCAGACTAGAATACTGCAATCACTGAGCAGAAAATGATATCACCTGTGATTTATTTCAGTTATCTTCCAAACCTGGCCTGTTAGTGGGCCCTGAGGACAGGGTTGATGACCACTGTTCTAGATGCTAGGTGCTTTTTCCCATATTTTTTTTTTTTTTGAAAAGGCTCAACAAGGCAAAAACAAATATGGTGACCAAAATTCAGCATGATGTATAACATGCATAACCGAGAGTACAGATCTAAATGTAGCTTAGTCAACAAAGAAAAGCACAGTCACTGCTTCCCCCAATGAGTCAAATTTTTGTAGTAATAAGCCCAGCAGTGTAGGCAAGTATTGCCTAAAAATCGAATGGAATTGGTTGCTTGTCTGACTTTTTTATGGTATTAAATTAACTAGGAGCTATATTGGGAGTACCAGAGATACATGTATCTCTGTGATTATGGGGCTATTGGTCCAAAAATATTTTTCTTTGAAAATCGTTTATTGAATTTTGAAAATAAGGTATCAGCAAAAAGCATGCCCATGCAAGGGCTATAGAGTAAGAGGAAATTGTCTTTTAATAACAAAGGCATGCTTGATAATAAGTGCCTGATTTAGGAAGGAGGGGGGGGTGGACAAAAAACACTGAAATAGAAAAGAGCCAACAGGGAGAGAAGGAACGGGGTATAGTACCCACAGGCTTGGACGACAAACCAGAGGTATAGACATTAAAAATAGCTCTGGCTCCAAAAAATCAGGATAGGTAAAGCATAGTTAAGCCAAGGCTCCCACATTTTTTTGAAATTTAGGTTGGGTATCTATGAGTATGCTAGTCAATTTTTCATTACTAATGTGTTCATGTGGGCCATGACTGCCTAAAAGGTAGGTTTCTTCCATGCTCTGGCTATTATTGTTTGGCAGCTATAAATAGGTACATGGCAAGTTTCTGCTGGTGTGGGTCCTAGTATAGGATGATAAAAGTTGGTCAAAAAATATTTAAACATTATAGCTATATTAGAATATATCTTACTTGAAAATCTCTGTGGTATTCACTGAATGCTTCCCTTTTCTTACATGTGTACCATATCTAAATATCAACTGAGTCAGAGGAAGGCTACAGGAAGTCTTAGCACTAAAGTAAGGCCAGAGAAAATGGGCATATAGATGTCACCCATTGCTGCCAGTGATGCATCTGCCAGCCTATCCAAATTTAGGAAAATATTTAACATCAATTATGTACATAGCAAAATGCCGTGTACACACGGGCGGACTTTTCGACTGGACTGGTCCGAAGGAACGAATCCGTCCGACACTCCGACCGTGTGTGGACTTCATCAGACCTTCAGCTGACTTTTTCTTTCGAAAATCAGACTGACTTTAGATTTGGAACAGGTTTCAAATCCTTCCGCAGGAACTCCGCCGGACCCAGTTCCTATCGAGAATTCCGCTCGGCTGTATGCTAGTCCGACGGACGAAAACCGACGCTAGGGCAGCTATTGGCTACTGGCTATGAACTTCCTTATTTTAGTCCGGTGGTACATTATTACGTACGAATCCGTCGGACTTTGGTGTGATTGTGTGTAGGCAAGTCCGTTCGTTAGAAAGTCAGTCGAAAGCCGGTGGTAACACTGTCGAAAGTCCGTCGGAAAGACCGTCGGACCTTTGATGCCGAAAAGTCCGCCCATGTGGCAAAAGAGTTACTGTGCAATAGCCACCCATCCATATGACAAAATCTGTATTTGTATATTTATTAATGGGATGTAAATAAAATGTTTATTTACCTTTTTTTCTTTTTGACTGTTTTGCCTCACAAGGACCTGGTATCATTACAGGGTTGCTAAAACAAAATAATAGTACCACTCGGTTTCTATTTTAAATGGCTTAGATATACAGTGCCTTGATAAAGTATTCATACCCCTTGAAACTTTCCACATTTTATCATGTTACAACCAAAAACGCAAATATATTTTATTGAGATTGTATGTGATAGACCAACATAAAGTAGCACATAATTGTGAAGTAGAAAGAAAATGATAATCGGTTTTCAAAATTATTCTGAATGTCTGAAAACTGTGGCGTGCATGTGTATTCAGCCCCCCCCCACCCAAAGAGTCAATACTTTTTGGGTATGTCTCTACCAGCTTTGCACATCTAGAGAGGGAAATGTGTGCCCATTCTTCTTTGCAAAGTCGCTCAAGCTCTGTCAGATTTGATGGAGAGCATCTGTGAACAGCAATTTTGAAGTCTTGCCACAGATTCTCAATTGGATTTAGGTCTGGACTTTGACTGGGCCATTGTAAAACATGAATATACTTGAATCTAAACCAGGGATATGCAATTAGCGGACCTCCAGCTGTTGCAAAACTACCATCATGCCTCTGCCTCTGGGTGTTATGCTTGTGGCTGTCAGTCTTGCTATGCCTTATTGGACTTGCAGTTCTGCAACAGCTGGAGGTCCGCTAATTGCATATCCCTGATCTAAACCATTCCATTGAAGCTCTGGCTGTATGTTTAGGGTTGTTGGCCTGCTGGAAGGTGAACCTCCATCCCAGTCTCAATTCTTTTGCAGACTCTAACAGGCTTTCTTCTAAATTTGCCCTGTATTTGGCTCCATCCATCCTCCCATCAACTCTGAGCAGCTTCCCTGTCCCTGCTGAAGAAAAGCATCCCCACAACATGATGCTGCCAGCACCATATTTCACAGAGTTAATGGTGTGTTCAGGGTGATGCGCAGTGTTAGTTTTTCACCACACATAGCATTTTGCTTTTAGGCTAGAAGAGCACCTTCTTCCACATGTTTGCTGTGTCCCCCCCAATGCTTTTCGCAAACTGCAAACAGGACTTTTTATGGCTTTCTTTCAACAATGGCTTTCCTCTTGCCACTCTTCCATAAAGGCCAGATTTGTGGAGTCATTGACTAATAGTTGTCATCTGGACAGATTCTCCCACCTGAGCTGTGGATCTCTGCAGCTCCTTCAGAGTCACCATGGGCATTCTTGGCTGCTTCTCTGATTAATGCTCTCCTTGCTCAGCCTGTCAGTTTAGGTGGACGGCCATGTCTAGGTAGGTTTGCAGTTGTGCCATACTGTTTCCATTTTTGGGTGATGGATTGAGCAGTGCTCTGTGAGATGTTCAAATCTTGGGATATTTTTTTATAACCTAACCCTGTTTTAAACTTTTCCACAACTTTATCCCTGACCTGTCTGGTGTGTTTCTTGGCCTTCATAATACTGTTTGTTCAATAAGGTTTTATAACAAACCTCTGAGGGCTTCACAGAACAGCTGTATTTATACTGAGACTAAATTACACACAGGTGGATTCTATTTACTAATGCAGTGACTTCTGAAGGCAATTGGTTCCACTATATTTTAGTTAGGGGTATCAGAGTAAAGGGGGCTGAATACAAATGCACGCCACACTTTTCAGATACTCATTTGTAAAAAATGTTGAAAACCATTTATCATTTTCCACTTCCACTTCACAATTATGTGCCACTTTGTGTTGGTCTATCACATAAAATCCCTATAAATACATTTATGTTTTTAGTTGTAACAAGACAAAATGTAAAGCCCATAAATGCAAGAAGAGAGCAGAGCAGGGCTGTCGTACAGTACTAGATCGAGAGTGGTGTCCGGTAATTGTTAAGAAGGTGGAGGAGGCTCAGACAGTGGAAGGTTTTTTACTTTAATGCAGAGAATGCATTAGGGTAAAAAAACTTCTGCCTTTAGAACCACTTTAAGGCAACATGCCACCAACACTTGATTTAGCTTGTTCCATTAGGTAATTTTTGCAATCAAAACTTGCTGAAAGTGATTTAAAATGTCACATTTCCTAGTGTATATTCAGACTTGGCTTCTAGCCACAGAAACAACTAGTTAGTAAGACCATCTTATAGTAAACTGTAATATGGTGTCACAATGCCTGCCTCGAGACATATGTTAAAAATTAATACATTTTTTAAAATATTTACTTTATTTTTCTACATATTACAATACATTTTAAAACTTGGTAAATACTATCACTGGAGTAGTGGGGCAAACTACTGCAGGTATGGAGTGCATACCTGCAGAAGCCTCCTGAACCTTCTATCATGGCTGAATCGCAGGACCTTCTGATAGGCATAGCTAAAACATTCCCTGATGTGCCAAAGCTTGCCTGCCCTTTCCTGCCCCACATATTCCTAATAGTGATGGTCCAATAGGGGAATAATAGGGTAGGACTTAAGCCTGGTACACACAGACACACAGGCCGCATATCGTCCGGTATCGGTTGGTTCAACAGAAACTGGCCGACCTTTGGTCCGTGTGTAAAGCAGCCTGTCCGACAGAATCTGGCCAATCTTCCGAGGTCTATCGAACAGGCATGCTGGGAAAACAGATGCCGATCGGCATCCGATCAATGCTCTGGCTGCGAGCACTGACTGGTGTGTTCTTCCGGGGGAGGGGGGGCAGTACAGACACCTTCTTGCAAAATCCTCAGTGTGTACCAGGCTTTAGAGCCATGCTACCACACTCTGTGGAAGTGTTGGAGATTCTGTTGTCATCACATCTTGCAACCCCACCCCCCATGACGTATTTAAAGTGGTGTTCCGGCCGAAATTATACTTTTTAAATAAAAATACCCCTATAATACACAAGCTTAATGTATTCTAGTAAAGTTAGTCTGTAAACTAAGGTCTGTTTTGTTAGTTTATAGCAGTAGTTTGTTATTTTATAAACTTACAGCAGGACGTGGCCATCTTAAGTGTGGGCATCTGAAGCCAGACTGTATTTCTTCCTGGATCTCATCCTTGCAGATCTCGCACATGCTCAGTGCAGCACAAGCAGTGTAATAGGTTTCAGGTCAGGTTTCCATAGCAACGGCAGTTTCAGAGGGTTGCCGCCCCACATGCTCAGTGCAGCACAAGCAGTGTAATAGGTTTCAGGTCAGGTTTCCATAGCAACGGCAGTTTCAGAGAAAGTTGCTGCCCCTTCCCAGAAGGCATTGCAAACAGGAAATGATGCGATGGGCCGCGGCCAGGGAGGAGGAAGTGAAAAATGAATACAGCAGATATACAGTAGGTGCTGAGAAAAAAAATAAAAAAATATCCAATTTGTTTACAGTGCGCAGTTTAGTGAGGGATGCTGAAGAGTTGTAAAAGTGGGTGGAACTCCACTTTAATAAAAAAAAATGGTGTTCCCTTGATTGCTAAAGGCCTTTTTTTTTTGCCAGGTTTTATCTTAGTCATTTTTAGGTGTAGGGAGCTGGTACTTCCATTATAAAAGACACATTTCCACTATCGTAAGGACAGCAGATTATTAAATTAGAGCTAAAGCCATTTTTTTTCTTTATTTTGACTAGAGTAAGGGAGGGTTTTACCATCTGAAAGTTTATTGGCCTCTGCTCATTGGGAAGATTTACCTTCAGTTCTTGTCTCATATCCAAAACAGGAAGTCAAAAGTGAGGGAATCCCAGGAACTAGTGTCCCCATTGGAAGATTTCCCCTCTATTGCTGTTCTGGTGACAACACAGAATTCAGGATTTTCTTTCACTTTCGGTTATAACAGTAATTGGGACAACCAGAAGGGGGCAAATCTCCCTAACGGTTACAGACAGGAATGAAAAACAGACAAGTGTTCTAATACCTAATCACTCCCTTCATATCTAAAACAGTTCTGCCTATCTAACTAACCTAAACTCATTTAAAACAATAATATAATAAGCCAATGTTAATCACTGAAGACAGAAACTAAGGAGACCAGCAATTATTCCTTTTGAACCGAACTGCATCTCTCCAGTCTCCTCCAGTATTGCGTGAACTTCCAGTAATAAAGTTATCTATGAAAGCTGAGGCTAGTAAAAACTATTCTGATTCTTGACAGCCCATGTATTGGATGTACAGTTTTTGTTACAAGGCATGGTTCTATACCTGTACATCAATCACTAGCATACTAATTCTCAATCTAAAGGTGAACTTACAATATCTGTTAACATTTTCCCCCTTCAGTAATTACTTGTCTCAGGAGTATTTAAAATGGAGGTCTGTTTTTTGTTTTTTAGAAGAGCTCTTGAAAAGCCGGCCACCTTGGATGAGTGGAGCTTGGAGATCAGCCGTGAACTCTAAAATAAGCTTAACACAGTCTATGAGTCTAACTGACCAGGCCTCAATGCAAGCAGCACTGTGGTTAATTAAGGTGATATGAGAAGGGAAAAAAAGATTTTTATGGTTTTATTGTGCATCACAGTTTACATATAATAAGAAATGTTAGCATTTTATCTGGCATGCTTTTACAATATATATTGTGAATCTATAAAAATATTTTATACATTGAAAACATTGGTCTTTTTAATATATGTTTATTCGGAAATCTGTAACGTTCCCAAAATGAAATTTAATATGCAAAGAAGATATTATTGTACTAAGAAAAACTTAAAGAAAAAGAGTTTGGATTTTTTGGAACCCATGTCAGGTTTTTACTCCTATCCAGGGCTCCATTAGAGAATTTCTCTTGATTCCTGTCCTGCTGACACATTACCAGATAGGAAGTGAGAGGAACTCTACAATAGCCTCAAAGACAGAAATAAAAATGCTTTTCTTAAGTAGAGTATGGGAAGGCATTCCCCTGTAAACTTTTTATGTCTTTCTATGTCATTGTTGCAGATTTACGCTCACTTTCTGTCTGGTGAATCTATTGTCAACAGGACAGGAAATAAGGATATATCTTTTGTAATGCAGCTCCAGAGAGCAATAGACTATGGTTGTAGTTCTTCTCCACTCTAAAACATTTTGTCAAAATCTTTTTGGCTTGATATATATTTTAAAAGTCATAGCCAGAATTGTGGCTATGCCACTTTTTATCTAGTTCTTAATGGTTCTCAACCCTAGCACTCTCAGTTGTAGACAATGTAAGATACATAGGTGTAAACGTTGATAACAGTATGCGTATGATGATGATCTATCCTTTTTTTTTTTTTTTCCGGATTCCTTTATGAAGTTAATATGATTGCATTTGTTTCAGGATAAAGATACAGGCTCAGAAAAGCCCTTGACAAGTTGGCTCCTAAAAGAAGAAAACCACACACCCAGCTTCACCTTGGCTTTGGAAAAGAAGCTTGTAGAACAATCAATAGACTCGTTACCCAAAAGGTAAACAAATTATTTTGGATCAAATCATTTACCCACACATGCCTGTGATCAGGGCCGCTGATGAGGCGGTACAGCCAGCCCTCCTGTACTGGGCCTGGGCTCCATCAATTCCAATGGCGGGCCCAGGATCCTGCTGAGCAGGAGAAACGGCTGCATTGACTTGTGACTCTTGTGGAGGGAGAAAGCCAGCAGGGGAATCAGTTCCAGTATCTGTCCTGTCCACTTAGGTACATGTGAGATGATGTTTAACAACATAGTACATTGTACCACCATAATTGGAGAAGACATCGCCCTTAGTGACATTAGCACACTCTCAACAAATGATCTCAAAGATTTCTGAATGACCTTACAACTCGGGTTGATCCTACCACGAATCATGTGGTCCTGTTAAAGTTCATGCTCTGGATTTCTTCACTATCAGGGTTTACTGTATGTAGAATATGCCAGAAAAAACACATACAGAAAAGCCACGATACCAACACACAAATTGAAGCCTCTTTTTCTTTACAGCAATATGTGACTCATCATTTGAAACAGATCTAGATTGAACCTCTTCCAAGAGTAGAAAAAGATATCCCCTGGCAATAAATGTAATTTTCATTTCTTGCCTCCTGATATCAAGGCAGTTTGAGGCATTAGCAATTCTGTCTAATCTGATAAACTGGTATTTACTACTGGACCCAAAGGTCGAGGGGGGGGTGAAAAATCAAAAGTCAGAAATTAGTTACGGTTTGATGGCTTTAAACATAAATCCCTCATCAACAAAGAAACAACATGCATGACCAAAATATCCACAAAGGAAATACAATCCTTGCCATAAACACTATTGAAGCGCTGTTAGAATTTGCAAATGAGTGTCACTATTGTGCTCATCAAATACCAGGAGTTTAATGTCTGCATGGCTCTGTCTGACAAACAGGGATGTCACCTAGTGCGTTCTTGTACCTTTTTAATGTTCTGTCAGCAGTCGGTCTTTTCACAACAGAGAAAGCGAGTGATAGGGAGTAGGGATGGGAGAACGGTTCGGCCCGAGCATAAGTTAAGCATAAGAACTTTCGTTGTTCAGACGTTCAGCAAACAGCCGAACAAACGGGTCGTTCGACCGTTTGTTCGCCCCCCCGAACCGACCACAATGCATTGCGACGCTGAACAGTGCATTGCAAGCCCTGATTAGCTGAAGCAGTGAAAGCTTCATCCAAACAGGGCACAGAGCACTGTCAGAGCCATGATTGGACCATGTCATCATGGCTTTATCCAATCATGGCTTATTACCGCCCCACAGTATCAAAGTATTTTTTCAATAGCAGTGATTTTCAGTGTGATTTTGGCATGGAGAAAGATATAACAGGGATCTGTTCGGTGCCTGTTAGTTACTTAGTGTGCTATACTGTGCTATTTTGCTTCAATTGTCAGTGTATAATATTAGTTTAGTGTCAGTCTAGGGACGGTATAAGTGTAGTGAGGAGGACCATCATTCAGCTTTGCATAGTGTGCCGCTAGAGTAGGGAAAGCTCAGATAGTTGCACTGTAGTGTAGTGAGACCGTGTCAGTAATCTTGACATTAGTGTATATCTAGAGTAGGGACAGTTCAGATAGCGTCAGTGTAGTGACGGTTGAACACCGTCTATTTGATTGCGTTACTGCCAGTTTGACACCATTTACTTCTGTGTGCATTACTGCCAGTTTAACGCCATATAGTTTTGTGCTTTACTGCAAGTTTACAGGTTCATATTATTGCAATTTTTTCCAGCAAGACCAATTCTTGCTTTCATCAAGAGTACCTCTATAGGGTTATGGTGGGAAGGCGCCACCAACACCCAAAGACCAATTTTTCTGCACCTGTTTGACAGGGGCATATCATTGCAATTTTTTACAGCAAGGCCAATTCTTGCTTTCATCAAGATTACCTCTATTGGGTGTCGGTGGCGCCTTTCCACCGTAACCCTAAGACAAATTTTTATGCACCCGTTACTTCTATCCAAAGTCAAAGTGACACCAGAATGTATCCAAAAAAATCTCTAATCTTGTTCCCAGTGCACTACATTGTGGCCTCATCATACACACTGGCTCCCCAGCTGTTGCTGAGCAAAATAAAGGCAGCTTGCAGGGAAAATTTCTTTTTTTTCCTTTTGGCTTTGAAAATGCAATTATTGCTGCAGCAGATTCTAGACATGGTACAGATCTGCCACTTTACAGATAGACTGAGGGGACCCCACAGGCACTATATTTGAAGGTTTTTTTTATTTTTATGCTTTCGCTTTAAAAATCAAAAAAAATCACTGCTCATTTGAAAAAAAAAGTTTTTTACAAACTTTTTTTTTATTGATACATGTCCCCCAGGGCAGGACCCGGACCCCTATAACCATTGTATGCCCAATTACTTGCATATAAGCCGTCAAAATGGGCACTTTTGGTTTTTGACTTTTGGGTTCCATTGACTTTAATGGGGTTCGTTATTCGGTCCGAACTTTCGCGTTGTGCGAAAGTTCTGGTGCAAACCAAACAGGGGTCCGTTTGGCCCATCCCTAATAGGGAGCCCAGAGCATCAGTCAACTTGCATTTTTAAAGATCTGTAAAAAATAGGTTAACAGATAAGAGGAACCTAGGAATGGAGGCTTTATCAAACCCTAAGCTCTACAAAACTATGGGCCATATTTATAAAGCAGAGAATCAGATTTTTGACAAACTGCAGGTGAATCCTCCAGGTCCATGAGTTTTAAATGACAGTGAATGATTCTCCACCAGAAAATGTTTGGTAAAAGTCACAGCTATAGCTTTGTAAACAGACCCTTATAGGTTTACAAAAGAGACTGCCATCTCGTACCTCACCTCAACCTCAGATGAAGGCATACAGTATAGAGGGATGGGTCACTGGTCTGATGCATTTGTGCATATATATTTTTACTTTCAGCTCTTGACCTCTGTAGATAACAGGCTTCCTAAGACAAATGAGAAAAACTGAAAAATATGCAAATGAAGTCTAAAGCTCCACTTGCTGGCTTAAATGGAGGATGCAACATATTTACTATGCGATAATTCATATTTACCTGACTAAAAAGATGAAAACAAGTTTTTATTTTATTCTGACCAATACAAAGAAAGCCCCCTATGCATATTTATGCTTGTACAATATGCACATTTTCCCTTAAGTTCCAGTAATGGGTGTGTAGTGTACATGTTAAAGCGTCTGTAAAGCTGCTTATTTAGGCTGGAAAGAGCTTAGTGACAGTCCAGCTGATCTGAGGTCTAATAATCCTATGAAAACAGAAATCGAAAATTTAGCAAGCACTGAAAGGGCAAAACTACTATAGTGTTCAGTTTGAATTGGTTTCTAAAGCTTCCATTAGCATCACAAGTATATTTCTTTGATGTGATAATGTAGACCTGCCTCTCTGATACAGCAACTGTAGTCAGTAGTAGAGGTTAACACAATCAGCTAGAACTGAATAACATAGTATGTCAGTACTCAGAAACCTATCATTTATTTCACTCATTTTATTTTAATAATTATGAAAAATTGTTTAACCTTTGCTGTTTAATTTTAAGAATTTTTGTACAAAACCAGAAAAACAAAACTTTAGCAGAGTAAAGAATGAAATTGACGTGAATCTGTGGTCAAAATGTTAAATCCTTTTTTCATTTTCACATTCTGTTTCACTTATTTCTAACCTATTTCCATTAATCTGAACGATCTTGAAGTTTGTAAACTTTGTGAAGATCTCCAAACATTTACTTCCTTGAATTCTGTGACACGTATTCACTATGCACTGTGCATAGGCACAGCTTTGTGACACATTTCACAGAGCCTGCCTTCTGAACTACAAATGTATTTCGAGGGGGAGTTTAAGGAAGCAGAGCCATCTGACTCTGTCTGATAGTATTGGCTTCAATATAGTGCTGGGTACAGAAAAGCAGAGCGTGTCTCAGCACCTGGCATCCCATTGCTACTGTCAGGACCTGGTTCACCTGCTGGTGGCACTGTGGTTCTCTGGGCTGAATGCTGTAGTGCAGCCAGCAGGTTCCTGCAATCAGTTCCACCCGTCCCCATGCTGAGTGGATACTTAAGTCCCACCTCTGCTATTGCAGTTTGTGTCAGTGTTTTGATTGCCTTGCTTGCTGCCAGATCCATCCTGCTTCTAAACTATCCTTGCATCCTGTTCCCTTACTTCTGCTCGCCTTGTTCCTGTACCCAGACCTGATTCTTACTTTTTCTTGCATTGCCCCTGTTATCCTTGCTTCCCATATTGTACATATTTGTACAGTACATATTGTATATAGTTAGTTTGCTAGGTTTCTGTTAATTAGGCATTTTTGGTTGTGGGTCACGTGTTGTTTATTAATATTATTATACAGGATTTATATAGCGCCAACAGTTTACGCAGCGCTTTACAATATAAAAGGGAGATAATACAGTTATAATACAATAAAATACAAGAGGATTAAGAGGGCCCTGCTCAGAAGAGCTTACAATCTAATAGGGTGGGGCAGGTGGTACAAAAGGTTGTAACTGTGGGGAATGAGCTGTTGAAAGTGGTAGGAGATTAGTTGGAGACGTGATAGGCTTTCCTGAAGAGATGAGTTTTCAGGGATCGCCTGAAGGTAACAAGAGTAGGGGATAGCCGGATGATAGCAAATTTTCGCTATTTGCTGGTGTGTGCATATCTTTTTGCTTGCTGTTAATAAATGTACTTCCTAATACATTACTTGGTTCCGATTTCCGTATGTAGCTACATATATCAGGTCATCCAAGCTGCTGACTCCTGACAGCCACTCTGCTTCACCATAGTGCCAGCTGCAGGAGCACAAAGAGCATCCCAGCACCCAGCGTCACCCTGCCATTCTGCACTGGTGCTCAGCAGATGGTGCCCCCCACCACCTTCATTAATGGACAGTGGCAAAGCTGTTAACTCCCCCATAACCCCTTCCTGCATTGATGACCAGTTGCAGCACTGTGGATTAGATACTGGTAAATGAAATTATCCAAATAGGTTGTCCTGTAAAGTATGCAATATAGTTCTTTTTGCCTGTGGGTACTGTATAATATCCTTTGAAATGGAAGCATCTTCCTAGACTGTTGATCCCTGCTATAGGTTACACTTTTTTTCTTTTTTTTGCTTTTCTTTTTTTAGGCATAATGTAGCTGGATGCAACACCTACCCTTCTACAACCACAAAGAAATGCAGCAGTCTCCAGAGTCAGTCAGCACAGAGGGGCACCTCAGGTCCTCTTCACCTTGTGTTGATATCATCCCACATATTGGCATATGAGGTTGTTTATCTGACATCACTATTACACAAAAATTGAGTTGCTAGCATTACCACTAGATGTATACCCTTTTGTCTTTATAGGTTATTCTCAGTAGCGTGAAACCCAGTGTGGTTCCTGTAGTTTATGACTTCAATGGGATGACTCTCGAAAGTTTAATCTTTTGTGTGGAGAAAGCTTTGGATGGACGCACAGCACAGAGTATTGCAGTTGTTGCAGATGGGAATTCCCAACACTTACATTTACTACAGAGTAAGTGTTCTAGTGCAGAAATGGTAAGATGTACACATTTTGATTTTCAGCCATGTAAAACAACATTTCTTTTTCATACATCATGGGACACAGAGTCAGGCTAATATTCATTACCTGCTGGGTTATACTCCCATCTCCAGGTGAATGGACACTGGTAGACCAAAGGTCTTTAGACAGGAAGTGATCCCTTATAAAACCCCTCCCACACAGGAAGCACTTCAGTTTTTTTACCAGTGTCTGCAAGGTGGATGGCACGGTTTGTTTGAGCTCTCTGAGCTCCAGGTCTCTAGTCTCACGAACAGTTCTTAAATCAATCAAGGGATTGACCGATCGGATCCATTTGACACAGGCTTTATATGCTTAGATAAATGGTACCCGAGCCTCGCAAAGAAGACTTAAGATCCTGCAAGGTTTTGCCTGTAATGAAGCCTCTGGGCGCTGGACCCTGCGAAGTTGAAACCTGGACACTACAGCGCTAAGGCATTCCTGCAGGGTGCTGTACAGGTCCAAGGGAGTGGACCCTAAAAATGAAAAGGGTACCCAGTCCTTGAAGATCCTCAAGTGACTGGAACCCACCAGGGAAGGGTGAAGATTTCTAAGTGGCCCTGTGCCAGGAAGGGTAAGTGAAAACCTTTTATTTATTATTGTGGGGTGTCCCAGTGTTTGTAACAATCAGTCAAGCTAGCTAAAGGCTGGACAGGCTCGTACACGAATACAGCCATGCCCGTTCGTTGTGCGTGCGCACGCACAGAACATTCTGGCGCACACCCAGCTTATTTAAGCTGTGTAGGCCAAGCATGCGGTGCTTCCAAAAGGCAGCTGTGGGACACAGAGCAGGCTCTGAACAGACACTTGCAGCGATTCCTTTTTCCTTGCCTGGGTCACGTTAGTCACCAAGTGTTGCTTGGCAGGCTAGAGGTGCTTAGGATTGTTACATAGGGGCTTAGTGAGCCCTACTAAAGGGTCTCCCTTCTGAGTACTCTCTTTTTATGGCTAGTAAATGTCTTCAAAAAAGAGGAGCAGGACTAACACTACAGGGAAGGGCACATCTATGTCGTCAGTAGTTCCTGTCGAACCTAGTCGTATCCCTAGTGTTGTATCCCATGAAGGACCAGAGGCTTCCAGGCAATCTGAGCTATTGCGCCTATCTGGTATTGTGCCTACAGTCAACGCTGCTGCTTCACCCTTTATCACCAAGGATGAACTGTCCCCTGCCCTAGCTGGGTTAGAGCACAGGATTGCTGGCATGATTGCCTCCATCCCGCAGGATGGCAAGAAGCGTGACAGATCCCCCTCCTTGGAGCCTCATAGTCTGGAGCAGAATTGGGTTGATGATGGGGAAGAGCTAAAACCTCAGGATTCAGTGGAGTGCCCGGCAGATGAGTCTGCTTCCGAGCAATCTGGACAAGAAGAGATCCAGTTGGTGTCTGCCTCTCAGTTGCAGAGGCTTTTGATCCTGACTTTGACCGAAATGGTTCGTTCTGCCTTTTTTAAGTTGCCTCTCAAAGAGGTGACTGAGCCCCTCTGGTCCTCTTTGGGATCCCTGAGACCTTTTAGGCCACACAGGCTTTCACCCTATACCGCCTGTTGGAACAGGTGGTGTATGCTGATTGGGAACATCCTGACAGGATTTTCGTTCCTCCTTTTTATATCCCTTTTATTCATTTTTTTTATTTAAATTTCGTTTTCCCTTTTATATCCCATGGATGAAAAGTTCGTTAAAAAATGGAGCATGCCAGCCGTAGATGCAGCAGTCTCTTCCTTAAACAAGAACTTAACTTGTCCGGTAGATAACGCACAGGGCTTGAAAGACCCTGCTGACAAGAAAAAAGGCTTCCTTGTCTTTGGCTAGTTCAACTATTCAGCCAGCTGTTTGCAGGAATTGGTGTTTCCCAGTCCGTAAAGGATGAGGTCAAACGGCCTGATAGGCCTAACCAGGAGGATGATCTGCCTGAAAGTAAGACAGATATTCCTTGAGCACTATGTTTTGCTGTTGACACCTTAAAGGATTCAATACAGCAGGTTTCTAGTTTGGCTCCCTTGTCTGTACATATGTGCAGACTTTTATGGCTTAAGAACTGGTCAGCCGAGCTTCCTTGTAAAAAGTTATTGGCAGGTTTCCCTTTTCATGGGGAACCGTTTATTTGGTGATCATTTGGACAAATATATCCAAAAGATTTCCAGAGGGAAGAGTTCTCTACTTCCTGTGAAGAAAAGCACCAGACGTCCCTCATTTAAAACCTCAGGGACTGCTTCCTCAAATGTCTCAGCGTCAAGGCGGTTCAGCCGCCAACAGGGAGCTAGGGCCAGGGGCAGGCCGAAAGGCCAGGGCCAGAAAAAGCCCTGGGTCCAAAATTCGTCTAAACCCAGCACCAAACCGTCCTTTTGAGGGGACGCCCCCACTCCATTGGGTGGGAGGAAGGCTGTTGCACTTTGCAGACATTTGGAAAACAACAATTCAGGACGAGTGGGTCACCTCAATTGTATCTCTCGGTTACAAGCTGGAGTTGCGGGGGTTCCCCCTCAGAGGTTTTTAAGATCCAGCGTTCTTTCAGATTCTCCAAAAAGAAACGTATTGCTTCAGGCACTACATCATCTAGTGCATTAAGGAGTGATTTTAGAGGTTCCTGTATTCGAAAGGGGCACAGGGTTTTACTTAAACCTGTTTACGATTCAGAAACCAAACGGGAACACAAGGCCCATTTTGGACCTAAGATCCCTGAACAAGTATCTATTGATACAGTCCTTTCGGATGGAGTTCGTCCGCTCAGTAGTAACCTCACTCCAGAGGGGAGACTTTCTAGCCTCCATCGATATAAAAGACGCGTATTTACACGCACATATCTTTCAGCCTCATCAGAGGTTCCTACGTTTTGCAGTAGAGGAACATCATATTCAGTTTGTGGCTCTACCCTTCGGGCTTAGCAAGGAACTCCTGCACTGCTTGCGGACTCCTAAACTGAGAGGGGGACACTGCTGCAACACCTATAGGACTGCTCCGAACAGACAAAAACGCATATATACTAGGGGGGGGGGTGGTAGTTGCGCTGTGATAGGGAAGGGGATAGGGAAGGGGGGAAACTACACTAAAGTGCATATGGCAAACATGCCAGGTGACCTAAAAAAATAATAATAATAATAAAGATGCAACAGAAAGATATATATAAACAGCACACAGGTAGGTGTATGTAGTGAATGACTGGAAAAACACACTAACCAGTACATATAATAAATAAATGAATGAAAACCACTAAATAGTGTAAACTTGGAGACAAAGTGGTATTAAATCACATGGAGATGAACAATGCGCATGATGAAAGGGGCAGTCAAGCTGATAACATATAAAGAATAAATAAATGCATATAGCACGAAGTGCACAAAAAAACAGTAGATGAGGGATAGCAAATGGTCCTATATATGAATCAAAAACACTTGACCAATAAAATCGTAAAAACAAAATACAACATAAAGGTGTATCAAATGGATACAATAATAATGGCAGAAGGAAATATATTCCCAAACATCTGAAGAAACATATAGAAGTGGTGTTGAATATAAACGACAGTCCCACCACCAAGTGTAATAATGCTGAATCACAGTCCAAGGAAACAACCAACAAACGACAGGTGAAAAAGGGGGGTAGTCTTCGATGGGGGCACCTCAGTGGACACAGGCCCCTTACCTTACGGCTGTAAGGTTACAGCATATAAATTAGACGCCCAGTAAGATATGGAATCCAGAAACGTTGCAGCAGATGATATAGCTCGTAAATGCAGTGGTATCACATGCGAAAAAAACACATAGACAGCATATAGTGTGATACCGTATGGGAGTGAGGGGATAGGCGAGCTATAGGAGGAAGGGGGGGGGGTTGCACTCACTTGTGACAGATGAGCGCAAGCCTCAATCCACGAGTGCCGAACTCGTATAGTCCACACCGCTGGCCGTAGGACCTTCTAACATCTCACATCTCCTGTAGCTCACCACCCGTCATACGTAGTATATGTGATGTGGTAACAAGACAAGAACCGCATATAGCCTTGCGCTTGTTCTGATACACATGCGTAGGACCCTGTAGTTAAAAGATTGGTCAGCCGAAGCACCTTGCAAAAAGCTTCTGACTAGTTTCCCTTTTCATGGGCAGCGACTATTTGGGGAGAATTTGGCAAATACATCCAAATGATTTCTAGTGGGAAAAGTACTCTTTTGCCCTAAAGAAGATATAAACGTCCTTTTATTTAAACGGACGCCTTCCCCTGCGCCAGGGGCATCTGCCTCTAGGCAGTGGCGACGGCCTCCACCGTCAAACTCTGAAGGAAAGCCTCAGGGTCAGGCCCAGGCACAGAAAACATTTCAACCCCTGTGTACATGATTGAAAATGCGTTTTTCCTCCACTCTTCAGGGCCTAGAAGGAAAATTAGCGACCTAATCGCATCCGCTATCCAAAAGGATAGGAAGCATGTTAGATCCCCCTCCCCCACCTTAGACCCCTTTTCAAGGGAACAGTGGGTAGAGGATGAGGGGTTATCCTCAGGTGATCAGGAAGAAAGGCAAACCGCTTACCCCTCTGCGGAGGAAACAACTGGAGTTGAACCTTTTTCAGCCTTGCAATCTGAGAGATTGCTGGTACAAGTCTCTTACAGAGATGGTTTGTGCCTTTTTCAAGCTATCTCTAGTAGAGTCAGCTGATAGTTCTGTTCCTTCCTAGGTTCCTTAAAACCTTTACAGCCTTTTCATGCATTTCCTGTACATATACAGATCCACGCAGAAATTCAACAGATCCATTCTAGATCTAAAAGAATCTAAATCAGTTCCTGAAGATCCGCTCCTTTCTATGGAGTCGATCAGGTCAGTAGTTTCCATCTTACAAGGAGACGTCTATCGGCATCAGGGATGCATATCTTCATGTCCATATGTTTCCCGCTCACCAAAGGTTTCTGCGGTTCGAAGTAGAACAGCATTTCAGTTTTTAGCCTTGCCCTTCAGGCCAGCTATAGCACCCAGAGTGCTCACAAAAGTGCTAGCCCCACCTCTAAGCCAGGTTAAGGACACAGGGCATAAACAGTCTTGCCATACCTAGACGATCTATTGCTAAAAGACCAATCGCTGTTCGGAGTAAAGTGTACGCATTACAACCAGTTACCTGGAAAAGTCTGGGTTGCTTTCTCAACCTAGAGAAGTCTTACTGAAAACCGCTAAAAAAGCTGGAGTATTTGGGTCTGATCATAGATACAGCCCAGAAAAAGGGTGTTCTTGCCCCAGGCAAAAGAAAACTCCATAAGAGAGTTGGTGCGGAGGGTCAGGTCAAAGGAAATCCCTCCATTCGCCTTTGCATGAGGTTGCTAGGAAAAATGGTGGCTTCATCCAAAGCAGTTCCCTATGCCCAGTTCCATTCGAGACTGTTACAAAACAGTATTCTATCTGCTTGGAACAAAACGATCCAAGCTTTGGACTTGCCAATGCAGCTGTCCCCAAGGGTGTCCCAAAGCCTCAATTGGTGGTTATTAAAGAATCTGCTCAAAGGAAAATCCGTCAGACCAGTTATCTTGAAAGTGGTAACGACAGATGCCAGCCTTTCAGGCTGGGGAGCAGTATTAGAGAAGACAACTGTCCAAGGACAGTGTTCAAGAACCGAAAGAGCTTTGCCCATCAATATCCTAGAGATTTGGGCAGTGCGTCTGGCTCTGAAAGCCTGGACTTTCAGGTTAAGGGATTGTCCTGTCAGGATCCAATCCGACAATGCCACAGCTGTGGCCTATATTAATCACCAAGGGGGCACCAAGAGTCTCGCAGCAGAGAGGTGTACCATATTCTAACTTGGGCAGAAAGAAATATTCCATGCCTATCGGCAGTCTTCATCCTGAGAATAGAGAATTGGCAGGCGGACTACTTGTGCCACCAGCAGATTATTCCCAGGGGAATGGTCTCTTCACCCTGACATATTTTCGGGCTGTTTATCAAAGATGGGGGACTCCGGACATAGATCTTCTAGCATCCAGTTCAACATAAAGTTAGTCAACTTTGTGTCCAGAACAAAGGATCCATTTGCATGCAGAACAGATGCGTTGGTGATACTGTGGGACCAGTTCTCACTGATCTATGCATTTCCCTCTATTCAATTGCTGCCTCACCTTCATTGCAGGATCAAGCTGGAAAGAAAACTGGTAATTATGGCAGCACCAGCATGGCCCAGAAGGTCATGGTATGCAGAAATCGTAAAGATGGCAGTGGAGGATCCATGGTCCCTTCCACTAAGGCCAGACCTGCTCTCACAGGGGTCGATATTCCATCCTACTTTATGAACGTTAAATTTAATGGCCTGGCTGTTGAAACCCACATTCTGAAGAAACGTGGGCTTTCCGGCTCAGTTATCTCTACTTTGATTAATGCAAGGAAACCAGCTTCCAGAACTATATATTTTAGAGTCTGGAAGGCTTATGTTTCCTGGTGTGAATCCAAGGGTTGGCACTCTCGGAGATATTTCAAAGACTGCTTGCTACGCATACTTAGTCCGGGGTTTTATGCAAGGGGTGATGCGGATTAATTCGCCTGTTAAATCACCTTTAAGCCCTTGAGACTTGAACTTCGTTTTGTCAGTGTTACAAAAACAGCCATTTTAACCAATACAGCATATTCCCCTATGCCCCGTACAGACGAGCGGAAATTCCGCCAGCAAAAGTCCGATGAGAGTTTTTGGTCCGAAAATGCGACTGTGTGTATGCTCCATCTGACTTTTGCTGGCGAAATTCCAGCCAGCAAAAGATTGAGAGCATGTTCCCAATTTTTCGGTCGGAAAAAGTTCCGATTGGAAATTCCGATTAGTCTGTACCAATTCCGACACGCAAAATTCCTAAGCATGCTCGGAAACAATTCGACGCATGCTCGGAAGCATTGAACTTCATTTTCGCGGCTCGTTGTAGTGTTGTACGTCACTGCATTCTTGATGGTCGAAAGTTCAGCGAACTTTTGTGTGACCTTGTGTATGCAAGCCAAGCTTGAGCAGAATTCCGTCAGAAAAACCATCCAAGATTTTGGTCGAAAGTTCAGCGAACTTTTGTGTGACCTTGTGTATGCAAGCCAAGCTTGAGCAGAATTCCGTCAGAAAAACCATCCAAGATTTTTCAGATGGAAATTCTGCTCGTGTGTACGCGGCATAAGTCCTTCTGACAAGGAAGCTGGTATTTTTGGTTGCTATATCCTCAGCAAGGGGGGTTTCGGAATTGGTTGCTCTTTCTTGTAAAGAGCCATATTTGATTATGCATGAGAACAGAGTGGTGTTACGCCCTTGTCCAGGCTTATTGCCAAAAGTGGTTTCAGGTTTTCACCTGAACCAAGATATTGTCCTGCCATCGTTTTTTCCAAAACCATGTTCCAGGGAAGAAAAGGCACTACATTGTCTTGATGTGGTGAGAGCAGTGAGAATCTATTTAAAGAGAACTGCTCAGATTCGCAAGACGGATGTCTTATTTATTCTGCCAGAGGGTCCTAAGAAAGGACAGGCAGCGTCAAAATCCACTGTCGCTAAGTGGATTCTGCAAGTTATAATTCAAACTTATAATTTAAGGGGTAAGATTCCCCCTTTTCAAGTTAAGGCGCACTCTACCAGGGCGGTTAGTGCTTCTTGGGCAGTGCGTCACCAGGCCTCCATGGCTCAGATATGTAAGGCTGAAACTTGGTTTTCAGTGCATACATTCACAAAAATGTTATCAGGTGGAGGTATGAGGATATCGCCTTTGGGTGCAGTGTGCTGCAGGGAGCAGTATAAGTCCTCAAGTCTGGGGGTACCCTGCGGGTTGTCTCTCCCTCCCCTCAAGTAGCATTGCTATGGGACGTCCCATTAAGCAATTACTTAAGGCTCTGTGTCCCATGATGTACGATAAAGAAAATAGGATTTTTATTACAGCTTACCTTAAAATCCTTTTCTTGGAGTACATCATGGGACACAGAGGTCCCTCCCCTCTTTTGGGGATTTACTGTAAGTATATTGCTTTGCTACAAAAACTAATGTGCTCCTGAAAGGAGGAGGGGTTATATAGGGAATGAACCTCCTGGATTGGGTATATCAGTGTCAACACCTGAAGGTGGCCCATAACCCATTAAGTAATTACTTAAGGCTCTGTGTCCCATGATGTACTCCAAGAAAAGTATTTTACAGGTAAGCTGTAATAAAAATCCTATTTTGCCTTCTTTTACCTCTCAGCCTCGTTCGGCGGAAGAGAGGCGACTGCATTATTTGGACGTTGTCCGGGCAGTCAAGGTTTATTTGTCTAGATCTGCGGAGATCCGACTTTTTTTTTTTTTCACCAAAAGGACCCAAGAAGGGGCAGGCAGCTTCCAAGGCTTCCATTGCCAATTGGGTCCGTCAATTGATCATTCAGGCCTGCGGTCTGAAACATAAGGCTCCTCCCTTTAGGGAGAGGGCTCATTCTACCAGGGGTGTAGGAACCTCCTGGGCTTTTCGCAATCTGGTATCTGTAGCTCAGATTTGTAAGGCTGCTACCTGGTCTTCAGTGCATACGTTCACAAAATTTTACCAAGGGGATGTTCGAGCAGCCGAGGATTCGGCTTTTGGCCGCAGTGTATTGCGGGCTGCCATATAAGTTCTGATGGCTATTGTTTAGCAGGGTGTCTCCCTCCCCTCAAGGCTATTGCTCTGGGACATCCCAGCAGGTAATGAATTTTAGCCTGACTCTGTGTCCCATTATGTATCCAAAGAAAAGCATTTTACAGGTAAGTACGATGAAAAAATCCTATTTTCTTTATCGTACATCACGGGACACAGAGCACCATAATAATGACTATGTGGGTTATACGCTTACTTTTAGGTGATTGGACACTGGCAACCAATAGTAAGACTGTTCCTCCCATATAACCCCTCCTACACAGGAAGTGCCTCAGTTTTTTCACCAGTGTCTTGAAGGTGATGGTCATGGCTGTTGAAGCTCTTCAAGTTTCTTCAAAGAAAATGTCCCACTGAGGATGTTTATAATCGGATCCATTCGGATGGCTTACTAAGCTAAAGTGGATGGTACCCGAACCTCGGTTCAAGAACGAGGTGTTGCTTGTAATGTGTCCTTTTTAGGCGCTGGACCCTTGTTAAAATTGGTATGTCTGGTCAATCTTGCCCAAGGAAACCATAAAGGGTGCTTTACAGGTCCAGGGGTGTGGACCCCAATATGGGGGACCTGGTCCCTGAAGGTCCCTAGAGGCACTACCCGCCGTGATGGGGGAAGATTGGGCCTGACAAGACAGGCCCTGCTGCTTGGGATGGTGAGTATTCCCTTTGGGGCTTATATATATATATATATATATATATATATATATATATATATATATAAATATATAAATATATATATATATATATATATAAATGTGTGTATGTATGTGAAGATATGTATTTCCCCTTGTAATACTGCTAGTGTAACCTTGAGCTGTGCTAGGATTACAGAGGCCGGTTTGGCGCGCATTTTAAAAAAATTTTGCGTGCGAGTGCACATGCGCCGCCGCTATCCACGTCACAGGTAAGCATCAGGACGGCGCATGCGGTAGGCGGGTCGCCAATCGCTGAGGAGCGTGCTCGCTCTCATACTAGTGCTTTTAAAGCAGGGAGCTCTGACGTGCGAATGGTGGGCACGTGAGCCTGGTGGTCTTGGACACAGCGGTGACAGGTTTAAACTAGTTATAGTTTGTGGGGAGTACTCCTGTTTAGTTTCCTTGTGTGTAAGCAATGTCTTCCAAAAAACGAGGAGCAGGGAACAAGGCAAGCACAGGGGTAAGAGTCCCTCCACAAACAACAGGAGACTGACCCCATGCTGATGCAGCCTCACTTTCTTCTGAAGGACCTGCGGCTTCTGACCTGGCTGAGCCATTGCACTTGTCAGGCATAGTAGCCACTACCAATGTACCTGCCTCGGCTTATGTTAAAAAGGATGATTTGGCATCTGCCTTAGCGGGTCTTGAAGGCAAGATAGCTGGTATGATTGCCTCTGTAACACAGGGGGGAAGGAAGCGTAATAGATCTCCCTCCCCCGGGCCCGGGCCATGTGGTGAGTCACTAGAGCCCCAGGATTCTTATAGCCATATGGGTCAAGGTAACCTGGAGCCAGAATGGGCAGAGGATCCAGAGGAGGTGGTCATGAAGGACCAGGAGGTAGGAGAGGCTGAAGATTCCTCAGTGGAGGATTCTGGCTCTGGGGAGCCAATTTCAGCCTCCCATTGCCGGCAATTGTTTTTCCAATCTCTAATGGAGATGGTACGAATTGCGTTTAAGTTACCCCCGGTTCAGGATTCTGCACTCGCTTGTTCCACTCTGGGATCTTTGCAACATAGACAAATTTCCCAAGCCTTTCCCTTGCATCAGTTACTGGAGCAGGACTGGGAGCATCCTGACAGGATATACTTGCCTCCCAAAAGGTTTTCTGTTTTGTACCCTATGGAGGAGAAGTTTAGGAAGAAATGGAGCACACCTTTTGGCAGACGCTGCCATATCTTCCGTGAATAAAAACTTAATCTGTCCAGTGGATAATGCCCAGGTGTTCAAGGATCCGGCTGATAAAAAGCTAGAGTCCTTATTAAAGGCCTCCTTCTCGGTTGCCAGTGCAGCAGTTCAGCCTGCTATTGCAGCTATTGGGATTTGTCAATCCCTAAAGGATCGCTTTAAGAAGATAGTAAAAAGCATTCCTTGCCAGGGGGAATCTGCTGAAGAGCTATCAGAGATCCCTCATGCCTTGTGTTTTGCGGTAGACGCTTTAAAGGACTCAATTCAACAGATGTCTCGTTTTGCGTTATTATCAGTTCATCTGCGCCGAGTATTGTGGCTAAAGAACTGGTCTGCTGAGACACCATGTAAAAGGCTACTTGCTGACTTTCCATTACATGGAGAACGCCTGTTTGGCGATGATCTGGATAAATATATCCAAAAGATCTCTGGAGGAAAGAGCGTTCTGCTTCCTATTATTAAGAAGGGGAAGCAGCCCTCTTATAAAATTCCTCCCCTAAACGGTATTGACGGCCTCAGCCGTCTGGGTTTAAAAGACCACAGGGTCAGAAAAAACCCTGGACCCAAAAGCCACCCAAGCCTAACTCTAAGTCTACCTTGTGAAGGGGCGCCCCCGCTCTCACGGGTGGTGGGCAGGCTTCGACTGTTTGGGGAGGCCTGGGAGGAACTGGTTCAAGACAGATGGGTCATTTCCACTGTAAAGAACGGTTACAGAATAGAGTTCCTGGGAGGTTCCCCCGAACCGCTTTCTACACTCAAGGGTCCCGGCGGATCCAGAGAAAAGAAGTTGCCTACTCCTAGCTTTACACCATCTGCTGATGCAGGGGGTGATTGTAAAAGTCCCGCACGAAGAAAGATTCAAGGGGTTTTACTCAAACCTGGTCACCGTGCCGAAACCAAATGGGGAAGTAAGGCCCATTTTAGACCTCAAGGCTCTCAACTACTTTGTAGACGTCCGATCTTTCCACATGGAGTCGGTTCGCTCAGTAATAAGGTACCTGAGAAAGGGAGACTATTTGGCATCCATAGATATCAAGGATGCTTACCTTCATGTGCCGATCTTCGGTCCACACCAAAGGTTCTTACGTTTCGCTGTAAAAGGCAGTCATTTCCAGTTTGTGGCACTACCTTTCGGTCTAGTCAAGGCCCCCAGGGTCTTCACAAAGGTTCTGGCCCCAGTATTGGCTTCCCTAAGATCTCAAGGAGTCTCCATAATAGGATACCTGGACGATCTACTTCTAAGGGATTGCTCTCACCCTACACTAGTTCTAAACGTGTCAAGTACGGTGCGGGTCTTACAACGCCTAGGTTGGCTACTAAATTTGGACAAGTCAGCTCTTTGTCCAACCCAAACCTTGTTGTATTTGGTTCTGGCCTTGAACACCGCCCAAGAAAAGGTGTTTCTTCTGCCCTTTAAGGTCGCCTCCATAGTGGAACTCGTACAGAAGGTGAAAAAAGAACCAACACCTTCTGTCCGGCTGTGCATGAGGTTATTGGGCAAGATGGTGTCATCTTTCAGCGCAGTGCCATATGCACAGTTCCACTCCAGAGTGTTCCAGAACAGTATCCTGAAAGCCTGGGACAAGTCTGCTCGAACCTTGGATCAACCAATGGTTCTATCTCCACAGGTTCTATGGAACCTCTCTTGGTGGTTAAGAACCAGCAGCTTACAAAGAGGGAAATCTTTCCCACCAGTAGCCTGGAAGGTGGTGACTACGGACGCCAGTCTTCTCGGCTGGGGAGCAGTCCTAGAGGAAGCGTCTGTCCAGGGAGTATGGTCCCAGACAGAAAGGACTCTGCCCATCAATCTACTGGAGATTCGGGCAGCTCGTCTGGCTCTGCGATTCTGGACGTCCAGATTGCGGGGTTTTCCGGTCAGAGTTCAGTCCGACAACTCCCACAGTAGTGGCATATATCAACCACGAGGGAGGTACCAGGAGTCAGGCAGCCCAAAGAGAAGTAAATCATATACTAACATGGGCAGAAGATCATGTGCCGTTTCTATCGGCAGTGTTTATCCCGGGGGTGGACAATTGGCAGGCGGATTTCCTAAGTCGCCAGAAATTGTTACCAGGGAAATGGTCCCTGCATCCCGAGGTTTTTCTACACATCTGCCAATACTGGGGGGCCCCAGATGTGGATCTGCTGACATCCAGATTCAATGCCAAACTGGACAGGTTTGTGTCCAGGACCAAGGATCCGCTTGCTGTCGGGATAGACGCGTTAGTAGTTCCTTGGGATCAGTATTCTCTGATATATGCTTTCCCTCCAATCCAAATTCTGCCGCACCTACTACGCAGAATACGGGAGGAACGGAAGCCGGTGATCTTAGTGGCCCCAGCGTGGCCCAGGAGATCATGGTACTCGGAGATTGTGAAGTTGGCAGTAGGAGATCCGTTGGTTCTTCCTTGCTACCCAGACCTGTTGTTTCAAGGGCCCATATTCCATCCTTCTTTACGGTTGCTGAATTTGATGGCCTGGCTATTGAGACCAGACTACTGAAAGACAGTGGTATTATGGGTTCAGTCTTGTCCACTTTGATAAATGCTAGAAAGTCAGTTTCTAGAGCTATCTATTATAGAGTCTGGAAGTCATACATTTCTTGGTGTGAGAAAAGGAAATGGAACCCTCGTAGGTATACGATTGGAAGGGTGCTCGCCTTTCTCCAAACAGGAGTAGACTTGCAGCTTGCTTTAGGGACAATCAAGGGACAGATTTTGGCCTTATCGTTTTTTTTTTCCAAAGACCAATTGCATCCCATTCTTTGGTGTGAACCTTTGTCAAGGGAGTAACACACCTGAGGCCACCGCTTAAACCACCTTTATGTCCTTGGGACCTAAATTTGGTACTGTCAGCCATACAGAGTCAGCCCTTTGAACCTATTAGGCATATCCCTTTTGTCCTATTGACCAGGAAATTCGTTTTTCTAATGGCTATAACATCAGCTAGAAGGGTGTCAGAATTGGACGCCCTTTCATGCAAAGAACCTTTTATGGTTCTTCATAAGGACAGAGTGGTCATGCGACCTCGTCCGGATTTTCTACCAAAAGTGGTTTCCAAATTTCATTTGAATCAGGATATCATTTTTCCTGCCTTTTTTCCAAACCCTAAGACTAGGGAGGAAAGGTCGCTTCACTCACTGGATGTGGTGAGGGTGATAAAAGCTTACTTAGAAATGTCAGCTCCCTTTCGGAAAACTGGCTGTTTTTTTGTCTTGCCTGAGGGTCCTAAAAGAGGACAGCCGGCAACAAGTTCAACTATATCCAGGTGGATTCGCCAGACTATTGTCCAGGCGTATGGATTAAAGCGCAGGGTTCCACCCCGGTATTTAAGAGCACACTCCACTAGAGGGGTTAGTGCATCATGGGCAGTACGCAAGCAGGTGTCTATGGCTCAGGTTTGCAAAGCAGCCGTTTGGTCTTCAGTTCATACGTTCACCAGCTTTTACCAGGTGGATGTGAGATCTCAAAATAAGACTGGTTTTGGCCACAGCGTGCTGCAGGCTGCTTTATAATCTCAGATCCATTGGGTCTAGGGATGATGTGTTCCCCCCCCTCAGATGCATTGCTTTAGGACATCCCGTCATTATTATGGTGCTGTGTCCCGTGATGTACGATAAAGAAAAATGGATTTTTAAAACAGCTTACCTGTAAAATCCTTTTCTTGGAGTACATCACGGGACACAGAGGTCCCTCCCCTCTTTTTCTGGGATAGTCATTGCTTGCTACAAAACTGAGGCACTTCCTGTGTAGGAGGAGTTATATGGGAGGAACCGTCTTACTATTTGTTGCCAGTGTCCAATCACCTAAAGGTAAGCGTATAACCCACATAGTCATTATTATGGTGCTCTGTGTCCTGTGATGTACTCCAAGAAAAGGATTTTACAGGTAAGCTGTTTTAAAAATCCATTTTTTTTGCTAAGCCTAGACACAGCCTTGCGTAATTCAATCGACCATCAAAAATAAAAAAGAGCACATTA
This sequence comes from Lithobates clamitans, assembly GCA_037952925.1. Lineage (NCBI taxonomy): Eukaryota > Metazoa > Chordata > Amphibia > Anura > Ranidae > Lithobates > Lithobates clamitans. The sequence goes on along the minus strand of JBBGZY010000552.1, from coordinate 4,766,276 downwards.
CATATTTTACCAAGTAAAAACTGTGTTAAAACTTACAATATCTGTTTTCTAGGTGTTCAAATTGATTCTCTGAATGTCTTAAATCCCAATATTAGAGAGTTTTGGGAAAAATTAGGCAGCTGTGTGGTGTCCAGCAAAGATGGCGGTCACATTGACCTGTTTGTTCCATTTGCAGCTTCAGGTAAGACATGTTGAATAAGGACATTATATCAAATTAGTCTAAATACCTGCTCACTCTTTTTAGTTGCCCAGGTATGGCCAATAACTTCTCGACAGCTAGAATTACTTTGCCTACTGATGGAAACGGTTCTCTAAGACACTACCTCAAGCCCCTACCTCAAGACCACAGGCCCTGAGGTCTACACATTTTATATCCTCATCTACTATGTAGAGATACCTATTATCATTTGTGCCTTTTTTATTTGATTCTGATATTTGATCAAACTTCATGCAACTCATTAACCGCTTGCGGACCAACCGCCACAGTTTTACAGGTTGGCTCCGTTGTGCAAAATCACGTTATTGTACGTGATCTCGTGAGGCTTGCTTGCATAGCAGCTCCGTGAGTCTGACCGCGGGTTCTGCGAACTCGATGTCCGCGGGGATACCCGCGATCATCTCAAGGAGAGGAAGAACGGGGAAATGCTAATGTAAACAAGCATTTCCCCATTCTGCCTAGTGACACTGTCACTGATCACAGCTCCCTGTAATCTGGAGCGGTGATCAGTGTAGTGTCACACACAGCCCCTCCCCCCCACAGTTAGAATCAGTTAGAATCACTTCCTAGGACACACTTAACCCCTGCAGCGCCCCCTCCTGGTTAACCCCTTCACTGCCAGTCACATTTACACAGTGATCAGTGCAATCGCACTGATCGCTGTATAAATGTGGTCCCAAAATGGCGCCAAAAGTGTCTGATGTGTCCACCATAATGTTGCAGTCATGATAAAAATCGCTGATCGCCGCCATTACTAATATAAAAGTATCCTCTATTTTGTAAACGCTATAACTTTTGCGCAAACCAATCAATAAACGCTTATTACGATTTTTTTTTTTTACCAAAAATATGTAGAAGAATACGTATCGGCCTAAACTGAGGGAAAAAAAATGTTTTTTCATATTTTTTTGGGGATATTTATTATAGCAAAAAGTAAAAAATGTGTTTTTGTTCAAAATTGTCGCTCTTTTTTTGTTTATAGCACAAAAAATAAAAACCACAGAGGTGATCAAATACCACCAAAAGAAAGCTCTATTTGTGGGGAAAAAAGGATGTCAATTTTGTTTGGGAGTCACGTCGCACGACCGCGCAATTGTCAGTTAAAGCGACGCAGTGCCGAATCGCAAAAAATTGCTCTGGTCCTTGGCCAGCCAAATGCTCCGGGGCTGAAGTGGTTAATCTATGATGGCTCGGCTTGTCATCCCCAACCAGACGCACCTGCTTGTTTCTTTTACTTTCAATAAAACTTTTATGGGGGAAAAAAAAAAATAATAAAACAAAAGGTTCCTTCCCAAACCCCCCCACCCTTCCCAAAAAAAACTCAAAACAAATTAGTCTGTACAAAAATGCATGTTGAATACAATATGTTATGTGTCATGTCATTTATCTTTTTACATAAATACTCAATTAAATCTTTTAAATGTATATCTAAGTTTTTTCAGTTTTGCACGATTTAAATTGGAACTTCACCCTAAAGGGGAAGTTCGGCTTTATGTCCTTCCCCATGTGCTTTTTTTTTCTGGGGTGAAGATCCTCTTTAACATCATAAGCTAATGAACATTTTCCACTTTAAAGAGATGCTATCAAATTGCCCATTTGGGGGAAAGGGATAGAACTGTGAAATCCCCCCCACCCCCCATAAACACTTTATACTCCCCTCTTCAGCCACTCCTGTGTTTGTCACTGTAAACTACCCGACACCAGGTAGTTCGGTGGCGACTGCTATAGAGGAAAGAGTGGCAAAAGAATGCTGGAGAGGTAAGTATAATGTGGTAAAATGTTGGGTTTATCTCAGACCCAGGATGGGCAAGATGATAGCATCCTTTAAAGTGAACCATTCCTCCACTATGATGATATAACACTAAATACTTCCTAGAGTATGCACAAGTTACTGTCTCTCTTGTCCAGAAAAGCCTCTTGTGTGCCCTGTCTGAGATTAGTTTGGGGTTTAGTGATCAAGTTGAGAAGTTGACATGTAAATAGTATAGTGAAAGTAATCTCAAAAAGGGCACAGAATGTAGGCATGTGCAGGGGGTATGCCCCCCCCACCCCCCCACTGCAGTGCTGCTGGCTTCCCTCCTCTCCCCCGGCTGCTGCAGAGGATGTTTCAGGATGGAGAGTGGGAAAAGAGGCTAATCAATACAGTATGTCATTTGCAGGCCACTTCCTTTTCTAAATGAACACAGTGAACACACTCTGTGTTCAATCTGTGTTACTGCGCTTCAGCTTGTGAATGAACAGGAAGCCGCTCAGCACAGAGCACTTTCCATTCATTCTCTGTCCAGTGCAGCAGAGGCTGCAGAGAAAGGCATGTGTTTAAATTTTGGGGTGCGCACACCTATGGCACAGAAGATGATTTTCTGGCCAACAACAGCAAATAAAGCAGAAAAAAATTTAAAACAAGAGGTTCTTGTTGAGTTTTAGATCACTTATTTTCTATATTAATGGTCTAGTTATAGGCTCCTTCTCTTGGGGTGACAGTATGTGGCCTGATTTATGCAAGCATTTTTCTCACTTCAAATATTGCTTGCAAGTATTCTAAGCCCTGGTTCACACTGACAGGGGGAATAAAATTTCATTCCTGCATGTCAGTCCTGATTTCGGCGGCGATTTCAGAGACATCTGTGCGGGTTTCTGCACAGATGTCAATGGAAATCACACCCTGAATTTGCAAAAAGTAGTACAGAAACGACTTTTTTAAATCGGTGCGGCGCCGCAAATACGGCGTTGCACCGATTAGGACTGTGCCATTCCCTGGCAATTGCCGCCGATTTGACATGTCAAATCACACCACTGTGAACCAGTTTCCACTTGTTGGAAGTGTTGATATCACAGAGATTTTCCAACTTGCACAATATTTGTGTGAATGGATACTAATGCCCCCATTCTTACCCTGAAGACACAAATGAAAGTCGCTGCAAAACTAACCAAAGTTCTATTTGTTACTGGAATGAGTATCTTGATAGAGATTTTGACTTAGTTCTAGTTCAGTAAACCAGATAAAAACTTTGGCCAGCCTCTTCTTATAGGTAATTGGTAAAATTCAGATCAGTCAAAGAAATAAGAGTTTTTATCATGTGGCTTGATGACATTGGAAATACTTTTGTTTCTTGTCATTTTTAATCTTCTTCAATCCTGTGTTAGATTCTTGAATCTAAATGTATTAAATTTTTTTTGGTCTAAGTGTATTAGATTGAATGTAAGTGTATAAAGTGGTTATTATTTACCTGCATTTTGGATGACAATTATCTAACCTTTTTGTTTGTGCTTCCATCTATTGATACGCTATGTAGAAATAGAAAATGCATCTTTTTACTCTTTGTATTGTAGATGAAGGAATGGAAATCCTTGCCAATTTGTCTCAGTTAGCTGGCGTTACGTTTTGTTCACCAACTGGCATAGCCACGGGATCTTACCAACACAGTAAGTACAGACTGGAATGTTCATGACTTTAATCCAATTTTTTTAATTTATAGGGCTTATTTATGACTATAAGCTCACAAAGAGCGTTCCTCTTCAGCTATAGAGGGACATTGACTACATCAAATTATTCAGAGTAACAGCAGTTGATTGTTCCCATACTTATTTTATTTTTTTAAACTCTATAAAAGCTCTACACAAACCTCTCCATATCACAGAAGGTTAATACAAGGTCTGTGGGATTACAGTAGTACCATAAGATTGGTATATCATTTGATGGTTATTGTATTCTAACTATAGCATGCATGTACTTGCGCTACACTCATTCCCTGGAATTTACAAAGACGGATTTTGCGAAAGTGTCTTGCATGCATTCTAAAACTGGTGCAGCATACGCCAAATTCATGTACCTGTCTAGAACTGTACTTGAATTTGGCGCATGCTGAACCACTTTTAGAATGCACACAAAACACTTTTTGAAAAATCTGTCTGCTCTAGCATCTCTCTCTGTACACCAAAAAGAGAGTTGATCTTAATTAGCTTTGCTTTCAGGTACGAACTGTCCAAATTTAATTTTTTATTTAATTTGGTGCATTCATTGCACCACAAGTAAAAGTGGCACATTTTAGAACTACCTGAATCTGGCGTAGGAGTCGCTGTCGGGAACCAAAAGTGTTGCATATGCTTCATGAATTTGGCACAATACATTAACAAGAAGGATTAAAGCCAGAAAAGTGGTGCAGTAGCTTTATTGAATTCCTCTTGTTATTTGTTACTGTATTATAAATTACATTCATGTGTTGTGATTACTTTCAGTTCTCAGTGATTGGCTGATGGCATCTGAAAGACGTGAATTCCCCCCATTTTTATACTTCACGGAAGTGAAACTACAGGCTTGGTGTAGATTAGCCAGTGTCATGGAGGAAGCTCTACATATGGTCAGGAAGCAGATGAAGCTCCATCTTCGTGATCTCCAGAGAAATGTATCTGGCAGGATAATAGGTAATCTCTGCTCTTATAAGATGTCTTTTTATATATCAGAAAAATAATGAGACACAAGACAGAAAAGGGTGATCAATCCCCAGCTTCACCAGTATTCAAGAAGTTATTGTTATTTTTTTTTTTTAATAACATACTGTAGAGTATACGATTTCCTATCATTTGAGCCAAGTCTTGCCACACAGAGTTAATCCAGCTCTGAACAATCCTCTTTTTTTGTTCAGTGAGAAAAATCTTGACAAACTGAGAAAAACTTTGTCAAATCCTCCCCCTTACTGTGAGTGACAGGTGATTTACATATCTCGTGCACCAGCCTAAGACACAGGCATTATTTTTTTAATTCCCACCCCCACTCCTTTCTTCAGCAGCTCTGCAAGGATTGGCTATTCCACACCTCAGCATGATTTGGCTGAAGTCATGTGGTTACTTTCCTGTCTTTTCACTGGATGTTAGAGATCATAGCAGAAGTTCAGTGTTAGAAATACACAGGAGAAAATGCATATTGACAAGGGGAGTGTAGAGGTGGGCGGGGAGTCTACTGACATCACGACTCCACCCACCGAGCTCCAGACAACAGACCCACCCACAGAATATGCAGTTTTTCGGGTCTAATAACAGACAGAGGGGAGACATTTGACAGGTAAAGATACATGCAGGAGGCATGTATATCCTTATAGATAATACCTATGGCAGTAGTTTAGAAAGGATGACATTGGGTTTACATCCACTTTAAGGGTTAATTCCTACACACGTGTGAACACCTTATATTGGTGCCAATATGGGGCATGCAGGCTGGTTGGTACTAGTATAGCAATAGCCTGCATATGTGTCTTTCACTAATTTATAGGGATATCAGCTCATATATTTTGTGTGCCAGTTTGGTATCTATTTGGGGGTGATACTTTCGAATATTATGTTTGAAATAAAAATGTGAAAATAAAATTAGGGTTGAGATGTAAAAACCTTGCATTGTATAATGACAAAAAATGACTGCCTAAGGAGATTGCTTAATACTCTTTTTTTTATAAATAAATGAAATTAAATACCCAGGGGTTGGCACAGTGGCTTAGTGGTTAACATTTATACCTTGCAGCACTGTGGTCCTTGGTTTGAGCCTGAGATAGGACACTGTCTGCATGGAGTTTGCGAGTTTGCATGTTCTCCTTGTGCTTGCATGGATTTCCTCTGGTACTTCAGTTTATTCCCACATTCCAGAGATATGCTGGTAGCTTAATTGGCTTATGTTGAAGATTGGCCCCGTCAAAAATGTATGGTTCCAAGGTCTGAAGTGCACTGAACATCACAATGTGGTAAAGGTAGTGGATACAGTAGATGGATACACCCCCCCCAGAAATAACACGGAACACCAAGCATGTGGGTTGGTATGCTCATTACAAGGGACACTGGACCATGATGCATATTAAGGGTTTTCTCCTGCTTCTGGATCTAAAATCCAGTTCCACCCAAAACTTTTTTTTTTTGTAAACTCTGATTGTTGAAAGCTTAAAACTTCAGTCAGGAGATTTCTGTTCTCTTCCGACATCGGTCCCCTAGAAATGGGTACACAGAAATAAAATGCTGATTGAGTTCTAAACTATCCTCAGTGTGCTAGAAAATATGGTTTTATTGTTCCCTGTGTCCCTGTTGAGGTGATTTTCTCTCATTTCCCATTTATATCTGACACCTGTCAAGAAGTGAGAAGAAACTCCCCTTTTCAATTTAAGCTTTGCCAGTAAATATGTCACATTAAATTATTTTTGAAATGAAATGTTCATGGTGACATTGGGTTGTTTTTATAGGACAGTTCATGTTTGACACAATGCCCATGGTAAAGGTGGAGACCAATCAAGACATTGCCGAGGCATTAACTGAAGGTTTGGTAGAACTTGTTAAGGAGAAGCGTGTAAGTAAATTAAATCTAGAAATGTGATAGAATTGAGTTTAGACACTTCCAGAAGGGGGGCGTGACCGGATGCAGGTGTGAGCGGTGTGTGTGTGCTCTCTCCCGGCCCCGGCTCCGATGCTGCTCCAGCGCGGTGAAGTGGGGACCTTGGCAGCTGTGTGTGTGCCCTGTGAAGCTGCCTGAATCCTGCTTAGCTTATGCCCCAAGGATCCCACAGGTTACCATCGGTCTTACCGGCTTCCCGACCGGCATCCTGACTTGTGGGGAGATAAGAGAGGAGAGGAGGAGAGCCTGGGAAGGATCAGCTGTCTGTGGTCAGCTGACCGCTGTGTGATTTTGCTGAGCAGAGCTCCGAGGGGAAGCCGAAGGGAAACCTGGACACAGTGCCCCCGCTGTGTACGAGCACGGCGGTGGAATGTTGCCTGGTGACAGCTCACAGACACTGCGGGAGGCTGAATAAGGAAAGTTGAGAGAGTTAACCCAGAGACAGGCACAGGAAAGAGCGGTGGAGATATGGTGGCTAGAGAACGGCTGAGGAAAAGGCGGCTATATTGAATGGAGGACGGTGGAGCTGGATGGCTTACTTGCAGAGTCCCAGGCAAAAGACCGGCAGACATCCTTGAAGCCAACTAAAGACAGGTAAAAAACCTGATCTATATATAAAAGCAAAGTGTATTGAATCTGTGTTAAAAGAGGGAACCGGGAGTTTATCTCTTGTTGTCTTAGAGGCTTGGACTTTTAAAGCGTGAAGGGACTGTTTGTTGGACTGGTTAGGCTGGAGGGATACAAACTTCCAAAATAGTGTCCTGGGTGGCTATGACCAAGAAGAAAGGGGAAGATCAGCATCATCATCCCCATGATAATATGCCTGTTCAAGCTACCCGCTCAGCCAAAGAAAAGGAGAAGGGGTCCCTAAACGCAACCGCAGCAGCGGCTGCGGCAAAGCTGGAAAAATTTGCCCACAGTACCACGCAGTCCCCAGCCAAAAATAATCAGCCACCTGCGGGGAAGATGTCAGCGGGGGGCTCTGGGGACAGAAAAAGCCTGGGGAAAGGTCCCGATATCCCGGTGGTTAGTACGAGAACAGCGAATAAAAAAAGCCCGGAGAGAGAGCCCCTGGGAGGAATAGGGGATAGTACCCCCATCGCAGCTGTAGCCAGTGAACAAGATCCCACTTTAAAAGAGATACTATGCGCTATAAATGCCTGCAGGAGTTCGATAAGTGGGATGTGGGAAGAGCTGAAAACCCTAAGTGAGGAATTTGGCAATATTAAACAAGAATTCCAGCAAACAGTGGAGAGAATTAAATGTGTGGAGGAAAGGGTTAGCCAAGTAGAAGACACCGTGTCCCCACTGCGACAGGAGTTTAAGAAAATGCAAGCTCAGTTAGAGGCTAACAAGCTCAAAATGGATGAATGGGAGAATAGGTCGCGAAGACAAAACGTAAGAGTGATGGGTCTCCCCGAGAAAGTCGAGGGCCCCCGCCCTGAAGAATTTATGGAAAAATGGCTTAAAGAAGTCTTTGGGGTAGAGGCTTTTTCACATTTTTTTTCTATTGAGCGAGCCCACAGAGTCCCTTCCAGACCAGTATATTCAGGAGACCGCCCAAGACCAATGATAATTAGATTTTTTAATTACAAAGATAAGCTGAATTTAATGCAAAAATCCAGAGAAAAAGGAGATGTCCTTTTCAACGGTGCAAAGGTTTCGATCTATCCAGATTACTCCCCGGAATTACAAAGGAGAAGAGCAGGTTTTCTGGACATTAAGCGCACTTTACGGAACCACAATATTTCATATGCGCTATTGTATCCAGCACGATTGCGTATTGAGGCGTTAGGGACTACCCGTTTTTTCGAAACGGTTAACCACTTCAGCCCCGGAAGGTTTTACCCCCTTCCTGACCAGAGCACTTTTTACAATTCGGCACTGCGTCGCTTTAACTGCTAATTGCGCGGTCATGCAATGCTGTACCCAAACGAAATTTGCGTCCTTTTCTTCCCACAAATAGAGCTTTCTTTTGATGGTATTTGATCACCTCTGCCGCTTTTATTTTTTGCGCTATACACGGAAAAAGACCGAAAATTTTGAAAAAAAATGATATTTTCTACTTTTTGTTCTAAAAAAAATCCAATAAACTCAATTTTAGTCATACATTTAGGCCAAAATGTATTCGGCCACATGTCTTTGGTAAAAAAAATGTCAATAAGTGTATATTTATTGGTTTGCGCAAAAGTTATAGCGTCTACAAACTAGGGTACATTTTCTGGAATTTACACAGCCTTTAATTTATGACTGCCTATGTCGTTTCTTGAGGTGCTAAAATGGCAGGGCAGTACAAAACCCCCACAAATGACCCCATTTTGGAAAGTAGACACCCCAAGGAATTTGCTGAGAGGCATGTTGAGCCCATTGAATATTCATTTTTTTTGTCCCAAGTGATTGAATAATGACAAAAAAAAAAAAAAAAAAAAAATTACAAAAAGTTGTCACTAAATGATATATTGCTCACACAGGCCATGGGCATATGTGGAATTGCACCCCAAAATACATTTAGCTGCTTCTCCTGAGTACAGGGATACCACATGTGTGGGACTTTTTGGGAGCCTAGCCGCGTACGGGGCCCCGAAAACCAAGCACCGCCTTCAGGATTTCTAAGGGCGTACATTTTTGATTTTACTCCTCACTACCTATCACAGTTTTGAAGGCCATAAAATGCCCAGATGACATAAAACCCCCCCAAATGACCCCATTTTGGAAAGTAGACACCCCAAGCTATTTGCTTTGAGGCATGTTGAGTCCATGGAATGTTTTATATTTTGACACAAGTTGCGGGAAAGTGACAAATTTTTTTTTTTTTTTTTTTTTTTTTTTTTGCACAAAGTTGTCACTAAATGATATATTGCTCACACAGGCCATGGGCATATGTGGAATTGCACCCCAAAATACATTTAGCTGCTTCTCCTGAGTACGGGGATACCACATGTGTGGGACTTTTTAGGAGCCTAGCCGCGTACGGGACCCCGAAAACCAAGCACCGCCTTCAGGATTTCTAAGGGCGTACATTTTTGATTTTACTCCTCACTGCCTATCACAGTTTCGGAGGCCATGGAATGCCCAGGTGGCACAAACCCCCCCCAAATGACCCCATTTTGGAAAGTAGACACCCCAAGCTATTTGCTGAGAGGCATGGTGAGTATTTTGCAGCTCTCATTTGTTTTTGAAAATAAAGAAAGACGAGAAAAAAAATGTTTTTTTTTCTTTTTTCAATTTTCAAAACTTTGTGACAAAAAGTGAGGTCTGCAAAATACTCACTATACCTCTCATCAAATAGCTTGGGGTGTCTACTTTCCAAAATGGGGTCATTTGGGGGGGTTTTGTGCCACCTGGGCATTCCATGGCCTCCGAAACTGTGATAGGCAGTGAAGAGTGAAATCAAAAATTTACGGCCTTAGAAAGCCTGAAGGCGGTGCTTGGTTTTCGGGGTCCCGTACGCGGCTAGGCTCCCAAAAAGTCCCACACATGTGGTATCCCCGTACACAGGAGAAGCAACAGAATGTATTTTGGGGTGTAATTTCACATATTCCCATGGCATGTTTGAGCAATATATCATTTAGTGACAACTTTGCGCAAAAAAAAATAAAAAAAATAAAAAATTGTCTCTTTCCCGCAACTTGTGTCACAATATAAATTATTCCATGGACTCAACATGACTCTCAGCAAATAGCTTGGGGTGTCTACTTTCCAAAATGGGGTCATTTGGGGGGGTTTTGAACTGTCCTGGCATTTTATGCACAACATCTAGAAGCTTATGTCACACATCACCCACTCTTCTAAGCACTTGAAGACATAGCCCTTTCTGACACTTATTGTTTACATAAAAAAATAATTTTTTTTTGCAAGAAAATTACTTTGAACCCCCAAACATTATATATTTTTTTTAAAGCAAATGCCCTACAGATTAAAATGGTGGGTGTTTCATTTTTTTTTTTCACACAGTATTTGCGCAGCGATTTTTCAAACGCATTTTTTGGGGAAAAAACACACTTTTTTTACATTTTAATGCACTAAAACACACTATATTGCCCAAATGTTTGATGAAATAAAAAAGATGATCTTAGGCCGAGTACATGGATACCAAACATGACATGCTTTAAAATTGCGCACAAACGTGCAGTGGCGACAAACTAAATACATTTTTAAAAGCCTTTAAAAGCCTTTACAGGTTACCACTTTAGATTTACAGAGGAGGTCTACTGCTAAACTTACTGCCCTCGATCTGACCTTCGCGGCGATACCTCACATGCATGGTGCAATTGCTGTTTACATTTGACGCCAGACCAACGCTTGCGTTCACCTTAGCGCGAGAGCAGGGGGGACAGGGGTGCTTTTTTTTTTTTTTTTTTTTTTTCTCTTTATTATTATTATTTTTTTATCTTATTTTTAAACTGTTCCTTTCATTTTTTTTTTTTTTAAATCATTTTTATTGTTATCTCAGGGAATGTAAATTTCCCCTATGATAGCAATAGGTAGTGACAGGTACTCTTTTTTGCAAAAATTGGGGTCTATTAGACCCTAGATTTCTCCTCTGCCCTCAAAGCATCTGATCACACCAAGATCGGTGTGATAAAATGCTTTCCCAATTTCCCAATGGCGCTGTTTACATCCGGCGAAATCTACGTCATAAAATGCTCGTAGCTTCCGGTTTCTTAGGTCATAGAGATGTTTGGAGCCACTCTGGTCTCTGATCAGCTCTATGGTCAGCTGGCTGAATCACCGGCTGCATTTTCAGGTTCCCTGTTGAGACAGGAGAGCCAGAGAAAAACACGGAAGATGTTGGGGGGGGGGGGGGGGCATTCCCTCCCACTGCTTGTAAAAGCAGTCTAGAGGCTAATTAGCCACTAGGATTGCTTTTACATGAAAGCCGACCGCTGGCTGAAAAGAATGATACCAAGATGATACCTAAACCTGCAGGCATCATTCTGGTATAACCACTCAAAGTCGTGAATGGCATACCTGAAGACAAAAAAATGGTTAACAATAAAGCACAGTAAACGGTAAAGTATAAATAATTACATACCTGAAAAGCAAACGTGATAAAACATAACAACAATAAAACATTGCAGAATAGAATACAGTAAAAAAGAGCAGAACAATAGAGAGAGAATAGAGAGAGAGAGAACAATAAAACGACAACTATTTTTATTTTATATTTTTGTTTGTGTTTTTTTTTTTTTTTTACACTTTTTTTTGTAACTAACTTTTATAACTGTAACCGGTTCCAGGTTCGGGTCTCTCAAAATGCGATGGCATCTCGGGAGACCCTGTGAAAGTGTGCCTAGTCTGTGCAATGCTGTACCCTACGCTAATAGTCAACTAGTGAATGGTAGCGTTCAAAATATTCACCAATGCAAAGACCAGGATTATCAGGACAGGAGGGACAATAATAGCGGGTGTCACGCCTATATCCGCGCTTTCTGCAGACACGACATCTTTTTTGGGGGGTTCGTTGGGTAGGGGTACTCGGGAGGACATAAAAATGCCTCTCATGCAGCCGACTGCATTTGGTTGGGGATGTGAATGGGGGAAGTACGGGCGCTGCAGAAGCGGTGGGTTCCCAATTAGGATTGGCGAATGCAGCAGGAAGGGCATTATGGGCACGACGGGCCTGTGTTTGTCTTTTTGGTGGCAGCGGGACACTACTTGTGCTTGCCACCTCACCAGCTTCAACTGCACTTATGTGACTCGCCACGTCACCAAGTGTTACTGCAGTGCTGGTTTGACTACGACCGGGGTGTACTAGGCCGCTGGCGCTTGCCAGTTCACCAAAACGCTACAAAAAAAACTGTTAGCGATCACAGGGATCCGGCCTGACTCTGCGAACGCTGCAGTTATGCGTTTAGTGTTTTGTAAGTGACAGTGATCGATCGATACTGCACTTGGGTGGGCTGGGCCGGGCCGGGCGGAGGGGCAAAACGCAGGTGCTAGCAGGTATCTGGGCTGATCCCGCTAACACTGCGTTTTTGGGAACCCTAAACTGCTGGGGACGCTAGTATAGATCTGATCAGATCAGATATTGATCCGATCAGATACTATACCACTAAGGGAGGCGTATGCTGCGTGCGTGGGTGTTAGCGGTACTGGCGCTAATCTGACGCTGCCTGGGGCTGGTGCTTGCCAGTTCACCAAAACGCTACCAAAAAAACTGTTAGCGATCGCAGGGATCAGGCCTGACTCTGCGAACGCTGCAGTTATGCGTTTAGTGCCTTGTAAGTGACAGTGATCGATCGATACTGCACTTGGGTGGGCTGGGCTGGGCCGGGCGGAGGGGCAAAACGCAGGTGCTAGCGGGTATCTGGGCTGATCCCGCTAACACTGCGTTTTTGGGAACCCTAAACTGCTGGGGACGCTAGTATAGATTTGATCGGATCAGATATTGATCCGATCAGATACTATACCACTAAGGGAGGTATACGGTGCGTGCGTGGGTGTTAGCGGTACTGGCGCTAACCTGACGCTGCCTGGGGCTGGTGCTTGCCAGTTCACCAAAACGCTACCAAAAAAACTGTTAGCGATCGCAGGGATCAGGCCTGACTCTGCGAACGCTGCAGTTATGCGTTTAGTGTTTTGTAAGTGACAGTGATCGATCGATACTGCACTTGGGTGGGCTGGGCTGGGCTGGGCGGAGGGGCAAAACGCAGGTGCTACCGGGTATCTGGGCTGATCCCGCTAACACTGCGTTTTCGGGAACCCTAAACTGCTGGGGACGCTAGTATAGATCTGATCGGATCAGATATTGATCCGATCAGATACTATACCACTAAGGGAGGCATATGCTGCGTGCGTGGGTGTTCGCGGTACTGGCGCTAATCTGACGCTGCCTGGGGCGACGCATATCACCGCCGGGCGATCAGGGGGCTAAACCTTTATTCGGTAATAAACGGCGGGTGCCCTGACACTATAAAAAATAAACGAACTAACCAGCGTCACCCGTAACGGTTATACGGTGATCAGTGGTGTAAGGGTTAACTAGGGGGCAATCAAGGGGTTAAAACATTTATTAGGTAGTATATGGGGGTCCCTGTCGCTATAAAACGCTGACGGCGAACCTAAATATTTACGTTCCTAACTAGCGTCACCAGCGACACTAATACAGCGATCAGAAAAATGATCGCTTAGCGACACTGGTGACAGGGGGTGATCAAGGGGTTAAAACTTGGTTAGGGGGGTATCCTAGACCTAAAGGGGGGTAATACTATCTGCCCTAACACTAACTGTCACAAACTGACACTATGCAGTAATCAGAAAAAAAAAAAAAAAAAAAAAAAAAAATACTGCTAATGTCAGTTTGTGACAGGGGGGGGGGGTGATTGGGGGGGGATCGGGGGGCGATCGGGGGGGGATCGGGGGTGTAAAGTATGCCTGGCATGTTCTACTGTGTGTGTGTGTGTGTGTTGTGCACTCACTTGTCATCTCTCCTCGGCGCTGGAACGGAAACTGCCAGACCGGGGAGAGATGACATCACATCCTCTGCCTGTGTGAAACGACACACAGGCAGAGGAGGATTCCCATTGGCTGGGAGCGATCGCGAGGGGGGGGCCACGATCGGATGGTCTCCCCCTCGCCTCCCGACGCTCCCAGTCAGATGCCGACCGCCGATGGCACCGGGGGGGGGTCCGATCGGACCCCCCGCCCGCGGGAGGCAGATCACGTACGGGTACGTGATTTTGCCTGCCCGTGCCGCTCTGCCGCAGTATATATGCGGTAGGCGGTCGGCAAGTGGTTAAAGGAGCCACGGACTGGTTTGAAGAGAACAAAAGGAACTTATAAATGCGGGTTTTTTTTTCTTCTTTTTTTTTTTTTTTTTTCTCTCTTTCTGGGCTGCTCGGCAGCATTAGGGGTTGGGAGGGAGAGTGTAGGGTGGTTGAAGTGAAGAGTGAAAGAAATGTTTAGTGTGGTGAAGAGGGTTATTCTAACCCTTGGGTTGATGGGTTTATTGGGGGGGAAGGGGGAGGGGGGTGGTGGGTGGGGAGGGTGGAGGGAGGGGTGGTGGATGAAGTGGGGTGAGGGGAGTAGTAAGGTCACAAGGAAGGCCCCTAGGGCATGCCAAGTGAGGCACAGGGGGGGGGAGGAGAAGGGATTATTTAAAGTAGGGGGCTCCACAGTTGCAAAAATTAAGGTAAAATCGCACAGAGCACTGTTAAAAAATGTGTTGAAGATAAATGAAATGAAGTGTAAATATTTAAAGTTTAAAAAATTTAGATGGGTTAATGATACTGTTGTGGATGGAGGTGGGAGGGAGGGGTGTGGGGGTATAGGTCCCCCGGAGCCGCTCGCTTCCCTTCCCATAATAATAGCACTGAGGGTGGTAGGCAGGACTATTGAGGATTTGAAGCACAAAAGTAAAAGGGGTATGTGGGCACATGTGGTAAAGCAGAACAAGAGGTGGGTAATGCTTTCTTTGGTATCTCTTCAAAAAAGCACTGGTATGGAACAGTGTCAATTTTCAGCCGTGACTGTCCATTGTATAAGGAAAAGGGTAATTATACCCTGGTATTTGCATAGCGGGTATTTATTGTGTACAAGGTTGAATGAAGCCTAGAACATTTGGTTTAAGCTCCTGGAATATCAGGGGGATGAGCGATTATGTGAAAAAAGCCACTGTATTCCAGGAGTTAGATGCTTGTGCTGCTGAGGTGATATGCTTGCAGGAAACGCACTTGACCAGCGAGACTAAATTATTAATTAAAAATAATAAATTTCAGATACAATATCATTCAGTGTACTCCTCCTACTCGAGGGGAGTGAGTATACTGATTAGGAAGGGGTTGACGTTTTCCTGCAGGGATGTCAGTATTGATAGATTGGGCTGTTTTATTTTTTTGCATTGTTTAATTGAGGGCAGATCTTTTGTCATAGCAAATTTATATATTCCCCCACCATTTAAAATGGAGATATTGCTCCTGCTGCTTGAGTTTTTGGAAGATAAAAGAGAGGTCCCAGTTATTATAGTAGGGGACTTTAACACTGTCCTTGATAGCAGATTAGATAGGTTCCCTCCTGGGGTTAGTGGTGGTGGAGGGCCGGGGGGAAGGTTGGCACAGTTTTTGGAGGAGGTTGGGTGGTGTGATATGTGGAGAGCGCGCAATCCTAATAGTCAGGAATATTCTTGCTTCTCAGCGACCCACCATACCCTATCCCGTATTGATATGGCCATTGGTAACCAGGAAGCCCAGCCCTTAATAAATAGTATTGAATATCGTCCAAGGGGGGTGTCCGATCACTCGCCACTGACAATGATAATAACCATGCAGGAGGATGGGGGTCGGAGATTGTGGACAGTTAACCCAGCATGGCTGGACTTACTGGGGAACAGAGAGGAAATTAGTTCAAAACTGAGAGAATTTGTTCAATTTAACACCGGTACTGCCTCGGAGGGTGTGATTTGGGACGCCTTAAAAGCATACCTCAGAGGGCTCTTGATTCAACAGATATCCAAAATAAAGAAACAAACAAGGGCGAGGGGAGAGCTTATTAGGGAAGAGGTTCGGGAGTCAGAAAGAAAGTATGTTCTAGACCCAACGAATGAAAACCGGGAAGACTGGGTATTGAAACAACAAAAATATAAAAAGGAAGAAATTAGAAGAGCAGAGAATAGGAAGGTTTTTCAGAGGCAGAGGAGTTTTGAAGAGGGCGAAAGAGTGGGCCGGACGTTGGCCATGCTGGCCAAAACTAATTCGTCCTCTTCAACAATCCCCATGATCAAAACAAAGGAGGGGGATATCTCTTCAGATCCTAGGGTAATTAACAAAACATTTGTAGAATTTTATAGGGATCTATATAAATCGCGTCATAGTCCTGAACAAGCAGAGATGGAGGAGTTTCTGGGAGGTACTGAGTTGCCGGTGCTCTCAGACGCAGATAGGAATAGTCTGGAAGCACCGATAACTTTGGAAGAGGTCTGGCAGGCAATAAAGAACATGCCGAACCAAAAATCACCAGGCCCGGATGGATTGCCATCTGAGGTATATAAACAGTACGGGGAGGTGTTGGCCCCGGAATTGTGGAAAACATTGAACTGGTCGGCTGCAGCTGGTAACTTGCCGTTGTCAATGTCTGAAGCCATTATTGTACTGATTCAGAAAGAAGAGAATAGTCAGTTAGATACCTCGTCATTCAGACCAATTTCATTGCTGGGCACAGACGCCAAGATCCTGGCAAAAATCCTGGCTGCCAGGCTGAATAGATGTATATCTACCTTGGTTCACCCGGACCAGTCAGGGTTTGTGCAGAACAGGTCTACTAGTAAAAATATAAGAAGGGCGTACTTGAACCTCCAGACCCCGGTAGAGAACCCAGGCTCCAGGGTGATTTTGTCCTTGGACATTGCCAAGGCATTTGACACCCTGGAATGGGAGTACTTATGGTGGACATTGGGAAAATTTGGGTTTGGTCCCCTATTTATTAAGTGGCTTAAGGCCCTATATCGACACCCCAGTGCTAGACTGAAAATAAATAATACATATTCGGAAGGGATCTCTCTTGAGAGGGGGACTAGGCAGGGGTGTCCCCTGTCCCCCCTGCTATTTGCCCTGGCAATGGAGCCCTTTGCGGAGGTAATAAGAAAATCAGTAGGTCTACAGGGCTACAAAAGGAAAGAGGGCGAGGATAGAATAGCGTTATATGCTGACGATGTTCTGTTATTCCTGGGGGACATGGGGCCATCGTTAGAAAATGCAATGCAGTTGGTGGAAGGGTTTGGGAGAGTATCGGGGTTAATAGTCAATTGGGGGAAATCTTCACTCCTCCCGATTGACTCGACCAACGGTTCTCTCCCGCAGGTGGTTTCGCGTCTCAGGGTGGTGGAGAAGGTTAAATACTTGGGTATAATGGTGACCAATAACCCAATGCAGTATACTAAAGATAATTTAGCTCCGCTGTTGGAAAAGTTCAGAAGGAAGAAAGACATCTGGTCTCGGCTTCCTTTATCTATGGCGGGGCGTATAAATCTGATTAAGATGATTTGGATGCCTCAACTGTTGTATATATTACACAATTCACCGATTTGGATAGGGAGGGATTGGTTTTTAAAAATAAATGCTATCTTCCGTGAGTTAATATGGAGAAAGGGCCAGGCCAGGATCAGTCTCCAGACCTTGCAGCGACCCAACAGGGAGGGGGGACTAGCGGTGCCCCACCCATACAGGTATTTTTTGGCATCACAACTGCAACACCTGGGTGGGTGTGAACGTGGGGGGGAAGTGGACTCCAGCGTAAAAATCATGCTGTCAGGGAGCCCGCACAAATCCTTGGCAGGGGCATTGGAAGCCGGAGCATTAGGATGCCCATCTCCAACAAACAAACTGGCCATAAAAGTTTGGCGGTTAGTAAAGATTGAAATGGGATATAAGGGGGCTACGGAGTTCACACCTATATGGCAGAATAGGCAGCTACAAGAAATGCAGGCGATAGGAGTAAATAGGATCTGGGAAAGGGCGGGAATAACTAGGCTAGCACAATTATATGTTGGCAATATATTAAAATCTTTTGTGGATCTGAGGCGGGAGTATGCAATCCCCAAGGAATCATTTTACTGTTATCTCCAGATTAGACACGCATTAGACAAGCAATTTAAGACCAATGCACTGGAATGGTGTAGCGCAGCACTTCTTAATAAGGTGGTAAGGGCACATAGCCCGAAGGGGCTAATATCAGTAAGTTATGACCAACTAATGAACAGGGCAACTGGCCTGACCCCACTCTTGCGCGCAAGGGAGGGGTGGGAGGCCGATGTGGGGGAGTTGAGTGAAGAACAGTGGGGGAGAATACTGGAGCTTGGTCCGCTGGTGTCCCTCTCTCCGTCGCAGCGGGCTTCGCACCTCTTGCTTGTGCATAGAGCTTATTACACTCCCAAGAGGCTGCATAGAATGGGTCGTAGACCAGACGACAAATGCCCCAGATGTCTAGATACGGGCGATCTTATACACATTATGTGGAGATGCCCGAAGCTAGTGAGGTACTGGACCGAGATCCTAAACATCATAGAGGTTAGGACCGGGATAAGGCTGGAGCCCGAGGCTAAAGTCTGTGTCCTGGGGCTAATCAAAGAGGATATGGGGGATGGCTACATAAGAATAGCAATTATACGATGCTTATACCAGGCCAGGAAACTGATCGCAAAAGCATGGCTGTCAACAATGCCCCCTACCCCTGAAGAATGGATTAGTACCATGAACGTACTAGTGGGAACAGAAAGGACTATATATATTAGAAGGGGAAGCTATGAGAAGTTTATTAGGATTTGGGGTAGGTGGTGTCAAGGAGAGAATAGGGAAACATAAAATCGTATCGAGGAAAGGAAGTTATGCACGAGGAAATAGATAATAGGGAATAAGTAGTGTGCACAATACTCTCAGTGGGGTAGGAAGTATTACCAAGCGTAGGATTCGACTATTTCTAAAAATTAGCAACTGGTGGGGAGGAGGGAGGGTGAACAGGGGTGGGGGGAGGGTTTAAGGGGAAAAAGGTAGGGTAAGATATATTTATAATTGATGGTGATTCTGGGAAATATTCATTGTAATATGTGTTTTCTTGTTTGCCTTTTGTACTCTACACTGGTTATGATGTATATTGTATAAATTGAAAAACCAAATAAAAAAGATATGATTAAAAGGGAAAAAAAAAAAAAAAAAAGAAATGTGATAGAATCAATGTTCCATGCTTTTCTTCATCGTAAGTGGCAACGCTGCAGTTTTATTAGTAATATGGACGCCTGTACCTGAATGACCCCTTCTTTATTATAATGTAATGCACTAATCCTTTACAGGACATTTTATCCATTTTCTCAAGTTACCCTTTTATTTTTTCTTATTATTTGTGTCTGAAGGATGATCCACTGGAGTTCCTTTCCATCTTTCTTTTAAAAAAATGTGGAAAAAACAAAGAGCTCAGGAACCAGTTGCTGCAAGCAAATACCGAGGACACGCTATCAGCCTTTCTAAAGGTGATAAAAGAGCCTTAAAATACAGTATTTAAATTCTTAAATACCACATGTGTGTATTTTCCAAGTCTTAAAGTAGTATTAAACCATAAAGCAAACATTTATTATATTGCAGCTTAGCAATTCTTACATGTGATTCCTGCACCTGGTGATCCAGCCAGTAAGTCTGTTGTATTTAGCAAGAGAACAAACTGTCCTGTAGCAGTTAAAGCGTTGAGACAAACCATTTACTACTGACAGGGGTGCTTACAATGATCAGCTTTCATTTATGTAAAACATTTTCCCAAAAGAAACAAAACTATCCATTGATCCATCAACTTGGGGGGCAATCGGTCTGCCCATACAGGGTTCGAATCTCAGCCAGTCTCTGCTGAACCAGCTGAGATTCCAACCGTCTATGGCCGGGTTTACTGTAACTCCTTATAGAGTATTCCAGCGTTCCAGTGCGTTTTCATGCGTTCCGAGGCATTTTTGATGCATTTTTCCGCATTCCAGATGCCTTCTATACAGAAAAAATGCATTATGTTCTACTTTTGTTGATTGCACTGGAATGCACTGCACTGGTGTGAACTAGGGCCATTGGAATCCATGGTAAACACTGTCCGTGCGTTTTTGATGCAGATTAAAAATGCACTAGACTGCATCTGGTGTGAACCAGCCGTTAAGGTCAAGTCCACCTTTTAGAGCTTGTTACATGTTACACTCGCCGTTTACATAAACCGCAGCTGCTAGCAGTGCAAGTGAGTCTGACAAGCTGACTGTCTGCTGTGTGATGAAAGTGATCTGCCAGCTGTCGGATTGCTTACACACCCCCCAAAGACTTTTTGTCTCCTTCCAGCAAATACATAAAATTTGGGGGGTTTTCTAAAATCTGCAAGCCTACAGTGATTTTCTTTTTTTAACATGTGCAAAACAAAACCAAAATGGCTCTGGCAGCAAAAGGGTCAAACACTGAAAAACTTATTAAACAATATTAGCCCAGAACCATTAAAGATTCCTTTTATTATAAATGTTGTATATTACAGCAGGAAGATGATAATGACGGTGATGCCATGTCTGAAAAGGCTGTTCTTTCTCCAAGTCGCTCTGAATCCAGGTTTAGAAAACTTACTATGCTGGTAAGTATGAGCATAATACTTAGAAAATAAATCATTTTATACTGTACTTTGTCTTTTAAGAAACCAAATCAAACAGATATAAACTAAACAAAGAAAACCGTTAAAAAAAAAAAAAAAAAATATCTGCAACATACTTACTGGTGCTGAACATTTCAGTGATACCAATTCATTGTAATTCACTAGCAGGCAAAATTATTTATTTAAGAATTCCTGTCTTTAGATATGGGCACTTTCTTTAAGATAATTGTGATAGTTTGATGCCCGGCTGTGCAGAGATGTGCATGTTCAGCTGAACTTGCATGATTTCAAACCGGCAATGCAGTCCGAATTCGGGGATGATTTGACATACATCTGTGCGGGGTCCTGCACAAATGTCTATTCTAATCATCCCCGAAGTCGCCAAAAGTAATACAGGAACTACTTTTGGGATTCGGTGCAGAGCTGCAAAGTCGATTCGGATGGTGCCATTGCGGGCAATAGCCGCCAATTTGGCATGCAGGCTAGTGCAAGGGAAGATAATTGGACCCCGATCAAAAGAACAATTATGCTAAAGCAAATAACCGCTATATTAGCCCATTTTAAAATGAAAGTATAATAAACCTATTAGACACCAGGGAATAAGGTGGTAAATATGGAATAAGGGATAATATAGACAAGCCTTGCGAGCCACATAAGAGTTAATGCCTTATAAAATAATGAATAAATCCTGAGTGAAAGCCAGCTGCAAACACTAATCACGTTTCATAATCGTGTAAATGATGTTAAAGAAATATAAATGTGTCTGCGCTAGATTGAAAAAATACCATATAGGTGATTGCAGTAAGTGCTACGTGCCAAAATAACCAAAAATAAATGTGCTTATGCTGACCAATAATTAATCAGAAATAGCTATTAGTGCTTAATGCATGTAATTTTCAAAGTGCAAAGTGCAATATTAGAAATAAAAAACACACAATCTAAGTGCCAAGTCGGGAATGAAATAGCAACCATTCCTCATAAAAGTCCTTACAGTTCAAAAAGTGTATATCCAAAAATATATATAAATATAAAGTGCTCAAAAAATGTGTCCATAATCAGTGAAGCTCATCCATCCTGTTCTTCCAAAAAGTGCAACACCATAAAGCATGCCTTAGTGTCTTCCAGTGACCGCCAAAAGCGTATGCGCTCACCTTACAGTGTGTGACACAGTAATTAAACTCTGTCAAACATGCTTTGGAGCCACTCCTGTGCTCAAATGGAATCAACGGTGCAGGCCTCCAATGTTCCCAGTCATGATATCCATAGATAAGGATCGATAACCATATCCGAAATGTTGAGGATCAGATAGGAAGCCAACATCCCATGAAGCTGTTTGACAGAGTTTAATTACTGTGTTACACACTGTAAGGTGAGCGCATACGCTTTTGGGGGTCACTGGAAGACACTAAGGCATGCTTTATGGTGTTGCACTTTTTGGAAGAACAGGATGGATGAGCTTCACTGATTATGGACACATTTTTTGAGAACTTTATATTTATATATATTTTTGGATATATACTTTTTGAACTATAAGGACTTTTATAAGGAATGGTTGCTATTTCATTCCCGACTTGGCACTTAGATTGTGTGTTTTTTATTTCTAATATTGCACTTTGCACTTTGAAAATTACATGCATTAAGCACTAATAGCTATTTCTGATTAATTATTAGTCAGCATAAGCACATTTATTTTTGGTTATTTTGGCACGTAGCACTTACTGCAATCACCTATATGGTATTTTTTCAATCTAGCGCAGACACATTTATATTTCTTTAATATGGAATAAGGGACAATGTATTAAAGATTAGTTCATTAGAAAAAAAAATTCTCTGCAAAACAGACTTAAGCTGGCCGTAGATATTTCATTTTTTCTTTTTCGATCAGTCAGGGAGCTAAATGAAGAAGAAAAAAAAACAACACTTTCCTCCATCCACACAAGCCTGGTGGATGGAGGAATCCCCTCCATGGAATATTGTAGTCTGACAGCGGGACTTTCTGATGTCAGAATACCTTGATCTACAGCTTCCAACATTCCTGTTTGTCAGAAGTTGAGCTCACGATCGGCTTCTGTCAAACAGGAATGACTACACATGGATTGAACATCAGCTGCCCTCTGCTGAACCGCCAGAATTTTGGTCCATCAATAGATGACTTAAAGTGATTGTAAGACATCGTTTTTTATTTTTTTTAAATAACAAACATGTCCTACTTACCTCCACTGTGCAGTTTGTTTTGCACAGAGTGGCCCCAATCCTCCTCTTCTGGGGTCCCCCGGTGGTGCTGGTAGGTCCTCTCCGCATCGTATAACCTCCTAGGAGAAGCGCTCTCCCGGGGGGTTACCTTGCTGGCGCGCATCCCCGAGTCCAGCATTCGGCATCCATAGACGCATAGTAAGGTGAAAAAACATGAGGGTTTACAACCCCTTTAAGCAATGAAGTTTATGTACTGGAAAACAATCGGACTCTGTTGCATTGTACAGTGACATTGACATATGTGTTCAGGCATAGAAAATGGTGGTGTCACCCACCTGGCTGTGCAGTGTTGTAGGGGTGTGTGAATACTAATTGTGATAAAAAAAAATATATGACATTGCGCCAGGGAATGCTGCAGTTATCTCTCTGTGCTATACTAAACACAATGACCAAATTATTTAAATAAAACAAACACTGCACTGCTCTCTGCAGTAGTCCCAAAAAACAGATTTAACACCATCAGCTGTGTAAAATACAAGTCCAAAATGTCAAGTCAAATTCCCAAACTGACTGTGATAACAGTGGAAAGTGCTTGTGCTATATAAAGACAGAATAGGTGCTTCACTTTCAAGTGCTTCTGATGTCACCACAAGTATTGACCCACTATTGCTAGACAGGTCAATTATAGCTTTTGGGGTGTAACCTGTATACTTTGGTCCTCCATCACTTGATTCTGTGGGTTCTTGCTTACAGTTCACCGCCACTCATGCAATGAAATACCAGGGGAGAGATCTTTATAGTGTAAAACCATTCATTTATTAAAGGGTGCAGATTTAAATACATTTAAACTCACATTTGAAGGTGCCTATAGAAAAACTAGCACCAAGTATATGCAGCTTGTATAGGGGGAAGATGGCCGTTGTGCCTTCGATCCTGTGAAGCTGTGTGCATTCCACCAGCTGGATGTGACATTACCAGACATGACGTAAGCACATAAACCACACCTCAACGTGTTTTGTCCTGATTGGACATTTTCAGGATGTAGGCCTGAGAATGGCTGCAAAGAAAAACAAATATTTTGTCAGGTAAAAGTGTTCACTTATTTGTATTAAAACTTTGCTTTTAGCTGTTTTATTTTAAACGTGATGCCAGTAATTAATATGTGCATAGGTAAAGCCACACAAGCTAGTATGCAAGATCACTTGGTGTGCTTGTCCTTCTAACCTCAAAGCTAAAGTTGTGCTACCCCTTTCTGAAATGTTTTTATTTTTTTCAACACAGGATAGTAAACTTCTAGCGGATGTAGGAGATAAACGTTCAAGGTTTGCTCGAGAACTCCTGAAGAGTGAGAGACAGTACGTACAAGTCCTGGAGATCATCAGAGATGTCTATGCTGTCCCACTGAAGTCTGCACTGGCATCAAATCGTGCAATCCTGAGCATTTCTAATGTGCAAATCATCTTCTCTGATATTCTCAATATCCTACAAATCCACAAGTATGTGCATGCTCTTACTGTATGTTATCTTTTCATGAGATCCATGCAAAGTATGGAAGTCAATATGAAAGTCTAAGGTTACTTGGGCCTCTGCATCATAGTATTTTTATTCTCCAGAAAGGAGGTCGAAGAAAATTAAACCGTGAGCACATTGGCTCAAATTATAGCTTTTAAGCTCTATATACGTTCCAACTAATGATGTTGCAATCAGCTCTGGCCTACCAGAGATTATAACAGTGGCGGTACCTGTACAAGCTTCAATTTTATTATCCTATTAATGGGCAAACAATTAAATAGGCCTAACTTACTCTCTGATTGATTTAGACTGGATTTTATCAGAAGTCAGAATCGATCAGCTAGGGCAGAAAATTATCAATTGTGTTATGGTTGAGTGGCAGCAATGAGATGATTTGTTTTCTTTTATGAATTCATAGGATTCAATGGTGAAAAAAAATTCTATCAGTAATTTACAATTGTATCGTCCAACTATCGATCAAAATCCTCTTCCCCACCTGTGTCATATCAATCAAATGGGTTGACGACTATAGATCAATTATTCCTATCAGGAGAAATCAATCAGAAAATAAACTGATTATTTAGTAAAGCGTGTATGGCCACCATTGTGGTCACAAGCCTGATGGGATTTGCAGCCAAGGACGGTTCTATGTGCATGGCATGGTTGCAGTGGAATAGTTTAGGGATCAAGGAGCATGAAGGCAGTCTCTTCACTTCGAATGGCCTCAATAATCAAAAATAGAAACCTGTTCTACTTTTGGCTAACACAGTGCATCATAACGCACAATATATTTACTTTGTCTTTTGTGCTCTGAAGGACAGGTATGTAGCTTTATACCATATACTTGCATCAGAATGAATGATAGCGCACCACAGCGTGCAAATACTGTGAGAATAGAGCTTAACTGAGTTCAATTGATTTGGCTATAGGACCTTATGGAACAGCAGGACATACTATG
The DNA here is from genome assembly GCA_037952925.1 of Lithobates clamitans. NCBI lineage: Eukaryota > Metazoa > Chordata > Amphibia > Anura > Ranidae > Lithobates > Lithobates clamitans. The sequence goes on along the minus strand of JBBGZY010000552.1, from coordinate 4,740,938 downwards.
GGCTGGAGCAGCTAGAGAGAAAGAAATGTCATATATAAGCTCTTAGAAATATCCTGGGGCCTTAGTTGCTACTCAATTTATTAAAATAATTTGTTTTGTGATGAGCAAGTGTGCAGTATAATTTCCTGGCACACAGTAGTGGCCATTATGCATCTCACAAGCTTATTTACCCTCATTAACATGGATGATCTTGGGTATGTTCGGATCCTACTCCGAACCCACCTGAGCTATGCTGCCAGTAAGCGGCCACTGCACACTGCCAATCATAAGTGTCCGAAGCATTTCCTGCCCTGCAGCCATACGAATACATGTCCCTTGTATATGCATGGCTGTGGGGCAGGCAATGCCTCGGACACTTCTGATTTGCAGTGTGCAGTGGGCCACTTACTGGCAGCATAGCTCATTTGGGTTCAGACTGGGATCTGATCAAGTCTACGATCATCCCTAATTAACTAATGTACAGATGCTTGCCATCCATACCTCTTCCCCACACTCTTCTAAAGGTCAGCTGTGGACACATTAGCTCTGGTGGCACTAGCTCAAACAAGATGATGTTGATTTTTGATCTGAGTTGATCACTGAAGTAAATGAAAAGTGCAGCTTTAAATTATATGAGAGCGAGTCCCTAATCGGCTCTAATTAACTCCTTCTTCTGCTTCTCCCCTTATTATTTTTATTAAAGTATTTCTGCGTATTTTTTTATTTACTATGAATATTTACATTTGTTTTCATTTATTTTGTTTATTTTTTTGCAATTTAAACAGGATACATTATAGAATATATACTATTAGTATACTAAATGTATACTATTATTTACAGTAAATTTACTTTAAAAAAAAAAGCGAACACTGGTCCAATTAACCACTTCAATACAAGGCACTTTCACCCCCTTCCTGCCCAGTCCAATTTTCAGCGCTGTCGCACTTTGAATGACAATTGCGCAGTCATGAAACACTGTACCAAAACAAAATTTTTTATAATTTTTTTCCCCACAAATAGAGCTTTGGTGATGTTTGATTACCACTGGGTATTTTATTTTTTGCTCTACAAATAAAAAAATACTGAAAGTTTTGAAAAAAATGTTTTTCTTCGTGTCTATTACAAAACTTTGTAAATAAGTTTTTTCTCCTTCACTGATGGGGATGCACTGAGGAGCACTGATGAGGCAGTACTGATTGACACTGATGATGAGGCACTTATATGCAGCGCTGATGGGCACTCATAGGTGGCACTTATAGGCTGCACTGATGGGCGGCACTGATGGGCACAGAGTGCCATCCCTAATGGGCACTGATGGGCATCCCTGGTGGACTTTAGTGAGCATCCCTGGTGGTCTCCAGTGGGCATCCTCAATGGGTCTGCACTGATAAATAATGCACTGATTATCAGCGCAGACCTCCCCTGTCAGAAGAGCAGCCAATCGGCTCTCCTCTACTCACGCCTGTCAGCGCGACTAGATGAAAAGACGATAAACGGCACTTCCTGGTTACTATGTGATCAGCTGTGATTGGACACAGCTGATCACATGGTAAACAGACTACATCATAGGCTCTTTACCGGAATCGGAGAAGCGGTGTGTCAGACAGACACACCACATCACTGATCGCTGCGCTGCTCGCTCCCGCGGCTTATCCTGCTGGACGTCATATGATGCCCAGTCAGGATAATACAATTACTTTCCGTCCGTCATTCTGTTATATGGCGGGTGGGAGGTGGTTAAAATAAAAACAAACAAAAAAATCTTTATTTCTATACTTGTTTCAGGTCATAACTCATGCAGCATTGAAGCCGATAAATCGGTATAACAGCCAGGCAATTGGCATTTGCAGTAGAAATGGTCAACAATAGCAGCCTTCTTGATTTTTTCATGTTAGGCCATCAGACAGGCATCATTTATACCCTGTCATTTGATAAAGTGGCAGTTAAAAATACCAAATGAATAGTATAAAAATACATGTTTTCCTTGAATTTAGGCAGCTCTCAACAGAGTTGATGGAAAGACTTGAAGAATGGGGACCTGCACAGTGTTTAGGAGATGTGTTTAAGAAATTTGGATCAAAGCTGAAGATATACACCAATTTTTTCAACAACTACACTGTGATTCTAAAAACAATTGACAAGGTACCATCAACCTCCTAAAAATACTTATGATAAATGTCAGCATGTTGTAAATGGCTAGATACCACCTTTTTGAACAGGTAGAGTTACAACATATTTTCCTACCTGTATATGTGACTACATTGGATAATACCTCTTCTACCATCATAAGGAGGTATTGTGGTGCCATAAGTGTATTGTGGTGCCATCCATGCGTCCAGCCCCCTGATCTACATATCAGGGCACCGGACTATGGATTCCAAATGGGGGGAGTGTTTTTTTGAAGCATGTGATTAGATCCAGAGGCTCTAAAAGGCTTCAAAAAAGGGTGGGCTCGGTGCGCAGAGCACTGTGCTCCGAGCCAGCCCAGTTGTGTGACGATAGCGAATCAATTTTTGCTATTTTCACACTAAAGTTTCTCCTCGCCAATCAGGAGGCAGTTCATGAGACTGGTTTCCCGATTGGCCAAAACATCAAGTGATCCTATTAGATGACTAGCGCTTAGGCGGAAGAGAGAGGAGACACACGGCGAGAAAGCTGCTGGAGGAGCAGACACCGGAGCTGCTGCCTGCACCCCGTCGTGCAGTCCATGCTGGAAGACACCACAGCCGCCACCTAGATTGGGTAAATGTGGTAGTGCCGCATCGCTGGCCACCAAGGGGGGTGTGGTATTGTCGCGCCACCGGCCGCGGAGGGGGGGGGTGATTGTTTGCCCCCCCCCAAAGAGAAACACACCAGTTGCCATTGATGTAGTATTAGACCACAAATGTATTGAAATTATGGCTTGCTTGTCAGATGTCCCTGCCAACGACCTGACATGCAGTTAAAAAGATAGGCGAGGTTGTTTGTAATAATCTATACTGATATTACTTGTATGAAAATTTATACAACTAAGCAACACTGATTTTTCTAATTGGTTTGCAAATGTGTTTTTCATTTTGTTTTTCAATTTTAGTTGCTAGCATTGTTGTATATGTTAATACTATTTCATGTAGAGAATTTTAGTTTTTCCCTATAGAGGCTATCTGCATGCTGGACAATATATTGGTATCCTTGTAGAACAACAGCTGCAAAAAAAAAGTATTTTACATAATAAATTGTAATTTAGTTACTAAGTTTTCAACAAAATGTCCTGTGATGAAGTGCTCTTTTCTCCACACCATTACATAATATATACCCAGAAAACCTAAAGATAGTGACCGGACTGTGTTCAGCCTTAACTGAAATATTTTTTTCTCAAAGATGTAACCACACAGAGGCATACCTAGAATCTTCAGGGCCCCGATGCAAGAAAAACCATAAAGAGCACCCCTGACCTCCGGCCGGGCCCCCCCCCCCCCCCAAGGTGGTGACATGCAAAGTGCAACGTTTGCAACCCTGGTAGTTTGCCCACAGGTGTCGCTAGTTTTTTATGCTTGTTATTTTCTTTTTTTCACCATTTCATTTTATTTATTTTCCAATTTTTTTCGGAGCCCAGTTGGGGGGGGCTTTGGTGAAATATTAGGGGTCTAAACAGACCTTTTAATTTTTCACCTTTGAGACAGAGAAGGGAGATTAAGCACACAGCCCTCAATCTCCTTTTCTGCAGCAGGACAGGAATAGCTCTGCAGAAAGCTTCCTGACCATTTATAATTGAAGCATAGTAAACATGAACAGGGTCAGTGATCATTACGGATCACTGACTCTATTCAATAATAAAAGGAAGGGACCAGTAAATGACACTTTTACTGGCCCCTTCCCCACTCTCCATCCTGACACATTCTCCCTGGCAGTGCTGTGGGGGGACGCCAGGGGATTACACATGGAATTGATCACAGCAGGAGTTGGATAGGAGGGGCAGCATGTAGAGAAACCGATGCCCCTGCTGAAAGGCTGCAGGAAAATGGAATGGATCGGTTCCTCTACACGCCGCCAGCCCACCCTTCCTAACCAGAGGGCCTCACGGGCCTCCTGGAGCATGGGGCTGGTTCCCAATTGCAACCCCTGTATGTACGCTCCTGTAACCACATTCAATTGTGACCTCTGTACGTACACCCTTCTAACCACATTCATTTGCGACCCCTGTACCCACATTCAATGTAAATCTACTGGTAAAGCTGTCTAGAGACAGGATGTATAGTTGTGTCATCACCAAAGAATGTGTATCGTGTTAATTTGTGTATTTGTAGTGCAGGGAAGCTATGCCAACTTTCCGAGCTTTTTTGAAGAGACATGATCAAACTGTCATAACAAAAATGATGAGGTGAGTAAAAATGTATGTACTTTTAATGTGATTGCATATATTATAAATAGCAGTGAGTGACTATGCTCAGATTAGATGTGCCAAGGGCTCAGTGAATCTTGTTTGAAATTAGGCAAACCTAAACTGAAACCAATAAGCAGCATGGGAGGCTGGAGTGCAGTCAGAACTCCCGATCTGCAAAATTGTTCTGGGTTAGTGACTCATAACATTTTAAAGCCAGTGGAGGTAGGCAAATTTCTATAATGTTCTCATTAAAAAAATAAGAGACTGCAGAGGATGCAAAAGTGTACAGTTGGCCAGAAGAATACAAGGAAAGGGGGAATGTATATCTACATACGGTATACAGTATACAGGGACTTTAAATGAGGTGTAGTGTAGTTGGCCGGAAGAAGGACAACTTTAAAAAGGGAGATTTTACCAAAATGTATTAGAGACAAAGAGTACAGGCAGGTGTTTTACTACATGCATTAATAGACCACATATGGCACAGCAATGTAAAACTGCCCAGCAGCAGGACAATTGTAGAGAGCAAAGCTACAAAAATCTTTGTTTTGTTTGACATACGTCGCCCTTCCAGGGCACCTTGCTGCAAAGGCCAATTATAGGTAGGGGCAGTGGCCACTTGTTTGTATTTTGATTATATTGGTCAGGCAAAGCACTGACATCTTTGCTGCCATAGTGCTATGTGCTGGGTGTTCAGTGTGCCCTTATACCTTTTTAAGGAGGGGTGGGCTCCCTCCAGGCTCACCTTCCCTTTGCCTATCCATTAAAATGCATGTGTTTACACTGTGGATGCTCTCAGAAGTTAGCGTTAGGGACCACTGAAATCAGGGTGCCGTGACGGGGCCTGTAGCTTACGCATGTATTTGCAAATGTATGCAGACTTAACCCCTGTTCTTAACACATATTGTTAGACAGGTCAATTTGGTTGGTCGCTGGCTGGTTGGTAAGCTTGAGCTTGGAAATCTCCTTGTATTTGTTTGACATATGTTGCCTTTCCAGTGCTCCTTGCTGCAAAGACCAATTATAGGTGGGGGCAGTGGCCACTTGTTTGTATTGTAATGAGCAAAGCTAGGCCTAACTAAAAGTGATTTGTAAGTCGTCTTTTGAAAAAAAAATTCCAACTGCTCTGTGCAATGGAGTTACACAGAGCAGCCTAGAATCTCCTCTTCTCTGGTCCCCTGCCAACGCTCCTGGCTCCTCCTCTTTTCTGCATGCTATCATGGCACACCTGTGGGCTTGATCCTGAGCCACACTGCCTGCTTCCATTGATAGAGACAGTGCGGCTTGGCCCCTCTCCCTTGTCACAGGATTTGACCAACAGTGCTTCAGGAGTCAATGGCTCCCATTGTTCTCAGCCAAGCTTGTGAGAGCGAGAAGAGGAGAGAGCCGCTACAGACAGGCACAGCGCTGGATTGAGTGAGGACCCAGGTAAGTGATTTGGGGGGTGAGGGGGGCAATACTAATACCTAAACATTTTTTACTGTGATGCAGGGAATGCATTAAGTGAAAAAAAAGGTTTATGGTTCAGAACCACTTTAACTAGAGACAAAGAGCACAGGCAGAGATTTTACCACAAGAATTAAAATAGGCACCTCAAACCAAACTCCAAAATCTCCTACCTGAAACAAAAGCCAGCTTTTGCAAAGAGAAGACATTATAGTTAAAAGAAAATACTCCTGGGTGAATTTGCACAAACATTTGCCAGGACCCTGAATCTCAAACCAGCAGGATTCCCCACAAACCCATGTTCTTGGAGAACTTGCGAACCTCATCCCAAAGTAATATTTCCAAAACGTCTTTCAGAACAGCACCAGAGAGATCATGGCTCCTCCTCCCACAGGAAACACCTCCTCAATTATGTCTTTAATTGCAGTCCTCCACGTTGCCTCATCAGTTTTTTGTTTCCTCCAGCTGGAGGAACAACTCTGGTGGAAGCCATGATCTCTCAGGGCTTTCCTGGGAGACAGGTTCTCTCACCTGTTAGGTCTTTTTGTGCTAGGAGAGTGATCCTCCCACTTGCCTCCCAGATGGACGGTCCCGTGGGCTCCCTCTCCCTCTTCCGTGCTCGGGGAGAGCCTGTACGCCTGGGAGTGCTGCTTCTATTTTTTTTGCCAGACAGGCGGTCGTCCTCTGTTCCCTGCTAGCTGCATTTGCGGAAAAAGCGGTGGCGGTCGCCATGTTTCTGGTGGCAGAGGAGCGCCTCAGCCACGTCCTGTATGGGAAGAAGCAGTACTTCCGGGTCGGCGCGCGCGTCCTTTCCGGCCGCAAAGCGCAGAGGGAGAGGGCAGGGTCACCTGGTGCTTTAAATCCGGTTCCAGGTCAGCGCAGCGGCGTTTTCGAATCTGGAACCGTTCGTTTCACCACGCGTCCGCAGACAGCTATGGATAGCGATGCAGCGAATAAGGGGGCAAACTAAGGCGCCAGCAAGCCTAAGGTAAGGGACTGTGTCCTCTATTACTCTGGGCCGTTTTCTCCTGTGGGGGGTTACTCACCCTTTCCCCCATTTCCCTAGGAATGTATGTTGCAGTGGCTAGTGTTAGCATATCTGCCCAGCAACAGGGGATTTTTAGGTGGTGGTGGTGTTGGCTTGCTGGGCACATGGAAGTAAGCTGTTATCTTAGTACACCTGGGTGTCTTATTTGTGCTGTATAGCAGCCTTTTAAGCATGGCTCCTTGTCTCTTTTCTGTTTGTCCAGGCCAAAGGTTCTGCCCAACCAGTCAAGAAAAGGTACCCTGTCTGCAAAGAGAAATTAAGCGATGTTTGGACCAAAACGCTTTGTGCAGATTGCATTGCAAATCTAGTCAGGGAGGAGTCTCCATCCATGTGTGGCGATTTGGTTACAACAATAAAGGATGAGCTCCGGGCCACCTTTCAAGCTTTTAGGTCAAACCTAAGAGAGGAACCAGGTCCCTAAAGGGATCCTTCGGTTCCACAGCCATCTTCAGAACCCCAAGGCGGCTCTCAAATAATTTTGGGGGGTCCGATATGCCAGGACACTTCCCAGGGGTCTGTTTCCCTCGCTCCAGATGAAACAGGTTCTGGGGAGGAGGAAAATGAAACAGATGCCGCTTCTAAGTACAAAATGTCGCAAGAGGAGGTGGGAGGACTCCTGAAAGTAATCCATGCCACTTTGGGGATAGAAGAGGAAAAGAAGGAACTCTCCCTGCATGACCGCATGTATGCTGGTTTAGGAGATTCAAAAGGCCATTCTTTTCCAGTCCATTCAGTTATCACAGATATGATTAAAAAAGAGTGTCTGGAACCTGAGAAAAAGCCATTCTTTTCCCGGGCTCACAAGAAAAGATTTCCATTTGAGGAAAATCCTGATTATATATGGAACAAGGTTCCAAAATTGGACTCTGCCTTTTCTCAGGTCTTAAAGTATACGGACCTCGCCTTTTAGGATATGGGCACTCTGAAGGAGCCCATGGATAAAAGGATGGACCTGCTTCTTAAAAGAACCTGGCAATCGGTGATGAACAATCTAAAACCGGCAATGGCAACAACCTGTGTTGCAAGGAATTTAGATCACTGGGTTAACCAGCTGAAGGCCCATGTTACAGCGGATTCCTCAAAACAGGAGATTCTAGACTCCTTTACAACTTTGTCTGCAGCAATATCCTATATTGCGGATGCTTCTGCTGAATCTATCCGAATGTCAGCCAGGTCAGCAGCTTTAACTAATTCTGCTAGGAGGGCCTTATGGCTGAAGACTTGGCCAGGGGATGCTGCATCTAAAAAGAGACTGTGTAGTATTCCTTTTGCAGGTGATCTGTTATTTGGCTCAGGGGCTAGAGTTCATTCTTGACCGTACGGCAGATAAAAAGAAGTAGTTTCGGTTAAGAAGAAACAGGTGCAAACCCGTAAGCGTTTTTTTCAGCCCCAAAAAGGGCAGCAGGAAGGAAAAACGCAGGGCAAGAAGAAGCCATGGTCTTCTCAGAAGCCCAAAGGTAGGAGTGGAGTCCTCTTCAATCCTCCTGCGACCTCCGGAAAACCGCAATGACTCCCTCAAGGTCGGGGGAAGACTCCAGGAGTTTCTTCCTCAGTGGAGAGCCATTACTTCAAATTAGTTTATTGTAAATATGCTCTCCCAGGGGTATGTGATAGAATTCAGGGAAGAACCTCCAAAAAGATTCTTGATGACAAACGTCCCAAGGGATCCGGTCAAGGCTTTCGCCATTAAGTCCCTAATTCAGGAACTGAAAACCCAGAAAGTCATTATTCCGGTCCCGACGGGAGTTCTTCCAGGGTTTCTACTGGCATGTATTTCTCGTTCAGAAACCTTCAGGAAACTTCCGCCTCATCTTGAATCTCAAAATGCTGAACAAATAAGTAGAGTACAGAAGGTTTTGAATGGATTAAATTTTTTCAGTAAGAAACCTTGTGTATCAAGGGTGCTACATGGCATCAATAGATTTACAAAATGCCTACCTCCACATTCCTATTGCCGCCAGGTCACAGAAATATCTGAGGTTGGCACTGAAAGAAGGGAAAAAGGTGGTACATCTGCAATTCAGAGCACTCCTGCTTGGTCTGTCATCATCCCCAAGGGTGTTCACGAAAATAATGGCCGAAGCTTTGGCACCTCTGCATCTAAAAGGAATCTCAGTTATTCCTTATCTGGACGATCTGCTGTTTTTTGCTCAGACCAGAGAAGGTCTTCAAGAAAACTTGCTCAGAGCTCGTGTTCACCTAGAGTCCATAGGGTGGATCTTAAACCTTCAAAAATCAAATCTGATTCCCTCACAGGAAGTGTTATTCCTGGGTTTCCGTATCAACTCTTTGGAACAAAAAAAATTTCTTCCAGAAGAAAAACAGAGAAAGTTGGTACAAGTGGTGTCACTGCTACAGTCCAATCAGATTCTGTCCATCAGGAAGGTCATGTCAGCATTAGGAACTCTGACCTCTTTCATACCGGCCGTCCAGTGGGCAAAGCTCTATTTCAGACCTCTGCAAAGTTTCCTGTTAAAAACCTGGAATCACCAGCAGGATTCACTAGATACACTAGTGAAGATCCCTACATCGGTGAAAAGGAGTCTTTGGTGGTGGAAGAACCAGACAAGATATTCAGAGGGTCTGTTATGGTCCTTCCCAACCCAGGTAAGGTTAACAACCCATGCCAGTTCCTGGGGTTGGGGGGCTCATATGAACGGTCGGTGGGCCCAGGGCTCATGGTCCACAAAAGATGCACTGAGTTCCTCAAATTGGAGGGAACTAAAAGCTATAGAGATGGCCTTACTGACCTTTGAAAAAGAAATCCAGGGACAGCATACTCCGATACTGTCAGACAAACCACGGCGGTGGCCTACATAAACAGACAGGGGGGAATGAGAAGCAGAGTTCTGCAAAACCTAGCAAGAAGCATTCTAAGTTGGGCAGAGCTCCATACTCTATTCTTGTCTGCGGTCCACTTAAAGGGGACCCTAAACAGGGTAGTGGACTTCCTCAGCAGGAACAAGGTATTAGAAGCGGAGTGGCAATTGAATCCAGAGGTCTTCCATTTGATCGTGAACAAGTGGGGGCGCCCAAGAGTGGATCTCTTTGCGACCCAGGAAAACTCGCAAGTTTCTTCTCGTTTCTTCTCCCTGAACAGGAACGAGACATCACTGGGAGTGGATGCTCTGGCACACATTTGGAAATTTCACCTCTGTTACGCATTCCCCCCATTTCAGCTTATCCCTCGGATCATAGCAAAAATCAGGAAGGAGGATACAACAATGATCCTCATCACACCCTTATGGCCCAAAAGGCCTTGGTTTTCATCCCTTCTTCAGATGCAACTAAAACTGTATTGGAACCTTCCGTTAAGGGAAGACCTTCTGTTACAAGGTCCTCTGCTTCACCAGGAAGTAGCAAAGCTAAAGCACACGGCCTGGCTTCTTGAAGAGAAAAGGTTTCTCGGATAGATTGGTGGCTACCCTCCTATCCAGCGGAAAGAAGGTTACAAGAGCAATATATTCCAAAGTTTGGAAAGTCTTCAACTCCTGGTGCACAGCATCTGACAGATCACCAAAACAAATTTCCTCTGTTCTTGAATTTCTGCAAGAAGGAGCGGACAAGGGCCTAGCGGTCAGCACCCTCAAGGTTCAAGTTGCTGCGCTAGGGGTATTTCTGGAAAAATCCATTTCATCAGAACCCTTAGTAATTAGATTCTTCAAAGCTCTCACCCGGTCTAGACCAGTGGAAATCAAAAGCTGTCCAGCATGGGACTTATCAGTTGTTCTACAGACCCTGACCAGGGAACCCTTTGAACCCATTAATTTAGCCTCCCTGAAATTTGTTACTTTGAAAACAGTTTTTTTAGTGGCTGTTACAACAGCTCGAAGAGTCAGTGAGCTGCAAGCCTTATCAATCAGGGAGACATTCTTTTCCATTTTTTCAGACCGAATTGTTCTGAAAACGGATCCTAATTTTTTACCGAAGGTCGCTTCAGTCCAGAATCGAAACCTTTTGTTCTAATCCATTGGGTAAGAAGGAAGAAGAATTCCATACCCTGGATGTTAAAAGAGCAGTCTTGAGTTACTTGGAAAACACTAAAGACTTTAGATGTTCAGATGCTCTATTTGTTTTATTTTCCGGTAATAAAAAAGGAAGACAAGCTTCCAGAGGAACCATTGCCAGATGGTTGAGAATGGCTATCTCAGAAGCCTATTCCCTTACAGGTCAAGAGAGTACAGTGAATGTCCGGGCTCATTCTACAAGAGCTTCGGCGGGGGGGTTGGGCAGAAAAAGCTGGTGCCACCCCCAAACAAATCTGTAAGGCAGCTACTTGGACAAATCTGACAACCTTTGCCCGTCATTATAGGTTAGACCTCATGACGGCTGGGGACCAGGCTTTTGGAAGAAAAGTCTTACAGGCTGTTGTCCCACCCTAAATGGAGTAGGTCTCGATTATCCTCTCGGGTGCTGTCCTGAAAGACGTTTTGGAAAAATGCAAGTTGGACTTACCGGTTGTTTTCCAATAGGCTTTCAGGACAGCAGTAACCCGCCCTTTTTTTATGCTGTTGCTGTAATACTATGATATAACTGTTACTTATGTGTTGCAGCTGGGGGCTGGAGTTCTCTACAAACAACTGATGAGGCAACGTGGAGGACTCCAATTAAAGACTTAATTGAGGAAGTGTTTCCTGTGGGAGGAGGAGCCATGATCTCTTGGGTGCTGTCCTGAAAGCCTATTGGAAAACAAATTACCGGTAAGTCTAACTTGCATTTTTTAGTGCCAAAAAACCCTATGCATTTTGCAGTTAGAAAAAAACAGCCTGTGTAGGAGTTATACTAGTATAACCCAGCAGCATAATACTCCAGTGGAAAACAAGTTTTAGTAATTATACACCTATCTCTAAACTGTTTATGACATGCCATGACATAGGAATCTTAGGTTTCTCCTTATTTAAGGTCAGTGTAAAAGTGCACCTGTTGTTTACTATTAAGCCCAATGCTTTGCTGTATGATGGCAGGGGGAGTAGGCATTCTACTCTCCTAGTAAGAAAGATTTAAGTGTATATTTTGGCTATGTTCCATTTAGGGGAACCCTGTTCTGAGAGAAAAATATGGGCTGCCATTGCTAGTGTTTTTCTGAAATATCCTTTTGCCTGACACCAATACTTTGCCTCACTGACTTGGTGACTCGTAACATTTTAAAGCCCAACTCCAGCTTTAAGTTAATAGCTTATTTGAACCAAGCTGATCCAAACCAACTATTTGCTTCACTAACACATGCACCCCCTGTCAGTGCTGTATAAGCTGTGCAGAATCCACTAAATACAGTATACAGCGCTGTGTTCTGGCAGCAGGATGGGAACTTCCCATCTGCTGCCCTAACAAAGCTGAATCAGGCTCTGCTATCCACAGGAGGCTTTGCATTTTTTGAATGAATACAGGGCTTCCTCTCATATTTCATCCACCTCAGCTAAATGGAGGAAGCCATGTATTAAGTCATAAAAATACAAGGCTTTCTGTGGTTGGCTGAACAGCCCACAGCCCAACTTGATTTTTTTCTGGGAGTGGGATGGGAAGTTGCGATCCTGCTTTTGGAACACAGCGCAGTATACTTTACTGTATGTACTACATACAGTTTTTTTAGCGATGACAGGGGTGCATGGGTTAGTAAAGGGAACAATTATTTTTGGACCAGCTTGGATCAGATAAACGATTTAAAGTTAACTGAAAGTTTACAGATGTCAGTCTGGAGAAGTAGACATTCCTATGCAGACTACATTTCTATGCCGACCACCCTAGGCAGCACCTATATATGCAATATTGAATAATTTAAAGTAGAACTAATGTCTAATTAAAACATGTTTTCTTGGCTGTTTCTATTAGTTTACAGGAATTGCTATTATTCCCGTCTGTTCGATTTGATGAGTATGTGAACCTTTTGTATGCTCTTCGCCTTCATACTCCTCCAGAGCATCAAGATCGCAATGACTTAAACACAGCTATTACAGTGATGAAGCAGTACAAGGATTTTATTTTGCGGGTTGGTAATTTATGATGCATCAATAACAGAAAATATGTAAAGAAGGACTCCGGACAAAAATGTTATCTTCCCATGTAGCAGGGCTGTACCCACACTGCATGGGTTAACTGCTCATTTTTGTCTAGGGGATTGCACAGCGGAGATATACTTATCTAATCCACCAATCCTCCGAACGCTAACGGTCTTGTTAATGGACTGTTCCTGACATCGTTACGCCCATAAACCGGCTCCACTGCTGAACGTGGGGGGTTGTTTCCGGAGGGTCGAAGGATCGGGTAAGTACTCTTGGACAAAAGGAGCAGCCCCACTGCATGGGAAAACAAAACTTTTGCCTGGAGTTCTTCTTTTAATATTTTTTACACACATAGCTAAAAAAAAATTTAAAAAAATGATGGAATTAAAGCGTATCTAAACTCAAGAACAAAAATATAGAATATTGCAGCTTACCAGTGCTTAGATGTAGTGACTGTGTTTTCTTTCTTTCAGGTTTTTTTCCTTTCTCATCTAGTAATCCTGCCAGTAACACACTTCCTATCCTATCCTAGGGTGACAATGCTCACTCATTGTACTATATCTATGCAGGAGCAGTTCTGTCACCATATGCTGATAGCTTCTAATTTGGACAGCAGAACATCTCCCTCTTATCTTCATAACATAGGGTTGCTCTGTAGTTCACAGAGGTGAACTGGGCAGGGCTGTTAAAAGCTTGACATTTCAGTGCGGCAGAGGCGGAGGTGTGGGCATTCCTAGCTAGGCCAGGAAGTTAGGAACTCACTGGATTTTTGGCAGATCAACAGGTACATTTGTTTACTTGCAACAGTAAGAAAATAAAAACAAATCAAACATGGAAAATGTGCATGTATTGCAGAGATGTATTGCATGTTTTTATTTTTTTATTTGCTCTGACATGCACCTTTTTTGTTCTTAGATGCTAAATGTATAGATGCCAAAACTGCATTACTTACACTTCATTAGAAAACATAAGGCAAATTGGTAACTCACTTTTGAGGGTCCATTAGGTGGTTTTATTGCTGGTTCCGTAAACACAATAGAATAATTTAAATAGAATGAATGCTAACTTAAAGCTTGTCATACGCTAGAATTTCATTCACATTTTTTTTCTAAGAATGTTCATTCAATTTTCCAATCATTAATGGGGTCAGATCATTTTTGACCATAATGACGAGAAATTTCAAATGAGCAGGATGGAAAATTTTGCTTGAATGAACAAATTGCCAACAGTGTATGGTGTTTTTGTTCATTCACTCCAGAAACAAATGTTAAAAACAAAAAAAAATTGAAGTACTCTAGAATGACATTTGTCGTATCATTGAATGTACTGAGAATGTTTGTATTAACGTTCATTTGAAAATCTGCTAGTGTATGACCAGCTTTCTGGACTCCTGATACACATATTTTTTTGCTAGAATCATGACAAAAAAATTCTATCAACAGCTTGGCATTCATTATTAATGAGTGTATATGTAGGTAGATAAAGAGATTTGGAGTTTGAGATTTCCACTCATTTCCTCGTTTGGAGGCAATGGTGGTATCACCGGGACAGCAGGTTAGACAGTTCAATAGACAGCAGTATCAAGCAGTTTTTTTTCTAGTCTTCCTCACTCTATTAAAAACAGAAATCATGTTTTGCCTTGGGTTATACATTAAGAGCATAGTTTACTAACATGAAAATTAATTTTTTACAGATGAAAGCTACCTTAGAAAAGGACACTGAGCTGACACATCTTCAGAAGACAATCCAAGGCTGTCCTGTAAGTTGTAACTGCATGAGTATAAATTATTCTAGACCTTTTGTGACTTTTTACATTCAAGATGGTCTCTTCTGTGAGATGAGGTGAAGATCATGCCTCAGATCTAATTTTTTTTTTATTTGAGAGAATAATTTCTTTTGATTGCTGCCCTCTGTCATTCTCCTTTGGGTAGACAGCCAACAGCCCTGAGACCGCTGCTAGGATGGATGTCATGTCAACAGCCTCAGCACACATTTAGAGCTTTTACTCAAGTGACACTTTATAGCATTCCCCTTTGCTCCTCCCTTCACAGATGGGAAAAGAGACAGCTGGACCAGCACAGAGAATAATTAAACACACCCAAGGGAAGAGAGGGCTAGGGCAAGCAATGAAGAAACATCAACAGGCTGATTAGTTACTTAAAGCAAACCTTAAATTGCACAAGCATCTTGGATGTGATCTCTAAAATTCCAACTAGACTCAGAGGTGTCAATCAAGTGATACTTTATAGCAATGGTCTCCAAACTGTGGCCCTTTGCTAACTTTTATCCGGAGCTTGGGGTACTATTTCTCCCACTGACACTAACAATGAAACACCATTCCTTTTGCTGACCCCAACAGTGGGACATTATTCCTCCCATTGACACCAATAATGGGGCACTATTCCTCCAACTGAAATAAGTGGGGCACTATTCCTCCCACTGGCACCAGCAATGGGGCACCATACCACCCACTGACACCAATGATGGGGCACTATGCCTCGACTGATAGCAACAAGGGGCCCTACTCCTCCCACTAATACCAATGACGGAGCACTAGTTCTCCTACTGATCAAAGGCGTTATCTAATTTATTTACTCCCACTGACCACCAAGCCTGAGGCATTGTTTGGTTCCACTGAAGCTGGGGTGTTTTCTACACCAACTGTTCACAGTTCGGCCCTCCTAAAGTCTGAAGGACAGTAAATTGCTCCTTTGTTTAGAAAGTTTGGAGACTCCTGCTTTATAGTATTTCCCCTTTACCAGTTCTCTGGCAGCCACATAAACGTTTATGTAGTTAGGGGCAGAGGAGCTGGGCCACATAGACATTAGTTGGACATTCCCAGAAGATAAGAGGATTATGACATTCAAGGGGTTTTGGGTTATGCTAAGAAATTTTCTGGAGTAGTCACATTGTCTAGCAAATCAAAGGCACATTACAAGTGAATAAAAATATAATTTGTGGAAAGGAACAATGTTGCATGTAAGCATTCAAAATACAATTTTTTTTATGTTTTTTTTTTCTGTGGTTTTGTAAAGATGGTGGCAGCTTCTCTTACGTTTTATGTAGAATTTATCATTTATTGCAGGAGGTGGTCAGCACTGACATTAAAGTGCTGCTAATGCCTAAACATTTTTAACTTTGCATTTCTTGCAAAGGTTGTCACTTGCTCAGGTTCAACCCACTGTTCATGTTCAGCCACATGTCATTGGTTGCTTGGATAATTGTGATCTGAGTCTTAACAATTAATGGTGCAAATACAAAACACCATAATAATAAAGTTTGCACACAAACACCAACTTAGTGTTAGTCTTAATTACCGTATTTATCAGCGTATAACACACACCTTAATTTTAAGAGGGAAGTTTCAAGAAAAAAAACTTACATTTTAAATAAAGAACTTTGAAGCAAAATAACGGTCACAGCCCATCAATGCACCCTGCTCAGTGCCCATCTGCAGCCTCTAAATTGCCCATCTACACCCTCTAAATTGCACATCAATGCACCCTGCTCAGTGCCCATCTGCAGCCACTAAATTGCCCAACAATGCAGCCTGCTCAGTGCCCATCTGCAGCCTCTAAATTGCACATCAATGCACCCTGCTCAGTGCCCATCTGCAGCCACTAAATTGCCCAACAATTCTGCCTGCTCAGTGCCCATCTGCAGCCTTTAAATTGCACATCCATGCACCCTGCTCAGTGCCCACCTGCAGCTACTAAAATGCCCAACAATGCAGCCTCACACTTTCCCATCATTGCAGGCTCGCCAGTGTTGGATTACACAGAGCCGTGATCTCCTGTGTACTCAGCGCTCAGTCACAGCCACGCCTCCTAACCCTGCTCATATGATAGACAGAACAGTGGCCCAATGCGGGGCCAGGAGGCGCGGCTGTGCGTGACTGAGCGCCGGGATACACAGGAGTTCGTGTAATCCAGCGGCGCTCACTACTTCTCTTCCCTCAAAGACATCATGGATCGGCGTATAATACGCACACACGTATGATTTTCAGGGGGGAAAAATGCCTGTTATACGCCGATAAATACGGTACCTCCAGTTTCATTCGCTACAAACTATTTGTGACAGTCATACACAATCTGAAAGGAGTGCAAATAAGAACTGAATGTGTTGCAGATGTTGGAACTGGCAATGAAACTATCACAAGGCTTTCATAATATAGGTGCAGGACTTTCTAATGGGCCAAAGCACCAGAAAAAGTCACAAATGCTTTACTGAATTGCCCCCATTATTAAATGTTAGTTTTATTGGATGGTTTATGATGGAAAGGACAGTGAAACTATTTCTATTTCTCTGCTTCTCAAAGAAACTCTTCTGGCACCTTTCTGCCTTTTTTAGAAAAACAATGAGTAAAGAGCAGAATACAGTACAGTAACCATGCTGCGGTCATCTTTTAATGTTTTTCTAACTCTACACTGGTAAAAGGTGACATTTAATGGATTACTGAACTTTATACACCATCACAGCTCTTTACAGTATCTTACAGTAATGACTCCATGGTGTGTATTGAAGTATTTCTCTTTTAATTTTATCTAATAGTATATAAAAGCAGTAGTGGGGTATTTTACCATGTTAGTCATTGATTAACGCAGAAACGATGGAGTGTAAGTGAATATAGTTCAGCTTAAAGTGGTTTGTGGTTTCAGCTTAAAGTGGTTGTAAACCCTTACACACCACTTTTACCTACAGGTAAGCCTAAAATAATAGGATTTTTAGAACAGCTTACCTGTAAAATCCTTTTCTTGGAGTACATCACGAGACACAGAGCCATAGTATTAACTATATAGGCACCTTCAGGTGATGGACACTGGCACACCCAAGACAGGAAGTTCACTCCCTATATAACCCCTCATCCTACCAGGAGTACCTCAGTTTTTGTAGCAAAGCAATATACACAAATCCAAAAAGAGGGGAGGGACCTCTGTGTCCCGTGATGTACTCCAAGAAAAGTATTTTACAGGTAGGCTGTTCTAAAAATCCTATTTTCTTTATTGTACATCACGGGATACAGAGTCATAGTATTAACGTCCCATATTGACGTCCCATAGCAATGTTATTTGAGGGAGACACAACCCGCAAGGCGCCCACAGACTTGAGGACTTATACTGCTGCCTGCAGCACACTGCGTCCAAAGGCGACATCCTCATGCCTAGAACATGGTTTTGGAAAAAATGATGGTAGGACAATATCTTGGTTCAGGTGAAAACCTGAGACCACCATATGCAGAAAGCTTGGAGGAGGACACAACACGACCCTGTCCTCCTGAATAATCAAATATGGCTCTTTACAAGAAAGAGCAGCCAATTCCGAAACCCTCCTTGCTGAGGATATAGCAACCAAGAACACTAACTTCCTTGTCAGAAGGACTAAGGGAGTATGCTGTATCGGTTCAAAGGGCTGTTTTTGCAACACTGACAAAACTAAGTTCAAGTCCCAAGGGTTCAAAGGTGATCTGACTGGCGGATTAAGCCGCATCCCCCCTTGCATAAAAACCCGGACCAAAAAATGCGAAGCAAGCGGTCTCTGAAATAAGACCGATAAAGCCGAGAGTTGGCCCTTACTCGTACTCAAGGCCAGCTTCATTCTACCCCTAATTGTAGAAAGGCAAGAATTCTGCCTATACTATACTTCCGAGGGTGCCAACCCTTGAATTCACACCAGGAAACATAAGCCCTCCAGACTCTATAATATATGATTCTGGAAGTTGGCTTCCTTGCATTAATCAAGGTAGAGATAACTGACCCGGATAGCCCAAGGTTCTTCAGAATGTGGGTTTCAATAGCCAAGCCGTTAAATTTAGAGTTTGTAAGGTAGGATGGAATATCGGCCCCTGTGAGAGTAGGTCTGGATGTAGTGGAAGGGACCATGTATCCCCCACCTCCATCTTTATGATTTCTGCATACCGGGACCTCCTGGGTCATGCTGGGGCTACAAGAATTACCGACTTTCTTTCCAGCTTGAAGTCGTGGCAGCAACTGAATAGGAGAAAATGCATAAATCAGTGAGAACTCATCCCATGGGGTCACCCACGCATCTGTTCCCCATGCAAGTGGATCCCTTGTCCTGGACACAAAGTTGACCAGCTTTATGTTGAACCTGGATGCCAGAAGATCTACGTCCGGAGTCCCCCATCTTTGGCAAACAGCCAGAAAAATGTCGGGGTGAAGGGACCATTCCCCTGGGAACAACTGCTGGCGACTCAAGTAGTCCGCCTGCCAATTCTCTACTCCCGGAATGAAAACTGCCGATGGGCACGGAACATTCCTTTCTGCCCAAGTTAGAATATGGTTCACCTCCCTCTGCGCTGCGAGACTCTTGGTGCCCCCTTGGTGATTGATATAAGCCAGAGCTGTGGCATTGTTGGATTGGATCCTGACAGGACAACCCTGTAACCTGAATGTCCAGGCCTTCAGAGCCAGACGCGCTGCCCGAATCTCTAGGATGTTGATGGGCAAGGTTCTTTTGGTTCTTGACCACTGTCCCTGGACAGTTGCCTTTTCTAGTACTGCTCCCCAACCTGAAAGGCTGGCACCTGTCGTTACCACTTTCCAGATAACTGGGCTGAAGATTTTTCTGTTCAGCAGATTCCAGGTTACAACTGAAGCTTTGGGACACCCTTGGGGACAGCCGCATTGGCCAATCTAGAGCTTGAACCGTTTTGTTCCAGACAGACAGGATACTGTTTTGCAACAGTCTCGAATGGAACTGGGCATACGGAACCGCTTCAAATGAAGTCGCCATCTTTCCTAACAGCCTCATGCAAAGGCGAATGGAGGGATCTCTTTTCATCCTGAGCATCTGCACCAGCTCTCTTATGGCGTTAATCTTTGCCTGAGGCAAGAACACCTTTTTTCTGGGCTGTGTCTATGATCAAACCCAAGTACTCCAGCCTTTTTAGTGGTTTTAAGGAAGACTTCTCTAGGTTGAGAATCCAACCTAGATTTTTCAGGTATTTGGTTGTAATGCGCATGCTTTACTCCAAGTGGGCCACCGACTGGTCTATTAGCAATAGATTGTCTAGGTATGCCAGGATTGTTATGCCCTGTGCCCTTAGCCTGGCTAGAGGTGGAGCCAGAAACTTTGTAAATACCCAGGGTGCTGTAGCCAGCCCGAAGGGCTACAAACTGAAAATGATGCTGTTCTACCTCGAACTGCAGAAACCTTTGGTGAGCAGGAAATATAGGCACATGCAGATATGCATCCCTGATGTTGATAGACGCCAGAAGTTCTCCACCTTGTAGGATAGAAACCACCGACCTGATCGACTCCATGCGAAAAGAGCAGGCCTTCAGGAATTGATTTAGATTTTTTAGATCTAGAATGGGTCTCACATCTCCATCCGGTTTTGGTACTGTGAAGAGGTTTGAATAGAACCCCAAACCTTGCTCTTCTGTGGGGATTTGCATGATCACCCCCTGAGCCAGTAATTGGTCTAATGCCTGAAACAGAGATTGCCTTTTCCCTGTATTTTTGGGAACGTTTGACCTCAGAAAACGAGGCGGTGGAAACTCCAGTTAGAGCTATCGTAGAGATGACCCATCTGTCCTGAATTTCCTCCTGCCAGACTTCTGAGAACCCTGGCGAGCGGGGGCGCCCCTTCATAATGAGGCTTTAGAATTCTGTTTTACAGGTTTCCACCCCAGGACTTCTTTTGTGCCTGGGCCTGACCCTGAGGCGTTCCTCTAGACTCTGGCGGCGGAAGCCATCGCGACTGCCTAGAAGCAGATGCTCCTGGCGCTGGAGAAAGAGCCTGCTTAAATGAAGGGCTTTTTATTCCTTCTTTTGACTGGCAAAAGAGTACTTTTTCCACTTGAAATCTTTTGGATGTATTTGTCCAAATCATCCCCAAATAGCCAATCCCTATGAAAAGGAAAACCAGTCAGGAGCCTTTTGCATGGTGCTTCGGCTGACCAATTTTGCAACCACAGGATCCTACACATGTGCACTAGCACAAGTGCAAGGCGAGACGCCTGGTGAATAGAATCTTTAATGGCGTCAATAGCAAAACATAATGCTCTTGGCAGTTCGGCCAAGTCCCGGGTCTGTTGTACAGGAACCTCCTTAAGGGCCTGTCTGAACTGGTCCTTCAGAGATTGACAGATGCCTATTGCAGCGACTGCAGGCTGAGTAACTGCACCTGCCAAAGAAAAAGAGGATTTTAACAGGAATTCCAATCTTTTATCTGTTGGATCCTTAAGCATTTCAGCATTGTCTACTAGACAAGTTAGATTTTCTTTCACACTGGATATAGCAGTGTCAACTGCTGGTACATTCCATCTTTTGGAGAATTTCTCCTCCATGGGATCATGGGATAAAGTACAAAGAATGTTTTTGGAGGGAGAAAATGCTTATCTGGATGATCCCATTCAGCATAAATAAGCTGTTCTAGTAATGCATGGACGGGAAACGCATGCAAAGTCTGCTGAGGTTTTAAGGAACCCAAAGAAGAAACTGAACTTTCAGCTGACTCAGTTAGGGGCAGCTTGAAAGCAGTACAAACCATTTCCGTAAGAGACTGTACCAGCAATTTTTCAGATTGCGAAGCCGAAAAGGGTTCATCCACCATTGAATCCTCCGAAGAGGAGTTATTGGATTGCCTTTCCTCCTGATTCCCTGAGGGTAATACCTCATCCTGCACCCACTGCTTCCTTGATAAAAGGTCTGAGGTGGGGGAGGGTGATCTACCACGCTTCCTATCCCATTGGATGGAAGATGCGATTAAAGCCGCTAGTCTCCCCTCTAGCCCCAGTAGGGCGGAGGAAAAGGCATCTTGAGTCATGTATACAGGGGCTGAGATGGTAAAAGCAGCTGCAACACCCCCTGGTTCCAATAGCTTACCCTAGCTAGCCACTTCTGGTATTTCAGGAGAAGATGAAAATGTGAAGGCATGACTAGAGTCCTCAGCGCCTGGGAGCAATGCTTTAGGTACCTTTTTGGAGGTGTTTGCACCAGCCTTTTTGAGAGGCATAGTCCTAAGCACAAAAGCAGAGGCACTAAGTAAATGCATTACTTGCTGAGCAATAGTCTAGCAATACAATGCCGCTAATAAAACTCAGCTTGGTGCTGAGTAAAATGTATTTCCTCTAATTGGGAATGCCTGTATGCAACGCCTTACGTGCCCCCACTGCTCCTGTGTCCTGTGTGATCAGCAGCTGTACTCTCCAACTACTAGCTGAGGAGAGTTTGTATTTTGGGCTTGGTGTCCCCAGCGCCTGCGCCGTGTGTCCATGATGCTACGTCCCGCCCCTTCTGCTCATCAACCCGCCCCCGCTTGTTTTAAAATTTCAAGCAGTTCCCACGCGTGGGCGGTGTCCGGGTCTGTCAGTTGGCAGACCCAGCAAGAGGGGAGGGGAGGGCGGATCAAGGCAGCATAATACAATATATGGAAAGCCGCCGCACCCCCCGAGGAAGGGGGGGCTGGGGGGGAGGAGTACAAACTGCTGTTGTACCTCCCAGCCCCTTAGTTCCCTCAGGGGGGAAAAGTGCAGTGATGGCAAACTTTTTCCTGGATAGGAATCCCCCCTGAACAAAGCTGCATGAATGAGACCACACACATGCTGTTTTAGCTGTTTGACACAGACCCGAACTGAAAGGCAACATACAAAGGTATGTGCATTTACTCCCTCTATTGGAGAACTTAAGGCATGACAACATTTTGCTCAAGAAAGAAAAACCATATGTGGACTTTTTACAGTTCCTAGGATTCTTCCCTTATCCTCGCCGCAGGATTCTGCTGATAACAGACCGATCCAACCTTCAACCATCACGGCGGGCTGCGTTTAGCAAACCTTCAAGGACCGGGTCCCTTTTTATCGGGGTTACACTCCCTTGGACCTGTTAAGCACCCCGCTAGGAAAACTTTATGGTATTGTGAGCATGACCAAAGCACTGGGTCCTGGGATCTAGCCCTCCAAGGAGAGGCTTTACAGGCAAAACCTTGTTCTTCCTATACGAGGCCTGGGTACCATCCACTTTGGCCTCAGTGGCACTTTGGATGGATCCGGTCTGTGGAGGCTGTTTAAATCCAGTAAGGATCCCTCCAGCGGAGCTCTTCAGAGCACATCTTCACTCGTGACAAACACTTTAGCAACTGGCGAAAAAACTGAGGTACTCCTGGTAGGAGGATGGGTTATATAGGGAGTGAACTTCCTGTCTTGGGTGTGCCAGTGTCCATCACCTGAAGGTGCCATATAGTTAATACTATGGCTCTGTGTCCCGTGATGTACGATAAAGAAAAGGCTTACCTGTAGGTACCGTGAATATCTCCTAAACTTGCACCGTTTAGGAGATATTCACTGTATCAGCATGTGCCGACAACATCGGTATATGCGCTGTGAACAAACGTCTCGCTCGTGCCGTTTCTTCAGCTGCTGTGTCGTTGCCGGCAGCTTCCGGCGCGCATGCACGGGAGTGATGTCATCACGGCTCCGGCCAATCACAGCACCAAAGCCCACGATACCTGGAAATAACTCCAGGAGACATGTCACCTGCCACAGCGGCATGCCGGGTACGCTGCAGGGGCTTCGATCTAAGGTAAGTATTTCATAATGAGCTAGTATGCAATGCATACTAGCTCATTATGCCTTTGTCTTGCAGGTTTTCTTTCGTGGGTTTACAACCACTGTAACATTCCTTACATGTGATGGCTGTGTTAGTTTTCTTTTTTTTAGGCTTTTCACCTGGTGATTTGGACAGTAACACACTTCCTGTCTTAGGGTGTTTCCACTATGGATGGAGGAGCAACAGAGACACCTTCGGACAGTAGCATGGTCACTTTGGGCAGAGGGTAGTATTAGACTGACTAACTAACATTAACAGATCTAGATGGACTTGTCTATCAATTAAACCAAACTCCAGCTAAAACATTTTAACCAGTTGCAGGAAACATTTTTTCCTTATGGGATGACGTGAAGGTTCCCCCCAATCCATACGAGGCCCTGTGGGTCTGCTGTGGATTTTAAGGAGAATCCCATGCCAAAATGTAAAAAACAAATAAATGACGAGGACCCCCCCCCCAAATCCATACCAGACCCTTTTTTGAGCATGCAACATGGCAGGACTGGAAAGGGCGGAGACAAGGGAGCGCTGATCCCCCTCCTGAACCATAATAGACTACATGCCCTCAATATGGGGGGTGCTTTGTTGATGAGGACAAGGGTCTCTTCCCCACAGCTCTTCCCCAATATACCCTTGTATATTGATTGGTTTGCGCAAAAGTTATGGCGTCTACAAAATAGGTGCTATATTTATGGCATTTTTATTATAAATTTTTTTGCAGCGATTTTTAGCGGGACTGCGATATTGTGGCGGACAGATCAGACACTTTTTTGGGACCAGTGACATTTATACAGCGATCAGAGCTAAAAATAGTCACTGATGACTGTATAAATGGCACTGGCGGGAAACGGGTTAACACTAGGGGTAGATCAAGGGGTTAAGTGTTCCCTAGGGAGGTGTTTCTAACTGTGGGGGGAGGGGACTGACTGGGAGTAGCGAGAGATCGCTGTTCCTGATCACTAGGAATAGATGATCTCTCTCTCCTTCCCTGTCAGAACGGGGATCTGTTTGTTTACATTGACAGATCCCTGTTCTGGCTCTCTGTGGAGCGCTAGCGCCTGGCTGGCAGACATTGCAGCCGCTGGCCACGCGCATCGGCTCTGATGACGCGCACGCCTGCTATTGCTCCTTAAAGCGGCTGACATACAGCTACGCCGATTTGCGCAGCCGAGCCGACCTGCCACACTGTGACGGCGGCTGGATGGCAAGTAGTTAATAGAGGTCTATGCAAGTTGCAATGAAATTGGAAAAAAGTAGTGCAGGAATCTTTTTCATAAACGCTGCAACATGAGTCGGTAATGGGGTGCGACTTGTCATGCGATTTGGAACTGTCAAATCTTTAGGACCAAGTAAGTATAAAGTCTAAAAAATTATTTTGAAATTGGAATTTATCTCGAAAGCATGCATCTCTAATTATTTAGGTTAGCCAATAAAGGGTATCACTTAATTTCCAAACATTCTGCACCTCTTTAGGAAAAATACTGTTTAATAAAATCTTTCTTTTGTTTTTTCCACAGTACATTGATTTTTCTGAAAATTAATAAAATGCTGCTGCTCTTTGTTTCAGAATCTAATAGAGGCTAACAGACATCTTATTTACAAACAAGATGTGAATCTGCTTAAATGTGCTAATGAGGAGATAAGTGCATCCTTGAGGTAATAATATGTGTAATATATGTATGGTTTATATACTGTAAACAGGACTCAAAATTTCCAGTCCTGAGCTACTAGCCAGGCCTCAAGGGTTACTCGCCACCAGTTGCCCCACCCAACCCCTAATTCCGCCCCTAAACACGCCCTCATAAATTATCTCATGAAATTAGCCTTAAAAGTTTTATGCAGAATTAAGCAACTTTATCCATGCTCAACAATGCAGCCTCGCCCGTGTCCACCATTGCAGCCTCGCCCGTGTCCACCAGTGCAGCCTCGCCCTTGTCCACCATTGCAGCCTCGCCCTTGTCCACCATTGCAGCCTCGCCCGTGTCCACCAGTGCAGCCTCGCCCGTGTCCACCAGTGCAGCCTCGCCCGTGTCCACCAGTGCAGCCTCGCCCGTGTCCACCAGTGCAGCCTCGCCCGTGTCCACCAGTGCAGCCTCGCCCGTGTCCACCAGTGCAGCCTCGCCCGTGTCCACCAGTGCAGCCTCGCCCGTGTCCACCAGTGCAGCCTCGCCCGTGTCCACCAGTGCAGCCTCGCCCTTGTCCACCAGTGCAGCCTCGCCCGTGTTCATCATGCTGCCTACCTGCGTCAATCATGCAGAGGAGAAGAGCATTGCTGGCCGGATGATGAGAGCGCCGAGGAACATTACTGGAACAGCCTTGATTTCAATTGCTGTGTGTTCCTGCCTCTGAGTCCCGTACAGCCCTGCCCCCTGGCGGGGAACTTTGATACACATTACTCATCCCGGGTTGGACGGGTGATCTGTATATGAAATTCCCCGGGCCAGGGGGCAGGGCTGTGTGTGACAGCGAGTGCAGAGAACACTCAGCTATTGAAATGAAAGCTGCTAGTAATGTCCCTCGAGCTCTGAATCATCCAGCCGGCTCTCTCCTCTCTTCCCCTCTGCGAGCGCTGGGAAAAGGACTCCAATACAACCCACTGGCCGGCAGTGCTCGCCCCCCCTAGCTCCCAGGCAGCCCTTCCTCGCCAGCCCTCAAAATTCACTCGCAAAATGCGAGCAGGCGAGTGTAATTTTTAAGGGCTGCTGTAAATATATATAAATATATATATATATATATATATATATTTATGGTCGTGGCCCTATGACCGAGAGAGATGTGGATCACATAAACACATGACAAGACTTACAACATAAATAGACCTGAAGTGTGCCTTGGTGGTCTGGTCAGTATGCCAAGAAAAGGGGGTATACCCAAGATAAGTAATGAGTAGTTTATAGAGAAGAATGTGCTGAGAAGTGCCCTGAAAAAGGGATGGGCGGGAGGGTATCGCGCACTGGAACCAACATAGAGCATGGGCGAGTGGGCTGCTTAAATATCCTCTGGGCTCCTCCCATAAATTCAGGCCACCATACTGGCCTTCTTATTTATGGTCATGGCCCTCTGACTGAGAGAGATGTGGATCACATTAAATACGCGACAAGACTACAACATAAATAGACCTGAAGTGTGTGCCTTGGTGGTCTGGTCAGTATGCCAAGAAAAGGGGGCAAAAGACTCAGGGGAATAATTCTTTATTGATTCTTGTGGTTATTGAGCCCGCTTGATGAAGGCATGTGCCATATCCGCCTGAGGATTTGGGACGTATGTGGCAAAGCAACGGACTTCCATCTGCCTAATTTCTTGATTACGTGGTCTGGTACTCCATGCTGGGATGCAGCTGATGCTGCTCCAATCCAGAAGGAACGTCAAGAGAACTGACTGGGGTTGAAGCCCAAGTTGCTTAGGAGGATCCCGACTTGGCTGATAAAAAATGGCTGCCACTTAGGGGCCTGGTCAGAAAGGGTAGCAATGGCTACTATTTGATTGGCTGGGTAGATGGGACAGTAGTCGGTTAAGCACCGTCACTGGGCACCAGGCTTTGTTAGTCTGAAACAGGTTGATGTCAACCCCGGGGGCCGGTTTTTTGAGTTTTGGAGACTGTAAGGTAAAGGGTGTAATGGTTTGAAAGCAAGTTAGGTGGCGTCAGAGCAGTGTCTGACTGCCGGAGCCGTTGACAGCAAATTCAATAGGTCGTAGGGAACTGTAGAAGTCCAAGTAGATGGCCGCTTGCATGACTAGACTGGGCGAAGACCCTAACGGAGAACGAGTAAGGATTTCAGACATGTCCCTGAAGATGGCACTCGTGATAGGTAGGCGTTTGCCACTAACTATGGGTCGGTGCTTCTGTATGCCCCGTAGGAGGGACCTGACTGCAAGGCCGAGAATACTGACGGTTCACTGGGGTCCTGTAAGCACAAAAATGCTTGGATGCTGGATAGGTATAGCTTGACGGTATTGTCAGAAAGGGCTAGCTGCGTGTGGCAATATGATATGAAGGCAAGGAAATGTCTAACGTCGCCTATCGTTGCCCCGGGGCAAGAGGCCAAAAACTTGCGGTAGGTGTTCCAAGCTGTGCGATAGGCCTTCGTTGTGTTGCATGCCAAGGATTGGTTGATTAGCTGGGTTGCGTTGGCAAGGTGTGATTTTTGTCCATTGTCGGCAATGAGCAGGGTGGGGTAGGAGTAGTCGTTGGGTCGGCTCCAGGCTCCTGCTGGAATAACTAAGGTTGAAACGGGACAGCCCATCAGATGCAATATTGCATTGCTTGGAATATGTCTACAGAATATATTAAACTGGTGATGGAGTGACAGCTGCACGAGCCTGCGCAGGAAGGACATGATGGGGAATGACTTGGATCTACCTTTATTGATGATGTCGGCCATGGCCTGATTGTCCGTGTTGAAGAGTACTGTATGTCCTGTCTAAGTGTGGCCCCAGACCTGGGCAACTGCCATGATGGGATACAGCTCGAAGAGTGATGAAGACTGGGCGAAACCAGGGATTAAAAGAATTTCTAAGGGCCAAGGTTTGGCGAACTAGTGGTGGCCGAAAAAGGCCACAAAGCCCGTGGAGGCTGCAGCATCAGTGACCACCTGTGGTGGCTTGGCTGACATTGCTGAGATGGACATTGAAATGCCATTCCAGCTGGTGAGGAACTTGTCCCACATAGCTAAGTCTGCTACTGCTGCTTGGTCTACTTTGAGAACTTGGTCTGGATCTTGCACTGGTGGAATAATCCTCATTGCTAAGTTCGACATCCCTAGTAAGGCTTGCAGCTGCTTCATGGTGCACCCTTGTGACCGGGTGAATTTGTGGATAACTGTCCTGGTACGGGCTAGTTCGTCGGGAGGCTGGCTAGCCTGTATGACACGCGTGCCCAGAGTGACAACTAGGAAGGCGATGGTGTGCTGGGCCTTCCAGTTTATGCTCAGCTATGGGCACGTTGAGGTAGCTGAACACTATTCTCAAACTGTCTAGATCTGCCAGTGGTGTGCCTGGTTGTTTGATGAGCAGGAAGTCATCGAGGTGGTGGCTAACCATCTGACAGTGGGCCTGGTGTGACTTTTACCTGAAATGAACTGGCCCACCCGCCATGCGATTGACCCTGGCGAAGATGCGAACTGTACGTTCTTCCCCTCCTATTTTTTATTTTTTTTTAATCTGGGGGGGATAAAATACAACCTGGTGCTTGGTGGAAACCTGAACTGACCTCAAGGAGAAAGACAGAGAAAAATGAGTGGCCCGCATGCCACTGGAGATAAATGGCCAACTGGGTGCCGCCGTGTGTTTATGTGGCTGATTGGGTGCCACTGAGATGTGTTTTCAAGTTAGTTTGCATGTGGGTTTGCACGTAGGTGCGTCCTGCAAAGTGTTTTATACTACTGGAGACGATATTGCGTGGTTGCAATGGTCTCGATGAGTGTCCGGCTGCTGAGATGATATTGCGAGGTTGCAAGGTCTCGATGTGTATGATGGTTTTTGAGATGATATTGTGTGATTGCAAGGTCTCCATGTGTATGATGTTGGTTTTTGAGATGATTTTGCGTGGTTGCAAGGGTCTCAGTCTGGACGGCTGAGATGATATTGCATGGTCACAAGGGTCTCGATGTGTATGATGTTGGTTTTTGAGACCATATTGCGTGATTGCAAGGGTTTCAATGAGTATGAGGTTTGTTTTGAGACAATATGTAAAGTGCTGCGTAAATTGACGGCGCTATATAAGTACCTGTAATAAAATAATAATATTGCATGGTTGCAAGGGTCTTCTATGAGTGTCAGGCTACTGAGACGAAATTGCGTGGTTGCAAGGGTCTCAACGGGTGTCAGGTTGCTGGACTGAGATTGCGAGGTGGCAAAGGTTTTAATTTAATTCCCAGAATTACAGGTATGACATAACCATACTCCGTCTGAATGTTGTAAATGTTCCATTTCTTTTTCTTGTCCCATTGCGCCCAGGTGAGCTATGAAGTCCTGCATTCCAAATGTACAGTGCATCCAGAAAGTATTCACAGCACTTCACTTTTTCCACATTTTGTTATGTTAAAGTCTTATTCCAAAATGGATTAAATTAATTATTTTCCTCAAAATTCTAAAAAACTATACCCCATAATGACAACTTGAAAGAAGTTTGTTTGAAATCTTTGCAAATTTATTAAAAATAAAAAATGAAAAAAATATGTACATAGTATTTACTATGCTCAATACTTTGTTGAAGCACCTTTGGCACCAATTACAGCCTCAGTTTTTTTTTTTTTGAGTATGATGCTACAAGCTTGGCACACCTATTTTTGGCCAGTTTCTCCCATTCTTTTTTGCAGGACCCCCAAGCTCCATTGGGTTGGATGGGGAGCCTCGTGCACAGCCATTTTCAGATCTCTGCAGAGATGTTCATTTGGGTTCAAGTCTGGGCTCTGGCCGGGTCACTCAAGGACATTTACAGAGTTGTCCCATAGCACTCCTTTGTTATTTTGGCTGTGTGCTTAGGGTTGTTGTCCTGTTGGAAGATAAACCTTCACCCCAGTCTGATGTCCAGAGGGCTCTGGAGCAGGTTTTCATCAAGGATGTGTCTGTACATTGCTGCATTCATCTTTTCCTTGATTTTGACTAGTTTCCCAGTTCCTGCCGCTGAAAAACATCCTCACCGCATGATGCTGCCACCACCATGCTTCACTGTAGGGATGGTATTAACCAGGTAATGAGTGGTGCCTAGTTTCCTCCAGACATGACACCTGCCATTCAGGCCAAACTGTTTAATCTGTGTTTCATCAGACCAGAGAATTTTGTTTCTCATGGTCTGAGAGTCTTTCAGGTGCCTTTTGGCAAACTCCAGGTGGGCTGTCATGTGCCTTTTACTGAGGAGTGTCTTCCGTCTGGCCACTCTACCATACAGGCCTGATTGGTGGAGTGCTGCAGCAAAGGTTGTTCTTCTGGAAGGTTTTACTCTCTCCACAGAGAAACACTAAAGCTCTATCAGAGTGACCATCAAGGTACAACATTTAGCAACTCACATGGTTGATGATTAAAACAGGCACATCTAAGTATGCAGGTATCCAGCGTAAAGCTGTCCACATAGACCATCCTCCGCACCAACGGCTCTCACCGCTTTCAGTCTGCAATTGTGACCAGGAAGACTACCCTTCAGGAGAGCGATCTGAAAGGGAGACTTAAAGCACTCGTGGAGCGCAGTGTGGAAGGGATGACGTCGAGGATGGTGCAGAGGACGGTCCATGTGGACAGCTTTACCCTGGATGCCTGCATACTTAGATGTGCCTGTTTTAATCATCAACCATGTGAGTTGCTAAATGTTGTACCTTAATTAAATGTAACCATATTGCTACACTTAGAGGCGCCTGTCTTCTCTTTTATACTCAGTTGTGACATGACGCTACTCGTATATCAAGACATCGCTTGTTTATCAAGTTAACATTTATAAAAACATTTTGCTCGTATTGTAAAACACTCGCAGACCAAGTTACTCGCGATTCAAGGTTTTACTGTACTCTCATGAGAACACTAGCAAGATACGGAGGCATGATCTCTGTGGATGGGGTTATCCTATGCTGGCCATTGTTTTATTTTCTTCTGGCAACAAAAGAAAAGCCAAACTATGCTCTAGGTGTAAAAAACTTCCACTGGCATTCTAGTCTTAGTCTGTAGGGTTCAGTACTGAGTTGGCCCACCCTTTGCAGCTCCAACTTTTCTGGAAAGGCTGTCCACAAGGTTTAGGAGTGTGTCTATGGGAATGTTTGACCATTCTTCCAGAAGCGCATTTGTGAGGTCAGGCACTGATGTGGATGAGAAGACCTGGCTCGCAGTCTCTGCTCTAATTCATCCCAAAGGTGTTCTATCGGGTTGAGGTCAGGACTCTGTGCAGGCTAGTCAAGTTCCTGGGGTTGTTTTTCATGGGTTTGGCTTGGCTTGGCTTGGCCCCTTGGTTCCAGTGAAGGGAACTCTTAAGGTGTCAGCATACCAAGACATTTTGAACAATTTCATGCTCCCACCTTTTTGGGAAGTTTGGGGATGGCCCCTTCCTGTTCAAACATGACTGCACACAGCAAGGTCCATAAAGACATGGATGAGCGAGTTTGGGGTGGAGGAACTTGATTGGCCTGCACAGAGTCCTGACCTCAATCCGATAGAACACCTTTGAGATGAATTAGAGCAGAGACTGTGAGCCAGGCCTTCTCATCCACATCAGTGCCTGACCTCACAAACGCGCTTCTGGAAGAATGGTCAAACATTCCCATAGACACACTCCTAAACCTTGTGGACAGCCTTCCCAGAAGAGTTGAAGCTATTATGGCTGCAAAGGGTGGGCCAACTCAATATTGAAACCTACGTATTAAGACTGGGATGCCATTAAAGTTCATGTGTGTGTAAAGGCAGGCGCTCCAATTACTTTGGGTAATACAGTGTATATTACAAAAGCTGGCTCTGTAAGAGAATGAAGTCATGATTTTCATAAAGGATATGTTTTATGTTGAGGATGACATAATATACATTGTTTTATGTTGTACTGTAAAACAATATCATTAAAGACATTTTTTATCGATAATTATATGTCTGTACTGCATTATAGCTGCACTGTCACAGCTTGTTCAAACAGAGTTGTACCTAGTATGCAAGGTCCACTTAAGTTGTCTGGATATATTAGAATGGCTTTCCTTTGTTTCCACAGGATCTATGAGCACATCAGTGACCTATGTCTTTTTCTTTTCAATGATGCACTCGTTATATCCAGACGTCACATTTTCTATGCACCATTTAGGCACGTACCATCAACCTCGTACCAGTTTATGGCTTCCGTTTCTTTGCCACGATTGCTAGTGGAAGACATTCCGGACACTAAATGTAGGTTCATGCACAATTTAATTTTGTCTTTGTGAAAATGTACAGCCCTTAAAAGGTATTTAATTCTACAAAGGCATTCTTCATTAGCAGGCCTAACCTTTTTAGAAACCTGTGTAGAGAATATAAAGGCTCTTATTGCGGACCTCTGCTTTAGAAAATGAAAGAAAATAAATTGCGTATAAAATACAAAACTACTAGTAGCACATTTTGAGACTGTTGTATTGGTGTGCAATAATGGTTTATGGTATTTGTTAGAGAAAAAGAGGTTTTAATCAATATCAATGCAACTACTATGGAACAGACAGTGTCATCTTCTAATTCTTTAACATGGCCTGTGCTGTCAGAAAATATATAGTTTGGGGTCACAAACCATCAAGCCTGTAATTTGTATTTGAAAAATAGTAAGAATGGTCCAGCCACCTGAGGTACAAAATGCAGTGAAATGGTTCTGTATTCTGTAAGTTACTAAGTCAGAACAAATTTGCAGATCAAGACATTCACTTTGACTTTCTACATGCATGTTCTAGGTCAGTAACCAGCATTTTCAAGGGGGAGGTCAGCAATGTTAGCGTCCATGTTTCTGTCAGTACTGATTTCTTTTAGGCCGGGTTCACACTATGTGCGACGCAGGGCACAGCAGGGGATCCGATGCGTCTCCATTCACTGTTCCAGGTCTGAATTTGGTCCGAATTTTCGCCTGAATTTGGACCTGAAACTGAGCCAAAGACACACAGGACCCAGAGATGTGTGAACTGACTCCATTGAGAGCTGGTCACACTCTCCTGTCATGCGAATTGGTGTGAACCCAGCCTTAAAGTGATTATAAAGCTTTTTTTTTTTTTAAAATAACAAACATTCCATATTTACCTCCACTGTACAGTTCGTTTTGCACAGAGTGGCCCTGATCCTCGACTTCTGGGGTCCCCCGGCGGCACTGGTAGCTCCTCCCCGCATCACATAACCCCCTAGGAGAAAAGCTTTCCCGGGGGGTAGGGGGGTACCTTGCAGGCACCCTCCAAAGTCCAGCATTTGCGTCCATAGACATAGAATCCCGGACTCGGCCCCGGTGTCATTGGATTTGATTGACAGCAGCGGGAGCCAATGGCTGCGCTGCTATCAATCTATCCAATCAAGAGCCGAGACAACAGGCAGAGGGGAAGAGCACGTCTCCGGCGTTGGAATTACAGGGCTCATCAGGTGAGTAAAACGGGGGGGGGGGGGGGAGCCGGTCAATGACAGAAGTTTTTTCACCTTAATGCATAGGATGTATTAAGGTGAAAAAAACACAAGTGTTTACAACCCCTATAAAGTAAACCTGTTCCTCTTATAAATATGGTATGTTTAGTATGAGCCCTGAACAATACACTGGACAACTGAGGACCTGCACATCTTCCCTGGGGCCACCAAAGTTAGAAGATCATTCTCTAGCCTTGTCCCCTCTGTGCCTTCCTAATGGCCAGTAAAGCCACCCATTATATTTAAACCTGAAGTTTATTCTGCATATACAAGTGCATCTCATAAAATTAGAATATCATCAAAAAATGTAATTTATTTCAGTAATTGATTCAAGCAAAAAGTCAAACTCAGTATATCAGAAAATTTGAATATTACATACGACCAATAAAAAAACAGATTCTCTATGGGATTTAGGTCAGGGGAGTTTGCTGGCCAAGCAAGCACAGCGATACCGTGATCATTAAACCAGGTATTGGTACTTTTGACAGTGTAGACAGGTGCCAAGTCCTGCTGGAAAATGAAATCAGCATCTCCATAAAGCTGGTCAGCAGAGGGAAGCATGAAGTGCTCTAGAATTTCCTGGTAGAGGGCTGCGCTGACTTTGGACTTGATAAAACACAGTGGACCAACACCAGCAGATGACATGGCTCCCCAAATCATCATTGACTGTGGAAACTTCACACTGGACCTCTTGCAACTTGGATTCTGTGCCTCTCCACTCTTCCACCAGATTCTTGGACCTTGATTACCAAATGAAATGCAAAATTTTCCACGGTCCGTGATGATTTGAGGAGCCATGTCATCTGCAGGTGTTGGTCCACTGTGGTTTATCAAGTCCAAAGTCAGCGCAGCCCTTTACCAGGAAATTCTAGAGCGCTTCATGCTTCCCTCTGCTGACCAGCTTTTTGGAGATGCTAAATTCATTTACCAAAAGTACCAATGCCTGGTCATATGATCATGGTATCATTGTGCTTGATTGGCCAGCAAACTCGCCTGACCTAACCCCCATAGAGAATCTGTGTGGTATTGTCAAGAGGAAGATGAGAGACACCAGAGCCAACAATGCAGACTAGCTGAAGGCCACTATCAAAGCAACCTGGGCTTCCATAACACCTCAGCAGTGCCACAGGCTGATCGCGTCTATGGCACGCCTATTTATTCATGAAAAAGGAGCCCCGACCAAGTATTGAGTGCATAATATACTGTACATGGACATACTTTTGAGTAAGCCAACATTTCCGTATTAAAAATCCTTTTTTTTTTTTATTGGTCTTATGTAATAATCTAATTTTCTGAGATATTGAATTTTGGGTTTTCACTAGATGCAAGCCATAATCATCAAAATTAAAAGAAAGAAATGCTTGAAATATATCACTCTGTGTGTAACGCATCTATATAAAATATAGGAGTACATATATCTAAGCTGCCATGAGATGCTACCTATGTTAGATGTCACCAAAAAAAGGACCTACAAATCTTTATAGCTAAACCAGAAGGTTGTACACTTTAGCTCAGAAGTATTAGGAAGGGTTAGCGTTAAGCTGGCCATGGATGGATTGAAGTTCGGCAGATTTAATTTATCTATGGCCGTTCCCATTCAAGAGGGGTTAACCTAGTGATGTAATAAACCTAGTGTAGTAAAATGTAAGAGGGGTTAACCTAGTGATGTAATAAACCTAGTGTAGTAAAATGTAAAAAATATGACATTTACAAGGTCCACCATCCATCTCCTGAACCAAATCTGTAGATGTAAAGAATGCTTTAGTTCTGCAAGGACCTAAGCGAAGGTGGATTTGTTCCACACAAACAGAAGAGGAAAAGGTCACTTGGCTTTCTTCGTGTCAGAGTACTATCCATGCCAGCATTGAAACAAAATAACCATACCAGTTTTTACTACTGGAGTTTTTTCTTCTAAACGTATGAGGAAACCTACAATTATATGACAAAGCTTGTAGAGAACTAGAAGTCACATTTAAAACCCTATGAAAATGTCTAGAGGCCAATTCCCAGTCATGTACATGCAGCTGCTGTTGCAGGACAGGGGAGCATTTGGTTCAGGAGATGGATGGTGGACCTTGTAAATGTCATATTTATTACATTTTACTACACTAGGTTTATTACATCACTAGGTTAACCCCTCTTACATTTTACTACACTAGGTTTATTACATCACTAGGTTAACCCCTCTTGAATGGGAACGGCCATAGATAAATTAAATCTGCCGAACTTCAATCCATCCATGGCTAGCTTAACGCTAACCCTTCCTAATACTTCTGAGCTAAAGTGTACAACCTTCTGGTTTAGCTATAAAGATTTGTAGGTCCTTCTTTTGGTGACATCTAACATAGGTAGCATCTCATGGCAGCTTAGATATATGTTTGCTATGCATAAAACTTAATTCACAAAGCTAAAACACCAGCATAAGGATTTTTAATTTCAAATAAGTGACAATTATTTTCAGCTAGGCCTAATTAGAGTTAAAAATTGCACTAACAACACTGAAATAAAGATACCTATCCTTGTGTTAAAGCTTTGTGAATTGAGCTTAAAGGTTTATTGGTGTTGGTGCCTGACCAGTTTTGATGCATAATAACACAAAAGGCATAGGCACAGTTCATATATTTTATATGAGCAAATATGGAGGCCCCACTATCCATATATACATCCATGCCCCACACAGAAACTTTCTGAAGCACTCACGATTGACCATTTTGAAATGCTGTGACATGGTTTTCAGCATTCTAGGATGTTCCTCTGGATAAAATGTCTTGTCTGATAGGTTGCAAATTTGACTTCGATAAGAGCAATGGTAACTGAGACCAGCACTATTATTAATGTAATTGTTATTGTAATTACTAGTAATTTCTAATTATCTAAACATTATTTTTTATCTTTAAATCTGTAGATGTAAAGAATGCTTTAGTTCTGCAAGGACCTAAGCGAAGGTGGATTTGTTCCACACAAACAGAAGAGGAAAAGGTCACTTGGCTTTCTTCGTGTCAGAGTACTATCCATGCCAGCATTGAAACAAAATAACCATACCAGTTTTTACTACTGGAGTTTTTTCTTCTAAACGTATGAGGAAACCTACAATTATATGACAAAGCTTGTAGAGAACTAGAAGTCACATTTAAAACCCTATGACAATGTCTAGAGGCCAATTCCCAGTCATGTACATGCAGCTGCTGTTGCAGGACAGGGGAGCATTTGGTTCAGGAGATGGATGGTGGACCTTGTAAATGTCATATTTATTACATTTTTTTAAAACATATAATAACAAATAATACATACAAATTAAATCAAGAAATTTATTAATGATATGTGTATTTTTAGGTATAACATCGCTTTATTGTTTTCCTGGGGGGTAGGGGCCGTCAGGTAGGCTGTACAGGGCTTCATGATTAAGCAAACTAATTTACAGGTTAGAACCAGTGAGGGAGACCATAAAGTGTAATTGCTAAACAGATGCAAAACATTGAGCATGCCTTTATCATCACTGTGCCAGTAAAATTTTCCCAATTGGTAAACAAAATTGCCTGCCAATCTGCTCCTATGCCCTCCTCTTACTTGCTTGGGACTTGTAATGGGAGTCCTGAGGATCACACAGACGGGGTGCTCCCTCACCATCTGGATAAGGGTCTCGGGATCACAAAAACACTATCCCCTCCATCTTGCTTGGTATTGATGACCAAACTGCATGTTTGTTGATTTCTTAGCACTATATGGTCATTCCTGGTAGGGAGGTAACTATTCATTTGAGCATATGCGCATTTGAATGCATTTCTGTGGGGAAAAAAACCCACCGATCTGACCAAATCGAGCTACAAAAAGCAGCTCCAAAACTTTTTTAAAGCTTTGGGTGTTTTGGAGTGGAGATGTGAACCACCACCATAGAGATACATTCTCCCTGAATGTTTTGGAGCTTCAAGCTTCACATTACAAAACACTCAGGTGTGAATGGGGCCTTGGGGTAACCAAAGGTCACAAAATGTAGTGCAGATGAACCATCTCATGTGACATACTTGGATAAAATGCTGTACCTCTTAGTCACAGGTTCCACAACCAAGGTGTTGTGAGCCAACAGAAGATTTATGCAGGAAATGAGATGAGAAACCAGCCCATTACAACTGTAGTTTAAAGCTGCCGTCATCTGCTCCAAATGTTCTATGACCAAGGGATCAAGCGCAGAAGTAATCAGTTATTTCTATCAGGCTTTCAACAATCAGCCAAAGTCATAGCTAAGATAGGGTGAAGATCAGGACCTTCCAGTGAAAAAAAGAGCTGTAGAGTGGGCCTCCGACTGCTAATCAGTGGGGTCCTTAAGTAGAGGTGCACCTTCTTCCGGAAAGGTGGTTTTACAACGGCACACTGCTGGATCCACATTGGGGGCAGACCACTTTTTAACAAAGTTATGTTCAAATGAGTACAGGGCTAATAAATGCCTGGGGGACGCAAACATCTTGTTGCAGTGTTTCTCAACTCCTGTCTTTAGGACCCACTACCAGGCCAGATTTCTATCACCTGTGATGTATTTTAGTTATCTTGCAAACCTGGCCTGTTGGTGGGTCCTGAGGACAGGGGTTGAGAACCACTTCCGTAGAGGAAGACTTAAAACAGTGTGTGCACCAAGACATTTTTGGTAGTCCTAGAAGCGCTAGAAGAAGGACCCAAGACTGGGAACAGCCCTGTCAAAAGCAGCAAAGGCTGACCCTCTAGCCTTATTGATGCTGTGCGCACCACTTTAGGAGCCAAAAGAGCCCCTTTTCAATTTGGGAGTAATGAAGAGTGTGACTCCTCAGCTATAAGCTCTTCCAGTAGGGACTAAAGTGACATTGAGTTAGACAGTCTCACAACTGATAACTCAGAGCCCACTAATGCCACAGGCAGATCAGATACAGAATCTGCAAGGGAAGGTGCAGAGCATGCTTGTAGCCTCGGTGTTCAAAGTCTGCAACTAACTGGGTGATTTGGGCCAAAAAAATTGATTTTTAAAACAGCTTACCTGTAAAATCCTTTTCTTGGAGTACATCACGGGACACAGAGCACCATAGTAACGACTATCTGGGTTATATGCTACCTTTAGATGATTGGACACTGGCAACCAATAGTAAGACGGTTCCTCCCATATAACCCCTCCCACACGGGAAGTACCTCAGTTTTGTAGCAAGCAATGAAGATCCCAGAAAAGAGGGGAGCGACCTCTGTGTCCCGTGATGTACTCCAAGAAAAGGATTTTACAGGTAAGCTGTTTTAAAAATCCATTTTTCTTTATCGTACATCAGGGGACACAGAGCACCAAAGTAATGACTATCTGGGATGTCCTAAAGCAATGCACCTGAGGGGAGGGAACGCAGTATCCCTAAGCCCCAATGGGGCCCGGGATTATAACGGTGACTGCAACACGCTGTGGCCAAAGACAGTCTCCCTTTGAGATCTAACATCCACCTGGTGAACGTATAAACTGAAGACCAATGGCTGCTTTGCAAACCTGAATACCTGCTGGCGTACTGCCCATGATGCACTAACCCCTCTAGTGGAGTGTGCTTTTAGATCCCAAGGTGGAACCTTGCGTTTTAACCCATACGCCTGGATAATAGCTTGGTGAATCCACCTAGAGATAGTTGAACTTGTTGCGGCCTGGCCTCTCTTAGGACCTTCCGGCAGGACAAAAAGAGAGTCAGTTTTCCAAAAAGGGGCTGACATCTTTAAGTATACTCTGATCGCTCTAACCACATCAAGGGACTGAAGCAACCTTTCCTCCCTAGATCTAGGGTTTGGAAAAATGGAAGGTAAAACGATATCTTGATTCAAATGAAAATTAGAAACCACTTTGGGCAAAAAATCCGGACGAGGGCGCATGACCACTCTGTCTTGATAAAGAATCAGAAAAGGTTCTTTGCAAGAAAGGGCGGCCAATTCTGACACCCTTCTAGCCGTGGTTATGGCCACCAAAAAGACCAGTTTCCTAGTCAATAGGACAAAAGGAATATGCCTAATAGGTTGAAAAGGTTGACTCTGTAAGGCTGATAGCACCAAGTTCAGATCCCAGGGGCATAAGGGCGGTTTAACCGGCGGCCTCAGGTGTGTTACTCCTTTGACAAAGGTTCGTACCAAAGAATGGGATGCAATCGGTCTCTGGAAAAAAAACAATAAGGTTGAAATTTGCACTTTAATTGTCCCTAAAGCCAACATCAAGTCTACTCCTGCTTGAAGAAAAGCAAGAACTCTTCCAATCATATACTTACGAGGGTGCCATCCCTTTCCTTCACACCAGGAAATGTATGACCTCCAGACTCTATAGTAAATATTTCTAGAAACTGGCTTCCTAGCATTTATTAGCGTGGACAAGACTGAACCCGTAATACCACGGTCCTTCAGTACTCTGGCTTCAATAGCCATGCCATCAAATTCAGCGGCCATAAAGAAGGATGGAATATGGGTCCTTGAAACAACAGGTCTGCACGGTATGGAAGGAGCAATGGGTCCCCCACTGCCAATTTCACAATCTCTGTGTACCAAGACCTCCGGGGCCAGGCTGAGGCCACCAGGATCACTGTTTTTTTATCTGTAGATAAAAAACCATAGGCTGATCCAAAGTTCGAGTGGTCTTGTCCCAGGCTTCCAGAATTTTGCTCTGGAACAACCGTGAGTGGAACTGTGCATAAGGAATTGCGTTGAAAGATGACACCATCTTGCCCAGCAATCTCATGCACAGCTGAATAGAAGGTCTCTCTTCTCCCTTTACCTTCCGGACAAGCTCCACTATGGAATTGACCTTTAAGGGGAGTAAAAACACCTTTTCCTGAGCAGTGTCCAAGACCAGGCCTAGATACACCAAGACTTGAGCTGGATGAAGAGCCGATTTGTCCACATTCAGAATCCAGCCTAGGTGCTGTAAAACCCGAACCGTTCTTCAAATGTTTTGGACTAGAATGGGGCAAGACCGATCCTTTAGGAGAAGATCGTCCAGATATCCCACCACAGATATTCTCTGGGACCTTAGGGATGCCAATACCGGGGCCAGAATTTTTGTGAAAACCCGGGGGGCCGTGGCTAGACCGAATGGCAATGCCAGGAATTGAAAATGACGGCCCTCCACTGCGAAATGCAGGAATCTTTGATGAGGACCGAAGATCGGTACATGAAGGTACGCGTCCTTGATATTTATGGACGCTAAGTAATCCCCCTTTCTTAGGGATTTTATTATTGAACAAGCCGACTCCATACGGAAGGACCGGACGTTTAAAAACCAATTGAGACTTGAGGTCCAAAATGGGCCTTACTTCCCCATTTGGTTTCGGCACGGGGAAAAGGTTTGAGTAAAACCCCTTGAATCTTTCCTCGTGCGGAACCTTGACAATTACCCCCTGCTTCTGTAAATGCTCCAAAGCCCGGAAGAGACATTTCCTTTTTCCTGGCTCCGACGGGACTCTTGAACTCAGAAACCGAGTTGGAGGAAATTCCCGGAACTCTATCCTGTAACCTTGTGTTACAGTGGAAATGACCCACCTGTCCTGAACCAGTTCTTCCCAAGCATCCAAAAACAGTCGAAGCCTGCCCCCCACCCGTGAGAGCAGGGGTGCCCCTTCACAAGGTAGCCTTGGAGTTGGACTTGGCTGACTTTTGGGTCCAAGGCTTTTTCTGACC
Organism: Lithobates clamitans; assembly: GCA_037952925.1. NCBI lineage: Eukaryota > Metazoa > Chordata > Amphibia > Anura > Ranidae > Lithobates > Lithobates clamitans. Next base: position 4,699,801 of record JBBGZY010000552.1, on the reverse strand, counting down.
CTGTGGTCTTTTAAACCCAGACGGCCGAGGCCGTCGATGCCGCTTGGGGGAGGAAGCACTAGGCCCTGGAGCATTGGGAATTTTAAAGGAGGGGTGTTTATTCTTCCTTTTGACAGGAAGTAAGGCGCTTTTTCCTCCAGAGATTTTCTGGATATATTTATCCAGATCCTCACCAAATAGGCGTTCTCCATGGAAGGGAAAAGCCGCAAGCAGCCTTTTACATGGTATTTCAGCAGACCAGTTCTTTAACCACAAGACCCTAAGCATATGTATTGACAGAAGCGCAAAACGCGACATCTACTGGATTGAGTCTTTTAATGCATTTACTGCAAAACACACAGCATGAGCAAGCTCAGACAACTCTTCTGTAGATTCTTCCTGACAAGGTAGGCTCTTAACCAACCTTTTAAAGCGGTCTTTCAAGGACTGGCAAATTCCGATAGCCACTACTGCTGGTTGCACTGCTGAACCAGCCACCGCAAAGGAGGCTTTTAACAAGGACTCTAGCTTCTTATTAGCCGGATCTTTAAAAGCTTGGGCATTATCCACTGGACAGGTTAGACTTTTATTTCCTGAAGAAATGGCGCCATCAACCAATGGTGTACTCCATTTCTTTCTGAACTTTTCCTCCATAGGATATAACAGTGAGAACCTCTTCGGAGGTAAGTAAATCCTGTCAGGGTGATCCCAATCTGCGTAAATCACCTGCTCCAATAATGGATGCAAAGGGAAAACCTGGGAACCTTGCTTAGGTCGCAAGGATCCTAAAAGTAGAGCAGGAGAGTCCTGGCTCCTGAACCGGGGGTAATTTAAACCCAGCTCGTACCATCTCAGCCAGAGATTGGATAAACAATTTTTGGGGGTGGGAAGCTGAAAATGGTTCCTCTGAACCAGAATCCTCAGCCAAGGAATTCTCAGCCTCTCCTTCCTCTCGGCCTTTTATGGCCATCTCCACCAAATCCTCTACCCATTCTGGTTCCGGATCACCTGGACCTATCTGGCTATGGGAGTCCTGGTGCTCAAGTGACTTACCACTGAGGCCAGTCTCCGGAGAGGGAGATCTATTACGTTTTCTCCCCCCCCTGTGTTACTGAGGCAATCATACCAGCTATTTTGCCCTCAAGGCCAGCTAGGGCAGATGCCAAGTCATCCTTAGTAACATAAGCCGAGGCAGGAACATTGGTAGTGGCCACAACGCCTGACAGCTGCAATGGCTCAGCCAGGCCAGAGACTGAGGCTGCATCGGCATGAGGTTGGTCTCCTGCTATTAAAGGAGGAACTCTTACCCCAGTACTTGCTCTGCTCCCTGTACCTCGTTTTCTGGAAGACACTGCTTACAAGACGAGAAAAAAAGTATTCCTACTGAACCACAAGCCTGTAACTAGCGTATATGTAGTTGTCACGGCTTGTAAAAACTCCTGTCAAACTTGTTGCAACTGTGTCCAAAAACTTCCAGACTCACGTGCCCAAGTACAGTTGCTCTGTGTCTCCACAGCGCATGCCAGGAGCTCCAGCCTTTTATGAAGTCTGTCCATGCCGCCAACCGTGCACTAAGTGCGCGCGCACACACACACGTGCCTGTAGTATACACGCAAATGCGGGCATCAGCCGCGCATGCGCATACCCGCGGCGCACGTGTATTTTCACAGTACGCACCGCTACAAGTACACGTCGCAGCCAGTCAGTCTGTAACAGCTGTAATGCCGCGTACACACGAGCGGACTTTACGGCAGACTTTGCTCGGCGGACTTTTCGACTGACTTTACGACGGACTTTCTAAATGAACGGACTTGCCTACACACAATCCACCAAAGTCCGTCGAATTCGTACGTGATGACGTACGACCGGACTAAAACAAGGAAGTTCATAGCCAGTAGCCAATAGCTGCCCTAGCAAGGCTTTTTGTCCATCGAACTAGCATACAGACGAGCGGACTTTGACCGGACTCGATTTCGACGCATTAATTTAAAACATGTTTCAAATCTAAGTCTGTCCAACTTTTGAGAAAACAAAGTCCGCTGGAGCCCACACACGATCGAATTGTCCGACCAAATCCCGTCCGCCGGCAAAGTCTGCCATAAAGTCCGCTCGTGTGTACGCGGCATTACTTACAAAAGGCATATTGTGGTTAGAGGTAAAAAAACAGTCTTAGGAATCCCAGAGGGAGTACTCACTGTTCCACGCTGCAGGACCTGTTTTACCAGGCCCAATCTTCCCCCATCATGGTGGGTAGCGCCTCTGTGGACCTTCAAGGACCGGGTCCCCCATATTTGGGGTCCACACCCGTGGACCTGTAAGGCACCCTTCTGGTTACCTTGGGCAAATATATGACCAGGAATGCCAATTTTAACAAGGGTCTAGCGCCATAGAGGACACGTTGCAGGCAAAACCTTGTTCTTGAACCGAGGCTCGGGTACCATCCACTTTAGCTTTCTTGTGCCATCCGAATGGATCCGATTATAACATCCTCACTGGGACATCATTTGAAGAATTGAAGAGCTTCAACAGCCATGACCATCACCTTCAAGACACTGGTGAAAAAACTGAGGTACTTCCCGTGTGGGAGGGGTTATATGGGAGGAACCGTCTTACTATTGGTTGCCAATCACCTAAATGTAACGTATAACCCAGATAGTCATTACTATGGTGCTCTGTATCCCGTGATGTACGATAAAGAAAGACATGCATGAGTGTGGCAAAAACCTTCAGAGGTAGAGGAGGCTGCTATACCCAACCCCAAGCTAAGGAAGCCTCCAAAAATAGGAGGACCAGAGGACTTGATTTTAGGCTGTGGACATTGGCTGCATCAGTGGGACATGCTGCTATCAGCATCAGAGACTTTAATAGAACATGAGCTGGGTGCGCCTGGTACAAAGAGATTATTCCCCGTGTCTAGAACCAGATATTTGAAATTGCTTGGCAATAAAGCAATGTAAGCTCAGGGTATGGGGTAAGGCCTCTGGTACTCACAGAACCCAAACACTGCTGGCAGATGAGGGTTATAAGGCATCAGGTGACCACAGTCATTGTAGGTGGGCAGCTGGAAGAGAGCAGAGTTTTACTTGGCTCTTTGTAATACAGGAGCAGCAGTGAGGAGAATGCTAAATGCACCCAGCGGATGTCAGCACTCATTTCCCTAGCATTAGTCCCTTCAGCGTTAGGAACCAGTGGAAACTGAAATTTCAAAGGTAACCCAAAGATCCAAACAGGTGAGGTAACTCCTGATGCTCAGCCTAAATCAGCATACCCACAAAGTTAGTTGTCAGGGATGGGGCAAGAGCTAAGGCAATACCAATGGCTCTGGACCTGAAAAGATCTTTGTGGCGGTGGTCTCGGTATGGCGGCATGAAGATGCTTGTTCTTAGAGCTCCTGGCCAGCGGCTATCCCTGCAGCCCACAAACTACATTTTACCACACATTGCTGGTACCCACCAGTACCCCAGACACACAGAAGACCGGATCGGTGATAGACATGCACCTTCTGCGGCATGGATAGTTTGCTCAAGCCGCAGAAACCAGCTGTCTCTACTCCGGTCTACAAGATGGCGCCGGTCCGCCATGCGGCCGAGGACACGGAGTGAGATGTGGCAGCTTTTGCTTCACTGCAGCCAGGGGATGACTTCTCAATGCCACCCTACTCTACCCTCAGCGACCTTTCTCCTTACCCCCCGAGATCACTGGCAGCCTCGACCGACTTGGAAGAGGATCTATTCTGTTCTATTCTAGTGTTTCTGAGGATGGCTTGTTCACAATTTATGGATTTTTATTTAATTTTTTACTGCACTGGTGATTTTCATTCGTTTGTTCACCATATTCCATTTTTTTATTTTATTTTTTTCACTACTCATGGACTTATAATTTGTTTACATTGATATATATAATTTTTCAACTGATCACTTATGGCCTTGTTAATTCTGGTTTATATTGATTAAGTTGTATATGCACTATACAGTTTTTGGCAACTTTTTTGATTTCCAGTATCAATTTTTTTCATGGTTTATATATGATTTTTCACAACCATTGGGTGTATTTATGACACTAGTTTGATTCTTGGTCAGAATTTTATGGTTAGCGTGATTATAATTTTTCTAAGCCCAGGACATGCCTCTCCTCATACCTCACCCTCCCACACTAAGTGCTGCCTCAACACAGCACTGGCCAAAGAAGGGCAGAGAATAAATCTACTGCTACAGGATACAGTGAGTAACCCCACTATATCATCTCAGGGAATGGAGCTTCCATGTAGTGCTGTCCCTGCACATAAACTATGGGCATTCTTGCAATAGCTTCCTACAAGAGATGATTTTGAAACCCTTGCTACTACAATGGAGACAGCCATGAGAGGTGAGATACAGTCTCTTAAGCAGGAAGTTTCTGCACTGGACTCTCGTGTCTCAGCAGTGGAACAGGAACAGGGAGCAATGTCGCAATCCATTCAAATCATGCCAGCCTCTCATAGCGAGCTTACTGACAAATTTATACAGCTACAGTTGCTCCTAGATGACCTACAGAGCCGCAGTCGCAGACAGGATATACGTTTGAGGGGAGTCCCTGAGTCCATTCCACAAATCGGAGCTCCGTCTGACAGTAACCTCCATCTTCAACCATTACCTGGACTGTCTGCCCAACAAGGACATAATTATTGACCGGGTTCACCGAACACTGGGCCCACAATCTAACATGTCAGACAGACCCAGAGATGTACTCTGCTGCCTACACTCCTTCAACCTCAAAGAGGAAATTCTGCAGAGGGCCTGGCAGGTGGGGGTCTTGGAATTTGATGGTGCGGCTATCCACCTACTCCCAGATATATCTAGGAGAACCCTGATGATGCGGCGGTCTCTTAAACCTCTCCTAGACGGCCTCAGGGAGAAAGGTCTCACTTAGACGGCCTAAGGGTCCTGATACCTTCCCACTACGCCATCCATCGGAGTTCCCAAATCTGTTTACATTTGCTGAACTGGACCCAATCCCTATTCTCAACTGGCTCTTGACAACCGTACTGCTGAACCCACAGCGTCCGCCTAATGATGGGAGACCTCAAAGAAACGGGAACAACCGTCGCTCTCAGAGAGGCCCATCCCGGGCTCCCCAGGCACAGGTTCCTTGATATTATTTGAAGACAGCGGATGTTGACAATTGACTTCTATGTACGGTATGAATACCCCTCTCTGCCTGCATTGCTTTGTCTTGTGTTAGCCTCCCCTAAGGTTGTGACCTGGTTCCACCTGCTCATCTACGCAACTTGGAAAGTCTTGGACTGCCTGCTTCGACCTCCCAGTGAACTCCAAATGAATATAGGCCTCCTTGCATATAAAATACGATCATTCCTTGGGTGGAGTTGTGTGGCGGGGGGGGGGGGGGGGGGTTTTGTGATGGTTGGAGCAAAATGGACATGCCCATTTACCAAACACAGGTAGAGATCGTGGAACTATCATACGCTACTGCCAGGAGAAAGTAATTGTCCGATTTATTACTAGTAAAATTACCCCGCTTTTTAATTTTTTTATTTAGGCTTGTTGAGTTTTGAAAGATCAGGTGAGGTAGAGGTTGGATCCTAGATCTCATATTACATTAACTCATCAGTTATTATGTGCATATAAAGTGTAGCGCTTATTATATCAAATGAGCAAATGATTGTAATATTGCATACACAAGAAAAAAAGGTGGACAGATATCTCTAACACTTCATATAGTGCATCATATAGTCTCTGATGGTCTTCAAATATCACTTGAGTGCAAAGAACTGTTTATAGTCCAATATTTGAATAAAGCAATTCTATTCACCACGTGAATAACTAGTACAAAAAACGTGAATGTGATGGGCCCTCCACACAGAAGTAGTGCAGGCTTACCGAAGAAGTTGGACTCATAAGAACGTACGCTCAATGAGTCAAGAAGGCTCGTATTACCAACCGGTAATAGAGGAGGATCTTTTAACCAAATGGTGGTGAAATTCCAAAAGCATCCAGAACTTTAAAGGAAACCTCTTCTAGGTGGTAACCCGTCTCAGGAGAATGGCCCATAAAGAATAAAAAAGGGGCCACATAGCATAATTCCGTTTTATAAAGCAAATTTATTAAAAACATTTAAAACACTTACATTTTCTGTAGTAAAAAAGACCTTAATGTAAAATTATGGCAGGCAGTGGAGTCTACCGACGCGTTTCATCTCACTAGACTTCATCTGAGACTATACTATGCACTATATGAAGTGTTAGAGATATCTGTCCACCTTTTCTTCTTGTGTATGCAATATTACGATCATTTGCTCATTTGATATAAGCGCTACACTTTATATGCACCTGTTACTTTTAACAATATCCTATTATTTGTGTGAGCTGCTATATTGTTGATTAAGCGCAGGCTTTATTTTCTTTCTGTTCATCATTTATTATGCCTGTTGCTTTTAATGTTGCTTTAGCTCTAGGAGGCTCCTTAACCTTCCCAGATCGCTTACTGGCTACTCAGACCCTCGATATATACCATGAACAGTGGGCCCCACCGGTGGAGACATTCACCGATTTGTCACTGAGAAATGGCCAAGTTTCTCATTAATGGGGCCCTAGCTGCCGCTGTAGAGGGTTTTATTTGCAGGCATACCAGCCGTCATCTGAGTTCTCGATGAGCTATCGTGGTTATGGTACTAGGAGGTCACGGGACGCACTTGGGGGGTATGGAATTTTAATTCCTGGGCCACCTGGTTCATTTGACCTGAGTTCAGCACCTTGGATGGTTGTTGTTGGCTCTCCAGGATATGTTATCATGTTTATGTCTGGGTTTCCAAAAGTTTATATATTATTCCATGTTTATACCGGTATACCAAAAAATTGCTAGCACTTCTGCGGGGGTCCCAAAGGCTGGGGCTCTACATTTGACAGTGCTCTACCACAGTAGATATACTGAGGCCTGGTGGCAGTAGTTCTCCTCTGCAGAGCTCCCCTTCTTGATAGACCCCATACCTTTCTCATATCCTCCTGATATTTCTCTCTGCTCCATCTAGCCAAACTGTGGAGACATAGGGTGCATATTGCTTTACTCCAAGAGACTTATTTCCGGGAAGGCAGGGTCCCCAGACTTACTAACAAACATTTTCCGGTGGCCTACCATACCCCATCTACATCTTCTAAATCTAAGGGGACTAGTATTCTCCTATCCAAATCACTACACTGCCAGTTCCTCGATGAACACAGAGATCAAGAGGGTGGGTTCCTGCTCCTAAAGAGCAAAATCGACTCTCACACATTTACCCTTGCAAACTTTTACCTTCCTAATACAAACCAACCCCAGGTACTGGAGGAATTTTACACCAAACTAGAGTCTTTCCTTGAAGGCACTCTTGTCTTAGGGGTGGACTTTAACCTCACCTTAGACCCTTCAAAGGACTCCTCTGTGCACGACATCACCTGAAAGACCTGCTGCATGCTCACCAATTGGTCGATAGCTGAAGAATTTTCCACCCACAAGAAACAGATTATTTCTTCTACTCTTCCACCCATAGATCTACTCTAGAAATCAACTTTTTTTTTACTGAAACATTCCACGATTGCCTTGGCCTCTAAAGCAGATATCGGTCAGATAACGCTTTCTGATCATGCTCCAGTTTTCTTGGTCCTCCCAAGCTCTTCCCCCAAGACGCCAACTTGGCACCTGAACGAGACACTTCTTAGAGACCCTGAAACAGCAGCAGAAATCCTAAGAGAACTTCACTCCTAGTTTGCAGCCAATACTGGTTCCGTATCTAACCCTCTCTCTGTGTGGTCAGCTCATAAATGCTACATTCAGGGATCCTCATAAAGCACGGTCATGCGGCTAAACAACTCCGCGCCAAAACTTTATCTGACCTTTTGACAAAACCCTATGCCCTGGAGAAGCAACATAAAGATCGACCTGACCATACAACAGAGGCAGAGTTGATCGGGACCAGAGAGGCAATCAGGGAGCACTCCTATGAGGCTAAACATGTCCTACTCAGGGCTCATAGTTCTTTTTACAAGTACAGTAATAAATGTGGCCAACGCCTTGAGAGAAAAACGCACTCAATCGTACATCCTTGCTCTTCTAACCCCCTCAGGGTCCGAGATCCATGCCTCGCTAGACCTGGCAGATGCCTTTTGAGATTTTTACTCAAAACTTTATAATTTGGACTCTGCACATGCTGCCAGTCCAACAGCCCCTTCCCTCTCAACCATCCAGGACTGTTTACAGGAAGCCAACCTTCCTTCTCTTACTACCGATGACCAGGAGCTGCTATCCCAGCCACTCAAGATGGAAGAATTTACAACTGTTATAGCGGATACACAGCCAGGGAAGGCTCCCGGGCTTGACGGTTTTACACCCTTTTACTACAAAACATTTCAGACCCAGCTTGCTCCACAGTCTTCAATGCCATCCTGGAGGAGCATAGCGTCCCCCCCAGACATGTTAAGAGTGTCCATTTCTGTAATCTGAAAGCCAGGAAAAAATCAGCTGTTGTGCTCTAATTACAGATTCATCTCTCTTCTACATTGTAATATTAAACTTTTCACAAAAATCTTAGCCTCCAGGCTAAATGGTGTACTACAACGCTTGGTTGCAACTGACCAGGTGGGCTTCACCCAGACATGAGAAGCGAAGGACAATATGATCCGGACTTTGACTGTCATAGAGAAAGCATGGAGATCCCGCATCCCTCTTCTACTCCTGTCCACTGATGCTGAAAAGGCATTCGACAAGCTAGATTGGGTATTTCTCCAGGAGACGCTTCGTTCAGTCAGAATGCCGAGGTCTGTCTTAGATTGGATCTCAGCTTTATACACTAACCCCATGGGCACGGTTCGAATAAATGGGCTAGATTCTGACACGTTTGCGATTTCGAATGGCACCAGGCAGGGATGTCCGCTCTCTCCCCTACTATTTGTTCTTTCCCTTGAGCCATTTCTCCGCCATATAAAAGATAACCCAAATATCAGCGGTGTCCAATCTGACCAATATCAGCACAAAGTAGCAGCATATTTAGACAATCTTCTATATTTCATCACTAAACCTATAACGTCTCTGCCTTCACTGCTACAAGAATTGAAACGACATGGCACTCTTTCCAATTTTAGGGTTAACCTCCAAAAATCTGAGGCGCTGAATATCTCTCTATCAGATCATTTTATGGCAGGTATACGCCCCTTCTTCCCCTTTAAATGGGCCACTCGCTCAATCCAATATTTAGGAACATGTATCCTCGCACACTTAAATGACACTTCCCCCTGAATTTTCTATCTTTCCTGTGAACGCTCACTGCAGACCTTAAGAAATGGGACTCTCTTGCTCTGTCTTGGTTCGGTCGCTGCAATGTACTGAAGATGAATGCAATGCCAAGACTATTGTATTTACTACAAGCACTACCTGCTAAACTACCCCAGACCTTTTTTCATGCTGTATGTTTTATAAGTTTCTCTGGCGCGGCAAACACCCACTTATTGGTAGGGTGCTGCTACTGAGGCCGAAGCTTAGGGGAGGCATTGGCTTCACAGATCCTTCTCTTTCCTACACGGCGTCACGAATGACACGGGTGATTGGTGCCGCCATGGAGATATGAAGCTCTGGGCACTACTGAAGCAAGATGTTGCCCAGGCCCCACTGGCTGGCCTGCCATGGGCGGGTAAGAAAATGATTTCCCACTTGACTAACCATCCGCTGATTGGCCCCACGCTCTCAGAGATGGAAAGATTCTTTCAACTATCTTCACTGACTAGTTTTCCATCCCCCATGACACGGATTGTTGGGCATCTGAGATTCCCTCCAGGCCTTTCGGACCCGGCCTTTACCGTACAGACTCCGCAAGGGCTTTTACGCACCTCTCACTTTTTACAGCCTGCAGGCTGGATCCCCACCGAGACTTTAATGTCGGGATGTACGCCAATTACACTGGACTTTTGGAGAGCTATGCAGCTTTCTCGCTTCCTTAGCTCCATGCCTAAACATGTACTCTTCACATGACAACTCCACTCATATGAAGAACTTTGCTTGTGTGACGGACCCATTTGCGGATCCCTCTCTATGTCTTACAAAATCTTGCTGGACCTACAAGCTACCACAGACCCTCATTTCATGGCAAAATGGGAAAGGGACTTGCAAACCACATTTACTGAGACCCAAAAAGAATGCATACTTTTATTTGCGCAAAAGTCATCACTTTGTAGTAAATATCAGGAAATTTCCTAAAAATGAACATACTGGTACCGCACTCCATCAATTTTGGCTAAAATATTTCCCAATCAGTCTGATCGATGCTGGAGCTGTGAGCAACACCCAGGCACTATTCTCCATATTTTTTGGGAATGCCCCAAACTTCAGACCTTTTAGCAACCGGTCCTTCGACTCATTCACAAATTCACAGACATTACCCTATCCAATGATCCTGCTGCAGTTCTACTAAACCTTACTCCCATATCAAGAAAGCGGCATCACAAATCCCTTCCTAAGCACCTTCTCAAAGCCGCTCAGGCCTGCATACCGAGCCAATGGAAGCAACAATCTGCCCCCACAGTGGCCCAATGGATAGTAAGGGTTAATGATATTGAACGGATGGAAGATTTGACTGCAACTATTTGACAAATCTGGATCCACTGGGACCTTTTTCGCTTCTTGGATGAATACCTCCACTGTACATAGTTCGGCCTTAATGAATGCCAGAAGCTTCACCTTTAAACCTGATGTTCGCATTGCTTGATGAGCATAGGGTGCCCCTCACCCCCTAGGTGGGACTTCTACCCCCCTCCCTTTTCAACATAACTCTCTCTTTCTCTCTCATCCAATCCAAAAATTGGTATGTCTCGACCTCAGTGGGATACCCCGCAATACACTTCCCCCACGTACAAATAACTGTTTTTCAAGAACAACGGGACTTACTTCTATTGAGGTGCGAGTGATTACACAATCCACCTATGCGGACCCCTAGACTTACACATCCTAGGTACTGGAGATCCCTGCACACCTACAGCTTTATTCTATGGTAATTACCCCGAATGACCCTATACCCAGTAGGATGCATTCAGATGCTGTCCATTTATATGCTATTTTGTGTGGACTACCTATTCTGTGAAGTTATCTTTTCATTGTTTGTCGCAAACCACTGAATAAAAACAATTAAAAAAAAAAAAGATCTTTGTGGCTAAACTGTTACTGGAATGGGACCCAGAAAGCACCTTATGTGGAACCTAATGCCAGAGGGTCACTTTAATGCTAGCCCTGCAATGTCCAGAGGGGCCTCCAAAAGTAGAGCTGAAGATGGATTGCAGCTATCCAGTGCAACCTTAGAGACTGGCTTTTAGCAGCAATGTACAGAAGAGGTTTTGACAAACCGACCAGTAGCATTTTTAAATTGTATAATGTATACCTTCTGCAAAAGGTCTGAATAGTGATAACAACTTTGCTTCTTACAGTAATTCCATCTTAGAAGGTTATAGGTTTAGCTAAGAATAAGTCATATATAATGCAGATATCAAGTAAAGACTTTAGTTCTTTATGGTTAGGAAAATACTTTTGCACAACTAGGAGTCACCAGCAAGGGAGCCTTGATGTTAAGTAACCCACACCATGGGGTGCTTGGTAAATTCATCAAAGGGCTATACACTAAAAAAAACGGCATTTTTGTTTGCACGTGATTGGATAATGAAAGTGAGCAGAGCTTCCCCCCCATTTACGGAGCTCTGGAGCAATTGTACTTGCAAAGTGCACAGTCTATTTGCCTTTAGTAAATCAACCCCATTAAGTCACTAGCCCAAAATCAGTATGCAGACAAGGACTTCTGTGTGTGACCCTTGAGCTAGGGGTTCACCATAACATCCAGGAAACCAGTATTTTCAGGATGACCGCAATGGAATTCACCTTATTTTCTCATGTCAAGTTTACTGTAACCACTTCCCGACCGCCCACAGCATATATACTGCGGCAGGGCGGCCGCTCTGTGCCAGATCATGTACCTAGTACGTGCTCTGACACTTCCGGGTTTGGGGCACGCATGGGCGCCGCCGGCGAACTGCTCCTGCTGTGATCACACACAGCGGGAGATTGCCGTTCTGTCAGTAGGGAAGGTATTGATCCTATGTTCCTGCAAAGGATGAACGTGGATCAGTGCCTTCCCCTAGTAAAAGCATCTCCCACACAGTGAGAAAGCACAGCCTAGGCACACAGTTAACCCCTTGCCAGCCAGTGTCATTAGTACAGTGACAGTGCATATTTTTTTTAGCACTGATCACTGTATTAGTGTCACTGGTCCCCAAAAAGTGTCAGTTAGTGTCCGATTTGTCTGCTGTAATATTACAGTCCCACTAAACGTCGCTGATCACCGCCATTACTAGTAAAAAATAAATATAAATATTCCGTAGTTTATAGACACTATAAAACTTTTGCGCAAACCAATCAATATAAGCTTATTAGGATTTTATCAAAAATATGTAGCAGACTTGTATATTGGCCTAATTTGATCAAGAAATTTTGATTTTTCTATTTATTTTATTGGATATGTTTTATAGCATTAAGTAAAAAAAGTGTTTTTTTTCAAAATTGTCGCTTTTTTTGTTTATAGCGCAAAAAATTAAAAAACGCAGAGGTTATCAAATACCACCAAAAGAAAGCTCTATTTGTGGGAGGAAAAAAAGGGACGTACATTTTATTTGGGTACAGTGTCACACAACCGCGCAATTGTCAATTAAAGTGATGCAGTGCCGTATTGCAAAAAATGGCCTGGTCATGAAGGGGGGGTGGAAAATCTTCGGGGGGTCAAGTGGATATAAAAAAAAAAAAAAAAAAAAAAAAAAAAAGGGAAGGTTTAAACCTGGTCAGTTGATATCTTCTCTGTTACGGTGATTAATAGTGTTTACTATAGTTTAAAAAAAGATTGGCGAAACAGGTTTTTTTTCTTAGTCACCAGTCAGTTAAAAAAGGAAAAGGTATGGAAATGTTTTAATTTGCTTAATATCTGCTGGTTTAAATGTTTAAGCCAATTATTAAATAAATTAAAGAATATGTTACTCCAACAGTTCATATTCCTGATATGTGTATGTTGTACCATGTACTTGTGTTAAAAAATATCCTGTTCTTTTAAAATACCTGGTGATCCTGCCAGTCCTCCTGCTTTCCTATTTCAAGCTGACCATTCTAAGCATGAGAGCACAGCCATCCCAGCGTGGTCAGTTTTCTGGCTATGCTGGGAGCACAGCCTGCCTGTCCTCCAGTGATCAGACTTATGCCGATACGTACCCCCCTGCAAAGCCATTCATTGGAAAGATTAGTGTGCTGCTGTTTCCCCACCCCTAGTGCTCCAAGTGCTTTATGCAGCTGAGAACACAGTACATGCGATTACTTAAAAAAAATAAAAATTAAAAAATGAAGTTATTTTAGCAAAAAAACAAAAAAAAAACAGCTTTGCGTGTCTGTTTTACAATGTGGAACTTTACGGTTCCACTTTAATCTGGCCACAGATGGGATTGGTAGAACCATGTTAGTTTTTCATAGGGACAACTTGCTTTCAACCGGCTGTTTGTTTAATATGCACAAAATAAACCCATATTATGGACTAGAAAATTCACTAAAAACCTCCCAAACCAGTAGTGTGGCACATGAAGAGGACTAAGCTGCAAAGCTGAAAGTGCTGTATTGCTGCTTATGGTTCATCCTGACATGCATACAGTGCCTTGAAAAAGTATTCATACCCTTTGGAATTTTGCACATTTTGTCATGTTACAACCAAAAACATAAATGTATTTTATTGGGATTTTATGTGATAGACCAACACAAAGTGGCACATAATTGTGAGGTGGAAGGAAAAGAAGTGTTTTTCACAATGTTTTACAAATATGTGAAAAGTGTGGCATGTATTTGTATTCAGCCCTGAGTCAATACTTTGTAGAACCACCTTTCACTGCAATTACAGCTGCAAGTTTTTTTGGGAGATGTCTCTAGCAGCTTTGCACATCTAGAGAGTGACATTTTTGCCCATTCTTCTTTGCAAAATAGCCCAAGCTCTGTCAGATTGGATGGAGAGTGTCTGAACAGCAATTTTCAAATCTTGCCACAGAGTCTCATTTGGATATAGGTCTGGCCTTAGACTGGGCCATTCTAACACATGAATATGCTTTGATCTAAACCATTCCTCCATCCATCTTCCCATTAATTCTGACCAGCTTCCCTGTCCCTGCTGAAGAAAAGCATCCTCACAACATGATACTGCCACCAGCATGTTTCACGGTGGGGATGGTGTGTTCAGGGTGATGTGCAGTGTTAGTTTTCCGCCACACATAGCATTTTGCTTTTAGGCGAAAAAGTTAAATTTTGGTCTCATCTGACCAGAGCACCTTCTTCCACGTTTGCTGTGTCCCCCACATGGCTTCTCGCAAACTGCAAATGGGACTTCTTATAGCTTTCTTCTTGCCACTTGTCCCTAAAGGCCAGATTTGTGGAGTGCACAACTAATAGTTGTCCTGTGGACAGATTCTTCCACCTAAGCTGTGGATCTTTGCAGCTCCACCAGAGTTACCATGGGCCTTTTGGCTGCTTCTCTGATTAATGCTCTCGTTGCCCGACCTGTCAGTTAAGGTGGACGGCCATGTCTTGGCTTGCAGTTGTGCCATACTTTTACATTTTCGGATGGTGGATCGAACAGTGCTCCTTGAGATGTTCAAAGCTTGGAATATTTTTTTTATAATCTAACCCTGCTTTAAACTTCTCCACGACTTTAACCCTCACCTGTGTGGTGTGTTGCTTGGCCTTCATAATGTTGTTTGTTCACTAAGGTTCTCTAACAAACCTCTGAGGGCTTCACAGAACAGCTGTATTTATACTGAGATTAAATTAGACACAGGTGGACTATTTACTAATTAGGTGACTTCTGAAGGCAATTGGTTCCATTTTTAGTTAGATTTATCAGAGTAAACGGGGCTGAATACAAATGCACGCCACACTTTTCAGATATTTATTTGTAAAAAAAATAGAGAACCATTTATCATTTTCCTCCACTTCACAAATATGTGCCACTTTGTGTTGGTCTATCAAATAAAATCCCAATAAAATACATTTACGTTTTTGGTTGTAACATGACAAAATGTGGAAAATTTCAAGAAGTATGAATACTTTTCCAAGGCACTGTATGATCATTGCTGATTTGTAGCTTGAAGAAGTGGTGATATTACAACACCATAAAGACCGTAGCTGAACAAATCATTTGCTACATAGCTAGATGGTATTTTGCAAAAAAATATAGCTAAAACATAACCAACACCTGGTTATGCCCTTTCCTTCTTTAATGGAGGCAGCATATTTATTGCTGTATATAGCTACAAAAAAAGTAGCATTTATGTGAGGTTACATAGTTCATTAAGAAATGCTCACTTTTTTACTTTAGTATCATATGGAAAGCAGCTGATAAAATACATTATGCGAAAAAAAAAAAAAAAAAAAAAAAAAAAAAAGACCTTAATGAGCCCAACGAAATGTATTCTTTAATTCCATAAACCTAGGGGGGTCTGAAAGCAGCATGGAAACAGGTTAAGATTATAGACATGCAGATTAGATGTTGTACATATCCACAGCATTCTTTTTGGGGTTCCTCTGTAAATGGGGTATTCTACCTTCAATTGGGGGGGGGGAAGGGAGAGGAAGGGGGACAGATAAAACACCCATAGTCCACAAAGGAGTATCTAGTATATAGTGATGCCTTCTGATCCCAGACACTTTACTAACCAAACCTTGCCTTTGGCCTTCATCGCTCCCAGCAATGGGTGCATGTTTGTTTTTTAATTATCTCCACCGATTCACAAATACCATTGGCAGGGTAAAAGCAGTCTAAAATGGCTATTTCCCTCCTAACTCCGGTTGGATTTTTTTTCATTTTAATTCAAATGATGATGAGTCCCCTTTGGAGGATTTCAGTGTTTTCTTCCTGTCCATTCGCACGATTTTGCTTAATTTCTTATTCTGACCACCACTCAGCGGGTGCTGGAAAATTGTCCAACGTTCAGATTAGCCAACATGGATTTTAACTGGAGGATGAAATCTCTAGTACAATGTCAGTCAGTAAAGGTAAGGGGCTGATCATTTCCAGTTGGGTACATAGCTCTTGACAGAGGTATTCTTCTAGAGGAAAAATTCTGGACTAGCAGTCAGAATACCGACACTGTTGAGTGGCACAGAGAGCTCACTGAGGTTACTGGAAGCAAGAACAAGTGATGGGGGTATCAAAATGTTAATGTAGGATCCTGTGGGTTCATACATACAATTTGTAGGTTTCCAGAAAATATTTGATATATCTTCCTCACAGAGGAAACCCAGTTACCTGACACTAAATGTTCATGTCATTCTGGAGACCTCCAAAATTTAAGAACAAGCAGATGTTCTCTCCCTGCTTTTCTAGAAAGCAATTTGGATCCTTGTAATCCATACGACTTCAATTCTTCCACAATCTCATCTAAAAAAAAAAATACACAAATAGTTTTTTTGTGTTCAAATACAGAATAATATGTTCACGTGCAAACCTAAAGGGTTAGACAGCTGTGATCCAAATCACAAGTGTGACTTTTATAAATTGCAGCAAATGTATGCAAAACAATAGATATTTTACTTAATTAGGGCTTTGTCTTTTGTGGTGTAAAAATAAAAAACTAAGGATAGCCATACACATGTAATGCTAAAAAGTGGGAATAGAGGAAGTTTTCCTACAGGCTTATGTTTTCAGACAGCAGCAACCCAGGGCTGTCGGAATACTCAAACAATTAGATGAAGTCACTGTTTAACAAAATTATAGTGGAAAATTGTTGACTAAACTGCATGGTGCCAATGGGGGCACCTATGGCTCAAATGTTGGCTGATTCAGCATGAATTGGAAACGTTTTTATTATACAAGATATATATAATCAAAGATAGTTAAAGACCTTAGCGCAATCACTATGTAGTGACACCAAAATATTGAAAAACAAATATATATGGATTTGAACATGCAATTGCCTCAAGAAAGATGTGTATCTGATTATACACCTGAATACTGCTGCATACACTGTGTTCCCACATAGGACACACAAATAATATATTTAGTGCGCAGTGCGATTTAATAAAGGATTTATATAATGCCAACAGTCTGTGCAGCGATTTGCGAAGCAAAAGGTAGACAGTACAGTTACAATACAACACAATACAAAAAGATTAGGGTGACCCTGCTCTCCTAATCCGCTTCTATTGGAATGCAGTGTCTCTGTAACACTGTTCCCTGGAGTGGATCCCACTCACTTTCTAGTTACATAGTAGGTGAGGTTGAAAATAAAAGTCCATCATGTCCAACCTAGTGCTGTTGGAGGAGCCTGTTTTTCCTATGTTTTTGCCCAGCCAGAGGTTTGGAAGCCTGGCAGGGACAGCAGTTCAATTACGAACAATAAAGTATTTTAATATTATCTGAATAGTAAACAATAGGACAAATACTGCTTTATCCAGTGCCATTAGCACTATAGAAAATGTATAAAAGTCCATTAATTCCTACCCATTTCAAACTAGTATTCACTGATTTATCAGTCTCCAGTGAACAAAGCTTAATGTCTGTAAAGATGAAGTTTATGCTGCGTACACACGAGCGAACTTTACGGCAGACTTTGCCCGGCGGACGGGATTTCGTCGGACAATTCGATCGTGTGTGGGCTCCAGCGGACTTTGTTTTCTCTAAAGTTGGACGGACTTAGATTTGAAACATGTTTCAAATCTATCCGACGGACTCGAGTCCGGTCGAAAAGGCCACTCGTCTGTATGCTAGTCTGACGGACAAAAAGCCACGCTAGGACAGCTATTGGCTACTGGCTATGAACTTCCTTGTTTTAGTCCGGTCGTACGTCATCACGTACGAATTCAATGGACTTTGGTTGATTGTGTGTAGGCAAGTCCGTTCATTCAGAAAGTCCGTTGAAAAGATCGCCGGGCAAAGTCTGCCGTAAAGTCCGCTCGTGTGTACGCTGCATTAGTCTTTACTGCAAAAGCTGGGCTTTTGCCAACAACAACCACTTTAGATTTTTTGTTTCTGTTTGCTGGGCAGCAGTTCTGCTTCTTTGCAAGTTTTTAATAAATCAACCACTGCCGTATATTGTCAGAAAATTAAGTACTGTAAATGATCTCACCTGGATTATTTTCTTTTAGTACCATAAGGTAGAAGAAGCCTTTAGGAGACAAAAGCTTAGGGACCAGATGAAAAAATCTGTTCATAACTTCCCGACCATTTTTACCTCCTGCCCAGGCAGCTTGTATTCCATTACCTCCTACCTGGAATATATAGAGAATATAGATTAAGAACATCAAACTGCAGTTTTAATTGTATCTGTTTATTTGTATCTTTTTCAAGCAATTAATAGCAAAAACAAATAAAGGCATCAACAGAAGTGACAATATAAGAAACTAAGAAGGGCAGATGGGACAAGTCCGTTTTTCCCCACATTTTACTACAAAGCACAGAGGTTTGATTTACAAACCACTGGACTTTTGTTTTTGTCTAGTTTCTGAGCCATTTTGATTATAGTAAAATGTAATATAATATGCTGTAAAATTTCACGTAACATGCTGGTTGCCAAAATAAAGTTTTTGCAGAGCAAAACAATTAGTGGCCAGTATATAAAACAGGTAACTCCTACACTTATGTGGAATAAAAGTTACGCAATTACTGAGTTTATAAGGTTGAATAAAAGAGACAGTTCCATCTAGTTCAACATGTGCATGTGTTATTCTCCAACATTTCCCATAGCTCTGTATATTCCACTTCCTGAGGAGGACATCTAATAGTTTTTGGAAGTTTTCAACGTTCTCAGCTAGTACCACTTCCTACATTGTTACAGCTCTAAAAGTAAAGAACCCCTTCTGCAATATATGGTTGAACCGCATGTCTTTGTCAGGACCTTAGAGTAAACAGTTTGAGTTAATGGAGTCACTTTTGGTATATTTGTAAATTGTAATTATATTTCCACTTAAGCACCTCTTCTTCAGAAGAGAATAACTGCAATCTATGTCATCGATCCTCATAGTGGGGGTCCTCAACCCTCCTTAATAATAAGTATTGCTTATGGCTGATTCAACAATGCCTTTCCGCAGGATTGCTGACCAAAACTAAACTGCATATTTAAGATGAGGCTGAACCTGTGTTTTGTTATTTCAGGAATCTATGCCCTTTTTAAAAAATTGGAGCATTTTGCTAGCTTTTTAGGTGTGGATTGGCATTGCATTCTATTGCCAAGTTTGTGATCTCCAAGCATCCCCAGATCCTTTTGCGCATCACAAGTTCTCCCACCTCTTAACGTGTGATTAGCATCTTTATTTTCGGCAGCAGTGTACATAAACTAATAGAATCTTTTTGCTTGCTCTCTACTGTAACTTACGGTTATAGAAAGTGACATACTGTACTGTGGTCCATGCATAACAGTAGAATAGCAGCATTTTTGCAAAAATAGACATTTTAAACACATATGCATTCCTATTAAAATTACAGTATATTACTTAAAGTAGATGTAAACCCTCACATATACGTGTGACGTGAACAGCCCCAGACGATACACAGAGATGAAACAAATCTCCCTACATAAGTTTTACATGTATATCTGCTGTCTTCAGCCTTATATACTGTTTAGAAAGTTCATATGTGTGTTAGATTTTCTCTTACTGTTCAACCCTGCAGTGAAGTCTGGGCATACAGCCAAGACAGCTGATTGGAGGAAAGGCACCCCACACACACACAGACTTTCAGAGCTGAATAGTTCAGGGCTCTGCTAATCCATTTCATAAATGGGCTTACATTCACTTTAGGTAGTTTCGTTTTCACTGGTAAAACTTACTTCCTCTGAAGGTGTGACCACATAAGGGGGATTAAACAGAAGAAGATCAATTTGGCCCTCCAGCCTTGGTAGAAGCCCACTGGCCTATATAAAAAGAAATAACGCCTCATTTTATTAGTGCTATGTACAAAGACAACAATACTAGTGATGTGTTTATAGATCTCTTATTGCACACCTAAAAGGCCCAACTAGGATGTGTACAATATGGCAAAAGCTACTGGGCAGTAAAACACCATTCTCCTACATGACAGGCAGGGCTACTTATCAATACAGTAATGGTTTCTTGAAATTATGCCAACACCTAATCCACCTTTGTAAACCTTTCACTAATCCTGATTTGCAACTGCTTTAGAATAAAGCATTGTGGAGACAAGAAACAAGTGACCTTTACACTAAATACTTTTCAAAACTAAGCATTACTTGCACATAAGATGTCAGTCTTTCACCTGCAGACCTGTACCATTTATTGGAATTTTAGAGACCTTCCTAAAGGATTTGAATCTTTGTGTATGTGGCAGAGGAAACTTTAGTACACAGAAAGCAATTACATAAAATACAGAGGGAAAAAAACCTTCCCCGTGTCTGGGAATTAAATCCTGTGTGTGTGTGCATGTATGTATATAACATAATTTTAGCCCTTTGTACAAATAAACACATTACCAGGTCAGTTATAACTGGTTCAATGAGTACTTTGTTGGTGCGTGCTGTCTCAAGGGTACATGAAGCTGCCAATGGATTCACATCAGTACATCTGAAATGAGAAGACCCAGAATGCAATCATTATCCCTATTTATAAAAGCTGGTTAAAAAAAGAACAAGCCACTTACAGATAGAGAGCTTTTGGTCCAACAATTGATGCTACAAATGCTGACACAACACCAGACCCACAGCCAATTTCAAGGCAGAGCTCAACCCTGTAAAAGACAAACACCAAGTGAATGGTTATGAACAGGCTCAGAATGGCAAGCATGGTTTTATGACCGGCTTAGCAAATTACCGAGCTGTGAGCTCATCAACTTCTCCTTCCAAAGCATCAATAAATAGAAATGTATCTTCTGCTGGTTCATAGACTTCAGAAAATTCTCCGTGGCCAACGTGTGAATATACAGGAGTAGGGTACATAGCTTAACTGGAAAATAGTTTTAAAAGAAACAATTAAATCTGCCCTACAGAAGACCCATAATTGTATTAAGTATTCTTCATGCAATATCTGCCGAACACTTGCAGCTTCCTCAAGAACACCAGGTAGTGGCAAAACTTTTAAAGAGAAAGGAAGTGTACCCAGATCCCTGCTCTTCCTTTCTCCTTTGTTTTGAATGAATGTACCAAGCTGATCGATCAATATGGGTACAAACAGCCCTGCCGCATTTACTTACGATTATTGCTAGTGGCTGTTATAGCCGCTAGCAATAATTACAGCCTTTTCTTGCCCATCCTGGGAGAATACAATGTCTCGGCAGGAGAAATTCCACTGTAAGCACAGACTGTGTTGATGGGGGAATCGTACAAATTTCTTTCCTGCAACCAGTGGATGCACAAAAGAAATTTGCACCGTCTATGGCTTGCCTTAGCATAGATGTAGACATGTATCTAAAGCTTCCTTTCCTCTGAAGCCTGAGATGCATTTGAATAGCCCTTCAGAGGCTACTGACAGGTGGTGAAGAAGCGATGTGATGCCTCCTCACCTCCTGTTTTAACCCCATTTTCGCTGACAAATGCACAGCAACCGTGTGCATTGCATGTGGTTGCAAGGCACTTCCCCATTTGCTTGAATGTGTAGCATACATTGGCATTGCTATCCGCCAGGCGCAAAGCATCGCGACTGTGGCATGCAAACACTCCCGTCCGCTGTAGCTTAAAGTGGAACTTTAGTCAGAAAATTATGTCCTGCTAGATCACTTCAGGCTGCCCCTTTTTGCAAGTAAACATCAAAAATAAGAGTCTATACTGTTTAAAATCCAGTAATACACTGTCTCACTCTGCACATGCTCAGTTGCTCTACATTTTAGGCATTTGTAGGCACTGCAGAGTTTGTAGACGCCGATCTGCCGACAGCCTTTAGGCAGAATTGAACCCTCCTATCCGTTACAGCCAAGGATACTGCTTCTGTTTGATCTGCAATTGCCATGGTGCTGCACATGTGATCAGTTATGACACCAGCTGAGGGTTTGACAGTTTGGTTGAAGAAACAAGCAAATGTGTCAGTTAGCAATCCCAGGATTCCAGGAATGTGACTTTTTTGAAACTGTTAAATCAATGGGTTTAATTCTGCTTTATGATTTACTGCTGCTCACGGGCTCTGGGCTTCAGCAAAATGGCAGTGCCTCCAGCGAGAAGAAACAGGAGCAATGCTGGAGGCAATTTACAACACACACTAAAGTTGGTAACATAATTATTAATATGGAATATAGTATATTCCACGCTAAAGAACACAATAATTTTATCACATTGTTATAGGTAAAATTCTGCTTTAAGGGGGGATGGTTGGAGCATTTTAGTAATATTTCTATAATGTATTTATAATTGAAGATTTCCAGGTTTCTTTTAGAAATAGTCCTGGCTCTCAAAACAGCTCTCCTAGTGTAATCTATGGGGTGGATTTACGGCCCCTAATATTTTTGTGTCCCTGCTTTCTTCTTAGAAAGCCCCTGTCAGCATACATTCCCAGATGAAGCCTTGTGCATGTCATGTGGGGCACATAGCTGTGCCTGTCTATTGTCTTTCCTATATGAAGCCACAGAACCACACCATGCCTGCTCATCTCCTGTCCTACATGAAGCCTGAATGTCCAGCATTAAAAATGACCACCCTGTATTATCTGATCACCAGAGACCTGCCTTGGTCGATGCGAGGCCTGTCTCTCCATTGGCTGGCTGTCTTGCACTGTGCAAGGCTTAGTTGTCAAACTGACAGCTAAATCCTGCAGATAACACTGGGAGATTGCAGCTCTCTGGCACTGAGCTCAACTGTTAGACTTTGTTCGGACATTCCGACAACAAAATCCTAGGATTTTTTCCGACGGATGTTGGCTCAAACTTGTTTTGTCTACACACGGTCGCACAAAGTTGTCGGAAAATCCGATCGTTCTAAACGCGGTGACGTAAAACACGTACGTCGGGACTATAAACGGGGCAGTGGCCAATAGCTTTCATCTCTTTATTTATTCTAAGCATGCGTGGCACTTTGTCCGTCGGATTTGTGTACACACGATCGGAATTTCCGACAACGGATTTTGTTGTCGGAAAATTTTATCTCCTGCTCTCCAACTTTGTGTGTCGGAAAATCCGATGGAAAATGTCCGATGGAGCCCACACACGGTCGGAATTTCCGACAACGCGCTCCGATCGGACATTTTCCATTGGAAAATCCGACCGTGTGTATGGGGCATTAGAGTAACAGCCGCATGGTCTGCATCTGAAACTGTGGGGGATTTTTACTAAAACTAGTGCACGCAGAATCTGGTGCAACTGTGCATAGTAACCAGTCAGCTTGTAGATTTCAGCCCATGTTCACATTGGGCCGATATGGCATGTGATTTGACCTGTCAAATCGCATGCCAAGTTGGCGGCTATTTCCGGCAATGGCACTGTCCGAATTGGTGCAATGCCAAATTTGCGACGCCGCACCAATTCCTAAAAGTAGTTCCTGTACTACTTTTGGTGACTTCAGGGGTGATTTGAATAGACATCTGTGCATGAACCCACACAAATTTCTGTAAAATCGCCCCCGAATTCGGACTGCACTGCTGAACTCGCACAATTTCTAACCAGTATCAGTGTGAACCAGGGCTTATTGTCAAAGCTTAACACCCCTTTCACACTGGCTCCGCCTGTGCATTTGCAGTAATGCGCCGCTTTACTGCTGTTTAGGCGGCGCTTTTTGGCCACTAGCCGTGCGCTTTTAACCCCAAACAAGGGGGTTAAAACTCCTGTGTTGTGGCGCTTCGGAAACTATTTTCAGGTGCTTCAGAAGCACTGCCCATTCATTGCAAGGGGCAGGGGCATTTTGGGAGTGCTGTATACAGCGCTCCCAAAGTGCTCCAAGGATGCTGCTTGCAGGAATTTTTCTAACGTCCCGCAAGCGCACCGCCCGGGTGTGAAAGCACTCATTGCAATAAATGGGAGGCAATTTTCAGGCGCTATTTCTAGTGCTAAAACACCTGAAAACTGCCCCAGTGTGAAAGGAGTCTACTTGAACAAGCTGAAGTTAGAAGCCGATTGGTTGTTATGCTCATCTGCACCAGATTCTGTGTGCACCAGTTTTAGGCTGGGTTTACACATATGCGTATTAGATGTGGCTTACACCGCATCCAATTCAGAGAACATTTGAAATGATGTTCTTTTCAATGTAAATGGGTCTTGTTCACATATGTGCGTTACATATGCAGTCCCCATTGCAGAAAAAACGTGTGCGTTTTCAAGGCAGTGCGGTGCGAATTGCAGGCACATAATCTTCAATGGTAAGGCATATGATTCGCAGATGTGTTCAGTTCTGAACACAAATTCTCTCCCCCTCCTCACTAAACCTCCCCGCTCTCCCTGGTTAGCTGATGAGCAGCTAAAACGCTGAGGAACGGCTGAACAACTGATTTTTATCTTCGCAGGGAAACCTGAGCTGCAATTCGCACCGCACATGTGTGAACCCAGCTCCAGTAAATCTCCCACTTTGTGTCCCTGCAAAGCAAAGCCTTGCGCCTGGTTGCCACAGAGTCCTGATGATTCCAGGAGAACCGCATTCTCCCTGTGTAATCTTCAAGACTGAACTATCAGTTTGACAGCTTGGGTCTTTCTCTGCATTCATTTAGGTTCCATTCACACTTGTGCGACTCTAAAGTCCTGCGATTTTCATTGCAACTTTGGATGCAACTGATTGTTGCATTAATAAGATGCGACTTGAGAGTTTACACTGCAGTCTAGGCACTAAAGTCTTATCAAATAGTGTAGAAACCTTTTTAAAGTCGCTATGTAACTTTAAGTTGCATAGGTTTGAATAGCTTCCATTGAAATACATGGGCTGTGACTTTATATGTCCAAAGTCGCACAAGCGTGAATGGAGCATGGATGAAACCCAATATTGTACCTTTCGTTCAAAATGACTCTTATGTATAAATAAAAAAACAACTGTGACAAGCCCAACCAGAACAGGGGCTAGCCTCTTGCCTACTAAGGGACATGACTTTTGAGTATTCTTGGGAGGTGTGTGCCTGGGGAACCCTTGGAGCGGTATTGCTTCAGGTTCAAGTCAATGGCTCCCCAAAACACACAGACTCTAGGAACTGAAGGACCCAGATACATATTTGGGGCCTCTATGCCCAAATCAGCAATGACTACTTTCGACTGTGAGACGCAGCGCAGATGTTAATCTAATCAGCTCAAACAACCTGACTTTTGGAGTCTCCTGCTATAGTCTGTTTATTAAGGTGTTATGTGTTCATTGTTAAGTATGTCTATCCCATTGTGTGCCTCCTAGGTGTGAATTCCCATTGTAATTGGGTCACCTATTGTTTCTGTCTGTCTGATCATCTCTTGGAGATGCGGTTAAGATTGTGACCACTTTACCTTGTTATCGAACTATTGTAGGATGCTTATGATAATGTGGAATGTACTTTTGTATCCAGGGTTGTGGTCTGGGTGGGCACTGAGTCACCTAGGTGGCTAGTTGTTTAACCCCTTCCTGCCTGCGCTATAGCCCAAAGACGACTACAGCGCTGACTTAATTTGCCCGGGGGGCGTCCGCCCATGATCGTGCTGCCCGCTCAGACTCAGCTGATCACAGATCGGCGTAAAGGGCCAATCACAGCACCCCTTTAGGTGATCAGCTGTGTCCAATGACAGCTATTCACAATGTAAACACAAGCTGGCTATTAGCTTTCCTTTCCTCACACGGATAATGTGAGGAGAGAAAAAGAGAGCTGATAACCGGCTTGTATTAACCACTTCAGCCCCGGAAGTATTTACCCACTTCCTGACCAGGCCATTTTTTTTTTTTTTTACGGCACTGCTTAACCTGACATTTACGCAATCGTGCGACGATGTACCCAAATAAAATTTTTACCCACAAATAGAGCTTTCTTTTGGTGGTATTTGATCACCTCTGCGGTTTTTATTTTTTTCGCTAGAAACAAAAAAAGACAGACAATTTTGAAAAAAAAAAAAAAAAAATTTTTTTTACTTTTTGCTATAATACATACCCAATAAAAACATTTAAAAAATCTAATTTCTTCATAAATTTAGACCAATATGTATTCTGTTACATGTTTTTTGGTAAAAAAATCCTAATAAACGTATATTGATTGGTTTATGCAAAAGCTATTAGGGGTGCGCATCTTCACTGATCTCACGATTCGATTACGATTATCTGGTCAACGATTTGATTCCGCGATGCATCATGATTACCGACGAGCTCCCACTTCCGCTTGGGCCGCCTAGAAGAACCTTCCACCCTGCAGTCTTCTGGGACACATCACAGTTCCCAAAAGATTGCTCGGCTATGCAGGAGAGCGCAGTGAGACATGATGACCACAGTAGTATTGCCACCGCCTTGGACAGGCGGGGGGAGAGAATGGAGGGTTTGGGTGGCCATGTCGCTGGATTGTGGGACAGGTGAGTACAGGCATTCACACACACTGCTGCTGGGAGGTCAGGGGGGATTACAACCCACAGCTGACAAACAGCCTTGTGAAGTTCCCTGTACTGTCTCTGTGCTGACCAGTGGCAGCTGGTGCTCAAAATTTTTGGGGGGGCACAAACAAACTGAAAAATACTGAACCTCCCCTATCAAATGCAGCCTCACTGTGCCCGTCAAATGCAGCTACTGTGCCCGTCAAACCAGCCACCTGTGCCCGTTAAACGCAGCCACCTGTGCCAGCCAAACGCAGCCACCTGTGCCCGACTGCCCGTCAAACACAGCCACTTGTGCCCGTCAAACGCAGCAACCTGTGCCCGTCAAACGCAGCGATCACTTCACTAACCCCCCCCCCCCCCCCCATGCATGGGCCACCACTGGTGCTGACAGTTCCTTGGCATTTCTGTTTGCACCTTCCAGCACACTAGGAGTTAACAGTGGAATGTGCAAAGGGAAGCCCAGGGACCTGTCAGCATGGAGCGTGAGGTGTAAGTAGAGTACAACCACATTTGTACTCTACTTACTGTTGTTAAAATTACTTTTTTTTAATAAATGCCGTGTTACAATGAATGATGTGCAGTGCTTTTTAAAAAAATGTCACTTCATACCGAATTTCACAGTAGTACAATACATCCCGCTCATGTGACTCCCGGCCCGGCCCGCCTCTCTCAGCTCATGTCTCCTGAGTCCTGACGTCAGCGGGGAATTCTCAGCCCCGCCCGCTGACTATAGCTATCATATCAGAAGAGAGGCTGGCGGGACTGAGAATTCCCCGCTGACGTGAGGACTCACAAGACGTGAAAGGAGAGCAGAGAGAGGCGGGACGGGCCGGGAGTCACATGAGCGGGATGTATTGTACTACTGTGAAATTCGGTATGAAGTGACATATTTTTTTAAAAAGCACATACAGCGGGGCACATCATTCATTGTAACACGGCATTTATTAAAAGAAAGTCATTTTAAAAATACGCTTTCGAGCGCTTTCCTGGGAGGGGCAGGGCAAGTTGGGATGACGTCACCCGCAATCGATTTTCCGGTCCTTATGCATCTATGTCGCATCGGGGACACCCGAATCGCGATGCATCGATTAATTTCAGCACCCCTAAAAGCTATAGCTACAAAATAGGAAAAAGATTTATGGCATTTTTATTATTATAATTTCTCACTAGTAATGGCAGTGATCAGCAATTTTTTAGTAGGATTGCGGCGGACTGATTGGACACCTGCTTTTTTGGGAACCAGTGACATTTTTAGAGTGATCAGTGCTAGAAATATGCACTGACATTATACTGACACTGGCAGGGAAGGGGTTAACTTCAGGGGTTAAACGTGCTCCCTCAGTGTGTTTCTAACTGTTAGGGGTGGGCTGCCTGCATAGCAGAAAGACAGGATCTCTGTGTGATCCCATCAGAACGAAGATCTGCCTCGTTTACTATGGCAGATACCCATTCTGTCACTGCAGGGAACGATCGCGGGCGGCCATGGAGTTGGCCAGACCCGCTATTTGGCACCCCTGGCCAATGGGCGTGCGTGTGGCCACAAAACCTCGTGCATGAACCAACGTACACCTACTGCGATTTGCGTAGCCGAGCCAACCTGCCACAGTATAACTGCGACGGCTGGTCAGCAATGGGTTAAAGGGGCATTTACACAGAATCAGGGCACTGATTATCAGTGCAGTCCTTACAGTGTCCTCCAGTACTGCCAATCAGTGCCTCCTATCAAAGCTGCCTCATCAGTGCCACCTATCAGTGCACATCAGTGAAGGAGAAAAATTATCTGTTTGCAAAATTTTATAACAAACTACGAAAAATTAGGTTTTTTTGTTTTTCCAGTCTTTTTTCGTTTGTTTATAAGAAAATAAAAAACCCAGTTGTGATTAAATACTACCAAAATAAAACTCCATTTGTGTGAAAAAAATTCATATGGGTACAGTGTTGCATGACCGCACAATTGTCATTCAAAGTGCGACAGCACTGAAAGCTGAAAATTGGCCTAGGCAGGAAGGGGGTAAAGATGCCCAGTAGGCAAGTGGTTAATTAGCTTAAAGTGGTTCTAAAGACAGAAGTTTGTTATCTTAATGGATTCTATGCATTGAGTGTCAGTTCACACCATAGAAACGCAGTACGGATGCATTCCAGATGCTTTTTTGCATGCACGTTTTTGATGCATTCCGAGGAGTTTTTAATGCAGTCCAGTGCATTTTTCCACCACTTTTCCTTAAATAAGGACAGGTGTGTTCCAGTGCGTTTTACAGCAATCCAGTATAGTCCAGTGTAAAAAAATGCAGCATGTTCTACTTTTTTTTTACTGGAACTGCAAGCACTGGTGTGAACTATGCCATTGAAAACCATATAACCTACTATCCATGCGTTTTTGATGCAGAAAAAAACAACACACTGGACTGCATGTGGTGTGAACTGGCCATAAGATAAAAAGCTTCTGTGTGCAGCAGCCCCCCTAACACTTACCTGAGGTTCCTCTCTGTCCAGTAATGTCCATGAGTTTCTTAGCCGTCTGAGATTCTCCCTACCTGATTGGCTGAGACACAGCAGCGGTGCCATTGGCTGCCACTGCTGTCAAAGTCAGCTAGCCAATCAGGAGAGAGAGGGGGGCAGCTGCGGGGCTCCATGTCTGAATGGACACGGGGAACTGTGACTCGGCTCAATTACCCCCATAGCAAGCTGCTTGCTGTGGGAACACTGAACAGGAAGGGGGGGGGGCAGGATCACAGAAGAGGGACCAGAGAAGAGGAGGATCTGGGCTGCTCTGTGCAAATCCACTGCAACAGAGTAGGTAAGTATGAGGTTTGTTTTTTTATAGACAAAAAAAAACAAGCCTTTATAATCACTTTAAAGTGACTGTAAAATCTCGTTTTTTTTTCTCTCTAAAAATAACAAACATATTATACTTACCTCCTCTGTGCAGTTGGTTTTACACAGAGCAACCAGATCCTCCCATTCTCAGGTCCCTCTTCTGCGATCCTGGTGCCTCCCTCCTGTTGAGTGCCCCCACAACAAGCAGCTTACTATGGGGGCACACAAGCCGAGTCACAGCTTCCTGTGTCCATTCAGACACGGGGTCCCGGTTCAGCACTGACAGCCTTGTTCATCAATGACTAAGCACAGGTGTCAGAAAAGCGTTTGCTGAAGCCACATGAGATGTATGTGCAGATTTTTTTTATGCTGGTGAGTGCCGCCACTTCCCTTTTTCTTTCCCGGTTCAGCCCAGTTAGCCTATTTCTCCTGATTGGCTAACTGACTTTGATTGACAGCAGCGGGAGCCAATTGCGCCGCTGCTGTGTCTCAGCCAATCAGGAGGAGAGTCCCAGATGGTTGAGATCGCTGGAGAGAGATGGAGCTCAGGTAAGTATGAGGGGCAGCTGCTGCATACAGAAGGTTTATCATCTTAATGCATTAAGATAAAAACAACCTTCTGACTTTACAACCAGTTTAGGCTACTTTCACACTGAGGAGTTTTTCAGGTGCTAAAGGGCTAAAAATAGCGCCTGTAAAGAGCCTCCCCTGCCACCCCAGTGTGAGAGCCCGAGTGCTTTCACACTGGAGCAGTGCGCTTGCAGGACGGGAAAAAAATGGTCCTGCAAGCAGCATCTTTGGGGTGCTGTGGGAGCGGTAAATACACTGCTCCTAAAATGCCCCTGCCATTGAAATCAATGGCCAGCGCTGCCGAAGCCCCCGCAAGGCGCTTCGGCAGCGGCGCTACACGGGCTCCTTTAACCCTTTATCGGCCACTAGTAGGGGTTAAAAGTGTCCTGCTAGCAGCCGAAAAGCGCAGCTGAAACGATGGTAAAGTGGCGCTAAAACTAGCGCACCAGTGTGAAAGTGCCCTAAATGTTTATGTCATTTAGTATCTTGGGTGCAATATTCAGCTATAATACCTGGTTCCAGACTGGAGGAAGCTATATCTCGATAGACCGTCTAGCACCCAGCATGGGTGCTTCTATCACAACAATTATAGCAGAACTAAAGACTTAAAAAAGAGAGAAGCTATTTAGTGCAGAACAGACATGCAAAATAAACCTACCTACCTGCCTGCTCCCAGTCTTGGAATATACACAGACATGCAGCTCAGAATACATTTCGGCACCATGCCTCTGTGCCGGGATGACTAAACGCCTGCACATGCACACAAATTATGTCATTTCACGCCTCATGAGGAATCTCATTGGCATCGGACCATTGAAGCTAAGGGAAGTATTTTGGATGTTTAGTTCCACTTTAAGTTCCTTTAATCGAGCCATAAAGTGATTGTAAAGGATCGTTTTTTTTAAAATAACAAACATGTCATACTTACCTCCACTGTACAGCTCGTTTTGCACAGAGTGGCCCCGATCCCCATCTTCTGGAGTCCCCCGGCGGCTCTTCCCCGCATCAGATAACCCCCTAGAAGCGCTCTTCCGAGGGGGCGTGCTCCCGAGCCCAGCAATTGCGTCCACAGACACTAATGCCGGACTCGGCCCCGCCCACCACGTCACTGGATTTGATTGACAGCAGCGGGAGCCAATGGCTGCGCTGCTATCAATCTATCCAATCAAGAACCGGGACCCCGTGGAGAGAGGGACAGCGCATCCCTGCCGAAGAGATGAAAGGGCTCAGGTAAGTAAAATGGGGGGGGGGGGGGGGTAAGGGGCCGGTGACTGCCAGGTGTTTTTTCACCTTAACCACTTCAGCCCCGGACTATTTGGCTGTCCAAAGACCGGAGCACTTTTTGCGATTCGGCACTGCGTTGCTTTAACTGACAATTGCGCGGTCGTGCGGCGTGGCTCCCAAACAAAATTGGTGTCCTTTTTTTTCCCACAAATAGAGCTTTCTTTTGGTGGTATTTGATCACCTCTGCGGTTTTTATTTTTTGCACTATAAACAAAAAAAGAGAGACAATTTTAAAAAAAAAGCAATATTTTTTACTTTTTGCTATAATAAAATATCCCCCAAAAATATTTAAAAAACATTTTTTTCCCCAGTTTAGGCCGATATGTATTCTACATATTTTTGGTAAAAAAAACCCCCAAAAAACACAATAAGCGTATATTGATTGATTTGCGCAAAAGTTATAGCATCTACAAAACAGGGGATGGTTTTATGGCTTTTTTACTATTAATTTTTTTTTTTTACTAGTAATGGCGGCGATCTGTGTTTTTTTATCGGGACTGCGACATAATAGCGGACATGTCGGACAGTTTTGACACATTTTTGGGACCACTGTCAATTTTACAGCGATCAGTGCTATAAAATTGCATTGATTACTGTAAAAATGTCACTGGCAGTGAAGGGGTTAAGTGTGTCTTAGTTTGTGTTCTAACTGAAGGGGGGTTGGGACTGTGCAGGGGAGATGACAGATCGCTGTTCATACTCTGTATAAAACAGACGATCTGTCTGTTCTCCCCTCAGAGAACCAGAAACTCTGTTTACACACACAGCTCCCGGTTCTGTGTGCCCCAAGCGGTCCCGGGAGCCCGGTGGTGATCACGACCGCCGGGCACTTGTATCGGCCCCATGGGCGAGCGCGCTCCCTAGTGGCCATCTATGGTACCGACTTACCATGACGGTGATTCGTGCAGCCGAGCCATGTTGCCGCAGTACAACTGCTGCGGTTGGTCGGCATGTGGTTAATTCATAGGATACATTAAAGCGGAGTTCCACCCAAAAATGGAACTTCCTCTTTTCGGGTTCCTCCCCCCCTCCGGTGTCACATTTGGCACCTTTCAGGGGGGAGGAAATACCTGTCTAATACAGGCATTTTGCTCCCACTTCCG
The DNA here is from genome assembly GCA_037952925.1 of Lithobates clamitans. Taxonomy (NCBI): domain Eukaryota; kingdom Metazoa; phylum Chordata; class Amphibia; order Anura; family Ranidae; genus Lithobates; species Lithobates clamitans. The sequence continues at coordinate 4,667,582 of JBBGZY010000552.1, read as the reverse complement.
GGCATAGATAACCGAGCTACCCGCAGGTATCTACGCCACTTCCCCACCGCTGTATTCTGGGAGACACATGGGTCCCAGAAGACAGCAGGGACCAGTGGGATATCGCAGCGTGAGCGCGCATGCACAGTAGAGAACCAGGAAGTGAAGTCAGCAGCTGCAGTATTTGTAAAAACAAAAAACGGCGGAACTCCGCTTTAAGGTGAAAAAACACGAGGGTTTACAACCCCTTTAATGAGTTTTTAGTACCTTCTTTCTACCCTTAAGATCCTTATGACTTTTTTTCTTGGTTTGTAAGTAAATGTTTGTATTTCGTGTTTGCAACACCTAATTCAAAAATAAATAAGGGGGTTTGCATTTGAAAACATGGTTGTGGGGTCTTTATAAAAAGGGACAATCTGCAGAATAAAATTTACAGTTACCCCTCATTTTTTGCAGCACGAAATTAAAGAGCTGGGTAAGGGGGGACTGGGCATGCTTTGAAATGAGCCTGTCCTGACACTGCCACCCCAAGTCTCCCACCACAGACACATCCCTGGGGGAAAACACTCCAGACGTTGCTGAAGGCATGTCACCTCAGATTGGTAAGAAAACCATTGTGGGCTGCCTCTGGGATAAGAACTATCCTGGTGACTGGAAATCAGAGAGCACATGCCATGTCTGCAGTGTGAGGTACCCGTCTTCTTATCATGGTTGGTACCTCACAGGGCGCACACACACGTATCACACAGCCGCCTCTGCTATCCTCTCAGTCCTCACACCGTCACACACCTTCATGCTGCCTCGATCCAAGCGCCCATTGAAAAGAAGCGCACAGCCCAGCCTTGCAATACGTCAACTGCTGTTTTCCGACTATTGGACCCAGTGAACCGTCCCCATTTGTCCATTGGGCGAGCAGGCAAGCCATCAGCCTATCATAGAAATAGCTGCTCCTTGGTCACGTTGCTAGAGGCTAGAAAAGAATGACTGACTGCCAGTTCATCCAATAAGCGGATTCAGCTCTAGGTATAGCATTTCCTTCCGCCCGGTGGAAGGACTCATTAAATATAAGGCTGTCTGTTGCCGGAAGTATTCACAGGAAATAGCGCACACACCTGACTTTATAATATAAAACGGTCAGGATCCGTACTGCAGTGCGATAGTCACAGGACGCTCTGTAGTCTCGGCCAGCTGGATAGAGGAATGAAGGAGACAAGCCCCAATTACGGTCTTTGCCTCATGGTGGGCATCATACCCCTACCTTTATAAAAAGCCCCACACTAAAAACTGTTACAACCCCTATTCTGTCAGCCAGTATTCCGATATATTGCACAACCACCGATGATTCAATCAAAGAATGATTGCAGAGATAAACATTTGAAAAAGGGTTACAAAAAAAAAGTTATAAAGTGCATTGTGCAAGCCAATGAACTATTAATAAAATAAAATGTTTCTACAATAATAGCTAATAAAGGTCAAAACAATCAGTTCCAAATAAAAGTGTCCACATCATTTGTACCAGAAGTTCATTTCCCTGATCCCCGCAACCTCCTGGGACATATCCCAAGTCCTGAAGACTGCGGGACCAATCCAAATCAGCCCAGGTTAAAACAGCACTGGACTCCTGGACCACTATACATCTGTTTACAATTTTTTTTTATTTGTATAAAAGACGGTAACTGCTCTTCTTGGCCCCATTCACACCTAAGCGATTCTACTTGAAGCTTCAATATGCCCAAGCCAAATCCCATTCATTGGCCCCTTTTCCAGAGTTTTGTCGCCTGTAGCAAAACGCCTGTCGTTAAAAAAGTACATGAGCTTCTATTTAGCAGAATGGAGACAGATTGGGCCCCACTTCAATGGAAATGCTTGAAAACACATGAGCAGTGTACGAGTATTTTGTCAAGCATTTTCTGCTCAAACCGCAGCTCCCCACCCACTAGTGCTTTCTATAGGCGAATTGAAAAAACAAAAAACCAAACACCTAAAGCTGTAAACCGCTTGTATTACACTTCTAAAACCGCTCAAAAACCTTTAAATAAAAACGCCTGAAAATTGCTCCTCTCATGTGTAAATGCAGCCCAAAGCCTCGTACACACAATTTTTTTTTCGTTCAACCTAGCAGGCTGAACGAAAAAAAACATGACAGCTCGGGAGGAGTCACTGTACTAACTATCCAACGTTAGTACAGTGATCTCCTGCTGTGCTGTTGTGTTCTGACAGGGGGCGGTCAGCACTCTCAGCAGACTTTCTTTTTCAGTCATGCCCCTTCAACAGAAGACGGCCGAATGGCTGGCTTCTGTCAGACCGACTCCAGTACTAATGGGTTGAATGTCTATTGAACGAACAATGCTGCCCAACCTTCGGCCCATGTGTGCCAGTGGTGGCTGGTGTTTTTTTTGGGGGGTGGCAAACAACCATCATTGCGGGTGGCAGCAGCTCGGCTTAGAGTCCTCCCCTCCTCGGCGTCCAATAATATAGCCTGTCCTTTCAGCCAGTCAGGTGCCCAGGGTCAAAAAGCGCTTCCTGATTGGCCGGAAGAAGGATCGGTGTTACAACAGCGAATATTCAATTGTGTTGTAACACACCTGGGTGGGCTGAGAACACACTCTCTGCCCACCCTATATTGAAGCTTATTAGAGCCTCTGGCTCTAATTGGTGCTTAAAAAAACCCAGCCCCTCTCTGTTGGAATTCATGCGTCTATGTCCTGAAAGAGGCCAGACGCATAGATAGGGGAAGCGGCGCCCCGTAGCGGACAGGCCACCCCTGGTGTGTACTAGAGACAGACCTCATGTAAAAGACAAGGTCATAAAAGGCTTTTTCCCAGTCAGGGGTCAAGTAACAGCAATAGCACCAATCAAATTCAATACTAGGCTTCTAAATTCCAGAAGCCCAGATAAAAACAAACAGTCATAGCCCCAGTGGCCGCCCCCCCCAAAGCCCACACCATCTCTGTGGCCAAGCATTGTGCGGGGCACCAGACCAACAAACAGGTCTCTACCTGGTCCATCACCCCCTCACAGAAACCTGACCACAACCGAGGCCCCAATTGGCCAGTTTTATGTTGTCCTTGGGACGCAGATTGCTCCCACCCTGCGAATCGGCTTCTGGCTTCCTGCCCCGGCCAATCAGGGCAGGAGGCCAAAGACCGGGTCAATGCAGAAGCCACAGTGCTGGGCACCAGTGAAGCCACCTGTCTATCTCGGCCAACCAGATCCACTCAGCTTCAGGGGAGGACAGCAGGACCGCCGCTTCTCACAGCAGCTGACACTGCTACAGATGCGCTGCCAGCATACCCCAGTCGTCCACACTGATTACCCCGCACCTCATGAAGATTGCACAGAAGGGCTCCTCACAGTGCCATCCACATTGGGGATTACATGATGTTGTCCGGGCGGACCTCCTTTCTTCTCCTCTCCAGCATGGTTTTCTGTTATGGTATGTGGAATCAACCCACTGGTTAAAGGGTAACTCCACTTTCGTGGGGGAAAAAAAATAAATAAAGAAAAAATAAAATAGCACATATAATTACAACACTAATCATATTGTTGTTGAATGGTATTAAAAATTACCTTTCCTTTTCAATCTGCAGCCACTGTAATTTTCTGAGAATACAATGCAATATGGCTACCTGAAGTTGTTCTGTACACAGAGTGTGTACTGACCACTCCCCCAGAAACATAATTTCCTGCTTGTGTGATTAGCTCAACAATTTTCCCAGAAGTCTGCCTGAGATACAAGTCAGATTTCAGGCATCCCCTGCAACAAAAAAATGTCATTTTTGGAGAGATACTTTTAATAGGAGCAAGTGTAAAGGGATGCAGGCCCAGCAGATTTCCTCATTAGTTCTCTGCAGCTGCACACCTGACAGTTTATTATGAAACCACTCCTATTAGATCCACTCGGTACAGAGGCACAAACACACATGGATTTCTTCAGAAAACCAAAAAATAGTTAGGAATCTGCAACAAACCTTTGTTATAATCCTTGCAATGTACATAGATCACCCAGAGGGAAAAGTTTTTTTTCTCAAAAGTGGCTTTACGCTTTAAAAGTTTTTGGGATAAAGTTTTTATCTTTTATCAGGCTCACTGACCAGTTCTGGTTTACGTCTGGTAAAAAAAGCAGGAGTAGTATGGCGCTGCCCTTATGGCGACAAAAAGATATTTTTCTTCTTTGTAGTAAATGTGTTACCTAGTGACCTTATTCCTAAAGAATTGCTTCTAAAACCTGTATGTGTCAAAAGGTTGAATAAAAACTGTGACTGGTGACGTATTTTTTCTATTAAAAGTGAAAAATGCAACATATAGTGCTCCAATTATTCAGCAAAGGTGCATTGTGCACTATAAATTAGGTAAATAGTTGTGGATATGGATACAATACCACCCAAGTGGAAAGTATAAAAAAGGAAAACAGGAGTAGTATGGCGCTGCCCTTATGGAGACAAAAGTACTTTTTCTTTAAAATAAACAATAGCTCTATAATTCCTAAAGTATTGCTTCTAAGCCTGTGTGCGCCAAATAATTAAATAAAATCTGTGCGGGCTACAGACGTCTTGCAGCACCTCTAACAAAGGGAATTCGTTAACTTTTTCTATGCTTGATTTTTTCATCTGAAATGTGAGTACATATATTTTATTAAGCTTTAATAAAAGTTCTCTTATATTTTTACGCGATGGGCATACCTTCTTTGCTTTACATGTAATTACTACACCACAATATGCAAGTAAAGTTTGGGGGACATCCTTGATTGCTGCACAGTGGCAGACACTGTGACCGCGCATACCCCTGCAGGGGAAAGAAAAATCCGGTGAGTGCAAGCATTGTCAGAGCATGCAGACAAGGCACTAATTAAAGAAACCAGGACCTGGATAAGAAGTTTTCCTACAGATATTTGACCCTCAGAGATTGAACACTTCAAAACAATTTTAAAAAGAACTTGTTTTTTCATAAACAGAACTTTTCCTATCCAACTATTGCTGGTCACAGCACATCAGTCACTATATATGATGGATAATTTGCACAATTTTGTATACATTTTTATGGTTTTACACTGGTCACTTTAGTGATGTTGCACCATGCACTTTTGTTGAATAATTGAAGCACCCTATGTTGCAATTGTACCTTTAATAGTAAGTACTTAGCACCAGTCACAGATTTTATTTAATTATTTGGCGCACACAGGCTTAGAAGCAATACTTTAGGAATTATAGAGCTATTGTTTATTTTAAAGAAAAAGTCCTTTTGTCTCCATAAGGGCAGCGCCATACTACTCCAGTTTTCCTTTTTTATACTTTCCACTTAGGTGGTATTGTATCCATATCCACAACTATTTACCTAATTTATTACCTAATTTAAAGCGCACAATGCACCTTTGCTGAATAATTGGAGCACCATATGTTGCATTTTTCACTTTTAATAGAAAAAATACGTCACCAGTCACAGTTTCTTTTTTTCAACCTTTTGACACATACAGGTTTTAGAAGCAATTCTTTAGGAGTAAGGTCACTAGGTAACACATTTACTACAAAGAAGAAAAATATCTTTTTGTCTCCATAAGGGCAGCGCCATACTACTCCTGCTTTTTTACCATTTTCTAATACTTTCCACTTAGGTGGTATTGTATGTATAGAGGCAGCAGCCATATCCACAACTAAAATACCCAATTCATTGCGCGGATTTACCCCAAACACCTACTGGTTTACGTTTGCATATACTCTGGTTACTACAATCCTTTGGAGTCATTCTTACCTGTGGGACTACGAGTATCAGCCAACAGATTTTCTAGCATCATGTCTTTGGGTATATAGATTCACATCCCCCCCCACGCCTCCTTTGGTGCTCTACGTGTTCCTCTTAGCTGCGGGTGGACAAATTAATACATTTTTTTTTTTATGTCTTTTGATTGTCTACTATATAGCGCCTGAATATTCTGTTTGTGGTATCATGCATTAGAGGAGCCGTCATTGCTGGAGGGCTCTGCCCGTAGCATGAGTGCAGAGTCCTAAGACCTTAATTTTTTGTGGTACTAGTACTTACCAGGGGATAGACACCTTCTACATTATCTATTAAAAAACTAAAACTTAATGATGTGAGTGTGTACATCAATTACTGTTGCTTTTGTCTTGCAATTGCAAGGAAAAAAGAGATAGTGTGATTCATTTGTTGTATCTTAGGTAGTTTTCTTTGTCACTGTAGGGGCCCGCCCGCCCAGCACCAGGCGCCACTGCATAATCCCACATCTGCAGCAGGACACAGGCACACCCTCCAGCCCCATTGTCAATAGCCTGTAAAACTATAGTGTCTGACAGCGGTGGTAGCTGAATGGGGCTAGACTGTGCACCTATCCGCATGTACATTTAGGGAATTATGCACCCAGGGACAAATACCTAGAATGCAAGCAGTATGCCTTCTGGGAATTTGTTCCTGGGCACATACTGCCCTAAACACAAACACCACTGAGGGCACAGCTTGGCTCTATCCAGCTGTAGCTGCTGTCAGACTCTATAGTTTTACAGGCTGACAGCAGGGCTGGAGGGTGCGCCTGTGTGCTCCTGCTGCAGTGAAATGCCAGAGCCTCGTGCACCAGGGCTGAATGCCCAGTGTACATTAAATCTTGAGTTTATTTACAGTCAAAACTTAAAATCGTATATTCATTTCCATGTTGTTTTTCAATTACTTCTAGCCTACTCTTAATAACAACTTAAGGACCAAGCCTCTTTCTGAGATTTGTTGTTTACAAGTTAAAAACTTTTTTTTTTGTTAGAAAATTACTTAGAAAAAAAAAAAAAAAATGTTTGGGGGTTCTAACACCCTAGAGAATAAAATGGCAGTCGCTGCAATACTTTGTCACACCGTATTTGTGCAGCGGTCTTACAAGCACACTTTTTTTGGAAAAAATACTTTTTTGCATTAAAAATATGAGACAACAGTAAAGTTAGCTCAAATGTTTAGGAGTCAACGCTTCAAAATTGTGCCCGCTCATGGAATGGCGACAAACTTTTACCCTTAAAAATCACCATAGGCAACGTTTAAAAAATCCTACAGGTTGCTTGTTACAGAGGAGGTCTAGGGCTAGAATTATTGCTCCAACGATCGCAGTGATACCTCACATGTGTGGTTTGAACACTGTTTTTATATGCGGGTGCTACTCACTTATGCATTCGCCTCTGCACGCGGGCTCAGCGGGACAGGGCGTGTTAAAAAATGACTAATTTTTTTTAAAAATATTTTTTTATTTATTTTACTTTTTATTTTTACACTGTTCTTTAGATAATACTGCACCTCTGATACCACAGTCCTTCAGCACCCTGGTCTCAATAGCCATGCCATCAAATTCAGCGACCGTAAAGAAGGACGGTATATGGGACCTTGAGTTAACAGATCTGGACGGTATGGGAGACACAGCGGGTCCTCTACCGCCATCCTCACAATCTCTGAATACCAGGACCTCCTGGGCCACCAGGAATACTGCTCTTCCTGTATCCTGTGCAACAGGTGCGTTAGCATCAGGATCGGAGGAAAAGCGTAAATCACAGAATTCTGGTCCCAGGGAACCACCAATGCATCTGTTCCGACAGCGAGGGGATCCCTGGTCCTGGATACAAACCTATCTACTTTGGCATTGAATCTGGATGCCAGAAGATCCACATCCGGCATCCCCCAGCGCTGGCAGATCTGAAGGAAAACTTCGGAGTGAAGAGACCATTCCCCCGGTAGCAGCTGCTGGCGGCTTAGGTAGTCTGCCTGCCAATTGTCCACCCCTGGAATAAAGACTGCCGACAGAAACGGCACATTAATATGTGATTTACCTCTCTTTTGGGCCGCCCAACTCAGGGTGCCCCCTTGGTGGTTGATGTATGCCACCACAGTGGAGTTGTTGGACTGGATTCGGACAGGAAACCCCCGCAGTCTGGACGTCCAAAATAGGAGAGCCAAGCGAGCTGCCCGAATTTCCAGCAGATTGATGGGCAAGGTCTTCTCTGTCTGAGACCATAAACCCTGGACGGAAGCCTCTTCCAGGACTGCTCCCCAGCCTAGCTGACTGGCGTCCGTAGTTACTACTTTCCAGGATACTGGTGGAAAGGATTTTCCACCGTTCAAGTTGCTGGTCTCTGCCCACCAAGAGAGTTCCCTTTTTACCTGTAGGGATAGTGATATGGGATGATTCAAAGTCTGAACCGACTTGTCCCAAGCCTCCAGGATAGCTCTTTGGAACATCCTGGAGTGGAACTGCGCATAAGGAACTGCGCTGAAGGATGACACCATTTTGCCCAACAGCCTCATGCACAGACGGACCGAAGGACTTTCTACCCCCTTGACCTTCTGAACCAGCTCCACTATGGAGATGACCTTTAAAGGAGGTAGAATTACCCTTTCTTGGGTTGTGTCCAGGACCAGACCCAGATACGTTAAGATCTGTGCTGGATGAAGGGCTGATTTGTCCATATTTAGAATCCAGCCTAGGAACTTTTAGGAAACGGACCGTAGTTGTAATGTTTTCTACCAAGGTGGCGTAAGCTCGGTCCCTTAACAGGAGGTCGTCCAGATATCCTATTACTGAGATCTTCCGTGAATGCCAACACTGGGGCCAGAACCTTTGTGAATACCCAAGGGGCCACAAATTGGAAATGATACCCCTCTACTGCAAATAGCAGGAATTTTTGATGCGGACCGAAAATCGGTATATGGAGGTATGCGTCTTTGATGTCTATGGACACCATAAAATCTCCTTTTCTCAAGGATGCGATCACTGAACGAACCGACTCCATCCGGAAGGTTCGGACGTTTAGAAAGGAATTGAGGGATTTGAGGTCCAAAATGGGCCTTACTTCTCCATTCGGCTTTGGTACTGTAAATAGGTTTGAGTAGAACCCCTTGAATCTTTCCTTTTGCGTAACCTCGATGATTACCTTCTGCCTTTTCAGCTGTTCTAAAGCAAGGAATAGGCCCCTCTCTTTCCCTGGGTCTGATGGAAATCTGGATACCAAATATCGAGTTGGGGGAAAATCCCGAAACTCTATTTTGTAACCTTGAGATATGGTGGAAATTACCCACCTGTCCTGAACCAATTTTCCCCAAGCATCTGCGAACCACCACAGTCTGCCCCCACCCGCAAGAGTGGGGGTGCCCCTTCATAAGGAAGACTTGGAATTGGCTTTGGCTGGTTTCTGGGTCTAAGGTCTTTTTTGACCTTGACGCTTTTTAAAAGTAGGTGGCTGAGGCCGTCGATACCTCTTAGGGGAAGAGGCATTTGGCCCAGGAGTGTTGGGAATCTTAAAGGAAGGCTGCTTACTCCTTTTAACAAGGAGCATTTCCCTCCTGAGATTTTTTTGGATATACTTATCCAAATCTTCCCCAAATAAACGCTCACCATGGAAAGGAAAGGCCCCAAGTAGCCTTTTGCATGGCGTCTCGGCCGACCAATTCTTTAACCACAGTACTCTGTGCATATGGATTGACAGTAGCGCACAAAGAGACATCTGCTGAATCGAGTCCTTTAATGTGTCTACAGCAAAACATAAAGCGAGAGGAAGTTCTGATGATTCCTCTTGAACAGGCAGATTCCTGACCAATTTCTTAAAACGGTCCTTCAACGCCTGACAAATACCGATAGCCGCAACTGCCGATTGTACTGCTGACCCAGCTACCGCAAAGAAAGCTTTTAGTAAGGATTCCAGTTTTTTTATCTGCCGGATCCTTAAATCCATGGGCATTATCCACTGGGCAGGTTAGACTTTTATTTACTGAAGAAATGGCAGCATCAACCAAAGGTGTATCCCACTTCTTCCTGAATTTTTCCTCCATAGGATATAAAAAAGAAAACCTTTTTGGAGGCAAATATGTCCTGTCTGGGTAGTCCCAATCAGCGTAAATTACCTGTTCCAATAAAGGATGCAAAGGAAACGCCTGGGAACCTGGTTAAGGACGCAAGGACCCTAATGTAGAACAGGAGGGCCCTGGTCCCTGCACCGGAGGTAATTTAAATCCAGCTCTCACCATCTCAGCCAAGGACTGGATAAACAATTTTTGGGATTGAGAGGCTGAAATTAGTTCTTCAGAACCTGAATCCCCAGCCGAGGACTCTTCAGCCTCTCCTTCCTCTTTGTCTTTAATGGCCTCCTCCTCCAAATCCTCTGCCCATTCTGGATCCAAATCACAGGGACCCATGCCAAAAGGATCCTGGTGCTCAAGTGTTTCACCACTCGGACCAGGCTCAGGGGAGGAAGATCTATGACGTTTCTTCCCTCCCTGTGTTACTGTAACAATCATACCTGCTATCTTGCCTTCAAGGCCAGCTAGGGCTGATGCTAAATCATCTTTAGTAACATAGGCTGATGAAGGGATATTGGTAGTGGCCACCACGCCTGACAACTGCAATGACTCAGCCAGGCCAAATGCCGCAGGTCTTTCAGGGGAGACTGATGCTGCAGTAACCTGAGGTTGATCGCCTGTTTTTGAAGGAGTCCCTTTAACCCCTGGACTTGCCCTGCTCCCCGTACCTCGTTTCCTGGAAGACATTGCTTGCAAGTTTGCAGAAAAAAATGCACTCCCTCTGAGTTATATAGCTGGGTCCAGCGTACAGCCGCCACCACAGCCGCCACCACAGCCTTACCAGCCTTCAACCTGTTGCAAATGTCCAAATTACTATCAGACCTCTGTGTCCCACCACACACTAGGCTTCTGTTGAGCTTAACCGACCAGCAGCAATGAACATGCGCGTGCGTGACCTCCCCTTATTGCGCTGCCCAGTGATGCGCGGCCATGTTCTCCTGCGCGGCGCACACACAGGCATGCCATGACATGCGCCGCGACCGTCACCTGCACACGCAGACGACCACTGTGCATGCACGCACGCGCTCCCGACGCACACGCCCTTGCGCGCGGCACATGCCGCCATGTGCGGGAGACACTCACATAAGCTGCATCTGTCAGCTCCTCTGTAACGTCAGCTACCAGCTTGAAATGAGACACAGGGCATACTAAGACATTTCATGTTTAGCAACAACAGAAACATTGTTAGGCCTCCCAGAGGGAGTACTCACCAGTCCTCGCTGCAGGGCCTGTACAGGCCCAATCTTCCCTTCCCCTCCCCCATCATGGCGGGTAGCGCCACTGAGGACCTTCAAGGACCGGGTCCCCCATTGTACAGGGTCCACACCCCTGGACCTGTAAAGCACCCTTCTGGTTCCCTTGGGCAAGTGAAGACCAGGGATACTATGTAACAAGGGTCCAGCGCCTTAACCGACACATTACAAGCAAAACCTCGTTCTTGAACCAGGGCTCGAGTACCATCCACTTTAGCTTTTTATGCCATCCGAATGGATCCGATATAACATCCTCACTGGGACATTTATTTGAAGAATGTTTAAAGAGCTTCCACAGCCGTGACCATCACCTTCAAGACACTGGCAAAAAACTAAAGGTACTTCCTGTATGGGAGGGGTAATATAGAAGGAACCTTCTTACTATTGGTTGCCAGTGTCCAATCACCTAAAGGTAGCATATAACCTAGATAGTCATTATTATGGTGCTCTGTGTCCCATGATGTACTATAAAGAAATAGGAATTTTAGTTTTGTAGAAAAGCAATACACATGTAACCAGAAAGAGGGGAGGGACCTCTGTGTCCCGTGATGTACTCCAAGAAAAGTATTTTTAAAGGTAAGCGGTTATAAAAATACTATTTTCTTTATCGTACATCACGGGACACAGAGCCACAGTAATAACTGTATGGGATGTCCCAGAGCAATGCCACCTGAGGGGAGGGGACACAAACAAAAGTAGGGTGCAATCAGACTTGAGGACCTATACTGCTGCCTGCAGCACACTGCGCCCAAAGGCGACATCCTCATGCCTTCTTACATCCACCTGATAGAATCTGGTGAATGTATGGACTGAAGACCAATTTGCACTCTTGCAGATTTGAGCCATGGAGGCTTGGTGATGCACTGCCCACGAAGCACTAACAGCCCTGGTGGAGTGCGCTTTGACCTGAAAAGGTGGAATCGTCCTCTTCAAGCCATTAGCTTGAATAATTACCTGCCGAATCCATTTGGCAATAGTGGATGCTGCCTATCCTTTCCTAGGACCTTCGGGCAACATGAACAAAACATCTGTTTTCTGAATCTGAGCAGTCGCCTTCAAATAGATTTTGACTGCTCTCACTACATCCAAAAAATGTAGTGACCTTTCTTCCTTAGAACAGGGTTCTGGAAAAATGAAGGTAAAACAATATGCTGGTTTAGGTGAAAACCTGAAACCACCTTTGGCAGAAAGCTAGGATGAGGACACAATACTACTCTATCCTTGTAAATGATTAAATAGGGCTCTTTACAAGAAAGAGCCGCCAACTCCGATAACCTTCTTGCAGAAGAAATGGCTACCAGAAAAACTAGCTTCCTTGTCAAAAGGACCAAAGGAATATGTTGTATCGGCTCAAAAGGCTGTTTCTGTAATGCAGAAACTTAATTCAAGGCCCAGGGGTGCTCTAACCGGTGTATTAAGCCGCGTGACCCCCTGCATAAAGCTTCGGACCAAAGAATGCGAAGCAAGCGGACGTTGAAACAATACTGGTAAGGTGGAGACCTGGCCCTTGATAGTACTCAAGGCCAGTTTCACCTCTAGCCCCATTTGCATAAAGGCATGAATTCTACCTATGACATACTTCCTAGTATGCCAACCTCTGGATTCACACCAGGAAACATTTGCCCTCCAGACTCTAATAAAGGACTCTGGAAGCTGGCTTCCTTGCATTAATCAAGGTAGATATTACTAAGCCTGAAAGCCCGTAATCCTTCAGAATGTGGGTTTCAATAGCCAAACTGTTAAATTCAGCGTTTGTAAAGTAGGATGGAATAGTGGTCCCTGCGATAGCAGGTCTGGACGTGGTGGTAGGGTCCATGGGGCCCTTACCGCCATCTTTACTATTTCTGCATACCAAGATCTTCTGGGCCAAGCTGGGGCCACAAGAACTACCGACTTCCTTTCCTGCTTGATCCTGCAAAGAAGTCGAGGTAGCAGCAGAATAGGAGGGAATGCATAAATCAGTGAGAATTGATCCCACGGGGTCACCGATGCATCTGTTCCGCATGCGAGTGGATCCCTTGATCTTGACCCAAATTTATCGACTTTGTTGTTGAACCTGGACGCAAACAGATCTACATCCGGCATCCCCCATCTTTGGCCTATAGCCAGAAAGATGTCGGGGTGAAGGGACTATTCCCCCGGCAACAACTGCTTGTGACTTAAGTAGTCTGCCTGCCAGTTCTCTACCCCTGGAATGAAGATTGCTGATATGCACGGCACATGTTTTTCTGCCCAGGGCTTCTGGTGCCCCCTTGGTGATTGATATAAGCCACTACTGTGGCATTTGTCAGACTAAATCCTGACAGGAGAATTCTGCAACCTGAATGTCCAGGCCCTTAGGGCTAGACGCGCTGCCCAAATCTCTAGAATGTTTATGGGAAAAGTATTTTCGGTTCTGGACCATTTCCCTTGGACAGACGTTTCTTCCAAAACTGCTCCCCAACCTGAAAGGCTGGCATCTGTTACCACTTTCCAGGTAACCGGTAAGGATTTCCCCTTCTGCAGATTCTCAGATATCCTCCGCCAACTGAGGCTCTGGCGCACTTTTGGCGATAAACGCATTGAAAAACCTAGTGCCTGAATCTTATTGTTTCAGGCCTATAGGATACTGTTTTGCAGCAGTCTCGAATGAAACTGAGCATAGGGAACTGCTTCGAATAAAGCCGCCATCTTCCCCGACAACCTCATACAAAGGCAAATAGAAGTACCCTTCTTTGTCCTGACCCCCTGGACCAGCTCCTTTATGGCTCTGATCTTTGCCTGGAGTAAAAACACCTTCTTCTGGGCTGTATCTATGACCAGACTCAAGTACTCCAATCTTCTTACTGGCTTTAAAGAAGATTTCTCTAAGTTGATGACCCAACCGAGGTATTCCAGGTAATTGACACGGTTGACCACGCTTTGGTCCAAGCGGACTACCGACCGGTCTATTAAGGGCAGGTCGTCCTGGTATGCTATTATTGTTATACCTTGAGTCCTTAATCTGGCCAGAAGTTTTGTAAATGGAAATTAAATGAACAGGTTGATATGACGCTTAAACGTATTGGGGAATTAGAAATGGTACACAAAAAAATCACAGGCACAAGCTATAGAACAGGCCTACGCGAAAAGCTTATTCTGTTGCTTATTGATAAAGCAAAAGCTAAATTAACATGAGGCGGACATTCTATGAATTTGGTAATAAATCGGGGAGAATATTAACAAAGGCTCTCAAAGAAACGACTACGCAAAATAATATCAGACAAATCAAAACGTAAAGAGATGGAATGCTTAATACTCCTCAGAAAATTGCTCAGGCTTTCAAGGAATATTACGAGAGTCTATACCAATTAGAAGGCAAACCTACCCTAGAAAATACCCAAAAGAAATGGGAAGCGTTGAGGGAATATATCAGAGAAACGGAAATGCCAAGGCTTTCAGAGGAAACAATAAGAGCGCTAGATGTCCCAACAACTACAGAGGTGTTCCAGAGCGCATTAAAACTTTTGAAGGTGGGCAAGGCGCCAGGCCCAAACAGATATACTCTGTCATATTACAAATTGTTCGCTGAGAGACTGGCTCCGAGATTCACAGCGGCTTATAATTCATTATGTGATGGGAAAGACATACCGACAAACGCTCTTAGCACATATTACAGTGATCCCAAAAGAAGGGAAGGACCCCTCCCAATGTTCTAGCTGTTGCCCGATCTCTCTGCTGAATGTGGATCTTAAAGTATTCACAAAGATTCTCGCTATGAGATTAATGGACTATATTCCGGGTTTAATACATCCAGACTAGGTGGGATTTACTCCTGGGAGGGAAGGAAGAGAGAACACACAGCGAGTGGTAAATGCAATTTATTTAGCTCAAAAACAGCAGAGACCATTGGTGCCAGTGTCCGCGGATGCGGAAAAAGCTTTTGATAGGGTAGATTGGTTGTTTTTAAAAGCTACTTTACAACATATAAGCTTGGGAGATGGGATACTGAGCTGGTTTACTAAATTATACTCAACACCAAGCGCCAGGGTAAAGGAAGATGACAGAATCTCTGAGCCATTCTATATTCAAAATGGAACACGACAGGGATACCCACTTTCGCCCATTATTTTTATTTTGGCAACCCTTCCTGAGGAAAATACAGGCAAATCTGAGCATTAAGGGGATACCCACAGATGGGGAAGAACAGAAACTCGCGGCCTATGCTGATGATTTAATTTTCTTTGTAACATCCCCAGTGATATCTCTACCGTCCTTGCTGGCGAAGCTCCGTGAATATGGGTAAGTATCCAATTACAAGGTAAATTATGGGAAATTGGAGACGATGGGGATACAAACACACACGTCCTTATTACACCTTATAACTACACAATTCGACTTCAGATGGACGGAATCACACAAGTTATCTAGGGACTAACATACCGAAGGATCTGACTAAGCTATTTGAGCTCAATTATACACCAATGGCAAGACAGATTAAATCTGACTTTCAAAGATGGGACAAATATCAAAGATGAATGTGATGCCAAGGCTCCTATATCTAATACAGACCCTGCCAATTAAGATCTCCCCAAGTTTTCAAAGAGACATTAGATCAAGGTCCCTGAGATTTGGGCTGGGAAACAAGCAAGAGTACGCAGAACTATCCTAACACTCCCAAAGGGAAAAAAAGGAGGGATTGGGGTCCTAGACCCAATAAGATATCAGGAAGCCTCTCATCTAGTCAGAGTAGTGGAGTGGTGTGGGCTGAGCAAGTAGAAACCTAGCTTACAAATGGAACAGGCGACGATAGATATCCCTTTGCAGGGTTTGGTATGGATACCTGAAGCGGAGATACCAATGGAAGAAAACACCCGACAATAGGTGCCACCTTAAAAACGACCAAAAAGATATAAAAAAACCCGAATATCTCAGCCCACCCCGATCCTAGGTACACCTGCGTTTCAGCCGGGTCTCATAGACCCCAGATTTGAAGCAATACATCGAAAAGGTATAAGGAGGATTATTCACTTTTCAATAGACAATCATTTAATGACTAAAAGAGAGATTGAACGAGAGATAGCACCAGAATTAGACTTCAGGAAGATACTAGATGCCTTTAAGCTAAATACGTATGCAGAAGTTAGGGCACTGACAGGGCTTGAGCAGATATGTCTGAAGGGGGAGTCTATGAAACACTCGCTGTCATATTTCTATGCTACATTAACCGGACTAGAAACTCCGCAGGAACTTACTTTCCTTCGGGCGTGGGAGAGGGACCTGGGAGTAACATTCTCCCAGGAGCAGAGGAACAGGATCCTGCTATTCAATGAAAAAGTATCAGTGGCAAGTAGATACCAGGAAGGGGGATACAAAATCCTCACTAGGTGGTAGAGAACACAGACGGTATTACATCAGATATATCCCCCAAATGTCAGATATCTGCTGGAGATGCCAGGAAGCAGAAGGTACTATATTACATATTTTTTTGGAATGCGTGAAAATTAAAGAATTGGAGAATAGTTGCTGAAACTATTGAAAAAATAACAGGAGTGTTGCCGAGAGATAATCTAGCAACATATCTGCTATTTGATATCCCTATATCAGCAGAGAAATACATAAACTCTGGTGAGACATCTTCTGGTAGCAGCAAGGGAGTGTATCCCTGTCCTGTGGAAGAAGGCTAGCCCTCCATCGGGAGCACAGTGGTTTGCTAGAACAGCAGACATTCAACAAATGGAAAATCTCACTTTGGCAATGAAAGATCAAGATGGGAGGTAACGAAAGACATGGGCCCCATACTTGGCGTATAGGGAGGAGACAACAGTAGAGGGGTAAAGGAGGAGGGGTTTCCCTTTTCTTTTTTTTGGGAGGGGTGGTATTGAGGTGGGGGGGATAAATAAAGGTAAAAGGAAAAGAGGAATTCACATCAAGATAAGTATTAATCCACGAAGCAATAGAACGTACACAACTAGGGGAATGTAATATAAATGTCATATTAAGATCATGAAAAATAAAGAATTTATAAAAAAAAAAAAAAAAGGCGTTTTGTAAATACCGAGGAGCAGTAGCTAGACCTAAAGGCAAGGCTAAAAATTGAAAATTAAGTTTTCCTACTTCGAAATGCAGATACTTCTGATGAGCGGGGAAAGTGGGTACATGCAGGTATGCATCCTTGATGTCGATTGATGCCAGAAGCTCTCCCCCTTGTAGGATGGAGACTAATGATCGGATTGATTCCATGCGAAAAGAGCAAATCTTCAGGAGCTGGTTTAGATCTTTGAGATCTAGAATAGATCTGACATCCTCATTTGGTTTTGGTACCGTGAAAAGGTTTGAATAAAACCCTGACCCCGGCTCTTCCATGGGGACCACCATGATCACTTTTTGTGACAAAAGTCGGTCTAACGCTAGAAAGAGAGACTTTTTTCTCTGGATCTTTGGGAACATTTGACCTGAGGAGACAGGAATTCTCGGAACTCTAGTTTGTAACCTAGAGCTATTGTGGAGACCACCCATCTGTTCCAAAATTCTTCCTGCCAGATCTTTGAGAACTGCAGAAGTCTTCCCCCCACTAGAGCAAGCGGGTGTGCCCCTTCATAAGGAGGCTTTAGCATTCTGTCGTATGGGTTTCCTCCCCCAGGACTTCTTATGTCCCTGGGGTTGACCCTGAGGTTTACCTCTTCAACCTGACTGTGGAGGCCGTCGGGACTGCCTGGAGGCCGATGCCCCTGGCACTGGAGAAAGAGCCAGTTTAAATAAGGGACATTTACTCCTTTTCTTAACTGGCAAAAGGGTACTTTCCCACTTGATATTTTTTGGATATATTTGTCCAAATCCTCCCCAAACAGCTTTTCACAGCGGAAAGGAAAACCAGCCAGGAGCTTTTTGCATGGCGCTTCGGCTGACTAACTTTTTAACCATAAGATTCTACGCATATGTACCAACCCAAGCATAAGGCGAGAGGTTCGAAGAATAGAATCTCTGATTTTGTCAATGGCAAAACACAAAGCCGCTGGCAGCTCAGCTAATTCCTGGGCCTGCTGTTCAGGGAACACCTTGAGTACCTGTTTCAAATGGTCTCTCAAGGACTGATGTACCCCAATTGCCGCTACTGCAGGTTGAGCCACTGAACCTGCCAAGGAGAAAATCTTTTTTTTTTTTTAACAGGAATTCCAATTCTTTTATCAGTTGGATCCCTAAGCATTTGCGTATTGTCAACCAGACTTTTATTCACAGAGGATATCGCAGCATCAGTTGCTGATATACTCCATATCTTAGTACATTTTTCCTCCACAGGATAAAGTGTTGAAAACTTTTTGGGAGGAGAAAAGTGCTTATCTGGGTGATCCCACTCAGAATACATAAGCTTTGCTAGTAAAAAATGGACAGGAAAAGCACGCAAGGCTTGCGGAGGCTTTCGTGAAACCAAACAGGAAGTGGGCTCTTCAACCGACTCCTCTCAGCATGTGAAGCTGAAGAAGGTCCTTCTCCGCTGGATCCCTCAGAAGAGGAATCATCAGCCTCTTCACGGTCCCCTGAAGGGGATTCATCTTCCCCCTCCCACAGCTCCTCTGTTTGAGGATCCTGGATGGTAGAAGGGGACCTATTGCGTTTTCTTCCACTCTGTGAAGATGTGATTAAAACCACTAATCTTTCCTCTAAACCACTTATAGCCGAGGAGAAAACCTGCTCAGTTATATAGACAGGGGCTGAAGTGTCGGAAGCAATTGCAGGCCGATGACCCCGATGGCTCACTCTGACCAGCCTCCTTAGATCGGAATGGTGTTGCAGAGGAAGGGTCCTTAGGACCTGAGGGCGACCCCTTTGAGTCCTTGGTTTTTGTTTCATTTGTACCACCTTCTCTGGTCATAGTGCCAAGCACAAACGCAGAGGTACTACCAAAAAAAATGCACCCACTGCTGAGCAATAGTCCAGCAACTGCCGCTGCTATTAAGCTCAGCCTAATGCTTAAGTAAACGCGCCTAGGAATGCCTGTGTCACCCACACTCACATGCCTCCCGTCCGCTCTGTGTCCCTCCTTTAGCTGTATGCACCTGAAAAAGGTGCATTTTATAGCTATACAGCCCGCGTTGTGTACGCTGAAGCGCGCCAACGTACTAAGCCCTGCCCCTTCCTCTGACCACCCACCCCCCCAATCTATTTAAAATTAGATTGTTTTTCCCACGTGAGCAGGCTCCGATCCTGCCCGGACCGCATGGAGGAGGGCTGGGGTGGAGGAGAGACGCCAAAGGGGACCACTGTAATGGCGGCGGGAGCGGCTCGGCATACCGCCGTCTGACACCATTCTGCCTCTTCCTGGAGTAAAGCTATTCAGGTTGGGGGACATTCCTAGGAGAAAAATACCTCTTTCCCACGACTTTACCTGGAGCCTGGGCCAGAGGAAGCGCACAGCTTGATACACAGAGCGAGACTGACAAGCATGGAACAGGTACGTGCTCTTGACAGTTACCGGTGGTGACTATAGGCGTGACAACATTTACTTAAAGGAGAAAAAACCCATAAGAATTAGAAAAATTCCTTAGGAATCTCCTTTACCTTATCCGGCTGCAGGGTTCTGTGGTAACAGACCCAATCTTCACCGCTCATGGTGGGCTCCGTTAGAAAACCTTCAGGGACTGGGGCCCCCTTTTTATCTGGGAAACCACAGCCCTGGGCCTGTAAAAGCACCCCACCAGGAATATGGCTGAAAAAAAAATACTGGATCCCGGGGTCCAGCCCTATAAAAAGAGAAGCATTACAGGTAAAACCTAGTTTTGGCCCGTTTACCATTTAACTCGGTCTGGAAAAGACACTTTGAATGGATCTGGTTGCATGGCTTGCCCCAGCAAGGAATATTCCAGCGGAGCTCAGCACAGCACATCTTTACTCGTGACCAACACCTAAGACACTGGCGAAAAAACGGAGGTACTCCCGGTAAGGGGAGGGGTTATATGGGGAATTGAACTTCCTGTTTAGGGTGTGCCAGTGTCCATCACCTAAAGGTGCCATATAACCCATACAAGTTATTAATGTGGCTCTGTGTTCCGTGATGTACGATAAAGAAATTACATCCTGTCTGTGGTCAGGAGGAGGAGGAATAGTGCCAATTGTTGCCATCAATGGGAGGAATAGTGCCCAAATGTTGGTGTCATTGGCAGGAATAGTGTCCAGTGTCAGTGGAAGAAATGATGCGTCAGCATTAATGTCAGTGGGAGGATCAGTGCCCCATGGCCTGGATAAAGGAATACAAAGGGCCACAGTTTGGAGACTATTAACTGAAAGTGTTAGGCTGCCTATAGCTCTCCTTTGAAGTGGAACTAAACCCCCAGAATTATCTTCCAGTGATGTGGTGGTTATATGCCTCACTGGCTGCAGTCCTCTCCTTGGCCACTTCCGGATGCCAGGTTTTCGGCCAATGAATGATGTTATCATGTGCATGCATAAGGAAATCAGTCATTCAGGCAACCAGAGCATGACAGGAATGCACTCTGATCTGTGCATGTGCAGGTCAGGGTAGATATAATACAAGACTGTGAGCAGACGGCGCCAGCAATAGGCAGGTCAGGCAGCTGCCTAGAGCACCAGGGTAGGGGGGTGGCAAAATCTGGATCCAATACCTATCTGTCCCTCCAACAAGCAAACTAAAACTTCCACCCTGTGCCCCATACAAGAGAGGGCGCGCCGCGTAGCATGGAAGCTTTAGTTTGTCTGCGGGGAATGGAATGCAGAGTTGGGGAAGGGAACCCAGTGGCTAGTGAGCAGAGGAGTGGCCGGGCTGCAGAGGAGGAGCGGGATGGACAGAGTGAGCGGCCTAGTCCGGTTCAGAGAGAGACAGAGAGGACACTACTTTCGGAAAGAGTGAGAACTCAGGGCAGGGGTCAGCATCTGATCAGCAGCACCACCGACACATAGGCAGCATGTGTGACTTGTTTTACTTCTGTCCCTGCCTTGCGTCATTGAGAACAGCGACGCTGAAACCTCTCCTACACTGCTATCTGCACAGTTCCGCCTGCCAGCAGGAGGTCTGGCTGCTGCTTTACTCAAATGCAGCTAAAAGCCAATTGGTCTGCCTATGTGTTGTGGTGCCATCTCTTCTGCCACCATGGCAGGCAGCTTGTAGTTCATTACTCTTCCTGCACTTCAGTAACTGCCTGCATTGGAGTTACGGGCAGACAGCTGTACGGAGTGTTTGCAGGAGCCTGACATTGAATCCATGATCTGCTGATTGCAGGTGCAATGTTCTGCAGGCTCCTAAGAAAAAAAATAATACATTTCCTGCAAAAAAAAATGCTTTTTATAAGTGAACTTATCCTTTAATAAAGCTGAAGCATTGGTCAAGAGAAGTTTTAACTACTTAAAGGCTGGACTGTTCACCCTCTTCCTGCCCAGGCATTTTTTCAGTGCTTTCACACTTTAAATGACATATACTTACAACAATGTACCAAAATACATTTTATATCATTTGTTGACTTAACTATATAAAAGTTAACAAGACAGAACATTTTGACTAAAACGTTCTTTGTTTGGGTTATAAAACTTTGCAAATAAAACCTTTTATAAATTGTGGCCATAAGGTATTCTGCTACATTTCTTTGGTGACAAAAAAAAACAAACAAAAAAAACAAAACAAATAGGTATATATTATTTAGTCTGTGTACCATAGTATACTGTATATTTTTGAAAATTGATCAGTCCTGATGTACTGACTGCCTATCTCATTTCTTGAGGCCCTAAAATGCCAGGACAGTTACAAATACCCCCAAATAACCCCCTTTTTTAGAAAAATAGACAGTCCAAGGTATAAGGTTAGTAAGTCCAAGGTTAGTAGACGGCATTGTGAGTTTTCCTTTGATGTAATAGTTTGTCACAATTTTTAGAAATATGAAGATATTAAATATTTTTTTTTCACAAAGTCTCCAATTTAAAAAAGTTATTTCACACACTTAAGATAGGCATACTTACAATTACACCCCTAAACACATTCTGCTTCTCCTCCCTGGTATGGGGATACCACGTGTGAGACTTTCAATACTTGGACTAAGTATGTATCGGACATTGTATCTTGTGGATCATAAAAGTCAACTTATTGTAAGTATTGCAATGGTCACCTCTGTACAAGCGGTCAATATAGTTTAGTGTAGTATCACCTATAGCAGGTCCCCATTCCTACAAGCCAAGCAAGCCTAGACTACTGGTATGTGGTTGCCCCCAGGAATCCCATGTTCACTGGCCAGGAAGTTCATGAGGCTGAAAAATGGAACAAGAGAGTTCCTTTTGTTCCAGGAATGCAGTTGCCCGCAGGGGATGGTTTAGGCTGGTGTCTCCCCGGATTATAATCAGTGGGATGTGCAGATGAGTCAGTCCAGGTGGCAAGCAGAGACATGGTCAGCAAACAAGCAAATGATTGGTCCAGATAGCAGGCAGAAACATGGTCAATAAATCAGTCAGGGTCAGTACAGGCGGCAGGCAGAGGCAACGCTGGTGTGGTGATGATCAGGAACACTGGTGCTGGCTGCACTGGCTCTGGTGACACTGTACTGATATGGTGGCAATCAGGAACATGGCAGCTGGCTGCTCTGGTGACATTTTGACTGGTGTGGCAGTACTCCGGATCACTGTTGATGGCTTACACTGGTCTAGTGACACCAAGGACAAGTGTGACAACACTGTTGCTTACACTAGTCTGATGAAAATGGAGTGGTGGTGATCAGGGACACTGTTGGCTTAAACTGGTCTAGTGACACTGGCACTGGTGTGGCAGTGATCAGGAACACCATCTCTGACATACACTGCTCTGGAAACACTTGGACTTGCGTGACAGTGATCAGGAACACAGTGTTCCCGATTACTGCCAGCCAGAAACAGTTTCTAGCTATACTGGTTTGCCAACTGGCTGCACTATTAGGGCTTGTTTACACTTGAGGTTAGGGGGTGGTAAAACCTTGCCATTAAGCCACGGTTTTACTGCCACCCCAACTGCTACCCCCTTTAGCTGCAGAGGCAGCAGCCAGAAGTGTGCACATGCCATGGCTGTGATACTTTGCTTTGCAGTCGTGGCAGGAATTAAACCCCCTGTCACTTTCAAACATGACCTGTTCAATTAAAAGGGGGCACTTGTGCGGGGTCCAAGGAGTTAAAGCAAGTGATGAGGAGACTACAGTCTCCTCAAAAGCTCTGTGAAGAGTGATCCAAACACAGATTGCTTTTCAGAGAACACGTCACATGTGAATGAGGCCTTAAGGTGATACTGTGACCGGTATAAAAGGCCATATAGTCTGAGCATTTTTTCCTGATTATTAAAACCAGAATAATAAAACAGGAAGGAAATAGAGAATCAAAGCCATTGTGTCAGATGGATAAGCTATAGTAACATGAAGTACATTTCAGACTTGCTCCATCATGCATGTATCTGGTGTGGAAAAATTATTCCATGATAGCTGAGTAACACCACTTCCCATACACACTAAGCAGGGGAAGCAATAGCATGATTTTACAACACTTTTGTTTTTGTTAAAGGACACTTGAGAGAACACAGAGTTTGCTATTATTGACCTCGCCAACTGAAAATACTAACTGGTGGGCTGTCATGCTAATCCAATGCTTTCAACATAATCACTAATCTGGAACTATGTGGATCACAGGTTATGACTTCTCTGCCTTTCTACTCAGCATTTTTGTTTGGAGTCAGTGGCTCAAAGCAGCCAGAGAAAGTCAGGGAGTGAGAATTCAAGATGAGCGCTGACAGCCCTGAATTTCTCTCATTATATGTGTTCCTTAATTTTGAAAACAGTTCAAAAGGATTGCCTTGGCCCTGAAAGCTATTCAATTATTATTTTAAATCTTCAATTACTAAACTAGAGGGACTATTCTGCTCAATTTCCACACACATGGACCCCACAGGGAAAAACAATTGGCGCATTTTTTAAAAATCCATTGAAAATTCACACCAGGTAAAATATTGTGCTGTTTTATTGGTGTAAAAATCACACATTGCTAGTTCTGATTCTGCTGAGATACATCCGTGCAGTTTAACATCTAGGATCCCACAGCCAGAATAAGCTATTAAATACAATAATTGCTGTTAGTCAGCTTCAAATGCAAATTTACATATGAGATCAAAAGGTGTTTATAATACAATATAGAACAAAACTATTGCAGTACATCAACCTGAAGAGCAATATACACTCAGGGAGATTTCTGCTATTAGTAAAGCCTTTCTATAGGTCAGAGGAGTAAGAGTAAGGCCTTCAGGCAAGCTGGAAAATAAACCCAGAAATTTTGACACGCTGCTTTGGAAAAGTATAAACTGTCCTGATTAACATTGACAGGGGTAAAAAAAAAAAAAAAAAACACTTCTCCATATCCAATGGATGAAGAACTTTCTGACGTTAATAAACAGCTCAGACGTGCAAATACTCAACATATTTTAGTATTTTATCATTAAGCTTATGGCAGTGATTGTCAATCACCATTATACATATTAGTTTTTCGTCAAAAGGATACAGTGCTGTTGGGTACTTTCCTGAATTGCAGATTTCATATGCTAATAAATCAAAAACATGGTCATGTACAAAAGAGATGTGTATCATGATTGTGAAATTAAGCTACATAGTGCAAACAATGTTCTGTAGCCCACAGAGGTTATGTCTATTTTGGTTAGTCTAACTTGAAAGTAGACGTCTTAAAGCTAACATATGATTGGTTGCTGTGGGTTACCTCACATGTGCTCTTTGCACTACCTCAATAAATAAGCCTTGAAGTATCCATACATGAAGAGTAGGCATGTCCATGCTTACAAAATAGCAAGTTGGGGGGGGGGGGCAGGGAAAGTGTTTATAAAGTCTAGTGTAGGATAATATGAATATGGGAGTAGAACAGAGGCACATCATTGTGATGTTCAATCACGCTGAGCTGGAAATCCGGGTCTATTTTAGGGCAGGCCTTTTTTCACAGATTGCAGTTGCTGCTTTAAAGGTGAGAAAATGGTCGTAGCTGTTCCAGTTGAACTTCCAACGATATCCTTTCTTCAAGAACATCCTGAAACAAAATAAAACTTAATTATCTGATATTAGAGCTATTGAGAAGATTTTCAGCACTAAAATGGGTGGGTGAATACTGCTGTACAGCTATTATGTACAAAGATGTCGCTTTAGTTACCTGTCGAATAAGCACCACCATATCAACTTCATGTTTTATTTTCAGTATCTCCCTCCCACCCCCTCTAATCTATACTGATACGCTTTTTAACCCTCCTACCTGGTGAAAGCAGATATACTCAACCAAGTACCCCCTCCAGGTCCCTCACTGCCGTTGGTTCCAGAGCAGGGGACTGCTGATCCAGTACTGTGATGTGCCCAAGACCGTTGGCCTCTTGGAATGACAATGACTCCTCCTCTCACCTGAGAGAACCCCGCCGGAGGCCATTTAACCAGAAGTGTCCACGTCTCACAGGCAGTAATGTGGACACCCAAAGAATTACTCTTCCAGGAAGTAAACAGATGAGGAGAAGACTAGGGATGGTGATTTCACATGATTGTGGCTTCAGGCAAGTTAAAACAGGGATTTATCTTTTTATTTACGAATGGGATCAGTTAGAGGGGGTCGAAGTGAAGCGTTTCCTGGAGTGGGGTTTTTGAAGTTACAGAAAAGCTCTAAAACACATACTGTAGTTCTAGGCTAGGAATGAATAAAATTAGTCAAAATGACAATATTTATTAGAAATGAATCAGTAAATACGGTCATAGACGGTTCAAATCTCAGCCGGTTCAGCAGGGACCAGTCGAGATTTGAACCATGTATGGGCAGTCTGAATGTGTCCAAGTTGATCGATTAACTTGGGTACAACCAGCCTGCTGGATTTTACATGTAATTATTGCTAGCGGCTATTATAACCATAGTAAGTACGTGAGCTGCTCAGGCTGCTAGGAAGTGTTAGTCCTGTGCCTGCTGCTGCTAGTGCTCCAGACAATGACAGGTAAAAGCAGAAGATCCCGGAAGCTGAACATCAGAACAAGACCTGCTGTGTGTAGACAAGTGTCTCAGCCTGGACCCCTGCCAGGCCACAATTCATTTAACTCCACCCACTGGAGCTTACTCATGGGGATCCTCATGCATAAGCTCCAGTGGGCAGAATGAAATGTGATGGGGGCGTGGCCTGGTGAGGGTCCAGACTGAGACTGCCACTTGTCTACACACAGCAGGTCTTGTTCTGATGTGCGGCTTCCGGGATCTTCTGCTCTTATCGGCTATTATAAGCACCAAGCAGTACTCACAGTGTTCTCCTGGCGGGGACTGCTTCCCCTGTCCCCGTAACCAGGAGAACACAATGGCTCCACAGGAGGCATTCCCCCATTAACACTGACTGTGTTGATGGGGGGAATCCAGTGATTTTCTCGCAGGAAAGAAAATTGCTCTATGGCCACCTTAAGAAAGGCAATTGAAAACACAGCCATTACACAATTGTACATGCGGCTGTATGCGCAAACTGTGGTGATAAATAATGTTGTGGTCCACTGCTGTGGGCTTATACTACTACACACACATTTATGTAAATAAGAACAAAGGTGTATCCTATAATAAAGCGGAACTACACCACATCTGAGCACCACAAACCAAAAATGTTAATTCCTTTTTAGTATTCAAAGCAAACTCTCCCATTCAGCCATGTCTCCATGCTCTATTTTGCTTTTTCTTCCATTTTGAGTAAGGCAGATGATTAATTTACTTCATTAGCATTTACTTCCTGAAATCCACCCTCCCTTAGCTCAGGAACGCAGGCAAAAGGGTGTGCATAGCTGAGAAAAACCTCCCCCCCGAAGACTCCTGGGATGTATGACATTTTTCTAGGCCTGGAAATCAGGAAGTAACTGAAGAAATGTAAAAATAAATAAATGATATATTATAGTTTAAAACAAGTAAATATGATATACTTTACTATCTATTTACTAATGCTAGCCGCATAAGGATTAAATATAGTCAATATTGATTAAGAGAGTGAAGTTCCACTTTAACATTTGATCATTCTATGAGATATAGTTCTGTTCATACTTATATATAATGTAAGACACTGCATGCAACCAAATGTTACCTTTAACTGTTGTTGTAATTCACTATTTAGCCGGGCAAGAACGGTGTTTGTTTCTTTATTGCGTCGAATAGAAGCCTGAATGGCTTTTTTGTCTTTACCAGCAGACCTGAAGCATAAAAGGAATTTTATTATTTATTTCATGTTAATTGAGGGACACAATGTTCAAAGACAATTGGGCTATAATGCTACCTACAGGAGGATTTGGACACTGTCAAACAAAAAAAAAACAAAACAAAAAAAACAGTGCCCAGTCTTGTATAACCTCTCCAAATCCCAGCATACGTTAGTTCTTGTGCGAGGGTCCTAAGAGAATAGATATCATTTATCTAGTGGGAAAGGTTGACCCGTTTTCATAGCCATATTTACTGTATTCAAGATAAAACAGGATAATGGTTTACAGATACTTTCTAGAATCTTGTTTTCCCTGGCAGGCCATGCATTGCAACCTGCAATAGCTGTGATGCTAGTCTGTCAAAAATTAAGGGAATGGACTATACAAAAACAAAAAAAAAAACAACTTGGAGCCCTTGGAGTTCATACTGCCAGCTCTGCACTACTGTGTGGATGGGTTGGTGGATGTCTCCCATCTTATTTTCCCTATGGGTCCCTTATCAAAGTGCATGTGGCAAAGTTTTTGGTTGAAATGTTCAAGTGCAACTGAATACAAAACTTTTGTTTTTCCATTTTGGATAGAGTAAGAGGGGTGAAATGTTTCTTCTTGTTGGCATCTGTGTTCAATTAGGGAGATTTCCCTTCACTAGAACTAGTGTCCCTATTGGAAGACTCCCCCCCCCTTATTACTGTTCTGGTGTAAATCCAAAGTTTGGGATTTTTTTTTACCTTCATTTTTGATCATGGTAAACAGGACAAATAGAGGGGGTGAGTCTCCCTAACAGGGGCACAAGCAGAAATAAAAACCTGCCCAGAGTTTGCTTAATACCTTTCCACTCTATCAAAAACTAGAAATAAAAAAAAGTTTTGCCTTTGACACATTAGGCATTTATGGGGTACTGTATTAAATACCTTGGGGAAATCTAGATACACTTCATCCATAGGCCCTTCCTCTATCCAAATTACAGCTTATCTCCTCTCATAGAATGGTAAAAAAACGGTAAAAGAATGGTAAAAGAATGGTTTGGCATGTGAAGTTTTTTTGTTGTTTAGAAATCCATGTTGGTTACTACTAATTTCATCAGCAAATTCTTGCATATGATCCCTTATAATAGTTTACATACTATTAATGTTAGGCCGACTGGTCTGTACTTTACAAGTATATCGCTCAGACCTTTTTTGAATATTGGTACCAGGTTTGCTTTTCACCAATCAGCTGGTGCCATTCCAGTCAGTAAGCGGTCCTTAAAAATTGTGAATAATAGTCTGGCTTTAACATGGCTAAATTCTTTGAGAACGCTCAGGTGTATGCCATCTGACCCTGGTGATTTATTCACATTAAAGCAGGGTTCCACCCAAATTTTGAACATTATCTCTATGCATTCTCTTCCTTGCCTAGATGCTGACATGCTGTGTAAAAAAATTTAAATTGCCATAATTACCTTTTTTTTTCTAATCTTCTTAGCACTTCCTGGTTTTCCTCCCATGGGAGTAGGCGTGTTTCTAGCCTCTCCCAGACCTCCCACAGTCCCCTGGGAGCTAGTCTCAGGCTTCCCAGCATGCATTGTGCAACAGCGTCATCACAACATCTCAGTGAATGCTGGGAGCACAGCATTCACCTCATCCAGGAAGTACATGCTTGTGGGCTTCAAATGCCCACAATGAAGATGGAAACCGCCTTCAGTGAATTTTATAAGTTATTCTTTACAACGAAATCGGACACAGGCGGACTTATTACACAGAACATGTGAGTAGATAATCATGAGAAGAAAAGTTTGTGAATGAACTCCAAAAAAAAAAAAACGATAGATAGGTGGACCCCCGCTTTAAGTTTTTCTAGTCTTTTTTTGAACACCAGTTTCTGTCAGCCACAAAGGAGTACATTCAATATACTATTAATTTTACTGTCTTGTTCATTATATCCCTCCTTTTCATTTGTATAAACAGAGAAGAAGAATGTACTTAAAGCAGACCTTCAGTCATTTTTTTCAACTTTCCATCTATTAAAACTTCTGCCCTTGTTGTTTTAACTTTGAATAGTAAAACTTTTTTTCTGCCAGTAAAACACCTTACAGTCCACTTCCTGTTTTTTGTCTGGTAAAAAGCCTAGGCTTATGACATCATGTACAGCTCTCTTTCTCGTGTGAGAGTTTGCCAGGAAGGGTGGGGGGATGAGTCATAAGAGGGCCATTGAAAGCTGCAGGGCAGCAGAGCTGGATGTGTGCCTCTGTGTGTCTGTGTAAATCCAGGAAGTGAACAGGCAGCAGCTTCAGCTGCCCACAGTTAAAATGGTTGCAGCCAGACTTAGTGGAGGGAAATTTCTGCAGCATATTTGAAAAGTACAAAATCACAATATATATAAAATAATATGCAGAGTGATTGGAGGGGAGCTTCAGAATGGCAAAGATGTTTTTATTACAAATTATGTGAGCAGACTGCAGTTCCTCTTTAACCACTTCAGCCCCGGAAGGATTTACCCCCTTCCTGACCAGAGCACTTTTTACAATTCGGCACTGCGTCGCTTTAACTGCTAATTGCGCGGTCATGCAATGCTCTACCCAAACGAAATTTGCGTCCTTTTCTTCCCACAAATAGAGCTTTCTTTTGATGATATTTGATCACCTCTGCCGTTTTTATTTTTTGCGCTATAAACGGAAAAAGACTGAAAATTTTGAAAAAAAATGATATTTTCTACTTTTTGTTATAAAAAAAATCCAATAAACTAAATTTTAGTCATACATTTAGGCCAAAATGTATTCGGCCACATGTCTTTGGTAAAAAAAATGTCAATAAGCGTATATTTATTGGTTTGCGCAAAAGTTATAGCGTCTACAAACTAGGGTACATTTTCTGGAATTTACACAGCTTTTAGTTTCTGACTGCCTATGTCATTTCTTGAGGTGCTAAAATGGCAGGGCAGTACAAAACCCCCCCAAATGACCCCATTTTAGAAAGACACCCCAAGGAAATTGCTGAGAGGCATGTTGAGCCCATTGAATATTTATTTTTTTGTCCCAAGTGATTGAATAATGACAAAAAAAAGAAAAAAAAAAAAATTACAAAAAGTTGTCACTAAATGATATATTGCTCACACAGGCCATGGGCATATGTGGAATTGCACCCCAAAATACATTCAGCTGCTTCTCCTGAGTACGGGGATACCACATGTGTGGCACTTTTTGGGAGCCTAGCCGCGTACGGGGCCCCGAAAACCCAGCACCACCTTCAGGATTTCTAAGGGCATACATTTTTGATTTTACTCCTCACTACCTATCACAGTTTTGAAGGCCATAAAATGCCAAGATGGCACAAAACCCCCCCAAATGACCCCATTTTGGAAAGTAGACACCCCAAGCTATTTGCTGAGAGGCATGGTGAGTATTTTGCAGCTCTCATTTGTTTTTGAAAATGAAGAAAGACCAGAAAAAAAATTTTTTTTTTTTTCTTTTTTCAATTTTCAAAACTTTGTGACAAAAAGTGAGGTCTGCAAAATACTCACTATACCTCTCAGCAAATAGCTTGGGGTGTATACTTTCCAAAATGGGGTCATTTGGGGGGGGGGTTTGTGCCACGTGGGCATTCCATGGCCTCCGAAACTGTGATAGGTAGTGAGGAGTGAAATCAAAAATTTACGGCCTTAGAAAGCCTGAAGGCGGTGCTTGGTTTTCGGGGTCCCGTGCGCGGCTAGGCTCCCAAAAAGTCCCACACATGTGGTATCCCCGTACTCAGGAGAAGCAACAGAATGTATTTTGGGGTGTAATTTCACATATTCCCATGGCATGTTTGAGCAATATAACATTTAGTGACAACTTTGTGCAAAAAAAAAAAAAAAAAAAAAAAAAAAAATTGTCTCTTTCCCGCAACTTGTGTCACAATATAAAATATTCCATGGACTCGACATGCCTCTCAGCAAATAGCTTGGGGTGTCTACTTTCCAAAATGGGGTCATTTGGGGGGGTTTTGAACTGTCCTGGCATTTTATGCACAACATCTAGAAGCTTATGTCACACATCACCCACTCTTCTAACCACTTGAAGACAAAGCCCTTTCTGACACTTATTGTTTACATAAAAAAATAATTTTTTTTTGCAAGAAAATTACTTTGAACCCCCAAACATTATATATTTTTTTTAAAGCAAATGCCCTACAGATTAAAATGGTGGGTGTTTCATTTTTTTTTTTCACACAGTATTTGCGCAGCGATTTTCAAACGCATTTTTTGGGGAAAAAACACACTTTTTTAAATTTTAATGCACTAAAACACACTATATTGCCCAAATGTTTGATGAAATAAAAAAGATGATCTTAGGCCGAGTACATGGATACCAAACATGACATGCTTTAAAATTGCGCACAAACGTGCAGTGGCAACAAAATTACTACATTTTTAAAAGCCTTTAAAAGCCTTTACAGGTTACCACTTTAGATTTACAGAGGAGGTCTACTGCTAAAATTACTGCCCTCGATCTGACCTTCGCGGTGATACCTCACATGCATGGTGCAATTGCTGTTTACGTTTGACGCCAGACCGCCGCTTGCGTTCGCCTTAGCGCGAGAGCAGGGGGCGACAGGGGTGCTTTTTTTTATTTATTTTTTTTCTTTATTTTTTTTTGCTTTTTTATCTTATTTTTAAACTGTTCCTTTCATTTTTTTTTTTTTTAAATCATTTTTATTGTTATCTCAGGGAATGTAAATATCCCCTATGATAGCAATAGGTAGTGACAGGTACTCTTTTTTGAAAAAATTGGGGTCTATTAGACCCTAGATCTCTCCTCTGCCCTCAAAGCATCTGACCACACCAAGATCGGTGTGATAAAATGCTTCCCCAATTTCCCAATGGCGCTATTTACATCCGGCGAAATCTAAGTCATAAAATGCTCGTAGCTTCCGGTTTCTTAGGCCATAGAGATGTTTGGAGCCACTCTGGTCTCTGATCAGCTCTATGGTCAGCTGGCTGAATCACCGGCTGCATTCTCAGGTTCCCTGTTGAGACAGGAGAGCCAGAGAAAAACACGGAAGACGGTGGGGGGCATTCCCTCCCACTGCTTGTAAAAGCAGTCTAGAGGCTAATTAGCCGCTAGGATTGCTTTTACATGAAAGCCGACCGCTGGCTAAAAAGAATGATACCAAGATGATACCTAAACCTGCAGGCATCATTCTGGTATAACCACTCAAAGTCGTGAATGGCGTACCTGAAGACAAAAAAATGGTTAACAATAAAGCACAGTAAACGGTAAAGTATAAATAATTACATACCTGAAAAACAAACATGATAAAACATAATAACAATAACAATAACAATAAAACATTGCAGAATAGAATACAGTAAAAAAGAGCAGAACAATAGAGAGAGAATAGAGAGAGAGAGAACAATAAAACGACAACTATTTTTTTAATTTTTGTTTGTGTTTTTTTTTTTTTTACACTTTTTTTTTGTAACTGTAACTTTTATAACTGTAACCGGTTCCAGGTTCGAGTCTCTCAAAATGCGATGGCATCTTGGGAGACCCTGTGAAAGTGTGCCTAGTCTGTGCAATGCTGTACGCTACGCTAATACTCAACTAGTGCATGGTAGCGTTCAAAACATTCACCAAGTGTTACTGCAGTGCTGATTTGACTACGACCGGGGTGTACTACGCCGCTGGTGCTTGCCAGTTCACCAAAACGCTACAAAGAAAAGTGTCAGTGATCGATCGATACTGCACTTGGGTGGGCTGGACTGGGCTGGGCCGGGCGGAGGGGCAAAACGCAGGTGCTAGCAGGTATCTGGGCTGATCCCGCTAACACTACGTTTTTGGGAACCCTAAACTGCTGGGGACGCTAGTATAGATCTGATCGGATCAGATATTGATGCGTTCAGATACTATACCACTAAGGGAGGTGTACGGTGCGTGTACGGTGCGTGCGTGGGTGTTCGCGGTACTGGCGCTAATCTGACGCTGCCTAGGGCGACGCATATCACCGCCGGGCGATCAGGGGGCTAAACCTTTATTCGGTAATAAACGGCGGGTGCCCTGACACTATAAAAAATAAACGAACTAACCAGCGTCACCCGTAACGGTTATACGGTGATCAGTGGTGAAAGGGTTAACTAGGGGGCCATCAAGGGGTTAAAACATTTATTAGATAGTATATGGGGGTCCCTGTCGCTATAAAACGCTGACGGCGAACCTAAATATTTACGTCCCTAACTAGCGTCACCAGCGACACTAATACAGCGATCAGAAAAATGATCGCTTAGCGACACTGGCGACAGGGGGTGATCAAGGGGTTAAAACTTTATTAGGGGGGTAAGGGGGGTACCCTAGACCTACAGGGGGCTAAACCTTTATTCGGTAATAAACGGCGGGTGCCCTGACACTATAAAAAATAAACGAACTAACCAGCGTCACCCGTAACGGTTATACGGTGATCAGTGGTGAAAGGGTTAACTAGGGGGCCATCAAGGGGTTAAAACATTTATTAGGTAGTATATGGGGGTCCCTGACGCTATAAAACACTGACGGCAAACCTCAATATTTACGTCCCTAACTATCGTCACCAGCGACACTAATACAGCGATCAGAAAAATGATCGCTTAGCGACACTGGTGAGGAGGGGTGATCAAGGGGTTAAAACTTTATTAGGGGGGGTAAGGGGGGTACCCTAGACCTACAGGGGGGTAATACTAACTGTCCCACCACTGCTAACTGTCACAAACTGACACTATGCAGTAATCAGGAAAAAAAAAAAAAACCTGCTTGGTGTCAGTTTGTGACAGGGGGGGGGGTGATTGGGGGGGGATCGGGGGGCGATCGGGGGGGATCGGGGGTGTAATGTATGCCTGGCATGTTCTACTGTGTTGTGTGTGAGTGTTGGTGCACTTACATGTCATCTCTCCTCGGCGCTGGAACGGAAACTGCCAGACCGAGGAGAGATGACATCACATCCTCTGCCTCTGTGTACTATACAGAGGCAGGGGATGTCTGTCATTGGCTGGGAGCGATCGCGAGGGGGGGGCCACGATCGGATGGCCTCCCCCTCGTCTGTCATCGCTCCCAACCAAATGCCGACCGCAGCTGGCACCGGGGGGGGGTCCGATCGGACCCCCCACCCGCGGGAAGGCAATCACGTTTCAGGTACGTGATTTTGCCTGCCCGTGCCGCTCTGCTCACGTATATAGGCGTGAGGCGGTCGGCAAGTGGTTAATATAGTTGCCTTCTCCCTGTCACCTATGACCAACTTCCCCTGATCTGTTCAGAACTCTTACTATTAATATATTTGAAAAAAAAAAAATTTTCTTCTTTTCCTCCACAATGTTTTTCATAATCTATTTTAGCTGCCCTGATTGCGATTTCCTGCACATCCTATTGAAATCCGCATACTAGATTGCTTGCATCAACCAGCAGGGAGGAACCAGAAGTCTTGCCGACAAAAGAAAGGATTTTGACCTGAGCAGAACTTTACATTCCAAGTCTTGTCCGCCATTTATATCCCTGGCATGGAAAACTGGCAGGCATTTGTTCCCAGCAGCAGTGCTTGAATCTGAGGAATAGGCTCTACACGAAATTGTTCCAGAACAGGTCACAGATTGCGAATCTTGAATATGGATCTTCTGGTCTCCAGATGCAAAAGCACACTGAACAGGTCTGTCTCCAGGGAACAGAGATCCTTTGGTGAAAGCAGTAGATACTCTGGTGTAGGGCTGAAACAACTAATCGATTAATCGACAACTAATCGATTATGAAATTAATCGATTACTATTTTCATAATCGATTAATCGGCCAGTAACATAATGGGGTTAAAAAAAAACTAAAATAAGCCCTTAATAGTACAAAAAGAGCAAATAATCGCTACTGTAAATATTACTTACACTACAGTAAAAAAAAATGAACCCCTTACAGTAGTGATGATCTGTTTTTCTTTGTACTATAAAGGGCTAATTTTAGTTTTTTTAACCCCATTATGTTACTAAACGTCTTAGACCTGGTTCACATCTATGTGTTTGGTGCTTTTTTGCAGAAACGGACTACAGTTCATTTACATGGTTTCCTATGGGACACGTTCACATCTATGCTTTTTTCAGCCGCTGCGTATTTGGAAAGGGTCAGGGACTTTTTTTTAATGCAAAACGGTGCTTTTTTAGGTTCAATATACTTCAATGGAAAAGCTGCAGAAAAGCATGTAATTATTGCAGCAGTTTTTGTTTTTTTTAATCTTCCCAACAACAAATTGGCCAAAAATAAATGCAAAAACGCAAATCGCAGCACTATCACGTGCGCAAAAGTCAAAACGCACAGCAAAAAGCACTGCAGAAACAGATCAAAAGCAAACTGCATAGGTGTGTACCGAGCCTTATGCTGGCCACACAGATCAATTTTCAGACAAAATATTCAGACGAGAAATCTTTGTACATTCGCTGAATGAAAGAATGTTGTTTGAAATTTTCACTTGTTTTCAACATTCTGTTTTTAAAATGAATGTAATTTCTGAACAAAAACCACATACATGGTCTGATAATTCCTTTCACCAAGAAGTTTGCTATTTCAAAATTTTCACGTCACTGTGGTTGAAAATGAACGTCATTTTGACCCCACTAACGATTAGAAAATCGAACGAACGTTCTTAAAATAACATTTTTTTTTTTTTTGAAGGAAGACATTGTTTGTTAAATAAAAAAAATTGATCTCGGAGTCTGATATTTACCAGAATCACATTTTAATGGTATATACAGTATATATCCTCTAATAGTATATACAGTATATATCTCCTCTAATAGTATATACAGTATATATCTCTTCTGTCTGTTATTCTCAGAGTGGATTAGATATTTTGCTCCCTAACCATATAATGTTGGTTATTTATATTTACCACTGCATAGAGATATATAGGAATAAATTGCCCTTTTTAAAAACTTTACATATTAACTAAATTATACACCACACTTTTTTATAAGATTATCAACCGATTCATCGAAACAATAATCGGCCAACTAATCGATTATGAAAATAATAATAGCCCTACTCTGGTGGTACTGTGGAATCTATGCCTTTCCTTCCCAGAAACTCTGTGCTTGTCTGCTCTACAGGATCAAGATAGAAGATATTTGGGTGATCCTCATTGCTTCAAATTGGCCTAGGTGGATGTGGTACGCAGACCTAATCAGACTCCTGTTAGGGGCTCTGTAGGCTCTTCAAGAGTCTTCTGTTCAGCCTTCCTGTCCCAAGTACCAGTTTACCAACCTGCTTCATGGTTGCTGGCTTTAACGCCATGGCGATTGAAGTTCAGGTCTTGAGGAACAGGGTTCCATCTGAATTGATGATTCCTAGAGTAATGAAAGCCAGATTCCTGCAAGGTCTACCACTGCACACGGAAGACTAACTTGATGCAAGGATAGAGCCTTTCAACCCAAAAAATATTCTGTGACATGAATTCTGACCTTTTTTGCAATTAGGTCTGGATCAGCATTTGGCCCGAAGTACAATTAAGGGGCAAATCTTGGCAATTGCAAACTCGTTCCAAAGACTGATATGCCCCCATGCTTTGATTAGGAGGTTTTTACAGCGTTTCTCATGTGGCTCTCCCAGTATATTCAGCTGTTACCCACGACACTTGAATTTGACACTTTTGGTCCTTCCAAAAAAAATTGCCTGTTGAAGTTATCATTGATATTTTTTCACTGTTATGCCCTGTACACATGGTCGGATTTTCCGACGGAAAATGTGTGATAGGACCTTGTTGTTGGAAATTCCGACCGTGTGTGGGCTCCATCACACTGTTTCCATCGCAATTTCCGACACACAAACTTTGAGAGCTTGCTATAAAATTTTCCGACAAAATCCGTTGTCGGAAATTCCAATCGTGTGTACACAAATCCGACGCACAAAGTGCCACGCATGCTCAGAATAAATTAAGAGACGAAAGCTATTGGCTACTGCCCAGTTTATAGTCCCGACGTACGTGTTTTACGTCACCGCGTTCAGAGCGATCGGATTTTCCGACAACTTTGTGTGACCGTGTGTATGCAAGACAAGTTTGAGCCAACATCCGTCGGAAAAAATCCATGCATTTTGTTGTCGGAATGTCCGATCAATGTCTGACCGTGTGTACGGGGCATTACTCACAAGGTCGAGGTGTGTGCCTAAAAGATCATTTCTTTCCTATAAAGAACACTCTGGTCTTACACAACGACAAGGTGCTAATAAGAAAGGAGAAGACTCTAGACCAGGGGTCTCAAACTGGTGGCCCTCCAGCTGTTGCAGAACTAAAAGTCCCATCATGCCTCTGCCTGTGGGAGTCATGCTTGTAACTGTCATCCTTGCAATGCCTCATGGGACTTGTAGTTTCACAACAGCTGGAGGGCCGCTAGTTTGAGACCCCTGCTCTAGACCTTAAGAAGGTTTTGGCCTTTCATCTCAGCAAGGACAATATACTTCAGTCTCTGAAACCAGTACATCAGAAGGAGATTTCTCTTTAGCGTCTACCTTACTGCCTTCTTTAAAAAGACTAATGGGCCGTACACACAATAGGATTTTCCGACAACAAATGTTGGATGTGAGCTTGTCGGAAAGTCCGACCGTGTATATGCTTCATAGAACATTTGTTGTCAGAATTTCCGTCAACAAATGTTTGAGAGCAGGTTCTCAAATTTTCCAACAACAAGACTTGTTGTCAGAAATACCGAGCGTGTGCACACAATTCCGACGCACAAAAGTCCACGCATGCTCAGAATCAAGCAGAAGAGCCACTCTGGCTATTGAACTTCATTTTTCTCAGCTCGTTGTACGTGTTGTATCTCACCGCGTTCTTGACGTTCGGAATTTCCGAGAACATTTGTGTGACTGAGTGTGCATACAAGACAAGTTTGAGCCAACATCTCTTTGAAAAAAAATTGACGGTTCTGTTGTCGGAATGTCTGATCGTGTGTACATAGCATAAGTTTCTCTTTTTTTTATAACAGATGGTCCTTGCGAATGGAAACCAGTTTCCCATTCCATTATTTTCGATGGCTCAGAGAAGATCATCTAAGCTTATTAAGGATCATTGAGACTGGGACTGCTTTTTGGGCTTTTCAGCACCTGGACATAGTTTTACAATGTGGATGTTCAGGCTTCATCTGATACAATCTTTGTGAGTAAGACCCGGTTCACACAGGGGCGGCACGACTTGCAGGTCGCCTCAGCGAGGCGACCTGCAAACGACTTCCGTGGCGACTTGCAAAACGACTTCTGTATAGAAGTCTATGCAAGTCGCCCAAAGTCGCCCCCAAAGTCGTACAGGAACCTTTTTCTAAGTCAGAGCGACTTGCGTCGCTCCGATTAGAACAGTTCCATTGTACAGAACAGGAGGCGACTTGTCAGGCGACTAGGTCGCCTGACAAGTCGTCCCTGTGTGAACCGAGTCTAAGGCCCCTCAGGCAACTCGTCAAGCTGCAGGCAGTTCCTATTTGTTTATAATGTGCCCGTTGGATTTTTTTACTTGCCCTAAAATCTTGGGGTTCGAGAATACAGGCCCCACCGCACTGGGTTTCTGGTCTTATTCCTGGCACTGCTTTCTTACAAAACAGAGGCATACTGGGAGTGGGTGTAGTTCTATGCGGTTAACCACTTCAGCCCCGGAAGGATTTACCCCCTTCCTGACCAGAGCACTTTTTACAATTCGGCACTGCGTCGCTTTAACTGCTAATTGCGCGGTCATGCAATGCTGTACCCAAACGAAATTTGCGTCCTTTTCTTCCCACAAATAGAGCTTTCTTTTGATGATATTTGATCACCTCTGCCGTTTTTATTTTTTGCGCTATAAACGGAAAAAGACTGAAAATTTTGAAAAAAAATGATATTTTCTACTTTTTGTTATAAAAAAAATCCAATAAACTAAATTTTAGTCATACATTTAGGCCAAAATGTATTCGGCCACATGTCTTTGGTAAAAAAAATGTCAATAAGCGTATATTTATTGGTTTGCGCAAAAGTTATAGCGTCTACAAACTAGGGTACATTTTCTGGAATTTACACAGCTTTTAGTTTCTGACTGCCTATGTCATTTCTTGAGGTGCTAAAATGGCAGGGCAGTACAAAACCCCCCCAAATGACCCCATTTTGGAAAGTAGACACCCCAAGGAAATTGCTGAGAGGCATGTTGAGCCCATTGAATATTTATTTTTTTTGTCCCAAGTGATTGAATAATGACAAAAAAAAGAAAAAAAAAAAAAATTACAAAAAGTTGTCACTAAATGATATATTGCTCACACAGGCCATGGGCATATGTGGAATTGCACCCCAAAATACATTCAGCTGCTTCTCCTGAGTACGGGGATACCACATGTGTGGCACTTTTTGGGAGTCTAGCCGCGTACGGGGCCCCGAAAACCCAGCACCACCTTCAGGATTTCTAAGGGCATACATTTTTGATTTTACTCCTCACTACCTATCACGGTTTTGAAGGCCATAAAATGCCAAGATGGCACAAAACCCCCCCAAATGACCCCATTTTGGAAAGTAGACACCCCAAGCTATTTGCTGAGAGGCATGGTGAGTATTTTGCAGCTGTCATTTGTTTTTGAAAATGAAGAAAGACCAGAAAAAAAATTTTTTTTTTTTCTTTTTTCAATTTTCAAAACTTTGTGACAAAAAGTGAGGTCTGCAAAATACTCACTATACCTCTCAGCAAATAGCTTGGGGTGTCTACTTTCCAAAATGGGGTCATTTGGGGGGGGGTTTGTGCCACCTGGGCATTCCATGGCCTCCGAAACTGTGATAGGTAGTGAGGAGTGAAATCAAAAATTTACGGCCTTAGAAAGCCTGAAGGCGGTGCTTGGTTTTCGGGGTCCCGTGCGCAGCTAGGCTCCCAAAAAGTCCCACACATGTGGTATCCCCGTACTCAGGAGAAGCAACAGAATTTATTTTGGGGTGTAATTTCACATATTCCCATGGCATGTTTGAGCAATATAACATTTAGTGACAACTTTGTGCAAAAAAAAAAAAAAAAAAAAAAAAAATTGTCTCTTTCCCGCAACTTGTGTCACAATATAAAATATTCCATGGACTCGACATGCCTCTCAGCAAATAGCTTGGGGTGTCTACTTTCCAAAATGGGGTCATTTGGGGGGGTTTTGAACTGTCCTGGCATTTTATGCACAACATTTAGAAGCTTATGTCACACATCACCCACTCTTCTAACCACTTGAAGACAAAGCCCTTTCTGACACTTATTGTTTACATGAAAAAGTTATTTTTTTTTGCAAAAAAATTACTTTGAACCCCCAAACATTATATATTTTTTTAAAGCAAATGCCCTACAGATTAAAATGGTGGGTGTTTCATTTTTTTTTTTTTCACACAGTAATTGCGCAGCGATTTTTCAAACGCATTTTTTGGGGAAAAAACACACTTTTTTAAATTTTAATGCACTAAAACACACTATATTGCCCAAATGTTTGATGAAATAAAAAAGATGATCTTAGGCCGAGTACATGGATACCAAACATGACATGCTTTAAAATTGCGCACAAACGTGCAGTGGCAACAAAATTACTACATTTTTAAAA
Organism: Lithobates clamitans; assembly: GCA_037952925.1. NCBI lineage: Eukaryota > Metazoa > Chordata > Amphibia > Anura > Ranidae > Lithobates > Lithobates clamitans. The sequence continues at coordinate 4,626,835 of JBBGZY010000552.1, read as the reverse complement.
GCCTTTAAAAGCCTTTACAGGTTACCACTTTAGATTTACAGAGGAGGTCTACTGCTAAAATTACTGCCCTCGATCTGACCTTCGCGGTGATACCTCACATGCATGGTGCAATTGCTGTTTACGTTTGACGCCAGACCGCCGCTTGCGTTCGCCTTAGCGCGAGAGCAGGGGGCGACAGGGGTGCTTTTTTTTATTTATTTTTTTTCTTTATTTTTTTTTGCTTTTTTATCTTATTTTTAAACTGTTCCTTTCATTTTTTTTTTTTTTTTTAATCATTTTTATTGTTATCTCAGGGAATGTAAATATCCCCTATGATAGCAATAGGTAGTGACAGGTACTCTTTTTTGAAAAAATTGGGGTCTATTAGACCCTAGATCTCTCCTCTGCCCTCAAAGCATCTGACCACACCAAGATCGGTGTGATAAAATGCTTCCCCAATGGCGCTATTTACATCCGGCGAAATCTAAGTCATAAAATGCTCGTAGCTTCCGGTTTCTTAGGCCATAGAGATGTTTGGAGCCACTCTGGTCTCTGATCAGCTCTATGGTCAGCTGGCTGAATCACCGGCTGCATTCTCAGGTTCCCTGTTGAGACAGGAGAGCCAGAGAAAAACACGGAAGACGGTGGGGGGGGGGGCATTCCCTCCCACTGCTTGTAAAAGCAGTCTAGAGGCTAATTAGCCGCAAGGATTGCTTTTACATGAAAGCCGACCGCTGGCTAAAAAGAATGATACCAAGATGATACCTAAACCTGCAGGCATCATTCTGGTATAACCACTCAAAGTCGTGAATGGCGTACCTGAAGACAAAAAAATGGTTAACAATAAAGCACAGTAAACGGTAAAGTATAAATAATTACATACCTGAAAAACAAACATGATAAAACATAATAACAATAACAATAACAATAAAACATTGCAGAATAGAATACAGTAAAAAAGAGCAGAACAATAGAGAGAGAATAGAGAGAGAGAGAGAACAATAAAACGACAACTATTTTTTTTAATTTTTGTTTGTGTTTTTTTTTTTTTTTTACACTTTTTTTTTGTAACTGTAACTTTTATAACTGTAACCGGTTCCAGGTTCGGGTCTCTCAAAATGCGATGGCATCTTGGGAGACCCTGTGAAAGTGTGCCTAGTCTGTGCAATGCTGTACGCTACGCTAATACTCAACTAGTGCATGGTAGCGTTCAAAACATTCACCAAGTGTTACTGCAGTGCTGGTTTGACTACGACCGGGGTGTACTACGCCGCTGGTGCTTGCCAGTTCACCAAAACGCTACAAAGAAAAGTGTCAGTGATCGATCGATACTGCACTTGGGTGGGCTGGACTGGGCTGGGCCGGGCGGAGGGGCAAAACGCAGGTGCTAGCAGGTATCTGGGCTGATCCCGCTAACACTGCGTTTTTGGGAACCCTAAACTGCTGGGGACGCTAGTATAGATCTGATCGGATCAGATATTGATGCGTTCAGATACTATACCACTAAGGGAGGTGTACGGTGCGTGTACGGGGCATGCGTGGGTGTTCGCGGTACTGGCGCTAATCTGACGCTGTCTGGGGCGACGCATATCACCACCGGGCGATCAGGGGGCTAAACCTTTATTCGGTAATAAACGGCGGGTGCCCTGACACTATAAAAAATAAACGAACTAACCAGCGTCACCCGTAACGGTTATACGGTGATCAGTGGTGAAAGGGTTAACTAGGGGGCCATCAAGGGGTTAAGACATTTATTAGATAGTATATGGGGGTCCCTGTCGCTATAAAACGCTGACGGCGAACCTAAATATTTACGTCCCTAACTAGCGTCACCAGCGACACTAATACAGCGATCAGAAAAATGATCGCTTAGCGACACTGGCGACAGGGGGTGATCAAGGGGTTAAAACTTTATTAGGGGGGTAAGGGGGGTACCCTAGACCTACAGGGGGCTAAACCTTTATTCGGTAATAAACGGCGGGTGCCCTGACACTATAAAAAATAAACGAACTAACCAGCGTCACCCGTAACGGTTATATGGTGATCAGTGGTGAAAGGGTTAACTAGGGGGCAATCAAGGGGTTAAAACATTTATTAGATAGTATATGGGGGTCCCTGTCGCTATAAAACACTGACGGCGAACCTAAATATTTACGTCCCTAACTACCGTCACCAGCGACACTAATACAGCGATCAGAAAAATGATCGCTTAGCGACACTGGTGAGGAGGGGTGATCAAGGGGTTAAAACTTTATTAGGGGGGGTAAGGGGGGTACCCTAGACCTACAGGGGGCTAATACTAACTGTCCCACCACTGCTAACTGTCACAAACTGACACTATGCAGTAATCAGGAAAAAAAAAAAAAAAAAAAAAAAAACCTGCTTGGTGTCAGTTTGTGACAGGGGGGGGGGGGGTGATTGGGGGGGGATCGGGGGGGGATCGGGGGTGTAATATATGCCTGGCATGTTCTACTGTGTTGTGTAGTGTTGTGCACTTACTTACATGTCATCTCTCCTCGGCGCTGGAACGGAAACTGACAGCCGAGGAGAGATGACATCACATCCTCTGCCTCTGTGTACTATACAGAGGCAGGGGATGTCTCTCATTGGCTGGGAGCGATCGCGAGGGGGGGGCCACGATCGGATGGCCTCCCCCTCGTCTGTCATCGCTCCCAACCAAATGCCGACCGCAGCTGGCACCGGGGGGGGGGGGTCCGATCGGACCCCCCACCCGCGGGAAGGCAATCACGTACTAGGTACGTGATTTTGCCTGCCCGTGCCGCTCTGCTCACGTATATAGGCGTGAGGCGGTCGGCAAGTGGTTAAACAGAGACAGACATTTATTTTATCAGAAAATAAACGCAGACTTTTTATACACATTTCTATGGTAAAGCAGCCATTTTCAAGGTCACACTCACATCAGGACTTCACTAAAGGGCTCTTGCACACAGGTGCTAAAAATGCCATGTTTTCAGGCATTTTCGAATTTTTTTTTACTGATCTGAAGCCTGTTGCTTTCAGTGGGCCTGCACACCCAAGCGTGTAAATATCAGTAAACTAGTGCCACATTTTGATCAATCAAAAAAAAAAAAAAATTAATCTGCCGTTATTGGTTTTTAATTTTTCTCACGTACGCACATAAATGAATCATACCACCCCCCTAAGATATTAGATACGATTATTTGAATTCTGAGAGCTAGAATAATTGTTATGCATGTATACCTGCATATACACATGCACTATGTGGACCATACACATATTTTATGCACAGGATGTTTCTGCCAGGAAGAGTCACTATTCATACATCAGTACTGTGTGCAAGAACCCTAAAAGGCAGACCTGCCACTGCTTTAATTTAGTATCTCTCCAGCTTAAAGTATAACAGTTCTGTCAGCTTTGTGTTAAAAAGTGCTGCATTGCTTCACATTCAGTAACAGGTACACTCTGTTATTTAGACTAAAATGTAGATACTTTCTCTGCCATCTTTTGCCATCTGGGGATAATCTTTTACTCTGAGGGAACATGGCTGACAATACTCCACGGCCAGGGACAGGTACACTCTGGATGGATTCTTTAAGTATATAAACAGTAAAAAAGGAGGCCAGACCATATTGGACCCATAAAGAATGAGGAAGGACATCTGGTTACAAAGGATGGGGAGATGGTGAAGGTATTGATTTTATTCTTCTCCTCGGTCTTCGAGGGAATCAGGGGGCTTTAGTAACCAAAACTGCAGTGTTTATCCTCATTACACATCACAGGAAGCACCCTCATGGCTAACAGAGGACAGAATTAGAATTAGACTTGGGAAACTTAACATTATTAAATCACCGGGATTGGATAGCTTGCACCCGAGGGTACTTGGGGAACTCAGTCAAGCAATTGCCAGACCATTGTTCCTGATTTTTACTGACAGTCTACTGACTGGAATGGTACCAGTGAATTTGAGAAAAGCCAATGTAGCACCAATCTTTAAAAAAGGGCCCAAAACACATCCCTGGGAATTACAGTTAGCCTAACTCAATAGTATGCAAGCTCTTGGAGGGGATGATAAGGGACTATATTCAAGATTTTAGTAATGAAAACGGTATCATTAGCAGTAAACCGCATGGATTCATAAAGAATCGTTCTTGCCAAACCAATCTATTAACCTTCTATGAGGAGGTGAGTTGCCATCTAGATTAGACGTGGTGTATCTGGATTTTGCAAAAGCATTTGACACAGTTCCCCATAAACGTTTACTGTACAAAATAAGCTCCGTTGGCATGGACCATGGCGTGAGTGCATGGATTGAAACCTGGCTACAAAAGAGAGTTCAGAGGGTGGGGATAAATGGGGAATACTCGGAATGGTCAGGGGTGGGTAGTGGGGTCCCACAGGGTTCTGTGCTGGGACCAATCCTATTTAATTTGTTCATAAACGACCTGGATGATGGGGTAAAGAGTTCAATCTCTGTATTTGTGGACGATACTAAGATAAGCAGGACATTAACGTCTCCGCAGCATGTGGAAACCTTGCAAGAATATCTTAACAAAATTAACTACATGGCAAATGAGGTTTAATGTAGAAAAATGTAAAAATGCATTTGGGTGGAAAAAATATGAATGCAATCAAACACTAGGGGGAGAACCTCTGGGGGAATCTAGAATGGAAAAGGTCCTAGTAGATGATAGGCTCAGCAATGGCATGCAATGCCAAGCTGCTGCTTACAAAGCAAACAGAATATTGGCATGCATTAAAAAAGGGATTAACTCCAGGGATAAAGCGATTATTCTCCCACTCTACAAGACTCTGGTCCGGCCGCACCTGGAGTATGCTGTCCAGTTCTGGGCACCAGTCCTCAGGAAGGATGTACTGGAAATGGAGAGAGTACAAAGAAGGGCAACAAAGCTAATAAAGGGTCTGGAGGTTATTAGTTACAAATACTGTACTGGTGACCCCACAATAGGGATAACATTTTTTCACAGAAGGGAGTTTAACAAGACACAGGGCTACGCATTAAATTTAGAAGAAAAAGATGTTTAACCATAAACTATGTCAAGGGTTCTTTACTGTAAGAGCGGCAAGGATGTGGAATTCCCTTCCACGGGCGGTGGTCTCAGCGGGAGGGCATAGATAGTTGAAAAAAAACTATTAGATAAGCACCTGAATGACCACAATACACAGGAACATACAAGGTAATACTGACATATAATCACACACATAGGTTGGACTTGATGGGCTTGTGTCTTTTTCAACCTCACCTAATATAGCTATATGTAAATTTTAATTTAACATATGTTCTTCATTGCTCTCTATATTCATCTCTCTATAATCATGGCTCCACTAAAAAAGAGAGCTTGTGCAAGAATAAGGTTTTAATAGAAAGTAGGTGAGGAAGCCTACTGAACATAACTGAACAGGTTCTATTTTGTGCTTAGCAAGGACAAGTATTTGGCAGTACCTGGGAATAGATGGCTGGGATGCTGGGACAGCAGCCATTGCATTTTGCTTCTGACTGGAATCTTCAGCTTCAGGTCGGAGCTCATCTTCCGATTTTAACCGTCTACGGACAGGCTTAGGAGGAGGAGCAAGTGGTGCTCCAACTTTGCCCTAAAGTGATAATTTGAAGAAAATATAATAAAAAAAAAATGTACAAAGAAATAAAAATGTTTTTATATATATATATATCCTCAATACATACATACCGGATTTGAAACAGCTGCAGTAACCTGCTTCTCTTCAACCCGTCCATTGAGCTTGGCACCCCGAATTCCATCAGTAGGTGGCTTTTCCACCTAAAAATTTTAAATTACACGCACAGTTTATGTAAAGTAATTATTTTACTTGGAGTACAGTACAGGACACAGGTGTCCAATCATAATGAATGGGTTTTATGCCACTTCCACCATGTGATCCTCAGTTTTTCAACATGAAATGAAGGACCAACAGCAAAGAGCAGAGCGTCCACCTTATAGGTACATAAGCTTACCTGTAAAATCCTTTTCTTGGAGTACATCACAGGACACAGAGCAACCATAATAATGACTATATGGGTTATATGCCAGCCACCTGTAGGTGAATTGGCAAACACCACCTTCTACACAGGAAGGACCTCAGTTTTGTAGCAAAGCAATGAAATACCCAAAAAAGATGGGAGGGCCCTCTGTGTCCCATGATGTACTCCAAGAAAAGGATTTTACAGATAAGTATGATGAAAAAATCCTATTTTCTTTATCGTACATCATGGGACACAGAGCAACCATAATAATGACTATATGGGATGTCCTAAAGCAATGCACTTGAGGGGAGGGAGACAACCACAGAAACTGCCACCTGAGGAGGACTTCTTCTGTCACCCAAAACATACTGTGGCCAAAGCAGTATCCTCCGTGTCTTTGATAGCCACCTGGTAAAATTCTGTGAATGTATGAACAAAAGACCATGTAATGGCCTTAAAATCCTGAGCCACTGACACCTGATGGCGGATGGCCCAAGATGCCCCCACTCACCTGGTAGTGAGCGCTTTTACCAAAAAAAGGAGAGCCATAGGCTTGAATAATTAAATGGCGAATCCAATCAAAATAGTTAACTTGAAAGCCTCCTGCCCATCCTGGGCTCTACCGGCAGCACAAACCAGAATTCCTGATCTGCACTAAGTAATTCTGACTGCCTGAAATACCTCCAGAGTATGCAGTGATCTTACTCCTGTCAACTGAGGATCAAAAAATAAGGCAAGACATTGTCAAGTGAAAACTAGACACCATTCCAGGCAAAAAATGGATGAGGACACAACATTACCTTATGATGTGAGACCAAGAACGGCTCCTTGCATGAAAGAGCTGCCAACTCTGACAGTCCACCTAGTGAAGTCATAGCCACCAAAGAAGCCACCTTCTGGGATAAAGTACCAACAGAATCTCCTCCCGATTGGTTCAAAAAGTGGCCTCTGCAAGGACAGACAAGATCAAATTCAAGTCCCAAGGACATAAGAGTGGCTTGACAGGCGGGACTGTCTACGTTACCCACTGTATGAAGTACGAATCAAGGAGTGAGAAACAATGGCCTCTGGAAAAAAATGGATAGGGACAAACTCCGACCCTTAATGGTACTTCAGATCAATCTCCTTTCCCCTACCGATTGGGGAAAGAAAAATAAAATCTCCCACTTATATTTCTGCGGGTGCCACTTATAAATATTTCTATGTCCTTTAATTGAAGTTCCCCGAAGCTGAATTCCAGGGGCTCAACAGTGCTGAGATACAGGAGTCAAGACCATTAGGTCCCACTGGACTGGGAGTGTCCAAGGAGCGACCCCCGCAAGACTCGCCATGTCAGTGTACCAAGCCCTTCTGGGCCAATTCGGCTAACATCAGTGTTACCCCCTTCCGGATTCTTTGCAAAAGATGTGGCAGAAGTCAAAACAGAGGGAAAGCGTCAAATAAAGGACGACTGGTCCCTAAGGCGTTACCAGTGCATCTACCCCTATTGCCCTCGTCCCAGACATAACCTGTCCCAACTTTTTGTATATACAGTTACATAGTCAGGTTGAAAAAAGACAAGTCCATCCAGTTCAAACATAAAAAATATCATAAAATCTCATATACCCAATCCTATACCTACAGTTGATCCAGAGGAAGGCGACCCCCCCCCAGAAAAGCAGGATCCAATTTGCCTCAGCAGAGGAAAAAGTTCCTTCCTGATCCCATAGAGGCAATTTGATTTTCCCTGGATCAACTTTACCTATATAATGTTAGTATCCAGCAGTTATATTATGTACATTTAGGAAAGAATCCAGGCCTTTCTTAAAGAAATCTACTTAGCTGGCCAGAACCACCTCTGGAGGGAGTCTCTTCCACATTTTCACAGCTCTTACTGTGAAGAAACCTTTCCATATTTGGAGATTAAATCTTTTCCTCTAGACATAAAGAGTGCCCCCTTGTCCTCGGTGTTGACCATAAAGTAAATAACTTAACCCCAAGTTCACTGTATGAACCCCTTATATATTTATACATGGTGATCATATCCCCCCTTAATCTCCTCTTCTCAAGAGTGAATAAATTCAGTTCCTCTAATCTTTCCTCATAGCTGAGCTCCTCCATGCCTCTTATCAGTTTGGTTGCCCTTCTCTGCACTTTCTCCAGTTCCCCGATATCCTTTCTGAGAACTGGTGCCCAAAACTGAACTGAATATTCCAGATAAGGTCTGACTAATGATTTGTACAGGGGCAAAATGATCTCTCTCTCTCTGGAGTCAATACCTCTCAATACAAGAAAGGACTTTGCTCGCTTTGGAAACCGCAGCTTGGAATTGCATGCTATTATTGAGCTCATAATCTACCAAAACCCCCAGATCCTTCACCATTGATTCCCCCAGTTGTACTCCCCCTAGTATGTATGATGCATGCATATTCTTAGCCCCCCCAGTGCATAACTTTACATTTATCAACATTAAACCTCATCTGCCACATAGTCGCTCAATTAAAAATTGGAGACATCCTGTAAGGACGTTATTCCACTGCATAGCTTGCTGTCATCTGCAAAGACTGAAATGTTACTTTTAATCCCAGACCCAATATCATTTATAAAAATATTAAAAAGTAAGGGTCCCAGCACTGAACCTTGGGGTACACCACTGATAACCTTAGACCAGAGTAAGAATCATTAACCACTAGTGTCTGAATGTGGTTCACCTTCCTGAGCCGCATGACTCCTGGTGCCACCCTGGTGGTTGATATATATGCCCCTGCAGAGGCTTTTCTGGATAGAACCTTCAACTGGTTTGTACCATAATCCAGGAGCAAGGTGTACGGGCCAAAAGTTTCAACATATTTATCGGCAGTATTATCTCCTGTGGAGACCAAGTCCACTGAACTGTAGCCACCCTCAAACCAAATGGAGAAACTGGCATCAGTGGTTATCTTCCAATACCTGAAAGGAAGAACTCAACCCTTCTAGATTCCGAACCATCAACCACCAATCTTTAGCTGTGCAACACCCCGGGAACAGAGCACTCTGGTAAGCCAATGCCTGGATCTTCAAGTTCCAGAGAGAATGATCCTCTCCCAAGACCTGGAGTAGGACTGTACATAAGGAATGTGCTTCGACCTAGATACAGCTTCCTACTGCAAAAATGTATTAAAAGGAAAATCTGGACCAAATGCTTCCCGAGCAAAGGTTATTGAGGTATACTGAGATTGACACCCCCGGCGTCTTTAGCAAGTCCAGCATCGGAGCTAGGAGCTTTGTGAACTGCAGAAGCTGTGGCCAGCCCGAAGGATGGTCACAAAAAAAGATAACAGACGACTTTCCACTGCAATTACAGAAATCTGATGAGGCTGGAAACAACCCGGCACATGAAGCTGTGCGTTTCCTGATGATTATGGGCCCCGCAATCTACCTCTTGCAGAGAGGTCATCACTGAACAGACCGAGCATATCTGAAACAGAAGGATGCATACCAGATTGAGATCTTAAGATAGACCTCATGTCCCTATGCAGTTTTGAAGCTGCTACCATTTAATTGTTTTACAACAATGAGCCCATAACTTTTGCTCCAAGACCCAACGCAAGGCAAAGACTGAATTGACTGAAGGCGCGAACGCCTCAGAGACTGTTCTAAAATCGTATGGTCTGAGATACTCTCAAACACAGCAACCTCAGATGCCTCCCTCACTTAGGAGAGAAACCCGGGCAGTCTCCCATCCAAGTACTAACCAGACTTGATCCGAGACCAGGCGCCACAGTGGCTCAGATCATCCTGATGCCATTGGTCCAACAGGAGATGTGAACATTGCCAGATCACTGTAACCTGAGGGCGGTGTACCTGCCTCACCCTTCCAAGTAATTTAGCTAGTCTAATAGATACATAATAAAGTGACTGCATTAGGCAAACTAATACGCAGTTAAACAAGGATGCAGGCCTAGACAATGTTGGTCTACCGCTATACAACACTGTAGGTATGCAAGTATGCAGGTACCCAGGTATGCAAACATGCAGGTATACAAGAATTCCTGCTGTTCATGTATTCGGTATGCAGTATAATGCAAATAAATATATATCTACACATTTTAATGTAATAAGAACATATTTATGCAATTTAATGCAAAAAAACACATGTATGCAGTTCAAGTTTATGTAAACATGCATTTTTTTGCTAGTAAGCATGTATGCACCATGTGTTCATGCAAGTAAGCATTCATGTGTTTATGCATCAAGTGACCATGTATATCAGCAAACATGCAACACGTATCTATGCAAACATGTGTCTTATGCAACTTTCAGCCAACAAGAGCTTTTAGAAAACATGAGTTCTACCTTCCGAGATGTAGCTTTTAGCAAACACAAGCTTTTAGCGACCACAAGCTTGCAGCAAACACGAGCTTTTAGCAAGGATGAGTTTTTAGCAAACATAAGCTTTTAGCAAACATGAGCTTAAGCCAGTCTGCAAATGTGCACTTGTTCAACTGCACCAGGCCCCATACTATTTTTTTGCCAAATGCACAGTATTCTGGAGACAACACATTAAAGTGCATTGCTAGGGATGCATCGACTTATCGTTGTACAGGCCCCCCGGATTAAGCCGTAAGTATGCAGTATATAATCATGAGGCCCTATTGACCACATGGCAAACATGACCGCCCCTCCACTTCCTACCTATATAGAAATAGGCCACTGCACCCTCTAGTGGCTAGAGGAGAAACGGCAGCCCATACTCCTAAGTATACAGAGCAAGTTTTAAACAGCACACTGCCCCTAGGGGCTACTGAGAGAAGACCAGACAGTCTGATCTCTTTCTGAGCATAACAGGAATCCAATCTTCACCCATCACGGCGGGCTTTGTCATAAAAGACCTTCAGGGACTGTGTCCCCCTTAATGTGGGGTCCACTCCCCTGGACCTGTATAGCACCCTGCAGGAAAGCACCTTGGTCAGAATAAAGCACCGCACAGGGTTCCATTATGCAGGGTCCAGCGCTGTAAGGCTGCATTAAAGGCAAGACCTCGAGGAATCTTCTCTTTCCAATGAGGCTTGGGTACCATCCATTTTGGCTCACAGCTTTTTCGAATAGATCTGATTGAAGTCCTTGATTCTCAGTAGAACCGTTCCAGACCTCCAAGTATGCAACAAAGAGCACATGTATTACATCAGTGACCACCACCTTCCTGTGTAGGAGGGGTTATATAGGACTTCCTGTTTGACTATCTGCCAGTGTCCAGTCACCTATAGGTGACGTATAACCCAATTAGTCATTATTATGGTTGCTCTGTGTCCCGTGATGTACGATAAAGAAATCCAGTTTTCTTTATCATACAGTGCAGGGCACATATCTTCAATTATAACGGTTGGGATGTCCAAATGCAGTAAATAAGGAGAGGGTAACTACTAGGCAACAACAAATTGCCAACAGACCCTCAAAAAAAAAACAAACCCAAAAGAAGACAAAAGCTTCTGCCAAACATTGCGGCAGAAGCTGGAGTCAGACGAAGCCTGAACATCTACCTGGTAAAAAGCATGCACAAAAGACGAGGTAGCAGCCTTGCACAGCTGTGCAACAGAAGCCCGATGTTGAAATGCCCAAGACATGCCAACACATCTAATAGCATGAGCCTTAATCAGAAAGGGAGGTTCATTGAGAGAATAGGCTTGGGAATGATCTGGCAAATCCATCATGCGATCGTAGATCGCTATGCTGAAGAACCCATTTTGGCCCCATCAGGAAAGACAGAGCCAATTTTCTGATTTAAACAGTACTATAAACAACCAGTGGAGAGCTGCCTCCTTTGGGAGGACATAGGAAGGTAAAACAATACCCTCATTTAAAGCTTTTTTCCCCATGCAGTGGGCTGTGCCCGCACTGCATGGGTTAACTGCTCGTTTTGTCAAGGGGCGACCCCACGATCCATCAATGGACTGTTCCTCACGTCTTCACATCCAGAGCAGGACTGCGGTGTGATGATGTCAGCAGCAGTCCACCGCACAAGACCGCTAAACCGCGCGTGGAGGGGCGTGGCCTGACGCATGGAGGAGTAAGTCGCTCTCCTTAGGAGCTCCCGCACACGCCGGCACAAACGAGGCTCTTAGCGCTTCCCAGCACCGCCATCCAGGTCTGTTATGGGGAGGAAGGGTGGGGGAGACAGGCACCGAACCCCCGATCCACATCCCGAAGGGGACATAGACCGGTTCTTTACACACTTGGGCCACAACCGCTCCGGCCCCCCCTCGTCCAAGATGGCGCCCGCCCGGACCTCAGGCTCACATGCTGCCTCACAAGGAGCTGCTTCACAGCGCTCCACACCACACATGAAAACCAGGCAAAGGGCTCGATCTCCCCCTGATTCTGAAGCTGGATCCACCCGCTCAGCCTGCCATTCCCCTGAATCCCACAGATCTTACACAGGATGGGACATGGAAGCATATATCAAAGCACTCCCCACCAGACATGATTTTGAGGCCTACATGCAACGCTTAGAGCGCTCATATAAACAAGAGATGTCTGAGCTCCGCAGAGACATCACTCACAGAATTGAGGAGGTAGAACACACCATGGAGGAAACCGCATCCACTTTACAAACGCATGATATTATTCTACATGAGCATACTCTGCAGATACAGCAACTGATGTACCATCAAGATGACCAAGAGAACAGAGCCAGACGCAACAACATCCGCATACGCGGTCTGCCTGAATCGGTTGAAACCAAGGACCTTGCGCCGGCTGTCACTGCCATCTTTAATGACCTTCTTCAGAAAGATAAAGATGACCCGCTGGAGCTAGACAGGGTCCACAGAGCCCTAGGCCCCAAAAATCCAAACCTGGAACACCCCAGAGATGTGATCTGCAGAGTACACTTCTATGCAGTTAAAGACGCCATCATGCAAGCCGCACGTGCTCAAGCTGCCATCTACTTTAACGAAACCCCAGTGTCTCTCCTCCCTGATATATCTAAATTGACCCTGGACATGCGACGAGCCCTGAAGCCTCTCACCGGGGCCCTTCAAGCCAAGCAGATTAAATATCGCTGGGGTTTCCCCTTCAACCTGTCTGCATCCCATGAAGGAAAATCTGCGACTTTCCGCACGTTAGGTGATCTACCCAAGTTTCTTGGAACTTTCGAACTGCCACAGATTTCCATCCCAGATTGGCCTCTTCATGCCGCCACTCCAGGTTTCAAAGCCGCGCCAGGTTGGCAGAAACGATCGAAGAAGAGCAAACGACCCAAGTCTGACTTCTCTTCGGCGACCGAAGGATGAACTCTCTCCTCGACTATTCCATTTTTTCTTTTCCATTTCTCCCACAGGTTCCTAATCGGTGGCGGCGTCCCCGGTTACATTTTCATTGGGACATTTAAATAACTAACACAATATGTTTTCCTTCCTTACTACAGGACTAATATTACAGATTATGTTCCCTGTTATCTTTGACGTGCGGTGTCCCGTTTCAAGGACACTACTCTTCAAACCCCATGTATTGTCCCATCCTCTCTCATCCCTCTCCCCCAACCCCCCCCCCCCCCTCCCTCCCCTTCACCCCTTGTTGCTGGAGTAAAGGCCCTGTATGCAATACATTTAATCTGAAACCTTTAGGGGATATTCTCTCCTAAGAGGTCAGCAGTACAGTCTTTAACCTACCTAGACATGCAGGGCCTTGAAATGTTATGTTCATTGTTACCAGTTTTTGTTAATATACAGAGCCATCATGTTACTTTTGTTATTTCAAACTCTATAGCCCGGCGTGTGTGGGCTCCCCCCTGTGTTGACCACTGTTCCCCCATTTAGGTCACTCAGCGCCCTTCGGGGTATTAGCTGATACGTTGCTGACAACACCATTAGTGAAGCCGTATTGGCCCTTTTTTCTTCTTCTCTTTTTTTTCTCTTCTCTTTTTCTTTTCCTCTTTCAAGTCTCTCAACTTCAACTCTCTCCTTTTTCTCACCACTAGATGTCCCCCTTCCCCTCCCCTAACCCCCTTTTATTTATTTAGGAAGACGGCGAGCCTCCCTTCTACCTGTTTTTTTTTGTCCATTAGCACAATTTTCCTATGGCATCCGAAACCGCCTTGAAAATTTCTTCACTAAATTGCAGGGGTCTTAATGTTCCTGAGAAGAGACGACAAATTCTTTTTCATTTCCACAAAATGCGGACTCAAATTCTGCTTCTACAGGAAACCCATTTTAGGTCAGACAAAATCCCGCAAATTCCTCATAAAAGATATCCTACTTGGTTCCATAGCTCCAATCCCTCAGCAAAATCCAAAGGGGTTTCTATAGCCTTTCACGCATCCTTTACTCCAGATGTGCTTGACTCTTATATCAACCCGCTAGGCAGATATATTTTTCTCAAATTGTCATATAAAAATGCTATATACACTGTTATTAACGTGTATTCTCCTAACCAGAACCAACAACAATTCCTCACCTCCGTCATCGCTCGTCTGAAAAAGTTTGGTACGGTCAACATGATCCTGGGAGGGGACCTGAATGCCACCTTGATACCTCGTCTTGACTCCTCAACCGGTAAGTCCTCGATCTCTCCAACCTCTCTGACCAAAATCAGAACCCTCCTATCTGACTTATCTTTGGTGGATGTGTGGCGTATGTTACACCCTTCCACCAAAGATTACACCTTTTACTCACCCGTACACGCCACTTACGGGAGATTAGATTATCTCTTTATCTCACAATCCCTACTAGACTTCTCGCCGTCAGCATCTATCGGGATCTCTTTGTGGTCTGACCACGCCCCTATCCACATTAACTTGGGACGCACGCCAACACGCAACCGAAACTCGTCCTGGAGATTGAACGACAATCTCTTAAACGACCTGGTATGCTCTCAAGATATATCACAGACTATTAAACACTTTGTGACGAACCACACTCACGACCCCACTAACCCCTTCACGAAATGGGAGGCTCTTAAATGTGTGCTCAGGGGTAAATTTATGCAGCACGGCTCCAGACTTAAACACGCGCGCATAGCAGACACGAAACGTCTTCTCACTACCATCGCCACCCTAGAGGACTCACACAAACAAAATCCCATTGACACGACACTCATTGACCTCACCAATGCCAGGAGAGACCTCCTGCGCATTTATGCAGAGAAATCTCTCATAGCTAGGGACAAAGGCAGATTCACTTATTATTCTCAAGCCAATAAGTGCGGTAGACATCTCGCATCCACTCTTCAACCCCGCCAAAAGAGAACACCCATCCCATTCATAAATTCTCCCACTAAAGGCAAAATCAGGCAGAACTCGGCCATTGCTGAAGAATTCCGCCAGTACTACTCAGCACTGTATAACCTTACCCCCCAGATTCCGCTATCCTCATCCTCACCGCCTGACTTAGCTTCTTATATTCAAGAGACAGCCCTTTCAACTCTCCCTACATCAGATTCACAAGACCTAGAGGAGTCCCTATCCGATACGGAATTCCTCTCTGCCATTAAAAACCTCAAGAATGGTAAGAGCCCTGGACCTGACGGGTTCTCTTCTCGTTTCTATAAACTCTTTGCAACACAACTCTCTCCTTTATTAGCGAGAGCTTTTAACACTCTAGAGGATAATATTGCTCTCTCCACATCTAGCCTTCAAGCCCAAATAGTGGTCATCCCTAAGACTGGAAAAGACTCGTCCATATGTTCCAACTACAGACCGATATCTCTCTTAAACATTGATTTAAAGTTATATGCCAAAATACTTGCTAACCGCCTTTCCCCCCTGCTACCAAATCTAATACATAAAGATCAGGTTGGTTTTGTCCCAGGCCGAGAGGCCAGGGACAACATCACCAAGACCATACACTTAATTACCTTTGCCCAGCGCCACCGCATACCAACCTGCCTTCTCTCTTGCGACGCGGAGAAGGCCTTTGATAGGGTCAGCTGGTCTTTTCTCCAGTCCACCCTCTCCCAAATAGGCCTTGGCCCGAAAATGTTGGCACGCATTATGGCCCTTTACTCTAGACCCTCAGCTACTGTCCTGGTGAACGGCACCCAATCACAAAACTTTACGATCACTAACGGCACCAGGCAGGGCTGCCCCCTTTCCCCTCTCCTGTTTGCCCTAGTCATAGAACACCTCGCCCAAGCCATTAGATCGAACCCCAACATACAAGGCATCCAGACCCCTTCATCTCACTGTAAACTCTCTCTCTACGCCGATGACCTACTCCTGTACGTAACCAAACCCCACATATCCATACCCTCTATACTAGCAGAGATTGACAGATTCGGTCGCTTAAGTAACTATAAATTAAACATCTCTAAGACTGAGGCCCTAAACATATCTTTATCACAACCCACACTCTCAACCCTCCAATCAAACTTTTCATTTCAATGGAAACAGAACTCCATTTCCTATCTAGGTACAGCCATCCCGAAAAACTTTTCGGATATTTATGCCCTGAACTTTGGCCCCCTCCTTCTAAAGCTCAGACGTTTATCGGAAGAACGAACTGAGTTAGCGGTATCTTGAATGGGCCTATCAATACACTAAAAATGGACATCCTTCCCAAACTCCTATACTTGTTTCAGGCCCTCCCCATAGTCCTCCCCCCTGCCTTTTTCCGCTCCCTAAGATCAATGGCTATCCGTTTCGTTTGGAAGGGCAGACACCCGAGGCTGAAGCATAAACTCCTGAGCTCCCCCATTACAAAAGGTGGGCTGGGTTTACCTGACTTTGAGCTATATCATACATCTACAGTAATCTCCCGTATCCTTGAGTGGTTTCCTCGACCCATGACCAAAGCTACCACATTTGTGGAGCAAGACCTAGCCATACATGATCTCAGAGCCCTCCTATGGGGATACGACCACTCATTTAAATCAATAGCGGCATTGTCCCCCCTTTACAAGAGACGCTTTGACTATCTGGTATCGTAGGAAACTCACCTACGCTCTATCCTCGGAACCCAGCCCACTCACCCCTTTGTTTGATAACCCTAAATTTCCAGGGGGCCACTCCATAAACTCCATAGACAACTATTCTAGAGAGCACTGGCCCACCGCACGACAATTTGTAGACCCCACCTTAGGTACATTTGCATCGGCCCCTCCAGATACAACCTCTAGGGTGACCTGGCTCACCCGTAGACATTTAAGCGAATACTGCAAACAACTACACAACTCTAACTTAACTCATAGACCTTTAACAGGATTTGAACAACTATGCATCCTACCGGAAACCCCAAGACACCCTTTATCACTTATACACAAACAAATCTTAGAACACATACACGATGTCCTTCCTACTTACACAACAAAATGGTCAGCAGAGGTCGGAATTGATATATCTGAGGCGGACTGGAGGAAGGCCTTTCTTTTCACAAGCAAGACCTCGATCTCGAGCTACATGCAGGAGAAGAACTATAAAGTCCTTTCAAGGTGGTACCGGGTCCCCACAACACTCAGGATGATGTTCCCGGCCAATTCAGACACGTGCTGGAGATGCAATTCCAAGAGAGGTACTTATTTGCACATCTGGTGGGAATACGATAGGCTTTTACCATTTTGGACGCAGATTTTTCACATTTATTCAGAGATCTATGATAAACCCCTTATGCCTTCTCCCACCATTGCCCTCCTGTCTATTTTTCCGGGAGCCGTAAAATCACAGAAAAACAGTCTTTTGAAGTTTTTTATGAGTGCAGGGAGACAGCTCATTCCCAGACACTGGAAATCTACCAACTCCCCCTCTATTGCGGAATGGGTCAATGAAATAAACAATATAATGCTAATGGAGGAAATGCAGGCCAATGTCCTGGACAAACAAGCTAAATTTTCATACATCTGGAGTGTCTGGAGGCATTACTCCACTTCAGACAAACTTAAACAGAGATTGAAGAATACGAACCCCCCCTAATGGTCATACACGGTATACCAGTAAAACGTGGGTTGAATCCCATGATTGGTTTGTTTTACAGAGTGAGGCTCGCTGTCCCCCCCCTCCCCCCCCCTTTTTTTTTTTTATTCTTCTACTGAATGTATCTGTTCTTTCCTCTTTCTCTTTTCTTTTCTCACTTCTAATTTCTTCTTCCAGATTTCATAAGACCTATATAAATGCAATCTATTTCAATAATCGCTCCTCCCTCAGTGGAGAATTATTTTTGTCTTACACTCCTTACACTTTACAAGTATGTGCACTTTATGGCAGATGTTACGTTTGCACATTTTTATTTTAGTTATTTTCCACAGTACCCTGAGTCTGTGGAAGCAGAAGATCCCCATTGGGGCTTCCTAGACCAGGGTACCTAATGCCTTACAGACTCATGTCTCATACTCAAGACCTACAGAGAATGAAACATTGTAAAGTATCTAGGTCTGGGCAATTGATTTCACTAGTCTGAATTTTATAAATTAGTGCACTTGGGTAAGCCAAGTGATTTCATGTCAGGTCTCTATTTTTGTTGTATTTCTTCTTTTGTTATAAACCTGTCTAAAATCAATAAAAACTAATTGAACCATAAACCGCGCGTGGAAGGCAGGAGTCGCAGGGACCGGTCTTGTGCGGGGAGGATTAGGCAAGTATAATTTCACTCTCAAATCCCCTAGACAAAAACAAGCAGTTAATCTGTGCAGCGCGGGCACAGCCCCGCTGCATGGGGGAAACAAAATTGCCCAGAGTTCAGTTTTAAGTGTAAACCAGACATTACCTTTGATAAGAAAAAAAAAAAAAAGAAAAAAAGCGAAACATCTACAAGTAACACCACCTTGTACTTATGACACACAAAATGGACTCTTAACATGACAGAGCAGTGTCACTGAAGTCCAGCAAGGCGGGGAGTATGAGCCATCCCTTGAACAAAAGCCATCATCAAGAAATGAGAGGCTAGGTGTCTATGAAAGAACAGCCAAGGCGGAGACACGACCTTTCAGGGTACTCAAGGCCAATTTTTTATCGACCCTGACTGTAGGAAGGCAGGCAAGCAACAATAGTAATAGCGAACGGAAATACATTTTCCAGGTATAATGGCATCCCTTATGAGAAGTAGCCTTTCTTACCTTAAGAAATGCGGAAATAATAAATTCTGAGATGCCCCTTTCCCTTAAGACCTGGGTCTCAACAGCAATGCAGTCAAAGCTAGGTACTGAAGAAGGGTGGTAAATGGGACCTTGGGACAGAAAGTCTGTACAATCCAGAAGAGGCCAGGGCGATTTTGCCAACATGCAAAAAATGTCCAAGAGCCAAGCCTTTCTTGGCCAATTTGGGGGCCACCAGCACCACCCTAGCCCATTTCACCTTGATCCTGCAATGCAGAAGTGCTAACTGTATTGGGGGGGGGGGGGGGGGGGGAACGACACATAAGCCAGATAGAACTGATCACATTGAGTCACCAGAGCATCTACTGCCAGCGCTGGAGGATGTCTTGTGAACACAAAGTTGTACAGCTTCCTGGTAAATCTGGATGCTAGGTGGTGTCAGGAGTACCCCAACAATTACAGATTTCCCTATACACCTCTGGGTGTAGCAATCATTCCCCTAGTGTCAATTCCCGATTACTTAGAAAGTCTGTCAATTTTCCACTCCCCGAATGTGCACATGGATATGGTCAGAACATTTGTTTACATCCATCTTATAAGATCTGTCTCCTCCTGAGGTACACGACTTATTGTACCTTCCTGGTGGTTTATACAAGCCACCAATGTAGTGTTGTCAGACTGAACCCTGACCAAGTGACCCTTGAGAAGGCCTCCAATGAAGAAAAAGAGCATCCAAGAGGCGCTGGGACTTTGATGCGAGTTCAAAACAGTGAGAGAACAAAAACATTCAAAGAGCTTACTGGCTCAGGTTAAGCTACTCACAACAGACAAGGCTGTCCCTCCAGTGAGTACACCAGCAGGTCACCAGAAAAAACATGCACAAATGGAAGCAGTGCAGATAAGAGTCCAAATTTAATAATTTGTACTAAAAAACAGCTAGTGTGTTTTGGGGGTCAGAAAAAACTCATTTCATCAGGGGTACAACAAAAACACAAAATAATGTAAATGTAACTGATAAAACCATAAGTCTAACAAACATAGAAAATTATGGATAACATATACCTGCATACATAAAACACATATACATAAAAATGAAGATAAAGAAATATCAGATGGTAAATGATCAGGTGCAATAGGTTCATTTTTGGAATCAGATGCTACATGGTCAGTACATCCCATTGTACGTGCATACTAAATAATACACATACAGATAAAACAAATTTAAAATAAAATTTGTCATTGCACAAATGTTAAAAAAACAGTCAAAAACTGTGTCATAAAATGATGCAACAAAACCCTTAATCTAATAACCATCAATGAAAGAACAAAAACAAATCACTTACCAATCTGGTATCTTCATTCCTATGGATGTATACATATACGTGCATACATAAACACACATGTATATTATCCATGATTTTCTATAGTTGTTAAACTTACGATTTTATCAGTCCCATTTACATTAAATTGTGTTTTGCTGTAGCCCCGATGAAGGGGGGTTCCGGAACAGATTTCTGAAGGTTGAGGAACCAAACTTCTGTAAGATTTGGATTGTCCACTGGAGGTTCTCCCTTAAGGCAAGAAACTTCTCTCACAACAGCAGATCATTCAGATACCCTAAGACATAAATGTCTTTGGATCATAAAGCCAACACTGGAGCCAAGATTTTGTAAAGACTGGGGGAGCTGTGGCTAAGCCAAAGGAGAGCGCAACAAGTTGAAAGTAGATTTCTTTCACTTCAAAGCAAAGGAAACGGTGTTGAGGAAAGATAGGAATGTATAAATATGCATCTTTGATAGTGATCAATGCTGAAAATTCTAATGGCCCAAGGACTGCTATATGACTGATCTTGCATTTTCCATCTAGAACTTTGTGACTTTCAGAAAAGGATTTAAGGACTTGAAGCCCAAAATAGGTCTGACCTCCCTGTTCAGTTTGGGAACTGTAAACAGATTTAGATAGAACCCCTGATCTTTTCATCGGGGACCTGTATGAACTTCCTGATTCTGAAGTTGGGATACAGCTTTCAGCAAATCCGCTCTGGAATAAGGAGGCAAAAGCACATTTGAAAGCCAAAAATAAAGTGGAGTATGGTTTTGAGATTCCAGTTTGTATCTGGAAAATAATACCTCCTGTACCCAGGAGTCCGAGATTTCCTTGCCCCAGATGTTTACAAAGGCCAGCAAACGTCCCCGCACTAGTCCCAGTGGGGGCGCCCCTTCATTGAGAAGCAGGCTTAGAACCCAATTTAGAGGGTCTGGAGGACTGAGACTTACAGCAAAAAATTACCTGGTTTAGTCTCGGATGTAGAAGCCTATGGGAAAAGAAAGGATGACTTCCTCTATGTTGAGAGACCCAACTTTCCAGAGGAGAGCGTCATCTTTTTTACTGGGAAGAAATGTACACCTGTAATCATCTTGATATAGATGTCTAAGGACTCCTCAGAAAGGTGTTCGTCCTCAAATGGCATTCTTTCCAGGCTCTTATTACAGGCTGGTTCAGCAAACCAACACTTAAGCCAGAGAACTCTCCATGTTTGTACAGAAAGGAGTACAATGCATGATAATTAACGCAACAAGTCACTCATGCTGTCCACACAATGACGTAAAGCTGCTGAAAACTAGTCAAACTTGCACTGGAAGAAAGGAATAATCTCCATTGCCTCTTGGGTTCCTAGCCAGATGCCTGGACCATACCCCGTGTGTGACACACCGCGATGGCAACCACAATTGGTTGTGCGGTCAGCCAAGATAGGAAGAACAAAGCTTTGAGTGAAGTCAAAGCACTCATCCACAGGATCCCTGAAAGTCCTTTAACTAGTACTGTGAGAGTTTTATTGAGGCAAAGGATAGCTTCGTCTAAATTAGGTGACCACATTTTTGAAGAATTTCTCATCCAAGAGATACTGTTGCGCAAAGCATTTAGAAGGAACAAACCTTTTCTGGAGGTTTCAGATCCTTGTACAAAACATCCTTGACTAAGGCATGAACCAGAGAAACATTAATTTTTTTTTCTGATTTGTAGAGCCCATGCTGGTAACGTAAGAACTCTCAAGCAAACTGGAGTCTAACTTAAGAATTCTTTGGACCTACCCAAATCAGCATTGAAATAGAATTTGAGTTTTGGAGACACTGTGGTGGAAAGGCCTTCTTCCACAGATAAAAATCAGTCAGAGGAAGAATCTGTCCTGGTTACATCATCCTAATTCTCAGCCAGTGGGAAGAAGATTCTGAATCAGAGGGTTGAGAGGAAATGGAGAGGCTCCAAGCAAAAAAAAATAGAAAATTTGCAAAAATTTGAAAATTTGAAAAATGTTGCAACTTCCTTCCTTAAAGCAAACATTAGGAAGGAAAATTCTATTTTGCTCAGACAAGAATACAGCGCCTCCGAAGACACTACTCCCACGTCAGAAGTTAGGGAGGAATCCTGACTAAGGGATAGAAGGAGAAGCCCCTGTTGCCCTGGTCTCCTATGAGAAAAAGCACAATGCCTTAAAAAGTAGGAAGACACCCGATGTCTTGCATCCCCTCTGTGCCGAGAGTTCTCCATGCTGCCTCTAAGGAGTATCCATGCCTTCTGGTATACTGTAGGTTGTGGGCTTGCATGGTGTTCGGAAGGGGTTCTCCTTGTGAACATGCACTGAATCTCCAGATGAGGTGGTCTGTCCATTGTGTGTAGAAAACCAATTTGTATCAAACAAATCCTAACATTTGCTACAGGACTTTTGAGGTACCATTATGTTAAATACAAAAGTAGTTTTTCTGCCTCATGCTTTACTGACCTATGTGTGTAGAAAACCAGGAACCTGTATAAGCTGCTGGTCTGGGCACTTGAATGAACAAAATGGAGTTGGCACATGCACGATAGCCACTAAAATAGCAATCACGCATGTGCACTACAATTCAAGATGGTGTGCGCACATACAACCTGTGCACTTGTGGAATGGCAGAGATGGCGCCCACACATATACAATGAGGAAACTGAGGAGCAAGATGGCAACGGTGGCTGAATTTTTTCCAGTCAGGCAGTTTGTAAAATGATGGTTCAGTGCAGTGGGGAAAAAAGACCTCAAGTTTCCCTTGGGTTGTACCAAAAAGTTTTTTAAAAAGCTGGCAACCGCTTACCAATCCTTCACAGTGATTCCGCAGGACCCACAGGAAAACATCACCCACTGTGGTCGGGTCTATTACCCATCCCCAGATAAGGGAGGTTCTTCAAGAACTGGACTATATTGCTGTGGGATCAATGCCTTGGAACTCTATAACACCCGGAGGACACAAACATGACTAATTACCTAAAAGTGTAGCATTTACTACAGATGTAAATTTTTCCATACTTTGTATTATCCCTGCCATGTTAGTTTTTGAATGTGTGAGAACAATATACTACTTCAAATTTTCATCTAAATTATTTAGAACACATTTAAATGCCTTAAACTTTGTTACAACTGTAATATCTACACAGGACAACACGTTTAATTTACGAAGCTTTACAACAAGTTTTATGTGACTTAAGCTGGCCATAGAGAAGTCAGTTTTTTTTTTTTTTTTTGTTCCAAAAAATTGACCGGATTTCCCCATTTACCTCTTGGCATCCGCGCTATAGCCGAATGACAGCCACAGCGTGGACCTGAATTTCCGAGAGGCCGTCATATGACGGCCTCCCCTGTGTACACGCTCTGCAGGGCGCGCACGGAGCGCGCTGTGATCACCGAGTCACTGTGACTCGGGTGATCACCGATCCGAGTAAGGGGCCGGTCCCAGCCCCTTACCATGTGATCAGCTGTCAGCCAATGACAGCTGATCACACGATGTAAACAAAAGCTCGGTAATCGTTTTTTTCTCCTCACGCTGACGGCGTGAGGAGAAAAAAAAAGCCGATCACTGGCTCACCTGCAAGGGACATCAGTCCCGAAGAGGAAGAGGTAATTATGCCTCATCTGTGCCACCTGCCAGTGCCCACAAGTGCCACCTATCAATGCCCACCAGTGGTGCCAATCAGTGCCACCTAGCAGTGCTGCCTATCAGTGTAACCGATCAGTGCCCATCACTGCCACCTATT
The DNA here is from genome assembly GCA_037952925.1 of Lithobates clamitans. Lineage (NCBI taxonomy): Eukaryota > Metazoa > Chordata > Amphibia > Anura > Ranidae > Lithobates > Lithobates clamitans. The sequence goes on along the minus strand of JBBGZY010000552.1, from coordinate 4,602,837 downwards.
GGTGCCCATCAGTTCCGCCTCATCAGCGTACATCAATGAAGGAGAAAAATTACCTGTTTTTAAATTTTTGTAACAAAATATTTAAAAAAAAATGTTTTAAATTTGGTCTTTTTACATTTTAACAAAAAATAAAAAACATTTGTTTGGGTACAGTGTTGTATGACCGCACAATTGTCATTCAAAGTGCATCAGCACTGAAAGCTGAAAATTGGTCTGGATAGGAGGGGGGTTTAAGTGCCCAGTAAGCAAGTGGTTAAAAGGTAGATGGGGGGGGGGGGATCTTCTCCGCTGTGTCTTTGTATTCTGACAGTGGGGAGACACCACCCCGCTGTCAGAATACACTGATTAGCGCTGCAGGTTCAACCACAGTGCCCATACCTGTATAAAAAATCCGGCCGTTTCAGCAGCAACCAGCTGAATTCCAATACAGGTATGGCCAGCCTGGAAGACATTTTACTAATTCATAAAAGGGATTAAACTTTGCTGGTATCAACACAAATCACTGATATGAATTGTCAGGTTTTATGAGGTACATGAGGTATATGAGTGTAAAAAAATTTTGAATGAGAAATAATGAATGTAGGTAACATAACATACATCTTAGTGAACTGACCAAATTCATAGTTCTCAAGACAGAGCTAAAGGATAAGTTCACTGTTTGGAACAGGTTATATGTGCTCTGCCCATGCAGCTGCGCATTCATTCACAGTTTCCTGCGAATTAAAGAACTACAAGTACCATCAGCCACCATGGCTGACAGCATGTAGTTCTGCATGCACTGTGAGGGAACTGATGAGCACTCTTGCAGTTCATTCACCAGCCTTGCAGGCTTTCAAACAGACAGCCCATATGAAGGTACAGGCAGAAAGCTGCAGGACTTGTCTGCAGAAGCCTGACATTGCACCCCTGGTCCACTGACCACGGGTGAAATGTTTGCCAGGCTCCTGCAGGAAAAAATAAATGCACATTTCCTTTCTGCAAAAATATATGCACTTACAATTGTTTCTAGAAAGGTGAACTTATCCTCTACAGAGATTGGTCATGCAGGCTTTGGAGGTTTATTTTTTTTAGTTTCAGGCATTGCCGGAGTGTATAACCCCCGGTGATCTCCTCCAACCTCTGTACCCACTGCCTTACATTTCAAAACCAGTGCAGCTGTGCTAGGCTCCACCCACACAGCCACTTCATTTGTAAACAGGGATCTGTGAATGAAGAAACTACAACACAGCTAGCAATTCTCAATGAGCTGTGGGGCCACTAATGAGCGCCCTCGTAATTCACTGACACTTGCTCCAGCTTTCTATCAGAAAGCCGGTACAGAGGTATGAGTAAGAAAGCTGGAGGATGTGCCTGACACATTGCACTCATTCCACTGATCACGAATGCAAGGCTTTTCAGTCTCCTGGTGGAAAAAAATAATAAATGCACATTTTTTTTTCTGAAAAATTATGTGCTTATATAATTTTTTACTCCAAAGGTGAACTTAGCCTTAAAAGTAGAATTTTTTTAAGGAACCAGGGGAATGTTCTTTAACTGACAAACCCTTGCAAAACTTATTACCAGCTGTTCTTTGTGACTATCATTTTTACATTTTATACAGAGGTATATTACACAAACAATCTCTTGTCATAAATAAACAGCAAAATCAATGGTATTTCTACTCCCCCGTACTATAACACTGAAAAATGCAAACCTGGGCAGCTTCAGCATGTTTCTCCGAGTCCTCTGCTTGTTGCTCACAAGATGCAAATGCGTCAAAGTGGCTAAAGTCTGCAAAATTTGGCTGCTCTGGAATTTGCTGAGGAGAAGTACTGGGAAGAGTTATAAGGCCCTCTGCTTCCATGGAGCGGTGCACATGTGTTCCTGAAGTCTACAAATAACACAATCAGGAGACATTTTAGCAGTAAATAATTGCTGCTACTGCCAAGATCACACACACACAATCACCTGTCAGTACTGCAGTATCACTGTACCTGTGTGGGCAGAGGACGAGGAGGAACAGCAGGAGGATGGGTGACTGCTGCAGCTTGTGGCTGTCCTATTAAAAAAGTTATCATTAACTTACATTCACAGTATTTACTTCTTTTACAAAACCAATAATTAAATGTTGTGTTATAAAACATCTTAAAGTCAACAAAGTGCTGGTACTAAATGTAGCATACAGGATAATTCAATTGCTAGAAAAATTTACAGGGTTGTCTACCCATAACTCTCTATGAAATAAATAGAAATCCAAAACAAGGTCTGACATGTTTGTGACATAGCAATGCTTACAGCATACCACCAAAACCCCTTGCTTGTCTGTTGTGAAGTGCCATGGTTATATATATTTGAAGATTCCATGCGTCTCCTCTACTAATACTAATTAAAACTACATATTAACTTTATTCTACAAGCTCTGAATGTGTCAAATCTAGATGCAACATGAACACTACAAGAAGCACATTTCATATATGAAACACAAAAATAGGGTCCTATTACAAGACACGGAACACTCTCACTCAAAATATCAATATCTAAAAAGAAGTTATTAGACTCAATTTTCAAACTTTAACATAAAAATAAGGCTTTCCATTGTAACAATACTATGTGACTTAAACAGTAACAGAAAAAAAAAGTGTTTTTATTTACTAGGAGGGCGGCTATAATCACAGGTCTGTCCTTTTTTATTCCCCATTGCAGACTTTGCCTTAAGCCCGGTACACATTACGTTTTCTTTTTTCATTCAACTCAGCGGGTTGAATGAAAAAAAAAAAAAAACCCCAAAAAAACTTACAGTATTCTGTGTGACTATATTCTGACAAGAGGAGTCCCCTGCCAGAATACACCGATCAGTACTTACAGCCATTGGCTGAGAGTGCTGATCAGATGCTGGTTTTTCACCATGCCCCTTTGACAAAAGCTAGTATTTAGGCTGGCTTCTGTCAGACAGACTGCTGTACACACTGCTCGAAAGTCACCTGGTTCAGACAGTGTGTACCCAGCTTCATTTTCTTCTTCTTTTCTATTTTATTTTTTTTAAACGGATGTCTGCAGGACAGAAGGGGAAAAACCCTGACTATGACTATTCCTCCCCCCCCCTAAAACCTGGGGAAAAAATAGAAAAAGGTTTTAGCTTGACATATACTCCCATGTATACAAATCTTTACAATGTCAGGTCATCAGATGAGTTTCAAAGTTAACACCAAAGTCCTCTTATAGATAGGAACAGACAATAAAACATTGGCCGAGGCAGGTTATAGATTTACTTTAGAACAGCAAAAGGAAGGAATTTAAGCATTAAAGTGGATGTAAACCCGCCACAAAAAATTTAAATTAAGACTCATATCTGTTACAGCAGAGGATGTCATTTCATCTGTGCCCAGTCTTGCCACGAAGGGTTAATCCAGCTCTGAGTAATCCTCTTCAGTAAGATAAAAACAAACACACAGAGAAATAAGTGTCTGTTTCCTCCCCCTTGCTGTGGGTGACAAGTGATTTCCTTACCCCATGCCAAGAGTATTAGAGAGGCATTCTGTGTACTTCACATCCCCCCTCCTTTCTTCTCCAGCTCTCCCAGGATTGGCTGCTCCACACCTCAGCATGATTGGGCATGTGGATGTTAGTGATCATGGGGCATAATCCAGCAGAAGTTTAATGCAAGAAGAATCGATGCCCGGTCAAGGGGAGTGTAGAGGTGGGTGGGGGAGTGTACTAACAACAACTCCATCCACCGAGCCCTGGACAACAGACCTGCCCACAGAATACAGAGTATTGCAGGGCTCCAAACAGCTAAGGGGGAGATATTTGACACATAAGGATACAAGCAGGAGGCATGTATATTCTTATCCGGTTCTCGACTGGCACACACCGATGTACGTCGGCAGAATGGCACGGCTGGGCAAATGGGCGTACCCGTACGTCCCTTTAAATTTGCCGCCGTGCCAGGCACCAGGAGCTCCGTGAGTCGGATGGCGGGTCCCGCGGTCTCAATCGCCGCGGTGATAACCGCGATTGTCTCACGGAGAGGAACAACAGGGAGATGCTAATGTAAACAAGCATCTCCCCATTCTGCCTAGTGACAGTGTCACTGATCTCTGCTTCCTGTGATCTGGGGCAGGGATCAGTGACGTGTCACACGTAGCCATGCCCCCCCCCAGTTAGAAACACTCCCCAGGACATACTTAACCCTTACACTGCCCCCTAGTGGTTAACCCCTTCACTGCCAGTGTCATTTACACAGGAATCAGTGCATTTGTATAGCACCGATTGCTGTATAAATGACAATGGTCCCAAAAATGTGTCAAAAATGTCCGATGTGTCCGCCATAATGTCACAGTCACGATAAAAATCGCTGATCACCGCCATTACTAGTAAAAAAAAAAATGCCACAAAACTATCCCCTATTTTGTAGACACTATAACTTTTGCACAAACCAAACGCTTATTGCGTTTTTTTTTAAACCAAAAATATGTAGAAGAATACGTATTAGCCTAAACTGAGGGAAAAAAAATGTTTTTTAAAATATTTTTTAGGGATATTTATTATAGCAAAAAGTAACAAATAATGCGTTTTTTTCAAAATTGTTGCTTTTTTTTGTTTATAGCGCAAAAAATAAAAACAGCAGAGGTGATCAAATACCACCAAAAGAAAGCTCTATTTGTGGGAAAAAAAGGTCGTCAATTTTGTTTGGGAGCCACGTCGCACAACCGCGCAATTGTCAGTTAAAGCGACGCAGTGCCGAATTGCAAAAAACGCACTGGACAGGAAGGGGGTAAATTCTTCCGGGGGTGAAGTGGTTATAGATCAGCACTAGGGAAGTAATTTAGAAATGATGAGTGGGTTTACATCCACTTTAAGCTGTGATATTACATGTAAATCATTTCATGCGTGTTCTTGCTGTGTGATAAGGCTGATAGTCACACACACAAACCTCATCCATACTAATTCACAAAGTGTGAAAAAAGTAATAGAGCTTTACTGCACATAAAACTTAAAAAAACAAACAACCAAAGCATCAAAACACTAATGGAACAACAGAAGAAACTGGTAGCATTGACATAGTAGGGGGGCAAATTCACCAAACTGGAGCAGACAGAATCTGGAGCAGCTGTGCATAGTAACCAATCAGCTTCGCTTCAGCTTGTTCAGTTAAGCTTTGAAAACGAAAGTTAGAAGCTGAATGGTTACCATACACAGGTGCTCCAGATTTTGGCTGCTGCAATCCTAGTAAATTCCCCTCAAAGTGCTTTGAATGGTTAAAAAAAAAAAAAAAACACACACAGAAGCTGCCACCTTACTATCATTTTTTTTTTTAATAATAGGAATCTTAGTCAAAACTGTAAGGAGTTTATAGTAAACAGTCTCCTCACCTGTGGTGCTTGAAAATGTTCTGTTCATGTCTAAGGACGAGGAGCGCGAATGTGACGCATGAGGTCTTGGTGGAGGGGGTGGCGGTGCTGCATTCTCTGGAGATGTACTTGAATGGGACCTGTAATAAAAACATACTACTTTTGATATGATGAAAAGCTTGCTCAGTAATGCATTTGTAACTCACCATTCAAATTAGCTCTTCACTTTCTACATTCTTGTTATGCCAACAAATTCAATATGTTAAATCTCTCACGCAAACAAATCAGGAAACCAATGCCATGACCCCTTGTAGTAAATGGTAAAACTGCAGAAATGAAAGTGGGCTGACACATTTACAAACTGAAGGTGACTCCGTATAACATAAGTAATCTAGATAAACTACAAAGCAGGTAAACCAGCCTTTAAAAGAGCCAAGTTGCCAGGGAAACAAGTGTATAATAGGGCGTTGGTTGAAAATCAGATAGGACACACGTAGGGAAATTATTTCAACATCTGATTCTACAGCAACACCTATGTTTACCAACTACAAATGGAAGATTTTTGTTTAACCTTCTTAAATGATCATAAACTACTGGTGCAGTTTGATTGTATGTACATTTACAACAACCCCTGACATACTCAAGACAATAGTTATGGTATCAAGAAGCATGTCCCTCAGTTAAAAGGTCAAGAAAAGGTACAAGCAACAAGGTTAACAAAGGATACCTTAAAATTTAGGGGGCCACACGGTGGCCAGTGGGAGTAGAAAATATCCTTGCGTGAGGAAGTAATGGATGGAATCAAGGGGAGGAATAATGCCCTATCATTGGTGTCAATTGGTGGAATAGTGCGGCATCATTAATGTCAGTGGGAGAAGAAGTGACCCATTGTTGGTGTCAGTGGCAGGAACGATGGCCACTGTTGCTGACAGTGGGGGAATAATGCCCCAAGGGCCAGATAAAAGCAAGCAAAGCGCCGCAGTTTGGAGAGCACTCATGTAAATATTATAACGTAAAGGGACATTTTTTGTAAAAACAAACTAAATTAGAAGTGTGTTCATGCCGACTATAGGAAAGAGATTCAACTAAGGTATTCTTCCCGGATAGAAATATGGGAGCCATTAGCAATTAATTGATTTTATTAGTGCATACCCTGTGGTCATCCTCAGCCTTCTCTTATTACTTGGTGAATTACTAACTGGACCAAACATGGTATGAGGTCTCCTGACATTTAATATGTTGGTTCCAGGTAAGTTACCAAGCAGTGATGGATAAGGCTTCATGTACACGGGACGTTGTTCAACCTCTCTTGAAAGATTTAATTTGACAGCTAGAAACCGTCGTCTAAAAATGGCCGTTTATCCGCGTTTGTGTCTAGAAGCGTTTGAAAAAAAAAACACATTTTTTTTTCTTCTCAAAATAGCCAAAAATCAAAAACGCCTGTAAATGAAACGCTGCTAAAAGCGAGTTGCCGCGTTTAGCCACGTTTGAAATGCCTCTAAACACAGCTTCTGAAAGCATTTTTTGGGTTCCAAAAAAAGCCTCTAAACACAACTGCCTAGAAACAACTATAAAGGAACCAGTGTACATGTACTAATAAGATAACAGAAGAGGGTTCAGGAGTAGTTTAAAAAAAAATGCCCAACTGCTCCTAAATGTCCGTTTACCAGCAGCAGTGTACATGAGGCCTAAGTATGACCGTTCCAGAGCTTGCACCTTAAAATAACACACCAACAGGAGCTCCTATATTTCTATCCAGCATGGTTTCTATTAAAACTCTGGCTAAAACATTAGAAGCTTTAAACTTTTTAGAACATACCTCTGTCTAGTGACCACATTTCCAATCTCTTCAGGATCAGAGTTGAAGGAGTCTGAACTGCTATATCCATCAGCTGCAAATTTGAACAGGTAATCAAACAGATATTCAATTCATAGTAGGGGTGTACAACATCATATGTTTTTATTATTATTTGTTTAAAAAAACAAAAACAAAAAAAATAATTAAAAAAGGATTTCAGAAAGTTTAAATTTTTTTCAGAACTCTGAATGCTTACGTTTAACAACTTGGGTGGCACCTGTGATCCGACACATTCGGGAAGGGGACATGCAAGCACGCTTCCGCTGTGATCACACACAGCAGAATACGATCTGCGGGTGCACGGGTTCCACCAATCGTTAGGCAGAATGGTGATCTGCCTACGTAAACAAGGCAGATCGCTGTTCTGGCAGGAGGGAAGGTATGGAATTTGTGTCTCTGCAAGGCAGGGAGTATATTCCATCTCTTTCCCTAGTAATAGCAGCATACAGTTTAGTAGAACACTGGCTAGGCACACAGTTAACCCTTTGATCGCCCCTATATAGGAAAAGAAACTAAGCACAAAAAGATGGAGTAACTGTAAACGTATAAATGGATAATAAGCCAGTAATCATACGAGTTCATTAGTCCTTAAAATAAATGGTGGCAGCTAGCCTCAGAGGGAGCCAGCTCTGTGAACAGATAAGGAGGGGAACACATAGAAAGCGCCACCTCTGTGTAGTATTAAAGCAAAGTTTTAATCGCAAGGTATATGGTACACTCACAAGATAAAAATGGAATTTAAGCTCATCAGACCTGCCTATTCTGCCCATCTAGAACAGTCTCCCTTGATGTCCGTTCACTTTCGGTGACGTCATTTCCGTGCGTTCCACGCTGGTTCCGGCTGACTTCCTGGTGGCCACAGGACTGGTATGTCCCTCATACCTGGATGACTGTCTCGGACACCTGGGAGAATCACCCCCCATACACACAGATGAGCTTGATTTCCATTTTTATCTTGTGAGTGAACCATATTACCTTGCAATTAAAACTTTGCTTTAATACTACACTGAGGTGGCACTTACTGTGTTTTCCCCTCCTCCTTTGATCGCCCCTGATGTTAAACCTATTTCAGCCAGCATCATTAGTACAGTGACCTTGCATATTTTTTTTTTTTAGCACTGATCACTATGTATTAGTATCACTGGTCCCCCATAAGTGTCAGTAGGTCCACCGCAATATTGCAGTCCTGCTATAAGTCGCTGATTGCCACCATTAATAGCAAAATAAATAAAAATATCCCATAGTTTGTAGATGCTATAAGTTTTGTACAAACCAATCACTATACGCTTATTGTGATTTTTTTTACACCAAAAACATGTAGCAGAATACATATTAACCTAAATTTATAAAGAAATTCGATTTTTTCTAAATTTTTATTGGATATGTTTTATAGCAGAAAATAAAAAATATTGTTTTTATTTTTTCAAAATTGTCTTTTTTTTGTTGTTTATAGCGCAAAAAAACCCAAAAACCCCCCCCCAAAAAACAAAAAAAACCCAAAACACACAGGTAATCAAATACCTCCAAAAGAAAAGCTAAATTTGTGGGGGAAGAAAGGAGATACATTTTATTTAGGTACAGCATTGCATGACCACGCAATTGACAGTTAAAATAACGCAGAGCAGTATTGCAAACAAATGGCCTGGCCATGGAGGGTAAATCTTACGGATGTCAAGATGTTAAAAAACTTTGGATTTATTTGATGGCAGTCATTACATACATTATTTAAAAGTGCATGTATTCAAGAAGTTTGCATAATCAAACATTTTTTTTTTGGTAATGATCTACATGCACACTATTAGATATAGCATCCACAAGGTAAGTGAATGCAAAATACAACTGTAAAAAAAAAAAAAAAAAAAAAAGAATGACTGTATATACACACACACACACACACAGAGATACATGTGCTTTTACTTACAGGCAGGATTCCCAGAAACAAATTTAACAGAGCTCTCTTCCGGAAGTTCTTGTGGCTTTATGTGCAAAGGGCTTGTGGGATTGGTTGCATCTGAAAAGAAAAATGTATGTTTATGAAAATGACATTGTACGTCTGTGTACATAAGCTGCAATCATCACTTTATCATCCGAACACTGAACTTTGGTAAATTCAAAAGAAGATAAACAGCAAAATAAATATAGGTCATTAAATCCTCTAGTTTTGCCTTAATTCTAGTCACTTTTATATGCACAGTCGTATGTTTACTTCTTGCCTATAAGCATATTGTAGGTCAAATTGCATTCAGTCAGCACATGACTATCATGCACAATGGCAATCTCTGCTTAAAAAACAAACAAAAAAGAAAATAAAACAGGAAAGCTACGAGCGTATGGATAGGGCAGGGAATTCAACTACATTTGGGGAAATCTAGTTTTTAATGCATATTCTGTATGAAACAACAGCTGTATACATATGCAACAGGTATTCACAATAGTCAAAACTTTGTAATAGTTTTGTAAGAAAAAGCAATATTAAAAACTACTACTGCTCAAACCTCTATTAGTGGTGGTGCTATGACTACTTCCTGTACTACTGTATGAAAACAGCAACTACTCAGAATAATTCAAAATTAACAAAAGGAAAAATACACATGGGCAGGGTAATACACAGCACAATACAAACATTATCCAGCTAATCAGGACCAAAAACTACATTTGCAAATACATGAGATACAGTATCTCACATTTTTGTAATTATTTTATTATATCTTATTATGCGATAACACTTTAGAAATGACACTTTGCTACAATGTAAAGTAGTGAGTGTACAGCTTGTATAACAGTGTAAATTTGCTGTCCCCTCAAAATAACTCAACACACAGCCATTAACCAACTCAATACAGTGCACTTTCACCCCCTTCCTGCCCAAGCCATTTTTTAGCTCTGTCACACTTTGAATGAAAATTGCGCGGTCATGCAACACTGTACCCAAATGAAATGGTTATCATTTTTTTCCCCACAATTAGAGATTTCTTTTGGTGGTATTTGATGACCTCTGCGGTTTTTATTTTTTGCGCTATAAACAAAAGAAGAGTGACAAGTTTGAAAAAACGCATTATTTTTTACTTTTTGCTATAATTAATATCAAATTTTTTTCTTTAAACAAATTTTTTCCTCAGTTTAGGCCGATATGTATTCTTCTACATATTTTTGTTAAAAAAAAAAAACCCAAAACGCAATAAGTGTATATGGATTGGTTTGCGCAAAAGTTATAGCGTCTACAAAATAGGGGATAGATTTATAGCATTTTTATTATCTTTTTTTTTTTTTTACTAGTAATGGCGGCGATCTGCGATTTTTATCGTGACTGCGATATTGCGGCGGGCAAATCGAACGCATTTTTGGGACCATTCACATTTATACAGCGATCCGTGCTATAAAAATGCACTGATTACTGTAATAATGTGACTGGCAGGTAAGGGGTTAACACTAGGGCGTGATTGAGGGGTTAATCGTGTTTCTAACTGTAGGGGGAGGGAGGTCTCACAAGGGGAGGAGACCGATCAGTGTTCCTCTGTACTGGGAACACACCATCGGTCTCCTCTCCTCTGACAGGACGCGGATCTGTGTGTTAACACACACAGATCCACGTTCCTGCTGTGTAACCAGGCAATCGTGGGTGCCCGGCGGACATCGCGGCCGCTGGGCACACGCATCGGGTCCCGAGTGATGCGGCGGGCACACGTGAGTGCCGTCCTCGGCGTGTCCCCTGGTGGGCCGGGAAGGCGAGGGAATCATATGATGCCCTCCCAGAACAAGAGCCGCGCCGCCTGGCCGTCATATGACAGCCGGCAGGCGGCAAGCGGTTAATGTCTAAACCGCTGGCAACAAAAGTGAGTACACCCAAGTGAACATATCCAAATTGGGCCCAAAGTGTCAATATTTTGTGTGGCCACCATTATTTTCCCAGCACTGCCTAACCCTCTTGGGCATGGAGTTCACCAGAACTTCACAGGTTGCTACTGGAGTCCTCTTCCACTCCTCGATGATGACATCACAGAGCTGGTGGATGTTAGAGACCTTGCGCTCCTCCACCTTCCATTTGAGGATGCCCCACAGATGCTCAATAGGGTTTAGGTCTGAAGACATGCTTGGCCAGTCCATCACCTTTACCCTCATCTTCTTTAGCAAGGCAGTGGTCGTCTTGGAGGTGTGTTTGGGGTCGTTATGTTGGAATACTGCCCCGAGTCCCAGTCTCCAAAGGGAGGGGGATCATGCTCTACTTCAGTATGTCAATACATGTTGGCATTCATGGTTCCCTCAATGAACTGTAGCTCCCCAGCAGGGCAGCCATTAGAAATTTATGGGCCCCTTACTCAGCTTTAGACCTGCGCCCCGCCCCCCCCCCCCGAGCCTGACCACCAACCCCAGGGCTTGCCTATGGGCCATTCTACCGAATCCACACACCTCACCTGTACACACTCAGCCCCCCCCCCCAAACCTGTATATTTGTAAACCCCCCTCACACCTGTATATATGTCAGACACACACACACACACCTGTATATATGTCAGACACACACACCTGTATATTTGTCCTCCCTCCCCAAACCTGTATATATGTCAGACACACACACACACACCTCTGTATATATGTCAGCCCCCCCCCCACATACCTGCATATATGTCAGCTCCCCCCCCCACACCTGTATATATGTCAGCACGCCCCCCACACACACACACCTGTATATATGTCAGCGCCCCCCCACACACACCTGTATACATGTCAGCGCCCCCCCCACACACACCTGTATATACGTCAGCGCCCCCCCACACACACCTGTATATACGTCAGCGCCCCCCCCACACACACCTGTATATACGTCAGCGCCCCCCCTCACACACCTGTATATACGTCAGCGCCCCCCCCCCACACACACACACCTGTATATATGTTAGCGCGCCCCCCACACACACACACACCTGTATATACAAGCCTCTGGCCCCTCCCTGTACACAAACAGCCCCCCTCCCTTTCCTTCACAGCCCCTACTTGTAACTTCCTACCTGGTCCCAGCTCGTTTTTATGAAGCTGACATGTTGCTGAGAAGCATAGTACAGGCAGATCACTGTCACACGAGGGGTGCATAGTAGCCAGAGGTGTCAGTAAAGAGCTTGATGTCTAAAATCAATGACACGAGAACTGCAGATCCCCTTGACCCGTCCAGCCTTCTTCTGGCCATGGGCGGGCCCCTCAGACCCCTTACAGTTGTAACGGCTGTACTTCCCTGATGGCGGCCATGCTCCCCAGTGCCGGCAGCACTCATGCAGCCCCAGACCATGACACTCCCACCACCATGCTTGACTGTAGGCAAGAGAAACTTGCCTTTGTACTCCTCACCTGGTTGCTGCCACATATGCTTGACACCATTTGAACCAAATAAGTTGATCTTGGTCTCATCAGACCAAAGGACATGTTTCCAGTAATCCATGTCCTTTGCTTTTCTTCAGCAAACTGTTTGCGGGCTTTCTTGTACATTATCTTTAGAAGAGGTTTCCTTCTGGGACGACAGCCATGCAGATCAATTTGATGAAGCGTGCGGTGTTTGGTCTGAGCAATGACAGGCTGCCCCCCACCCCTTCAACCTCTGCAGCAATGCTGGCAGCACTCATAGGTCTATTTCTCAAAGACAACCACTGGATATGACGCTGAGCACATGCATTCAACTTCTTTGGTCAACCATGGCGAGGCCTGTTCTGAGTGGAACCTGTTCTATTAAACTGCTGTATGGTCTTGACCAATGTGCTGCAGCTCAGTTTAAGGGTCTTGACAATCTTATAGCCTATTCCAACTTTATGTAGAGCAACAATTCTTTTTTTCAGATCCTCAGAGTTCTTTGCCATGAAGTGCCCTGTTGAACTTCCAGTGACCAGTATGCGAGAGTCAGAGCGATGACACCAAATTTAACACACCTGCTCCCCATTCACACCTGAGACCTTGTAACACTAACGAGTCACATGACACCAGGGAGGGAAAATGGCCAATTGCTCCCAATTTGGACATTTTCACTTAAGGGTGGTACTCACTTTTGTTGCCAGCGATTTAGACATTAATGGCTGTGTTTTAAGTCATTTTGAGGGGACAACAAATTTACACTGTTATAGAAGCTGTACATTTACTACTTTACATTGTAGCAAAGTGTCATTTCTTCAGTGTTGTCACATGAAAAGAAATAAAATATTTACAAAAATGTGAGCGGTGTACTCACTTTTGAGAGATACTGTATGTGTCACAACCTGGTAGTTCAGATAGTTCACCATTAGGGACACATAAGGAGCCTTGATGTGAGAGTGTGGCTTCACATACATTTGTTAATGCATACAGTAAAAGCCTCTGTTTTTAACCTAATCCCCTTGCCTTATTTCCAATTTTTTTTTCAGAGAGATTAGCCCCCTGCTCTTAAGATTTTTGACCGCGCAACACTTAAAAGCACATGTGGCCCTCTAATACTATTATAAGACTTTGTGAATAATTGGGCCACTGGGCGCTTTCCTTTCTGTGCTTAAAAGAAAATATAATGCAGTTGTGAGGGTGGGCACAGTTCCAGGGTGGCTCCAATTCAAATGAAAGTACCACAAAGGTAGATTGGTATTTTGGGTGTCCTAATTTTCCTATTAACTAATCATTATGTATATAAACATGCTGTAGGATAATAGTGTGGTATCACACAGTGTAAAGCTATTGTGAATGTTAATGATTTTAGCAATAGGCTCCGGACAACAATTAAACAAAATGCTTCAAAATTAGTACGTTTACTCACTGTGGACATTAATACAGATAATGTTTCACTTGTATACACATTATACGTATTTCGATACAAACACGACCAATAAAGCAAAGATTACTAACCACTTCCAGTTCTTTTTAGTTCCATTTCCTGCATATGAATTTTACTTGGAGTCATTCTAATTGGGACTGGGTGGACTATAGCTGTATCCTGTAAATAAAGGGAGACTTTATAATATTTAAAAAAAATCACATCAAATAAGATTTAGAAAATGAAGATTAAAGCAATGTTGTATTCTCTAAATTGTAATCAGGACTGAAAATGGACCAGTTTAAACGTTTCAAATTACTACAAGAACATATTTCGTTACTCTCCTTGGCATAAATAAATGTACCTGTAACTCAATGTTTCACAATCATCTTAAAAAGTGAATGTTTATGGATATTAATGTAGAATTTTAACCACAACTTTATAAAAAAATAATGTTCTTTAGCAAGGAACATGCATTCCACATTAATTATTATGCCACCAAAATCAGTGTGCCCTGTAAATTGCCTCCAGTATTGCTCCTGTTTATTCTTGCTGAAGGCTGCCAGAGCCCCTGAGCAGCAGTAAATCATTAGGCTGTCAGCAGGTCAGCCCCTATTAGCTCTAATTTTAGGCACAGTGCCCAAAAATAGAGAGCAACTGGGTATGTGCAGAGCAGGGTGAGACACTATATTACTGGTTTTACACAGTATAGGTACTTCTCCTTAATTTTTTACATAGCTATACCTGCAAAAGGAGCCAACCTGAAGTGATCTAGCAGGACTTAATTTGCTGGCTAAAGTTCTACTTTAAGAACTGGAGAGAACTGTTCAAAGTACTTTTGCAATTTATTGGGATTTTATGTGATAGACCAGCACAAAGTGGCACATAATTGTGAAGTGGAGAGAAAATGATCAATTGTTTTCACATTTTTTTACAAATAAATATGTAAAAAGTGTGGCGTGCATTTGTATTCAGCCCCCCGAGTCAATACTTTGTAGAACCACCTTTTGCTGCAATTACAGCTGCATGTCCTTCTGGGGATGTCTCTACCAGCTTTGCATATCTAGAGTGACATTTTTGCCCATTCTTCTTTGCAAAATAGCTCAAGCTCTGTCAGATTAGATGAAGAGCATCTGTTAACAGCAATTTTCAAGTCTTGCCACAGATTCTCAATTGGATTTAGGTCTAGACTTTGACTCGGCCATTCTAACACATGAATATGCTTTGATCTAAACCATTTCATTGTAGCTCTGGCTGTATGTTTAGGGTCGTTGTCCTGCTGGAAGGTGAAACTCGGCCCCGGTCCCAAGTCTTTTGCAGACTCGAACAGGTTTTCTTCTAAGATTGCCCAACAACTCTGACCAGCTTCCCTGTCCCCACTGAAGAAAAGCATCCCCACAACATGATGCTGCCACCACCATGTTTCACGGTGAGTAATGTGCAGTGTTAGTTTTCTGCCACACCTAGCATTTTGCTTTTAGGCCAAAAAAGCAAAAATTTTGGTCTCATCTGACCAGATCAACTTCTTCCATATGTTTCCTGTGTCCCCCAGATAGCTTCTCGCAAACTGCAAATGAGACTTCTTATGGTTTTCTTTTACCACTTGCCTACCAGGCCAATTCTGACTTTTCTCTCCTACATGTAAAAATCATAGTCTTTTTGCTAAAATTTACATAGAACCCCCAAACATTATATTTCTTTTAGCAAAGACCCTAGAGCATACAATGGCAGTCATTGCAACTTTTTATCTCGCACGGTATTTGCGCAGCAATTTTGCGAATGTGTTTTTTTGGAAAAAAACTGTTTTGTGCTTTAAAAACAGTAAAGTTAGCCCAATGTTTTTACATAATGTGAAAGATGAAGTTACGCCAAGTAAATAGATACCTAACATGTCACGCTTCAAAATTGCACACGCTCGTGGAATGGCGCCAAACTTCGGTATTTAAAAATCCCCATAGGCTTTAAAATTTTTTACTGGTTACAGGTTTTGAGTTACAGAGGACGTCTAGGGACAAAATTATTGCTCTCGCTCTAACGTTCACGAAGATACCTCACACGTGTGGTGTGAACACCATTTTCATATGTGGGCAGAACTTACGTATGCGTTCGCTTCTGCGTGTAAGCTCATGGGGACAGGGGCGCTTTAACTTTTTTTTTTTTTTTTTATTGTTAATTTTACTTTATTTTAGCTTGACACTTTTTCCCCCCCCAAAAAAATTGATCGCTTTTATTCCTATTACAAGGAATGTAAACATCCCTTGTAATAGGAATATGGCATGACAGGTCCTCTCTACTCTTTACAGTGAGATATGGGGTCAATAAGACCCCAAAATCTCCCCTCTAGGCTAGGAAGCCTGAAATCAGAAAAAAAAAATAAAAACAATCCTGGCTTCCCAGCTGAATCGGTGCCATTCGTTTGAATGCAGAGGCCGGGCGTGACGTCATAACATCGCGCCCGGCCTCCGACGATCATAGAGACTCCGGCGACCATCTGGTCCGCCGGAAATCTCTACGATGAACATCCGGGGCCGGCGGATCCTGTGTCCGACTCACCGAACGTAGCAGTGAGTCGGTAGAAGGGGGACGTCCCCTCTCGCCTCCCGTAAGAACGATCAAGCGGTGGAACAGCCGCTATGATCATTCTTATGATGCACAGAATCGCTGGCTCTAAAAGACTATATCTGAATGATGCCTGTAGCTACAGGTACCATTCAGATATCCCCGCTCAAAGCGGAGGATGTCATTTGGCGTACGGCAGGTGGGAAGCAGTTAACAATGGCTTTCTTCTTGACACTTTTCCATAAAGGCCAGGTTTGTGGAGTGCGCCATTAATAGTTGTCCTCTGGACAGATTCTCTCACCTGAACTGTGGATCTCTGCAGCTCCTCCAGAATTACCATGGGCCTCTTGGCTGATTCTCCGATTAATGCTCTCCTTGTCCGGCCTATCAGTTTAGGTGGACTGCCATGTCTTGGTAGGTTTGCAGTTGTGCCATTCTCTTTCTCTTTTCGGATGATGGATTGAACAGTACTCCACGAGACGTTCAAAGATTGGGATATTTTTTTTTTTAACCTAACCCTGCTTTTAAACTTCTCCACAACTTCATCCCTGACCTGTGTGGTATGTTCCTTGGCCTTCATGATGCCGTTTGTTCACTAAGGTTCTCTAACAAACCTCTGAGGGCTTCGCAGAACAGCTGTAGTTATACAGAGATTAAATTACACACAGGTGGACTCTATTTACTAATCAGGTAACTTCTGAAGGCAATTGGTTCCACTAGATTTCAGTTAGTGGTATCAGAGTAAAAGGGGACTGAACACAAATGCACGCCACACTTTTCACATATTTTTTAAAAAAATTTGAAAACCATTTATAAATTTTCCTTCCACTTCACAATTATGTACCACTTTGTGTTGGTCTATCACATAAAATTCCAATAAAATACATTTACATTTTTGGTTGTAACATGACAAAATGTGGAAAATGTCAAGGGGTGTGAATACTTTTTCAAGGCACTATACAACTGTTATGACTGCCATTTCATCTACAGACATAGTTTATCAGTTATAACAGCAGCATAAACTATCGTGATGTGTAGGCGACCTTGTCATATTTATAGAAAAAAAGTACATTTCCTCACAACTCATTTGCTCGTGAAAGCACCACTTACACACCAAATATTTTAGATGTTTTCCCTAATGGAAAATAAAAAAAAAAACACAATTCCATATTTGCTTGCTAGGATCACAAGTCACATTATATGCACCCAAATGAAGGATGCCTGTCTTTCTGCGGTTACAGATTTTTTTTTTTTATAGCTAATACACACCAACCAGCCAAAACATTATAACCACCCACCTAATATTTAGTAGGTCCCAATTTTGCCACCCAAACAGCCCTGGTCCCTGGAGGCATGGACTCTAAAGTAAACATCTACATGAATGGCAGGACCCAAGGTTTCCCAGAGGAACATTGCCAAAAACATCACACCGCCTTTGCTGGCTCACCTTCTTCCCATTTTGCATTCTCTTGTCATCTTTTCCCCAGGTAAGTAACGCACCTGGCCATCTAATTGATGTAAAAATAAAATGCGATCAGACCAAGCCACATTCTTCCATTGCTCCGTAGTCCAAGTCTGGTGCTCACAAACCCATTGTAGGCACTTCTGGCTGTGGATTTGTGTCAGTATGGGCATCCTGACTGTTCTGCGGCTACACAGTTCCATATGTAACAAACTGCGATGCATTGTGTGTTCTAATAACTTTCTATCAGATCCAGCATTAACTTTTTCAGCAACCTGAGCTACACTATTGGATCAGACTACACTGGACAGCCTTCGCTCCCCACGTGCATCAATGAGCCTTGGCCACCCACGACCCTATCTCTGATTTTCCTTCCTTGGACCACATTTTGTAGTTCCTGACCACTGCAGACTGTGAACATCCCACAAGAGCTGCAGTTGTGGAGTTGCTCTAAACCAGCCTCTCAACTGGGGTTCTGTGGAACCTTAGGCTTCCTCCATAGGTTGTTAGGGGTTCATTGAGCAATCAACAGTTTCTGACTCCTACATGAGTAACCACTGACAACAATCTTTTTTAGCCATTTGTAACGAAGGCCTCTTCCCAATGGCCACAAGTTGAAAGAACATTCTTCCCAGTGACTATCTCACTAATGTACTGTGGGCTGTAGATATGGTAAACATTTGTAGGGGTTCCCTGAGAGCAGAAATACGTTTCAAGGGTTCCTCCATGTTAAATAGGTTAAGAATGGCTTCTCTAAACGGTCATTACAATTTGGCTGTTGTCAAAGTCAATCAAATCCCTAAACTTGCCCATTTTTTCTGCTTTCAACACATCTTCATGGACATGTTCACTTGTTGCCCAACATATAGCCCACCCACTTTTAGATGTCATTGTAGCAAGATAATCAATTTTATTCATATTACCTGTCAGTGGTCATAATGTTATGGCTGATCTGGTATAGGATGATTATATGACTCAATGTGATTGATTTACTAAAATGGGAAAGTGCTAAATCTGGTGTAACTCTGCATAGAAAGCAATCAGCTTCCATTTTTTTTTTTTTTTTTTGTCAAAGTTTAGTTGAACAAGCTGAAGTTAGGTGCACCAGATTTTGCACTCCCCAGTTTTAGTAAATCAACACCAATGTGTTTTTAGAGTAGAAATTAAAAAAACAGCCCATTATTGGTTGCTATGGTCTTCAACTATTTTAACAATGATCTATTTTTGTGTACAAATAAGCCCCACCACAAGCAGTATGCAAGACGAATGCAGATGAATGCTTGTTACATCATCTGCCTATCTCTTTACCTTGGCCAATTAGGACTCATTTACATGTGTGTTGATTATGAAGAACAAAGCATTGCTCATTAACATGCCTATAGCATTTATGAGGTGTTTTCTTTGCGTTTATGAAGTGTTGAAAAAGATTCAAGAATGCTTGATAAATGCCTATGGAAGCGCTGCTTTTCCAGTGTGAAGTGCTTAAAGGGAAAGTGATGTCACGGAAATGATCTACTTTGAGGTGTGGTTAAGTTGTGGTGCGATAGCCTACATTTTTTGTGAATTCTCTGCAAGATGAATTCCTATATTTTTCATTTCTGACATTTGGCTTGGACCAGCTCAGCTTTGCTGAAACAAAAACCTTTGCCGCGGGAAATAATGCTCAATGTTTTTGCCCGCCAAGAGAAGCAAATGGTGTTACCACACAGCTTCTCTGTAGAAACAGGGAGTGGCTGGAGCTGCTCTGTCCTAGTTCTCTATTCCCCAGTGTATTCTGGGATACAGAAACCTCGACGGCCTCCCTCACAATACCCAGCTAACACTTTATAAATGCTTCACTAACAAACCATAAATGTTATAGGAGCTGTAAAGGGGTGGTTAAAAAGCAATACCATTGAAATTAATGGAGGCGGCTGACAAGTGTCGATGCATCATGAAAGCGATATATTCTGCTTAATTTTTAACAACGCAACACAAGGCTCCCACTCCTGTGTAAAGAGCACTGTGTGGTGCCATTGTAACAATAATGGCAGGCATTGAAGGGTGGATATGAAGATTTAAAAATGCTGAATAAATGTTGCATAAACAAAGGGACGCAAGTGTGAACAAGCCCTTAGAGAACACCTTGTATTCATTGATAAAAACACAAGGATATTCCTGAATGACAGATATATCGCCAACTTTGTACTAGCTCTCCGAGAAAATCAGCACCAGCATCACAGGCAGGTAATTTCCAGGATCACCAAATTATGGACAAAGGATCTGGAGTAGATTGGTGAAGTGCAGCAATGTCTGGTTGTAAAACTGAAACTGGACTACAGCATACCCTAATAAAGCCATATTTATTCTTCAAACTTTAATGCTGAACTCCAGTCAAATAGCTAAATACACAATTTACACAAATTAAAAGATCTACACTCTATATAGGAAGTGTTTTTACTTTAACCACTTCAGCCCTGGAAGAATTGGCTGCTCAATGACCAGGCCATTTTTTGCAATACGACACTACGACGCTTTAACTGACAATTGCGTGGTCGTGCGACGCTGTACCCAAACATAATTGATGTCCTTTTTTCCCCACAAATAGAGCTTTTTTTTTTTTGGTGGTATTTTATCATCTCTGCAGTTTTTATTTTAAATGCTATAAACAAAAAAAGAGTGACAATTTTGAAATAAAACACAATATTTTGTACTTTTTGCTGTAAAAAAAGCTAATTTTTTCCTCAGTTTAGGTTGATATGTATGTTTTTTTTTACTAGTAATGGCAGTGATCTGCGATTTTTATAGAGACTGCGACATTATGGCAGACACTTGACACATTTTTGGGTCAATTGACAATTATACAGCGATCAGTGCTATAAAAATGCATTGGTTACTGTATAAATGTCAATGGCAGGGAAGGGGTTAACACTAGGGGCGATCAAGGGGTTAACTTACCTATGTGTGTGTTCTGTGGGGGATGGGACCGACTATAAAAGATGAGAGATCGTGGTTCCCAGCTCGTAGGAACTCACGATCTCTCTCTCTCCTCACATAACTGGGATGTGGGTGTTTATACACACACACGTCCCTGTTCTGCCTCTCCTGCCCGTGATCGCTTGTGGCCGGCAGTCATCGCGGCCTGCCGGTAACGAGCATCGGCACCCCCGCTGTGCACCTGCTATCCCGCCTCAAAGGGACCAACGTATAGCTATGACTGTTCGCGGGATCGTGCCGACCTGCCGCAGTATAAAGGCAAGTGGTTAATGTGATTGTAAAGTCTGTTTTTTTTTCAATAAAAACATACTAACATAATAACAAACATGTTATACTTACCTGCTTTGTTGCAGTGGATTTGCACAGAGCAGCCCGGATCCTCCTTTTCTTGGGTCCCTCTTTGGCTCTCCTGGCCCCTCCCTCCTGTCGAGTGCCCCCACAGCAAGCAACTTCCTATGGGGGCACCCGAGCCGAGTCACTGCTCCGTGAGTCCGTTCAGACATGGAGCTGTGGCCTGACCCCTTTCTCTTACAATTGGCTGAATGACTGACAACAGCGGGAGCCACTGGCGCCACTGCTGTCTCTCAGCCAATCAGGAGAAAGAGTCTCGGACGGCCAAGACATTAGTGGACATTGCTGGACAGAGATGGGGCTCAGGTACTGGGATGGCTGCTGCACACTGTTTTTTTATCTTAATGCATAGAATGCATTAAGATTAAAAAAAAAAAAAAACACCTGACTTTACAACTCCTTTAAATCAAAGGATACGTATTTTTGTCCATTGATTCCTGAGATTTACAAACCTATCTAAGCAAAAGAGCCAGGTCAGTGACCTGACTTATCTGCTGCAGTTAAACATCAAAGGCTTGATCGCCTCTCCTGTCCCCAGCCTGAGACTGGAAAATTAAGGAACACGAGATGATTGTTGAGGTCATTTCTTTCTCCTTTCAGAATATGTATATTGCAGAACACCTTACTGATTCCTGGTGCTTCCCTGTCCTAACCCAGTCCGAACCTTAATATACAGGGTATGACAGACAACGGAAGAAAAGAAAAAAAAAGAACACAAAAAAAAGAACACAAAAAAAAAACAAAAAAAAAAAAAACAAACACACAGGGACTTGCTGTACTAGTTTAATTAAAAAATACAAATTTTATTACATAATAGTATTGATCTGTGTTTTCTTATTTTTATCTGTAGCTCACCTTTAGGTTGTCTGCAAACAGCTAACCTTTTTAGTTATGATTAAGCCTTATATTAGAATTGCATGGGACTCTTACCTGCAATCTTTTTGATTACCCTATTAAAATATGTGATCCTACAGATCTGTCATTGAAAGATGAATGCTATACCTAAACTAAATGCAGGGATATCATTTCCAACACACACGGTTTTGTTTTCTACATAAAAAAATTCTAGACTTTAGACGGTGTTGTGTTTATACCTCTAGGAGGTATAAATTGCACTTTAAAATGAACAGAATACAAGGTCCAAAAAACATGGTGTGCGTTTGGGCTACAGTGATGTGTTGTGACATTAACTCTAAAATATATATTGATTGAAAAACCAGTGTCATTGAACAACCAGCTTTGTAAGGAATAAGATAGTGGAATGGGCATGATTGCAATAACCTTCACCAGATGCAGGATTATACAACTAAGGGTTTTCTGCCTTTGGAAGCAGTCACTAAATCATGCAGAAAAGAATTACAGAAAACAGTGTTAATACAATGATTAATTTCAAACAAGCAAGCTATGTGATTGACTTACAGGATCAGCTGGTGCAATGTTAGAATCAAATTGGGTCAGAGTTTGTGAGCTTGAAGAGCGTTCGCTAAATGTCTCCCACTGCTGAACAGATAGAGGAGACACAAGTCAGCATGATAAAAGAGAGGAAAAGATCCAAGCAGAAGTAATCCCACATTCAAGTTGCAATGTAAGTGGCACCAGTTTCTCATGGAGTAAAATGCTGATAATGGTGACTTTTAGTCAAATGAGTAATATGGAAAATCTATTTATATTTTTTTCCGACTCTTGAGATTTTCACCTATTCTAATAATTATGTTTTCTCCAAAATGGTCAACACTAGTCATTGCAACCTGCTGCATAGAAATTAAATTGGCTGATACTTTAATATCGAGATAGGTAAATAAGACTGAGCAAAAAATTAGAGTCCATACGTAAAATCACATTTCTAAAGTCTACTTTCCATAATGCACAGCTCTACTGATGAACATCTAAAAGACTCAGCACTCCCAGGCAAACAAGCCAGGACAGAATGTCCATATCATGCAATAAAGATGCCTTAGGGCTCATTCCCATCAACATACATGGCTTTACCCGCGTTACGTTGACGTGAGTTGCCATGCAGTGTGTTTCTGAAAGAACAGATTTAAATGACAAACTGTAGGTCAATGCTCTCAAATGAAGGACTTTTTTTTTCCAATGCACAGCAAATTGTTGGGAGAGAATATTAAACACAATGGATTTTCTGATCTCCATGTAATTTGCTTGCTCTGCAAAATATATGACAATGCATCTGGTGGAAACAAGCCCATAGCCTAGCTGTTCAATAAGTAAAATAAGGACATAAAGAAAAAAAAAACAAAACAAAAAAACACATGCTTGTCAATTATAGAGTACTCATTCACAGATAAACACATTAAGTAGCCCTTAATATTGCTCTAACACAGCTATGTATATGTAATGTGGAAGTCCCAACCAGGGCAAAGCGTCAGCATCACCTATAAAACAGCACTTCAGAACAGGCAAAAGGTCTCAGAGTAGAAAACCCTTAAATTATGCAATAAAAATTCTAAGCAATCAAATAATTGTAGATTTATGTATGTAATGTAACATTGTATCAAATATAGCTGAGGTAAGGCATACAATTTATATTTAAGAAAGCTTATATTATAAAATACACATTGCCAATCAAGGTGTTTAGAACTGAATTTCATTTCATTTTATCCAGTTACGTATATGTTAAGCCACATGTGTATGGAGTTCTGATCCATTTGTGATGCAGGCAATGGTTAACAACATGACTGGAGGACAAAAAATAATCAAGTTTATGGAAACTCAGTAAAAGGACATATACTGCATTTGTGCACTATGCAGAAGTATGATATATTAAGTTCCAAGATGAGCAGAGACACTTTGTCAAAAAATATTCTTTAGATAGGACAGGGCTGCCATCTGAATTTGGAAGTTAAAGTGTACCCAAGCTCAAAAACTCACCGTAAAATCCTTTTCATAAAATCCACTGAGGGACACAGGAATTCATTTACCTTTGGGTTTCACTGCAACTGGCAAGCAAAAAAACTAAGATAGTTCAGGATAACCCCCTCCTACTACCAGCAGGCCTGTTTTGTAGCAAAGTAGTCCTGACCGCATGATCATAAACACTGAATAATGAATAATGCGATTAGAGGTCGACCGATATGGGTTTTTCTCTGGCCGATGCCGATATTTAGAAATCGCGGTGGCCGATGGCCGATATATGATGCCGATTTTTTTGGGCCGATATATTAGGCCGATTTTTTTTTTTTTCTTTTTTCCCCCTTCATCTCATAAAATCTAACAGTTAGACCCCTTTCACACTGGGGCATTTTTTTAGGCGCTTTTGGGCTAAAAATAGCGCCTGTAAAGTGCCTGTAAAACGGCTCCCCTGCAGTCTGTGTGATATCCTGAGTGCTGTCACACTGAGGCGATGCGCTGGCAGGATGTAAAAAAAAGTCCTGCAAGCAGCATCTTTGCAGCGGTGTATACTGCTGCTCCACCACTCCTACCCATTAAAAATGAATGCGCACCGCTGCCGAAGCACCTGCATAGCGTTTTGGCAGCAGCACTTCAGGGGCGCATTTAACCCCTTCCTCGGCCGCTAGCTGGGTTATAAGCGCCCCGCTAGCAGCCGAATAGCGCCGCTAAAATGACGGTAAAGCGCCGCTAAAACTAACAGCGTTTTACCGTAAACGCATGCCTGCTCCAGTGTGAGAGCAATCTTAAGTAATAAGTGATACAGAAAATTTTTTACATTTAAACATTTATTGAACAAAACAAACCTCCAATCAGTTCACTTGTATGTAGAATTTAGATTAAAAAAAATAACTATATCTTAAATATTAAATACACAAAAACAGGTAATCAAAACTTTTGGACGAAAAAAAAAAATGGGCTAACTTTACTGTTTATTTTATTTTTTTTTAATTAGTGTATTTTTAAAAAAAAATTGCGTTTGAAAGACCGCTGCGCAAATACCGTGTGACATAAAATATTGCAACAACCGCTATTTTATTCCCTAGGGTCTCTGCTAAAAAAAATATATATAATGTTTGGGGGTTCCAATTGATTTTCTAGCAGAAAATACAGGATTTTTACTTGTAAGCAACAAATGTCAAAAAAGATTTAGTCTTTAAATGGTTAAACTGAGAAATTCTCCACGGAGTTCAGTCTATTGACAAAAAGAACCCGAAGAGATACAAATGTATCTTCTTATCAGATTTGGCAGGCTGCCCAGAGGAGGAGAGAAGACAAACTTTAAACAGCTTGCAATTGACTTCTATTACAGAAGTCATTTGCAAGTCCCGCTGAAGTTATAATCGGCTTTTTTTATCAGCACAATCGGCCGATGCCGATTAAGTAAAAAAAGCCAAATATCGGCCGATATATCGGCCGGCCGATATATCGGTCGACCTCTAAATGCGATGTGTCTCTCCTCAATGTGCTCTAGAGCTGCCTGATTTTGGATAAAATGAGAATCATGATTTTTTTTTTTTTTACTTAGAATAAAGATCATGATTCTTACCATAACATCATCTTTCACATTATACAAAAAAAATGGCTAACTTTACAGTTTATTTATTTTTTTAATTCATTGAAGTGTATTTTTTCCCAAAAAATTTCATTTGAAAGACGGCTGCACAAATACAGTGTGACATAAAATAATACAACAACATCCATTTTATTCTCTAGGGTCTCTGCTTAAAAAAAAAAAAATAATAATAAAATATATAATAGGATTTTTATAACAGCTTACCTGTAAAATCCTTTTCTTTGAAGTACATCACGGAACACAGAGCCATAGTAGTTACTATGTGGGTTATAGGCCACCTTCAGGTAATGGACATTGACACGCCCTAAGACAAAAAAGTGCACTCCCTATATAACCCCTCCCACTACTGGGAGTACCTCAGTTTTGTAGCCAAGCAATACACATGTATACCAAAGAAGGGAGGGACCTCTGTGTCCCCTGATGTACTCCAAGAAAAGGATTTTACAGGTAAGCTGTTATAAAAATCCTATTTTCTTATCGTACATCACGGGACACAGAGCCATAGTAATTACTATGTGGGATGTCCATAGCTATGGCAACTGAAGGGAGGGAGACAACAAAAAAGTAGGGCATTAAGAGACTTGAGGACTCATACTGCAGCCTGCAGTACACTGCGCCCAAAGGCAATATCCTCATGACCCTTAACATCAATTTGATAGAATCTGGTAAATGTATGGATTGAAGACCAAGTTGTGGCCTTGCACATCTGAGCCATGGAGGCCTGGTGATGCACTGCCCAAGAGGCGCTAACAGCCCTGGTGAAGTGCGCTTTAACATGAAAAGGGGGAATCTTCCTCTTTAGACCATAAGCTTGAACAATCACTTAACGAATCCATTTGGAAATCGTAGATTTTGCTGCTGCCTGTCCTCTTTTAGGACCTTCTGGCAATACAAACAAAAACATATGTTTTGCGAATCTGCGTGGTCTCCTTTAAATAGACTTTGACTGCTCTCACTACATCAAGGGAATGTAGTGACTTCTCTTTCCTAGATCGAGGTTCTGGGAAAATGAAGGCAGAACAATATCCTGGTTTAAATGAAAACCTGTCACTACCTTTGGTAGTAATTCAGGACGAGGCCGCAATACCACCTTATCCTTATGAGTAATCAAATATGGCTCTTTACAAGAAAGAGCCACCAATTCCGATACCCTTCTGGCAGAGGATATGGCAACCAAAAAGATTATCTTTCTCGTCAAAAGAACCAAGGGAATATCCCGTATAGACTCAAAAGGCTGTTTCTGTAAAGCCGATAAGACTAAATTCAAATCCCAAGGGTTCAGGGGTGTCCTGACGGGAGGATTAATCCACGTTACCCCCTGAATAAAGTTACGAACCAGAGTGAGAAGCAAGAGACCGTTGAAACAATACTGATAAGGTCGAGACCTGACCCTTGATAGTACTCAAGGCCAGCTTCATTTCCAGTCCCATCTGCAGGAATTCAAGGATCCTACCTATGACATACTTTCTGGGGTGCCAACCCCTGTATCCACACCAGGAGACATATGCCTTCCAGACTCTATAGTATATGACTATGAAGGCCGACTTCCTAGCATTAACCAAAGTAGACACTACTGAAGGAGATAACACACGGTGCTTTAGAATGTGGGTTTCAATAGCCAAATCGTTAAATTTAGCGTTTGTAAGGTAGGATGGAATAACAGACCTTGCGCGAGAAGGTCTGGCCACAGAGGCAGGGTCCAAGGGTCCCCTACCGCCATCTTTATGATCTCGGCAAACCAAGATGTTCTGGGCCACCAGAATCACCTCTTTCCCTTCCTGCTTGATCCTGTGAAGAAGGCGCGGAAGCCGCAGAACTGGAGGAAACGCATTTATATCAGTGAAAAATGATCCCATGGAAAGACCAAGGCTTCTGTTCCGCATGCCAGCAGATCCCTTGTCCTTGACAAAGTTATGGACTTTGTTGTTGAATCTGGACGTGAACAGATCCATGTTCGGAACACCCCATCTTTGACATATCGACAGAAAGATGTTTCCGGGAGAATGGTCCCTTCACCCCGACAATTGTTGGCGACTCAAGTAGTCCGCCTGCCAATTTTCTATGCCTGGAATGAAAATCGCAGATGGGCAAGGAATGTTGCTTTCTGCCCAAGATAGAACATGATTCACCTCCTTTTGGGCTGCACGACTTCTCGTGCCCCCTTGGTGATTGATGTAAGCCACAGCCATGGCATTGTCGGATTGAATCCTGACAGGACAATTTCATAATCTGAGCATCCAGGCCTCTAGGGCCAGATGTACCGCCTGAATTTCTAGAATATTGATGGGTAAGGTACTTTCTGTCTTGGACCACTTCCCCTTGACAGAAGCCTCTTCCAGGACTGCTCCCCAGCCTAGAAGGCTGGCATCTGTTACCACTTTCCAGAATACCGGTAGAAAGGATTTTCCCTGTTGAAGGTTGCTGGATATCAACCACCAATTGAGGCTCTGACGCACCTCGGGGGATAAGCGCATTGGAAAGTCCAAAGCCTGGATCTTCTTGTTCCAGGTTGACAGAATATGGTTTTGCAGCAGTCTTCAATGAAACTGCGCATAAGGAACGGCCTCGAAGGAGGCCACCATCTTCCCTGACAATTTCATGCACAGCCGAATGGAAGGATTTCTGTGTTTTGACAAGTCGAATCAGTTCTTTTATGGAGCTGATCCTTCCCTGGGGTAAGAATACGTTCTTTTGAACGGTATCTAGGATCAGCCCCAAGTACTGTAATCTCCTTCACGGTTTTAAGGAGGATTTTTTCTAGGTTGAGAATCCAGCCTAGGAATTCTAGGTAGCTTACAGTTGAGATTAAACTTTGGTTTAGACAGGTGACTGACTGATCTACTTAAAGCAGATCGTCTAGGTAGGCTAGATCTTAATCTGGCTAAAGGAGAAGCCAGGATCTTCGTGAACACTCGCGGTGCAGTGGCTAGACCGAACGGCAGAGCCACAAACTGAAAATGACAATTCTCTACCTTGAAGCGTAGAAACTTCTGATGAGCGGGAAAAATTGGCACGTGGAGATAGGCATCTTTGATATCGATCAATGCCAAGTATTCTCCTCCTCGTAGAATGGAGAAAACCGATCGGACTGACTCCATGCGAAAGGAACGGATATTCAAGTGCCGGTTTAAATCCTTGAGATCTAAAATGGGTCTTACCTCCCTGTTTGGTTTTGGTACTGTGAAGAGATTTGAATAAAACCCTGATCCCTGCTCTTCTGTGGGAACCTCTGATATCACTTTCTGAGATAAGAGATGATCCAGAGCCAGAAAGAGACTTCCTTCTTCCTGGATCTCTGGGAACGTTTGATTTTAAAAAATGGGGAGACGGGAATTCTCGGAATTCTAGTTTGTAACCTAGAGAAATTGAGGAAGCCACCCATCTGTCCTGACAATGTTCCTGCCAGTTCTTTGAAAATTGTAGAAGCCTTCCCCCCACCCGAGCGAGCGGGGGCGCCCCTTCATAAGGAGGCTTTAGTATTTTGCTTCACGAGCTTCCTGCACCAAGTTCTCTTTTGGCCCTGGGACCGCCCCTGAGGCCGTCGAGACTGTCTGGAGGCCGATGCTCCCGGCACTGGAGAAGATGCACATTTAAAAGGAAAAACATTTAAACTTCTTCTTTACTAGTAAAAGAGAACTTTTCCCATTAGGGTTTTCTGTGGTAAACCAACAGACCCAATCTTCACCCTTCACGGTGGGTTCCGTTAAACCTTCAGGAGCAGGGGATCCTAGAGGAAACACACTATCCTTGACCTGCAATAGCACCCCGCCAGTAAACCTTTATGGCCTTACTACCAAAAAGTACTGGATCCCAGGGTCCAGTTTTCTAAAAAGAGAAGCATTCACAGGCAAAAACCTAGTTTCTTCGGATACGAGGCCCAGGTACCATTCAATCTGGCCAGAAGAGACACTTTGAATGGATCCGGTCAGCATGGCTAGCCCCAGCAAGGATTGCTCCAGAGGAGCTCAGCACAGCACATTTTTACTCGTGACCAACACCTTAGACACTGGCGAAAAAACTCCCAGTAGTGGGAGGAGTTATATAGGGAGTGCACTTTTTTGTCTTAGGGCGTGCCAGTGTCCATCACCTGAAGGTGGCCTATAACCCACATAGTAACTACTATGGCTCTGTGTCCCATGATGTACGATAAGAACTATAAATAAAATAATGTTTGGGGGTCCTAAGAAATTTTCGAGCAGAAAATACCGCTGGCGGCCCATCCATTAGGCCCCCTAATCTACATGCAGGGGGGGGACCGCGCTGGAAGTATGAATTCCATTGTTTTGTTTTTTTTTTGGAAGCATGTGATTAGAGCCAGAGGCTCTAATAGGCTTAAAAAAAAAAGGGGGGGGGGGGTGCTTGGGCGCAAGGGGGGGGGGCCGCCACCCCCCCACACCATAAAAAAAAAAAACACACCAGCCACCACTGGAAAATACTGAGTTTTTACTTTCTCGGGCGACAATTGCGGCAAAATTGCGCCGATCGAGGTGCCATTGGAAGTAATTGCGATCGCACAGGCATCCCGTGATTTGCCGCCCGTGTTTCGGATTGCTCAGATGTGAAAAGAGCCTAAACATTTGCCGGATGGTTTCTTTTTTGACAGCTGCGAGCGAGCAGAGAATGGCGATTTTTTAACGATTTAATCATGCAGTTCTAATGTACTCCAAGAAAAGGATTCTGTGAAGAGTACAAAAATCCTATTTTCCTTCTCATCTATTGAGGACCACAGAAGTCATTCACCTTTGGAATGTCCAAAAGCAATCCAACTGAGGGGTGGGCAACACAACACTAACAGTCTAAAGGGAAAAAAAAAACAAAAAAACAAAAAAACTGGGGATTGCCTGCAGCTCAATAACCCCTGAAGGACCTTGCATGCAGTGCTGGCATCAGGCTTGAACATCCACCTGTTACAACATTGACAATGCGTAAACAAAAAGTACCCAGTGGCAGCCTTGTAAGTCTGGGAAACTGTTAATTTACCATAAGCTTGCATAATGGTCTGTCTGAGCCACCTAGAGATAGTGAAAGGAGAAGCTGGTGCATCCTTACAGGGACCATCCAGGATGACTCTCTCTACCAAAACCACATCAGAGGAAATAAGGAAATGTTCATTTTCATTTGGTAAACTGCAAACAGGCAGAAGAACAATGTCCTAGTTGAGGTGGAAGGCAGGAATTACCTAAATTTGTCCCTATGCAGAATAAGGCCGCCAGTTCAGGTACTCACTTACCTCACAAAGGTGATAGCTACCAGGAATACCGCCTTGTGAGTGAGGAATCTCTGTAATAAGCTCAAATAGTTTCTGAAATACAGAGGGATCCCTCAAAGTCACAGAGGAGCAAACAGCGGGTGCTACATGGGAGACTTTCTGTACACAATGTCCTAATTATGTGAGAAGAGGCCACCAGTCTCTGAAAGAAGATAGCAAGAGCAGAATCCTAACTTTTTTGTGCTTACTGACAAATGTTGGTCGAGATCTGTAGGAAGGAGATAATTCGTCCAACAGAGAATCCCCTGAGGTGGAACCCCCGAGACTCACAAAGTGAAGCATATCTACCACATCCCATGATAGACCTTGCAAGAAATAGACTTCCCAACTTTAAAGCTGAACTTCAGGCAAATTTTTCCTGTGTCCGCACTGCACAGGTTAACTGCTCGTTTTTATTCTAGGGGAGAGGACAGTGGAGATAGGAGATATATACTTATCTGATTTTCCCCCCCCCCCCCGCGCAAGACCTATCCAGCACCTCTCCATGCTCCAGCAATGCAATTTTGAAAATGGACTGTTCCTGATGTTAGCACGCCAAGAGCACACGCCATAGACCAGAACAGTCCACCGCTGGACCGTGGGGAAGACCGGTTTCCAGAGGATCGATGGATCAGGGGAGTATAAAAACTTTGTGCTCACCCATAGGAAAATAAGAGCAAGCACCGGCCCACTGAGTGGGGGGGGGGATTCCACCCCCCCCACTCAGTGGGCCAGTGCTTGTGCTCACCCGTTGGAAAATAAGAGCAAGCACTGGCGCACTGGGTGGGGGGAAAAAAAGTGCCCGGAGTTGGGCTTCAAACACTGTGGGAATCACAGGTTCAAAGATTCTAACAATTCTATTGAGCCAGTACGGGTACCAATACACAATGTTCAATTTATTATATATTCTATAAAAAGAAATTACAAATTAGTACTTATTGGCCGGAAAACAAATATACTGATTGTATAACATACATATATTATATCCCCTATATCAGATTCCCCTCCTAGAAGTAAACATATCTTGTGAACATAGAAATCAAATATCTCCAAAATGTTTCTATATCAGCAATAGAGGGATAGAAAGGACAGATTTCTTCTTGATGCATTTCATGGACAAGCCATTAAGATGTGTAATATAATTTACTAATGGAGTCACAACGATGTGCAAATGGTAGCACTGTGGCGCTGAATGGCACGATTGGAGGCGGAATAAAAAGGAAGGGTGGATTTTTCCATTGTGCTGGAGAAAGGGGTCTGTGCCCTAAGATACCTTTATATGTCAATTGGTCAGACAAGGTATGAATTTAACAAAATATGTAAAAAGGAAATCAAAAATTCAAAACGAACGACAGATTGCAAAGGATAGTAGGACAAACCCCAAAAAATTCTTCAAATATATTAATAGTAAAAAGGTCAGGTCTGAGCAAGTAGGCCCTTTACAAAAAAATAATCTAGAGTGGGTGACTGGGGACAAAGAGAAGGCTAATTTATTAAATACTTTCTTCAGCTCTGTGTATACAAAAGAGCATGGGGGAGCTCATGTCCATAATTGGGGTGGTATTGACACAGCCCCGAATGATCCACAATGGCTCAAAAGTGATATGGTCCAGAAATATTTAGACAGAATAAAGGTGGATAAAGCACCTGGACCTGATGGCATCCACCCACGGATCCTAAAAGAATTGAGCTCTGTAATTTCAAAGCCATTGTATCTAATTTTTAGGAACTCATTAATTACGGGAATAATACGACTGGATTGGCGCAGGGCAAACATGGTGCCTATATTTAAAAAGGGATCAAAGTCTTTACCAAGTAACTATAGACCTGTTAGTTTAACTTCTATAGTCGGGAAGATACTGGAGCATTTAAAAAAAAAAAAAAAAAAAGGACCACACGGACGAGTTCTTGCTGGAAAAAACATTTTAACCACTTGCCGACCGCCTAACGCAGAATGGCACGGGCAGGCAAAATCATGTATCTGATACGCGATACGCGCATCGCACCCCCCCCCCCCCGTGCCCGAGGCAGTCGGCATCGTTAGGTGAACAATCAGTGCTGAGGGGGAGGCCACACATTCATGGTCACCCCCTAGTGATCGCTCCCAACGAATGACAATCTTCCTCTGCTGCTGTAATGTAAACAGCGGCAGAGGAAGTGTTGTCATCTCTCCTCGTGTCGGTCTTTCTGTTCCGGCGCCAAGGAGAGAAGACATCCAAGTAAGTGCACCAACACTACACTAACAGTAGAACACTCTAGAAACACTTAAAACACTTTTCACCCCCCGATCACCCCCTGTCACAGTGACACCAATAGCAGTTATTTTTTTTACTGATTACTGCATTGGTATCATTTGTGACCGTTATAAGTGGTAGGGCAGATAGTGGTAGGCCCCTTTAGGTCTAGGGTACATCCCTAACCCCCCCAATAAAGGTTTAACCCCGTGATCCCCCCATTGCAAGTGTCACTAAGCGACCGTTTTTACGCATCATACACCTCCCTTAGTGGTATAGTATCTGAACGGATCAATATCTGATCAGATCTATACTAGCGTCCCCAGCAGTTTAGGGTTCCCAAAAACGCAGTGTTAGCGGGATCAGCCCAGATACCTGCTAGCACCTGCATTTTGCCCCTCCACCCAGCCCACCCAAGTGCAGTATCGATCGATCACTGTCACTTACAAAACACTAAACACACATAACTGCAGAGTTCGCAGAGTCAGGCCTGATCCCTGTGATCGCTAACAGTTTTTTTGGTAGCGTTTTGATACAGTCGCTAACAGTCAGGAGCTTTTTTACCTGTCAGTCTCACTAGTGTAACACTAAATTTAGAGCCCAAAATGGCAAATCGAAGGTACACTAGTGAAGAGGCCTACACGTTTCTGAGCATGACAGATTGTGAAGAGGAAGTCACTCATCTGTCAGATTCAGGCTCAGAATACGATCCTGTAGAGGACAGCGGCTCCATGACAGATAGCTCTGACGACGGAGTTGTGGTCCCTGCCAAGGTCAGGCGTACCAGACCCCGAACTACTTCTTCGGTCGTTGATATGCAAGAACTGCAGGACCCTCGTTTGGAGCAGAGCAGTACTAGCGCCGCTATTCCTTCTGGTGAACTGGCAAGCACCAGCGGCCTAGTACACCCTGGTTGTAGTCAATCCAGCACTGCAGTATTACGTGGTGACGTGGCGAGTCCCATAAGTGCAGTTCAAGCTGGTGAGGTGGCAAGCACAAGTAGTGTCCCGCTGCGACCAAGACAACGAACACAGGCCTTTGTGCCCATAGTGCCCTTCCTGCTGCATTCGCCAATCCTAATTGGGAACCCACCACTTCTGCAGCACCCGTACTTCCCTTATTCACTGGCCAAATCGGCATTCAGGTGGAAACAGTTGATTTTACGTCACTTGATTTTTATTCGCTGTTTTTCAGAGCCGGTTAACACTGAGGCGACTGCCTCAGGCGACCTGCACACAACAGCAGCGGCAACTTGCAAAACGACATCTATGTAGAAGTCAATGCAAGTCACCCCCAAAGTTGTACAGGAACCTTCCTCTAAGTCGGAGCGACTTGCACCGCTGCTATTAGAACGATTCCATTGCACAGAACAGGACGCGACTTGTCAGGCGGTTAAGTTGCCTGACAAGTCGTCCCAGTGTGAACCGGCTCTAACCAAAGATCTCTATAGATCTATTGTGGACCAAAGCAATTTGTACGATGGTCAACACATCGCCACTATTCCCCAGTCCTCCCTTGCCAGAGATTGGAGACCAATTACGGTTTCCGAATTTAAGCTCTTTCTGGGCCTTTCCCTCAACATGACAATAACTAAAAAGAGTGAGTTGTGGTCATATTGGTCCACTGCCCCAATTCACCATATGCCCTTGTTCTCTGCCTCCATGACCAGGGCACGATATGAGCAGATCTTGCTGTTCATGCACTTAAATGACAATGAACTCTGTCATCCTCGTGGAGACCCTGGATACGATCGGCTCTACAAAATTCGGCCCCTCGTAAACCACTTCAACCAACATTTTGCAGACTTGTTTACTCCTCATCAAGTTGTCTGCGTTGATGAGTCCCTGATTAAGTTTTCTGACCACTTGTCATTCAAACAGTACCTTCCCAGCAAGCGTGCCAGATACAGGATCAAGATGTATAAGCTCTGTGACAGGACCACAGGCTATACATGTAGTTTTATGGTTTACGAGGGAAAAGATGGCCACGTAGAGCCGACAAACTGCCCTGACTATATAGGAAGCGCTGGCAAGATTGTGTGGGACTTGGTGTCACCCTTATTTGGAAAGGGGTACCACTTGTACGTGGACAATTTTTACACGAGCATGCCACTTTAGTCACTTGTTTGATCAGCAGATTGGAGCATGTGGAACCGTGTGACCTAATAGCCGGGGCTTTCCCCAGCGGCTTGAAGATTCCCGTCTTAGGCTGGGGGAGAGAGCATGCTTCAAGTGTAATAACTTGCTCGCTATGAAGTGGAGGGATAATAAGAATGTTTTTGTTCTTACCTTCCTTCATTCAGAAACAGCGGTCCAAATTACTACGGCGACTGGTGTTGGAGAAACTCCTCTGTGTCCACGAATATAACCAAAATATGGGAGGGGTGGAACTCAACGACCAGTTGTTTGCGCCGTACCTAGTTGCCCGTAAGGCCAGACGCTGGTACAAGAAAGCGTCTGTTTATTTCTTTCAATTGGCTTTGCTGAATGCTCATGTGCTATACAGAGCTTCAGGAGGGACTGGATCCTTCCTTAGATTCCAGGAAGAGATCGTCAGAGCCCTTCTGTTTCCAGACGGCGCTCCACCTCACCTTCCCCAACCAAATGCAGTAAGCCGGCTGCATGAGAGGCATTTCTTTATATCCTCCCGAGTACCCCTACCCAACGAACCCTCCAAAAAAGATGTCGTGTCTGCAACAAGCGCGGATATAGGCGTGACACTCGCTATTATTGTCCCTCCTGTCCTGACAATCCTGGTCTTTGTATTGGTGAATATTTTGAACGCTACCATACACTAGTTGAGTATTAGCGTAGGGTACAGCACTGCACAGACTAGGCACACTTTCACAGGGTCTCCCAAGATGCAATCGCATTTTGAGAGACCCGAACCTGGAACCGGTTACAGTTACAAAAAAAAAAAAAAAAAGTGTAAAAAAAAAAAATAAATAAAAAAATGGTTGTCGTTTTATTGTTCTCTCTCTATTGTTCTGCTCTTTACTGTATTCTATTCTGCAATGTTTTACTGTTATTATGTTTTATCATGTTTGCTTTTCAGGTATGCAATTTTTTCAGGTACGCCATTCAGCTGCAGAGCGGATTTATTTATCTTGACAGCAACAGTGTTTGCTCGCATGATACATAAAGCCGTGACTCCAGCGCTGTAGGAGGTGATTTCACCACCACAGTTAAAAAAAAAAATGAGCACATATCCCGAAGCATGGGGGCAGCAGGGGCGGAGGAGCGATTTTCTCCTACCTTTTGGGGCGGATGCCCCCATGCTTCAGCATATATGCTCTTTTTTTTTTTTAACTGTGGTGGTGAAATCATATATAATATGTGCACCGTATATAAACGGTGCATGTATGCCCATCATTAGAAGTGGGTGGATGAAGGGAGGTATTCAAATAGTGGGCATACCCACCGATCAATCGCTTTTTCGTTCAGCCCACAGGTACTGGTATGTTGCTGGACTTTGAGTGGTTATACCAGAATGATGCCTGCAGGTTTAGGTATCATTTTGGTATCATTCTTTTCAGCCAGCAGGCGGCTAATTAGCCTCTAGACCGCTTTTACAAGCAGTGGGAGGGAATGCCCTTCCCCACCATCTTCCATGTGATAACTTGCAAAAAAAAAAAAAAGTTTGTCACTTTCCCGCAACTTGTGGCAAAATATAAAATATTCCATGGACTCAACATGCCTCTCAACAATTTCCTTGGGGTGTCTACTTTCCAAAATAGGGTCATTGGGGGGGGGGGGCGTTGTACTGCCCTGCCATTTTAGCACCTCAAGAAATGAGATATGCAGTCAAACTAAAAGCTATGTAAATTCCAGAAAATGTACCCTAGTTTGTAGACGCTATAAAACTTTTGCGCAAACCAATATAGGCTTGACATTTTTTTTACCAAAGACATGTGGCGGAATACATTTTGGCCTAAATGTGTGACTAAAATTGAGTTTATTGGATTTTTTATATAACAAAAAGTAGAAAAAAATCATTTTTTTTTCAAAATTTTCAGTCCTTTTCCGTTTATAGTGCAAAAAATAAAAACCGCAGAGGTGATCAAATACCATCAAAAGAAAGCTCTATTTGTGGTGGAAAAAAGGATGCAAATTTCGTTTGGGTACAGCATTGCATGACCGCGCAATTAGCATTTAAAGCGACGCAGTGCCAAATTGTAAAAAGAGCTCTGGTCAGGAAGGGGGTAAATCCTTCCGGGGCTGAAGTGGTTAAGCAACGGGCAGCATGGATTCAAGAAAGACAGGAGTTGTCAGACAAACCTGATTTTTTTTTATGAAGAGGTAAGTAAAACCTTGGACAGAGGGGTGGCTGTGGACGTGGTATACTTGGATTCTGCAAAAGCCTTCGACACAGTTCCCCACACGTGGCTCATGTGTAAGGTAAAGTCTACAGGCTTGGAAATATCAGTTTGTAAATGGATAGAAAACTGGCTAAAAGACAGAATTCAGAGAGTAGTGGTTAATGATTCTTACTCTGAATGGTCTAAGGTTATCAGTGGTGTACCCCAAGGTTCAGTGCTGGGACCCTTACTTTTTAATATCTTTATAAATGATATTGGGTCTGGGATTGAAAGTAACATTTCGGTCTTTGCAGATGACACCAAGCTATGCAGTGGAATAAGGTCCTTACAGGATGTCTCCAATTTACAAGCCCACCTCAATGCACTGTCTAATTGGGCGACTATGTGGCAGATGAGGTTTAATGTTGATAAATGTAAAGTTTTGCACTTGGGGGCTAAGAATATGCATGCATCATACATGCTAGGGGGGAGTACAACTGGGGGAATCCATGGTGGAGAAGGATCTGGGGGTTTTGGTAGATCATAAGCTCAATAATAGCATGCAATGCCAAGCTGCGTTTTCCAAAGCGAGCAAAGTCCTTTCTTGTATTGAGAGGTATGGACTCCAGAGAGAGAGAGAGAGAATTTTGCCCCTGTTCAAATCATTAGTAAGACCTCACCTGGAATATGCAGTTCCGTTTTGGGCACCAGTTCTCAAAAAGGATATCGGGGAACTGGAGAAAGTGCAGGGAAGGGCAACCAAACTGATAAGAGGCTTGGAGGAGCTCAGCTATGAGGAAAGAGTAGAGGAACTGAATTCATTCACTCTTAAGAAGAGGAGAATAAGGGGGGATATGATCAACATGTTCAAATATATAAGGGGTCCATATAGTGAACTTGGTGTTGAGTTATTCTCTTTACGGTCAACCCAGAGGACACGGGAGCACTCTTTACGTCTAGAGGAAAAAAGATTTCATCTCCAAATACAGAAAGGTTTCTTCACAGTAAGAGCTGTGAAAATGTGGAATAGACTCCCGCCAGAGATGGTTCTGGCCAGCCCAATAGATTGCTTTAAGAAAGGCCTGGATACTTTCCTAAATGTACATAATATAACTGGGTACTAACATTATAGGTAAAGTTGATCCAGGGAAAATCCGATTGCCTCTTGGGGGATCAGGAAGGAATTTTTTCCCCTGCTGTAGCAAATTAGAGCATGCTCTGCTGGGGTTTTTTTGCCTTCCTCTGGATCAACTGTGGGTATAAAATTGGGTATTTTGGATTGTACGATATTTTTTATTTTATTTATTGTTTTTAAGGTTGAACTGG
The DNA here is from genome assembly GCA_037952925.1 of Lithobates clamitans. NCBI lineage: Eukaryota > Metazoa > Chordata > Amphibia > Anura > Ranidae > Lithobates > Lithobates clamitans. The sequence goes on along the minus strand of JBBGZY010000552.1, from coordinate 4,563,956 downwards.
ATGGACTTGTGTCTTGTTTCAACCTGACTATGTAACTATGCTTTAGAAGAAAAACTTTACTCTTTATATTGGTGTTGTACTGACAACCTAGGTAGCTAAGATTATGCTCCTGTTTACACATTGCCACTCAGAAAGGACCCAAGACCTGAGCGATCAGTGGTCCTTGATCGTCCTGTTCTCGGTAAAGAGCTGGCAGGGGCACCAATGCTGCAGCTATCTAGGTGAGCATAAATGTATTTTTGTAAACCCACACTTCTCTTAAGGTGGGGCAAAGCCAGATCCACAGTGGGGGTTCACTACTGTACAAAATCCTCCCCAAAAAAGGTAGAAGGCACTTTTATTAGGGTGTTTGCCCAATCTCTGTGGAGAAAGTTGAAAAAGCTCCCAGGAGACAGTGCGTCGCCAGATACGACACAGATATCCACGGGTGGAAGAAGGCAGAAGAGAAGAGGCGCATGGTATGAGGCAAAGCTTCAGGTACCTATGAAACTGACAACTAGTAGCAGATGAGGGTCAGTTGGAGGTGACAACATTAATTGAAGGGGCAACAGAAACAGACCAGGACAGGGCAAGAGCTAGGGGAATAATGCCAGCAGCTCTGGACCTGGCTAACTTTTACCAGAGTCTGGAAGGCACCCAATGCAAAACACGTTGCCCAATGGTCATTTTCAGGCTGTCCTAGGCTTAACATCCAGTTAAGGGTCTGGATGCAGCACTACAAAGGCCAGGCTGAGAACAGTAATCCAGGATAGCTGCAAATGGTGAGACCAACTCTTACAGTGATGTGAAGAGAAGTCTTGACTGAAGCAAAAAGTTGAAGATGTCCATCATCCTAGGAAGGTAGTAGGAAGAGTAATTGTGTGCTGACCTACAGTTTTTGTGCTTTTTTTGCAGCTGATAAGGCCTTTGATGGAATTACTTATTTCAGGCTTTTTGCCTTTATTTTCTCCTAGTGATCTCGTCATTAAAACAATTCTACAGTGACACAGGGGGCAGCATTGTTACGGTTAGGACAGGAAGTATGTTAGGACTGGTCATCCATAACAAAAGGTGTTCTGTAGCCTACAGAGAGCTGGAAATAATGTTAATCAATAACAGGAGTGTCAGAGAGCACTGGAAGTTTTTAACCCACAATATATCAGGTAGGAACAACCGGTATTTTTTTTTTGCACATATTGAAAAGATATGGCAAAACACTTAGTTGTATATTCAACAGAACAATAATGAGCAAATAAGAGAAGTAGGGTTTACATTTACCAAAAAACATTTTGCACTTTAACTGCTTCCTGTCCAATTCGAAATGAAATACTATACAGGATCCTTAGAAAATCATAGTTTTCACTTTGACAGGAAGAGTGCACTCTTTGAAATCATCCGCAACCTTGGGTACTGTAAAAGAAGGTCAGGAATTTATCTATGTGGCTGTATGACCATGTGGTTCACCATGTGGTTTACCATGATTAGTCAATCATGGAGTTAAGATGCTAAAAATTATGTTACTTTGTTACAATTACAAATATTCCCCTTGCCTGCAGCATTCCATCTTCTCTCTCGCTGACGCAGAAGAACAATTTCACAGGCAAAACAGTTTAAATTTAATATTAATCCTTTTTTTTTTTTTTTTTTTTGCCTGGCTCCGATTCCTGTTATGGTGGTCACTATTAAAAAGTGGAGGAGGACAGCAATGAGCTTATCAATCTGCATACCATGGAGACCCCCCTAGAGCTTATTGCCGGTTATTCCCAAACTATAAGCCAAAAAATAATAATACAACATAAAAGCACAGTATTAACTCAAGGCTCTCTATAATCAGAAGTATTAGTTCAAAAAAGTGAGGTGCTTTTTGGAGGCCATGTAATCAGGATAAGTAGGAGAAGATACTTTGCTGAAAACATTTTAAATAAAAAAAACAAAACAAAATAAAATAATAATTAAGCTAAAAAGTGTGTTTCAATTACTTGAAGTTACCTTTTTGTCAGCTTATAATAAAATGCAGTCATTAAAACAATCTACCAAAAAATCCCAGATATCCTTAAAGTGGGGTGAGAAAATTAAAGACGCATAGAGGGTTACTGTTACAAAAATGACTAATATCAAAAACTGCAAACTTTAGGTGGGAGGAAAAAAAAAAAAGGAAACTAGAAAAAAAAAATCCCAAAAGTAGAGCTTTTCAAGTCGGTACTCAATAGAGATGTATAATAAACCACTAACATACTGTATTTTACAGGTCTAATCAGCACAAAACCAATGAGACAAGTGCCCATGGAACTTTACTTAGTTTTTCAAACAAGGCCTGGTACACTCTCAAACCGCAAGAAGAGCATCGATTTAATGCTGCATATACGCAATTTTTACAGCAATGCATGGCTTGCCTTATCAAAACCACTAAAATACACAAAAACATTTCATAAAGCCCCATATAACCATCACAATAATATTACTACAGCTTAGAACAGCAAATAACCACAAAAGTATCACCATACTGCAGAAAAATACATTGTTGTATTCTGTATTGTGTCTGTAAGCATTTAACAATGGAACTGGTGCTGTAATATCATTAGCTGCTCAATTTCTTTAGGGCTGGTTCCCACCAGATGCAGTCAAGTGCATTTTTCTTCTGCATCAAAAATGCATAGACAGTATTGAACATGGATTCAAATGGCCCTAGTTCACACCAATGCAGTGTGTTCTAGTGCAGTTAACAAATGTGTAACATGTTGCATTTCTTCTGTATGGAATGTGGTAAATGATTCAGAAATGTACCGGAATGCACATTTCCTTAATTGAGATGAGGAAATAAAAAAAGGGGGGGGGGGGGGGGAATGCATCAAAAAGCATCAAAAACGTACTGAAATGAAAAAAAACAAAAAAAAAACGAATGCAGACACACATCCAGACTGCAGAAATTGTAATGTTAACAGGCCCTTACAACGGAGGCCTAACAAAGAGTAACCTCAACTGCAAGTGGCAACAAGATTTTTGTTCTACAACAGAGGGCTACAATTTTCGAAGTGATTGTGTTATGGAGGTTAACATCTCTAATTTCTTGAAGGCATGGATTCATTTTTATCTAAGGCTTGGTAGCCTCTGCATGATTGTTCTTACAAGGATATCAAATCTACAAACTGAAATTTTGTGGTTGTAAAGGCTAAAGTTTGTTTTGACCCTAAAGCAGATTTCCATGTTTCTTGTCACTTTAAGTAATTTGTGTGGACCAAGTTGGTCCAAAGGAACTATTTCCTTCTCTAACTGCTGCAGTATCTTAAAGCACTATATAAACTGAACGTAGCTTCAGCTACATACAGTACACAGTGCTGGGTTCTGGCTGTGACACAGCCTTACCATCTCACACCTGGAACAATGCATAGACGGTCCAGGCGGCCAAAATAGAAACTGTTAGCGCAGTCAAAATGTTAAAAACTGATTCACACATCGGCCGGTGGGAAAATCATGCAAAATCGTGCACGTTCCCGACCAACAAAGAAATGCTCTGTACTTTAGCAATTGTATGGGGGTGCCATAAATTCTTAATAGACCCCTCACACATGGAAACCACGCCACAGTACCATGCGATTCAGTACACTGTGATTTTACAAAAAGGGTTGGGGATCTTTCATGCATTTCTGCAGGAAGGGCAGCCCACTACCACTGGGCTGCCTACATGCACTACACAGCCTGCAGTGATGTGAACAGAGCCATATATTGTTTAGAAAAAAACATTTGGGGAAGGAGAGGGGAGTCACATTAAAGCCTCTTACCTCACTACTTTGGTTCATTTCAGGCCATGTCTGATTCAAAGATGGCATTGAGGGAGATTTACTAGGAGGAGGTTCTGCAGGAGAACTTGTAAATCCTACATCACTGGACTCATCTCCAGCTAAGAAAAAAAAACAAAAAAAAAACACAGCACTTAATTCCAATCTTTGATACAGTCAACATTGCCCTTAAAATACACAATTTGCTATGTATAGAGAACATATTCCATAAACCATGGTCCTTGGGGTTTGGTAATCCCTTCACATAATCACAAGTACAAGAGCAAGTGTAGGACCATAGCTGTGAGATCTGGAAACGTGTGTAGCATGACTTGTTAATGTTCCCTGAGAATCAGTTTGAGGAAAAACTGCATTAAACAAACACAAAATAAAAATAACCTCTTTAAAGTTAAACCTACAATGAGAGAAAATGTGGATGCCATTGTGACCTTTTTTTAAATGATAGCAACAATGTAATTTTGCTAATTTAATGGAAATACTCTGAATTATTAAAGCACTATAAGCAAAACTTATTATTTTTATTTTGGATAGAGTAAATTTGCCTTTAGTTATACTTTAGCCTACAACAAATCTGGAATGTTTTACTTAAGTTAGGGATGGTGATTTAAAAAGTACCCAAGCTGTTGGATCAGAAGCACAGCTAGGCAAGTAATATCTTCTGAAGTGGATGTCGGCAGTAGGAACCTCTATAACCCTGTGCAAAGCCCAAGCACATTCTGAGTGTGTGTCCCCACAAGATACGATGCTTCACAAAGATTGCATTGTATGTACGTATGTAGTTGTCCATACAGTACAAAATATGGACATTTACACAATGTTACACAATGTTGCACTCCATCCTTTAGGACTAGTATGGGACCTGGTGACACGTTAAAACCAAGCCCCCTTTATATATAAATATTTTGACACTCGATGAGAAAAAGGGCCCTTAAAGGGGTTGTAAACCCTCGTGTTTTTTCACCTTAATGCATCTTATGGGGACGAGTCTGGCATTCGTGTCTGTGGATGCAAATGCTGTACCCGGGAGCATGCCCTCAAGGTAACCCCCTCGGGACAGCGCTTCTCCTAGGGGTTATCTGATGTGGAGAGGAGCTGCGAGAGCTGCCGGGGGACCCCAGAAGAGGATGTTCGGGGCCACTCTGTGTAAAATTAGCTGCACAGTGGAGGCAAGTATGACATGTTTGTTATTTAAAAAAAATAAAAAACGATCCTCTACAATCACTTTAAAACTGATGTAAAAGTTGATTCTTCATGCCCCATTAAAGTAGTGGAGTAAAGTACCTACAAACATTACAATGTTAAAATAGAACTATAGGCAAACTTTTTTTCTCTTTTTGGAGAGTAAAGGAGGGTTAAAACCCCTGTAAGATTTATTTTTGCCATCTTCGTCCCATTCGGGAGATTTACCTTCAATTCCTGTCCCATAGCCAAACAGGAAGTGAGAGGAAATCCCTGCCATTACGGTAATCTCTTGGGGACCCCCAGGTCACCAGAATTAGTGTTAGAAGATTGGAAGATTTCCCCTCTATTACCTTTCTGGGGACAACCCAAAATTTGTGATTTTCTTATACTTACAAAGATTGTGAACAAGACAAAATAGAGAGGGGTGAATCTCCCTAATGGGGGCACAAACAGCAAAAAAAAAAAAAAACCTGAAGGTGATCCATCTTCCCCTCTATCGAAAAAAAAAACCAAAAAAAAAAAAACCACACACCACATGTTTTGCCTTTAGTTGTACTTTAAATTATAGTTTTTATTCTTGGGTTGCAAAATGTTTGTATGTGCAAGTTGTACTTTAAATTAAAAGTTTTTATTCTTGGGTTGCAAAATGTTAGTATGTGCATAGGCTTTACCTGATAACTGTTGAGAATAAAACAGGGTGATTTTTTTTTCCACCCAGTTGCTACTATTTTTTCTAACTGTAGTACTAAAAATCATGATAAAAAGACATAGGGGTGGGGACCTGCATCCCCTAACCACTTTAAGACTGGCTGCTGTCAGCATACCGGTAAGGCCAAGCTGGCGTACCTCTACATCATCCTTAGTCTGGCTTGTGTGCGTGTGCACAAAGCTGATGTTCTTGCTGTCAAACAGCGGAGAGCATTGAGTAAAGGCACAAAGCTGACTGGAGCAGCTTTATGCCTTGTGATCACTGTGTTGGCCAATGATTGAAGTTGGTGGTTCGGGTGTTTTAAAGGCCCAGTGCCCCCCAATGCTGTGGGATTGTTTTGGATGGGATTGGGGGGAGTTAAAGTACCACTAACCACCAATGATGAAGGTAGGGGGTTTTAAAATACCACTGACCACCAATTGTAGGATTGTTTTTAAAGCAGCTCGGCAAAATGGTAATAGATGTCCTCCCACTCTTAGGAGTGTAAAAGGAGGAGTGGTGGGACTTTAAATGAGGTGAGTAAGTGGGGCCAAGGGATCAGTCAACATAAAAAAGAGTAATTAGTAAAAGAGGAGGACAACATGGTAACAAGCCAAATATCAGATACCAATACCATTACGTAAATACAGAGGCAAATACATTGTGAACACGATATCGACCCACTGGTGGTGTAAGGCAGAGATCCTGTGTGAATGATAATACAACTCTTAGGAGTGAGGATGTCCCATCATTGTTAAGCATGCTTTGGCAAAGGCTTGAAGCTGAAGTCTGGTTAGAGTGGACAGATGCTCTGCGATTAGAAGAGCTATGGGCTCCTGAGGAGGGTGGTTTTTGGGACATTACTCTGTGGAAGTAAAACTTTCCCACCTCTTTGATGAATGGTTTAAGTGCCTCACTAAACAGACACCTGCCTTGGAAGGGCATACGCATGGGGCACTTATTGCAAGTTTTTGGCCATAAGATTCCGTGCATGTGAAAGGAGATTAAAGGCATTCTGAAAACTTGCCTCATGACATGTTCTAGGGCATCCACATAAAAATGTAGAGCAGAAGGCACATTTTCAAATTGCTCTGAAAAAGAACAGTCCTCAAATACAAGGTTAGGTCAGTTGTTCATTATCCCAGTCCAGTTAGCTGCAATTTGACATATGGAAAAAGCAGCGGGAGCTGGTTTCATGGCTGGGCCTGCAAAAAATAAAGCCTTTAGAAGAGTCTTAAATTTGCTATCTGCAGAATCTTTTAGGCTGGGTTCACACTGAGGATGGAGTGGCTCCCAGCAGGGGGTCTGATGCGCCTTTAAGCCAGAATTTTTGGGTGAATTCAGACCTGAAACGGACCAGAAAACGCACAAACTCCCTTGCAATTTGCACCAGAGATGTGTGAACCAGCTCCATAGAAAGCCGGGCACGATCTTCTGACATGCGAATTGGATGCGGAGAAACCTGCATCAAATTCGCACTGGTGCGAACCCAGCCTTAAAGAAGAAACATCCTCAATAGGTACACTGAGATGTTTGTTTAGGACAGGGATGGCAGGATCAACAACAGGAATAGCCAACTTAAGTGCAATTTTTTCCCACTGGATAGGAGTTCAGCAAAGATTAAGGGGAGTGAAAATCTTCAGAAGTGGCCCAATGTTCATAAACTGTAGGTTCTATCTGTTCATGAACAGGGAAGGTTTTGTAGGTTTTTCCATGTCTTTTCGTGCGCAAAGGGGTATGGGGAGATAGAGGTTAGTCCGGTTGCAGAATGCCAAGGCTTTTGCGGACAGAGGTAACGAGCTTTTCAACGTCAGCAAGCATATTGTGTGAAGCACCTTGCTCAATATAGTAACAATGTGGGGGAGGAAGAGAAATCTTCAGCAGCTTTCTTCAATACTGCCTCAATATCCACTTCACTCCCTTTTAAGTCTTTGCCCTTTAGGACCACTATATCAAGTTCTGACTCTGAAACAGGAATAGGAAAAGAAGTGGGATATTTCTGAGCCCTAGACAAAAATGGACGTATTAAGGCTGTAATCTGTGAGGAAATATGACAAGTGCAGAAAATTCAGCTTAGTCAAATAGGACTGCTTGCTTATTGCATGCCTGAAACCAGTGTTAGAACAGTTTCTCGCTCTGGTGCAAGGGACACATCATTCTGAGGTTGAGTGTTGCGAGTAGTCTTTGGCAGAAGTAATGTTTGCTTGCGGTTTTGAATCGGCTCCTTTTGCCGGTCACCGCCATGGCTACAAATGAGGGTATTCTCAGAGTAGAATCTGGGGGGATGGGTTAAGCATGTCCAGAAGGAGTATGCAGTATCCCAGGTGTAGACCGTCCTGAAATGAATCCACATGGCGAAAGCCAGGAGGAAGTGCCCAAAGGGATCTTAAGGGACTGAGTTCCATACCAACGGAAGAGTCCGAAGATGCATGCCTATAACCCATGGGGTACAAATAGGTTTGCCTGTGTCTTTTTACTGTACTATTATAAGAAGAATTTTAAAATGTTCATAGTAGTATCTGTACGCTAAACCATATTTTGCTGCAATTTATAATGTACTCTTGAATGCACTGTAGACAGGCTCAAAGTAATCTAAGCAGAATTTAAATAGGTCTGAGCTGTAAAAGCTATCAAAAACACAAGAAAAAGGAGAATCGAAGATAAAAAAGGCAAAAGGTTTCTTTTCTCCCTGAAAACAAATATATTTTCAAAAAAGTACAGTTATCCCGTACAAGGCACTAAACCCAGAAAAACAAGATGCAATATACAACCAATATATTAGAATAACTTTTGGTTAAGTATTTAACAGTATTTTTGCAGTAATTTAACTACAGAGGCAACAGGCTGATAAAACAGGCTGCATTAATATCTACATAGCAGAGTACAACGTATTCTATATTAACAATTACAGGCCAGAGAGAGGCATATGATTCATATGATGGCCTCCGGTGATCGTGCCCGATGCTGGGCACGGGCAGCGCGCTCTGTGATCACAGTGTCTGGAGGACACTGCTGATCACAGATAGAGGTAAAGAGCCAATCACATGGGCATACCTGTTCCACTCTCTTCGCTGGTTCATGTGGGAGCGTGTCTACACCATCTAGGGCGGTGGCTGCTGCTCGAGCAAGAGCGCTCCCCTTTTGGAATCACGCCAGCTTGATGCGGGTGGGAGGACCCCTGGACGGGCCGGATCCCTATAAAGCCCCCAGGCTGGTTAGTCTTGCTGTCTATTGTCATTGGGCTGGCTGCACGCCACACTATTAGATCCATCCATACAGGGAACACACAGGTATACTCATTGGGAACTTGTATGTCTCTTTTTCGTCATAGTGGTCTTTTTACCTTACTCTCTCTTATATACCTTCGTCTATTCAGTGTCATTCACTGAACGTTGCATTGTGGTTTTTATGCAAACACTTAATTTTTTCATTCTTTCCTCATTTTGTTCCCCTTTAGTAGCTAATTCACATACCCACGGTATTTCTCAATTACTTTAGTTTTTGTGTCTAGTCACCAATTACCAGGTGTCCACGCTATTATGGTAATCACTGTTCATTACAAGCCTAGCTATTAGAGCTGCACGATTCTGGCTAAAATAAGAATCACAATTTTTTTGGTTAGAATAAAGATCACGATTCTCTCACGATTCTCGCGGTGTAACATCTTATTTCACATTATACAAAAAATTGGGCCAACTTTGCTGTTTAGTTTTATTTTTAATACATTAAAGCGTATTTTTTAAAATAAAATTGCGCTTGGAAAACCGTTGCGCAAATACAGTATGACATAAAATATTGCAACAACCACCATTGTATTCTCTAGGGTCTCTGCTAAAAAAAATATATATCATGTTTGGGTGTTCCAAGTAATTTTCTAGCAGAAAAAAGTATTTTTACTTGCAAGCAACAAATGTCAGAAAAGGTTTTGTCTTTAAATGGTTAAACTTCCCTCATTTACACGCCAGAGTTCTTTTCTTTGATAAAAGAACGAAAAGATACTTTGTTTCTACTTATTTACTGTGTTGTAATAAAACTTGGCAGGCTGCCAAGGATTTTTTTTCCAGCTGTGAGAACTCTCTGCACTTGTTAGAAAGAATCGTGGCATGCTGTTTTGAAAATCGGGAAGTGAAAAAGATCGCAATTTCAATTCTTAACGATTAATCGCGCAGCTCTATTAGCTATACACGCATATTATTATATGTCCTTACAGACACTTTGGAGTGATTTCTGTGTATTATAAGCGACATTAACATGGACATTCTTTGGGCCCGTGCTCTATATGGGGGTCCATACCACCACAGCTCCCGGGAGGTACATGTGAGATGGCTCCCATTTGCTCAGTACCATAGGTTTACATCTTGAGCCTACATGCAAGTAGGGGGATGGTCATTTTCCTCCCTCCTGGGTTTTTTTTTTTTTTTTTTAATTTGTATTAAGGTTTAACATTAGATATTAGATTTTGCTATATTATTTTCATAGACATGGTTTATGCATCTGCTCCTGATGAGGTGGTTTAAGCTAGGAAACGTGTTGAGCTATTCAAAATGCAACTATGTTTTATACAATATGATGGAAACGTATGTCATTCAATACGTTTTGATTTAGCGTAATAACGGCTCATGATACCATACATTGTACTAGTGCCATATTGATAGGTTTTCTGTTTTATTGATGTTCGGCATTGAATTATGGATATGTATGTTTACTATATTTTTTATATTGTTGTATATGCCAATGGATATATTCTACTATGATGTACCTGATCAATAAATATGAGTTTCAATCTTTTAATTGGTTTTTTTAATGTGCCTCATCTAAAGTCCCCCCCCCCCCAAAAAAACCTTGTTTTTGCTAAAGAGACAATCAGCGGCTCTTTACCACATGATCAGCTGTATCCAATCTGAGCTGATCATGGATATAAACAGAAGCCAGTTGTCGGCACTCCTTTTCTCATACTGACAGCATGAGGAGAAGAGAGCCGATAACTGCTTCTCTAAAAGGGACATGTACAGTGATAATCAGGGCACTGATTATCAGTGCAGTCCAAACAGTGCAGCCTATCTGTGCAGCCTGTGCCCACCAGTGCAGCCTCATCAACGCATCAGTGGAGAAAAATGACCTGTCTGTAAAATTTGTAACACACTAAAAGTTTTTATTCATTTATTTAGCACAAAATAAAAAAATACCCAGTGGTGATTAAATGCCACCAAAAGAAAGTTCTATTTGTGTGAAAAAAAAGATAAAAATTTAATTTGGGTACAGTGTTGCATGACAGCGCAACTGTCAAAGTGCGACAGTGCTGAAAGCTGAAAATTAGCCTGGGCAGGAAGGGGGTAAGAGTGCCCAGTAGGCAAGTGGTTAACGTGTATGCCATACACTCCCAACAGGAGACTTCTGTCTGTAATACAACATGTATGCTCAGACATTACCTACGTTTATCCACAAACCTTCCTCCCCCCTGCTAGATCGCAAGGACCCTATTAACCACTTAACCACTTTAAGACCAGCCTCGTTTTGGATTTTAGGTGTTTACAAGTTTAAAACAGTTTTTTTTGCTAGAAAATTACTTAGAACCCCCAAACATTATATATTGTTTTTTTTCTAACATCCTAGAGAATAAAATAGCGGTCATTGCAATACTTTTTTTTGCACCGTATTTGCGCAGCGGTTTTCTAAGCGCACTTTTTTTGGAAAAAAATTCACTTTTTTGATTAAAAAAAATAAGACAACAGTAAAGTTAGCCCAATTTTTTTTTTATATTGTGAAATATAATGTTACGCCAAGTAAATTGATACCCATCATGTCACGCTTCAAAATTGCGCCCGCTCGTGGAATGGTGTCAAACTTTTACCCTTAAAAATCTCCATAGGCGACGTTTAAAAAATTCTACAGATTGCATGTTTTGTGTTACAGAGGAGGCCTGGGGCTAGAATTATTGCTCTCGCTCTACCGGTCGCGGCGATACCTCACATGTGTGGTTTGACGACCGTTTTCATATGCGGGCGCTACTCACGTATGCGTTCGCTTCTGCGCGCGAGCTCGGCGGGATGGGGTGCTTTAAAAATTTTATTTTTTTTTTTTTATTTATTTTACTTTATTTTATTTTTTTTTTCACTGTTTTTAAAAAAAAAAAAAATTTTGGATCACTTTTATTCCTATTACAAGGAATGTAAACATCCCTTGTAATAGAAAAAAGCATGACAGGTCCTCTTAAATATGAGATCTGGGGTCAAAAAGTCCGCAGATCTCATATTTAGACTAAAATTCATAAAAAAAAAAAAAAAAAAGTCGTTTAAAAAAATGACAAGAAAAAATGTGCCTTTAAGAGAAGTGGGCAGAGCTGATGTAATGACGTCGCTCCGGCCGTCACACGGTATGGAGACGGGTGGGGGCCATCTTAGCCTCACTCGTCTCCATACTGAGGAAGGGAAAGGACCCGATTGCCTCCGCCGCTACCGACGGCTCCGGTAAGCGGCGGAGGGTGCGGGAGAGCGGCGGGAGCCCGCCGCAGAGACCACCATTATCGTGTACAGAACCGCCGGCCCTAAAGATGGATACCTCGGTTGTGGCAGTAGCTGCTGCCGTTACCGAGATATCCATCTTCAAAAAACGATGTATATATACAGTGGGCGGTCCAGAAGTGGTTAAAGACCGCCCACAGCATATATACGTTGTTTCGTGCATGAGATACTGTGGGTGTGTGCCCGCTGCACGCCGGGGTAGGGTGCGCAGGTCCCGTGGACTCTATCTCCTCTGGCCACCCGCGAACGCTCCAGAGGCAGAATGGGGATCTGCCTATGTAAACAAGGCAGATCTCCGTTCCGACAGGGTAAAACACTGAGATAGTCTGTTCCTAGTAATCAGGAACAGCGATCTGTTGTCCCAATGAGCCCATCCCCAAAAAAGAGGCTGCATTCACACCTGAGCATTTTGTAGCTTGAAGTTAAACGTTGGAAGAGAAAAAAAAATAAAAATCAATGATTCTCTATGGAGATGGCTCACATCTCCACTTCATGCTGCCTGAAGCCAAACGCCTGAGGCTCAAACAAGTTCTGGAGCTTTTTTTGGTTGCTCAAATCATGCAGATTTGGGCATTTTTGGCGTGTTTCTATTCTCATAGAAATGAATAGAAACCTCTATTCGTGCGTTCTGACGCAATTTTCTGCTCAAACTAAAAAAAATAAAAATAATTAACCTCTAACCTTAAAAAATAAATACATTATTAATATTAACAATAATAATACTAAAACAAACACCAGAACTCAAACAAAAAAATAAATTAATAATTTATTTTGTGTTAGGGTGTTTAGGTTATTTTTTTTTTAAGGGGTAAGGGTTAAAGTTAAGGGTTAGTTTATTGTTGCTTAGTATTAATTTAATTTATTTTTTATTTATGATTTTTTTATTTGGGTATTTTACATTTATTCATATAATAATAAATAAAATAAAAATAAATAAAATGATATATAACCCTAGCCAACTCCTAATCCTAATCTAAACTGAATTGAACTTGAACACCTTACTCTAACAAAAAAACATGATAAATGAATAATATTAATAAAAAAGCTAATGGAAAAGCTAAAAAACTGCTGAAATACCTAGCAACAAACGATGCAACAGATAATAGTTTTCTCTATAGGCCAATAAAAAAATGCCAAAGCCCAAAAATGCTGCATACAAACACGCAAGTCGCGCAAATGAAAAAAAACAAAACCCCGTAACAAAAATGGCAGAAAAGCACTCAAAGATTCTACGCTCAGGTCGCCCCTAGTGTTAACCCCTTCCCTGTGTCATTTATACAGTGAACAGTGCATTTTTAAAAAACTGATCTGTCAGTCGCAATGTCGCAGTCCCGCTAAAAATCGCAGATCGCCATTACCAGTAAAAACAATAAAAAAAAAAAATGAAGTCCCTAAATCTATCCCCTATTTTGTAGACGCTATAACTTTTGCGCAAACCAATCAAAATATGCACTTATTTTGATTTTTTTTTAACCAAAAACATGTATCAGAATACATATTGGCCTAAACTGATGAATACATTTGTTTATTTACCCTGATTACATGTCTTGATGTCCCCTGGGAGGAGATGCTGCTGATCTTGCATCTCCTCGCCACACACTCCGTCAGTGCGAGGTGGTGAGAGCCGATTACTGGCATCTCAGTGTTTACATGTGACCAGCTGTGATTGGACACAGTTGATCACATGGTTAAAGAGCAGTGGCCCTTTACAGAGATCAGGGTCACACCGTGTCCTAGCAACATAGGACGTCGTCCCAGAATGAGAGCCGCACCGCCCCTCCTTCATTTGACAGTGGCCAGCGGGCGGCAAGCGGTTAAAATGACAATCATTCAAGCCTATGCAGCAGTGCATTGTGACGCTATGCCACACTAACTGTGCACTGCTGCGTTATATAATGTATGCCTGCATCATTTTATTGCAAAGCACACTAACACAGCACCACACGACACTGCAGTTGAGACATTAACCTAACGCACAGGTTTGAGGCCAACCTCCAGATTTTTAGCTCAAGTTACTATTTGCAGTTTTGCATAGCTTCGGTTTTCAAAAACTTAACCACTTGCTGTCCAAGGCAATTTTTAAATTTTTCACACAATGTTAAAACCTTAAGAACCCCTTGGAATTAAAGCAACTGTTAACCCCCCCCCAAAAAAAAATGTTGATTCTGGTCCCTTAAAGCAGATTGCACAGCACTTGCCCCCCTCTAAACTGTGAACCCCCCACCCCTAAACCTACCACTTCCTGTATGGCCTTTCTAAACAGACCACGATAACCAGGGCAGCTCCGCCATGATCACCCTCTGCGATAGGCTGCCTGCTCTCTGCTCTTCTCTCACCCCCCTCCTTCCTCCCTGTCAGCGCCCCCTGTCTGTCTCCGGCCTGGCCCTGCCCCCCGTCGCTATTATTTTAATATTGAAATATTAAATTTGTCACTGCCAGCCTCTCTATTAGAGGCTGGCATAGCACACTATGTTTTATTTAAAAACAAACGCTGTAAATACTGAATATCAGCTGTGTTTAGGCCGGTCACCTGACTAGCGAATGCTTTCCAGCTCACATGGGTGTTTCTGCGGAGGAGAAGAGCAGCCACGTGAACTCCCTCTGACGTCAGAGGAAGATCATGGCCCCTCCCATAGAAGGGTATATATAGGGAAAGAAAACCACGCTTAGATATATATAACAAACTTGTTGAGATAAAGAATATTGATAATAATCAAAAATAAAAAGAGTCCAAAAAGCAGCAGCATAAGCAAAAATTGCACGTGATAAATGGAAGGGAAAATTGAAGTGCAGTTAAAACATGCGACACCCGGGTGAGCTATATCCTTATCAGTGCCACCACCTAGAAAAAGACTCGCTTACCAGATAGTAAGCAAGGAAGAGCGGATGGCTATAGCCCAGCCAGGGCCTTTGTTTAAACGGCAGGAACATCCAGGCAGGGATAGTCACTGAATTGAATACGTGCTCCAATCCCTTTATGCCGTAGATAGCCCATAGACCTCAGTATAAACAGGATGATCGGGGTATAGAAGAGAAAACAACCATAGCGTAATCTCGCTTAACAGGATTTATTTTAAAATAGTATTGCACTTACATTTTAATTGCAGAAATACTCGCGCTAAAAACAGAGCCGGCCGGCTACAATAGAACTTCCCGTCCTCCTAGGACAACAGTGTGGTGACATCAGCACGTATCCTCCTCCATGCGCGTTTCGTCACAGGTTGACGTTGTCAATGGGGAATGGGTGCGTGCTGAACCACCACCTTATAAATACACACCAGACCTCGTTCTGAGTCCCGCGGTGGGAGCCACAAAACGCCATCTTAAGTATGGGCAACGCCTCAAGTACCTTAACCAATGTGTTGGAAAGCCATAACGGCTTGTAAGATCGTGTCAACGGACACAAATAGATTACACTGTAATATACATGGTGTAAATTATAATTAAGTGAAGAAAAAACAGCTATACACACCATTAAATACACCCCTCCCATAGAAGACATCTATCAGAGCTGGAAAGCTGCTGCAAGTGATGAGACCGGCCTGAAGACAGCTGATATTCAGTATTTACACTGCTCGTTTTTTAATAAAACATACACAGTGTACTAAGGCCAGCCTCTAATAGAGGGGCTGGCAGAGACTTAGAATAATGCCTTAAACACTTTAACTAGTTTTTTGCAGCAATTTGCTATAAAAAATATGTGATCTGAGCCTCATCCTAAGTTACAAAAAAAACACAATGTGCTTAAGTTATTAACACACAAACAATTCGAATTTCCTGTGCCTATTGAACACACCCATTAAACATTCAGGAGAAAATGTAAGTGAATTCTCTAAATTAATAGCTGGTCAAAACCTCCCCTGGCAGCAATGATTTCAAGTAAGTGCTTTCAGTAGCTCTGGATCAGACCTGCACAACATACAGGAGGAAATCTGGACCATTCCCCTTTACAAAACTGCTTCAGCTCAGACACATTTGTAGGATGTCTGGTGTGAATGGCTCTCGTGAAGTCATTCCACAGTATCTCTTTGGCCCCTTTCACACGAACGGATCGTCTATCCGTTTTTCTTCCATCCGTCAACGGACGACAATGCATTCCTATGGGCAAACTGTTAAGATCGTAAGACCGTTAAGATCCGTTTTGAAGAAATTTTTTTTTTTGTTTATCTGTGAAATCAACCTATGACTCAGGCAGTAGTTGGACAATAGGAAGTACATCCCCAAGGAGAAACATGGGCAGAGATGCCTTCCAGGAGGAACTAATAAACCTGGTAGGCCAGGCTCGTGGAACTCAACCTGTCGGGACCACAGTGACAGAGCAAGAACACAGCAACTATGGGATGAAATCTCTAAGCTTGTGAAACCAAATTGCTCCACCATGACTCCCAAACAGTGTGATCAACGTGGTAAGTTTTGCCCAACTGCAGCATGCTCTCGTCACTGTTTTTATGGAATCATGAGATTATGGAAACATGCGAGTTACGTACTGTTCAGTTTCTCGCTGCAGCAGAGCCAAACCATGTGGCACTCTGCTTTGTATGTATTATTTACCGTTTGTAGTAATGCATGTGAATTTGAGGTCAGTGCACATCCTTTCTGGCCTCTCTGAAGTGTGCGCACCTTGTCCCAGAAGGACATAAATTTGTGTGTCTATTGCTGTCCTTGTTGCACGCTCAATTTGTGGTGACCTAAGCATAAAAATATTGCTGTCCATCTGAATATGTTGATAGCATTCTGTGCACATGATGTTTAGTATTGTGAATAGGCAAGGGCATGCTGACTCCTCCACAGACTATGGAGTCCTATTGGTTATAGGTTTTTTTTCTTAGCCACTCAAAATTTACAAAATTCAAAATTAACAGAAGGTGGCGTTCTCTGAGAGACCGTTTTTAAAGAGATTTGAATGATGAGGCAGAGTGTGCAAGGGGTTCCGGAGCTACCACAAAGAAAAAAAAAAAAAAAAAAAAAATCAGTATTCACTCGAAATTTTGTCCTTCTTAAGGAAAGTCGTGGACATTAGACCGTAAGTGACGTTTGGATGTTCCATCTAGAAAGTGAATAAAGTAGATCTCCATATAGTAAGGTTTTTTGACCAAATGTTCCTCCTTTTTATTGTAGTACAAACGTCTGAGTGTGAGGAGAACACTGAAAACAATGAGACAGAAGCAGTGCAGGGAGGTGAGCAAGCCACACAAGAGGGAGAAGGCCAGCCCCAGTCTGTGGATGAGACAGCACGTCCGAGCCCTTCGCAAAGATCCGTACATGTAAGCATTGATTACTAAGTTTTATCTGATGTACACCAAGGCATCATTGCATTTCTCAATCGGCATATTATTTTCTACAGGTTAGTCATGACAGGCCAACAAAATCACGATCCTCGCAGCGTGGCAAAAAGAATGAAAATCCAGAGATGGACAAAGCCATGAAGTTCTTCATGGACGAGATGACCTCCTTTAAAAGACAGGAGAGTAAGGATCCAGTCTGATACAAATCACTCAAATGCGTCCTTCTCCTGAGGACAATTTATCATACGCTTCAAAAAGCACCAGCAGAGAAGCAGATAGAGATACATATGGGTGTATTTCATTATGTGGGGGGATGTATTAGAGCTGCCGAGTCTGGAATGCCATTGCTCACTATTAGCCAGTATGGACCCCCTCAGAGCTCATAGTGTCAATATTCCTATGAGTCCCCATGCATTCCGTCCCAGCCATCTCTACCACCCTATCCACCGACCCCTGTGCGTTCATACAGCTCAATGCACAGTACCCAGAGGCCTTTTTATGCAAGTTCCTCTCTTGCTCATTCCTCACAGGGAACATATCCTCCAAGTGTAAACATTAGCTCAAATTCTGCGGCTGTTTCTCAAGCTAATAGCCAAACCAGCTCTGGTTCTTCTTCCCAAACTTCTACTTCATTTTCCCCAGCCCCCACCTATTTTTATAAGGATTTATAACCGGGTTTTTATGTTACATTAGGAATTTTTGGAACGTTTGCATATGTTATGCTTTGTTAAAACTGACAAAAAAAAGAAATTAAGTGAAAAAAAAACTTTATTTTATTTTAAACGGGTTATGCAGAATAATAAAAAAAACAGTTTTGAACACATCATATGCTTTTGTGTCTTTTTATGCTATCAAAACACAATGAAATAACCAAAAATGGCAAACATAACAAGTAATTTTCATATGGCATCTTAGGACATATTTGTACAAATTGAAATTTTCACTGCATTATTTACATATATTGATAATGCCAGCGAACATCTCCTGGTGGAGATAGAAAGTAGTCGGCAAATTGGTAATGTAGGATCTCTTTGCACATACTCTGCTGTACTGTACGGAGGGCAGGTGGAACTCTTCCTCTACGTGGATGCCTTCCTTATCCCAGGCAATATTGTGCAGAATGCAGCAGGCCTGAATTACCAACTCAGCAGTCTCAAGACTGAGTTGCAAAGATGTTTGGAAATCACACAATTTACTGGACAATATGCCAAATGTACATTCAATGAGGAGTCTTGCGCAGCTCAGTCGATCCTCATCTTGTCGTCCATTACTTCTGGCATAAGGCCTAAGCAGATATTGAGAAAGTGCGAAGGCCTTCTCTGCAACAAGCACGAAATAAGGGGAGCCAAATATGGGGTCAAGATGTACAAGCTCTGTGACAGGGCAACAGGCTATACATATAGTTTTATGGTTTACGAGGGAAAAGACACATGGAGCCGGAGAACTAACCAGACTACATAGGGAGCGCTGGTAAGATTGTGTGAGACTTGGTGTCACCCTTATTTGGAAAGGGGTACCACTTGTACATGGACAATTATTACACAAGTGTGCCACTTTTTAGTCACCTTTTTGATTGTGGAATTGGTGCATGTGGCACCGTGCAATCTAATCACCAGGGCTTTCCCCAACGGCTTGTAGAATTCAAACATAGACGGAGGGAGAGAGCCTACGCGAAATGTAATAATTTGTTAGCAGTGACGTGGAGGGATACACGGAATGTTTTCGTTCTGTCCTCCCTTCACGCAGATACAACTGTCCAAATTTCTACGGCGACTAGTGTTGTGGACAAACCCCTCTCTGTCCACAAATACAACCTTAACATGGGAGAGGTGGACCTCAACGACCAGTTGTTGGCACTGTACCCAATTGCCCATAAGGCCAGACGCTGGTATAAAAAAAGTGTTTGTATAATTTATTCCAATTGGCTCTGCTGAATGCTTTTGTGCTATTCAAAGCTTCAGGATGAACTGGATCCTTCCTTAAATTCCAGGAAGAGATCATCAAAGCCCTTCTGTTTCCAGACGGTGCTGTGGCCCACCTTCCCAACACAAATGCAGTGAGCCGGCTCCATGAGAGGCAATTTCCGTATGTTCTCCCTGGTACCCCTACCCAAAGAAACCCCCAAAGAAGATGTCATGTCTGCAGAAAACGCGGATATAGGCGTGACACTCACTTTTATTGTGAGAAAACCTAATCTGGAACATTTACAGTTACAGTTTACAAAAAAAAAAAAAGCCAAAGAGGAGTTGTTTTATTTTTCTTCTCTCTATTACGTTCACTCTATTGTTCACTCTCTATTGTTCTATATCTACTGTTCTCTCTGTTACTGTATTTTATGACTAATGTTTTATTTTTACGGTTTTATTGTATTTTCTTTGCAAGTATGGTATGTCTTACTGTTATACTGTAAAGTTACTTTGTTTATTGTTAACCATTGTTAACATATTGTTAATCATTTGCTTAGCAGGTACACCATTCAGCTGCAGCACGGACTTATTTATTCTGACAGCAACAGCGTTTGCTCCCACGATACGTAAAGCCGCAACTCCTGCGCTGTAGGAGGCGATTTCACCACCACAGTTAAAAAAAAAAAAAAAAAAAAAAAGGGCATGTATGCCAAAGCATGGGGGCAGGGGTGGAGGGGTGGAGGGGCGATTTGCTTTTAACATTAGGGGAGGATTGCCCCCATGCTATGGCATATATTTTTTAGGCACAGATTGCGATAAAAAAAAAAAAAAAGTTGTTTTATTGAGTTAATGTTTTATTGTTGCCATCGTTTGCTTTTCAGTTACACCATTCAGCTGCAGCACTCATTTATTTATCTTGCTCTCACGATACGTAAATCAGCGACTCCAGCGCTGTAGGAAGTGATTTTACCACCAGTTAAAAAAAAATGTATGCCCATCATTAGAAGTGGGTAGATGAAGGGCAGTATTCAAATGGTGGGCATACCCACCGATCAATCTCCTTTTTTCGTTCAGCCCACAGGCTGCATGAAAAAAAGAACATTACAATACATGCCCAACAAGGACCAGCAACATACTGGTATGTTGCTTGACTTTGAGTGGTTATACCAGAATGATGCCTGCAGGTTTAGGTATCATTCTTTTCAGCCAGTGGTCAGCTTTCATGTAAAAGCAATCCTAGCAGCTAATTAGCCTGCTTTTACAAGCAGTGGGAGGGAACATCCCCCTCCCCTCCTGCCGTCTTCCATGGTTTTCTCTGGCTCTCCTGTCCCACCAGGAAACCCGAGAATGCAGCCGGTGGTTCCACCAGCTTACCATAGAGCTGATCAGAGACCAGAATGGCTCCAATCATCTCTATGGCCTAAGAAACCGGAAGCTACAAGCAGTTCATGACTTAGGTTTCGCCGGATATAAACAGAGCCATTGGGAAAGCATTTTATCACACCGGGACTGACCTAGAGGAAATGACAGATCGTGGTTCCTAGCTGTTTGGAACACACGATCTATCACTCCTCACAGAACAGAACAGAGATGTGTGTGTGTGTGTGTGTGTGTGTGTGTGTGTGTGTGTGTGTTTACACACACATCCCTGTTCTGTCTATCTTGCCCACGATCGTTCGAGGACATCGCGATTGTCGGCCA
The DNA here is from genome assembly GCA_037952925.1 of Lithobates clamitans. Classification (NCBI taxonomy): domain Eukaryota; kingdom Metazoa; phylum Chordata; class Amphibia; order Anura; family Ranidae; genus Lithobates; species Lithobates clamitans. Next base: position 4,542,896 of record JBBGZY010000552.1, on the reverse strand, counting down.
TGAGCATCTTCACCCCTGCGCCCACGTATAGCTACGACAATTCGCGGGATTGTGCCGACCTGCCGCAGTACAATAACGCCGGCTAGTCAGCAAGCGATAAAAAAAAGGAGGGAGGAAGACCTGTCACTACCTATTGCTATCATAGGGGATATTTACATTCCCTGAGATAAAAAAAAAAAAAAATATGAAAGGAACAGTTTAAGGAACAGTTTAAAATAAAAATAAAAAAATAAAGCAATCCTGTCCCCCAATTTCACCATGCATGTGAGGTATCACCTCATCAGATCGAGGTGAGTAATTTTAGCAGTAGACCTCTGTAAATCTAAAGTGGTAACCTGTAAAGGCTTTTAAAAATGTATGTATTTTGTCGCCTCTGCACGTTTGTGCGCAATTTTAAAGCATGTCATGCTTGGTATCCATGTACTCGGCATAAGATCATCTTTTTTATTCCATCAAACATTTGGGCAATATAGTATGTTTTAGTGCATCAAAATTGATAAAAAAGTGTCTTTTTTCCAAAAAAAATTGCATTTGAAAAATCACTGCGCAAATACTGTGAAGAAAAAAATTGCAACACCCACCATTTTAAAAGGCCTTTGCTTTAAAAAAAATATATAATGTTGGGGGGTTCAAAGTAATTTGCTAGCAAAAAAATATATATTTTTTTTCCAAGTAAACAAAAAAAGTGTCAGAAAGGGCTTTGTCTTCAAGTGGTTAGAAGAGTGGGTGATGTGTGACATGCAGTGCCTTGCAAAAGTATTCACCCCCTTGGGTTTTTACCTATTTTGTTACATTACAGCCTTTAGTTCAATGTTTTTTTTTAACCTGAATTACATTTGATGGATTAGAACACAATAGTGTAATTTGGTGAAGTAAAATTAGAAAAAAATATACATAAAGCTATTTATCAGAAAATAAAAACTGATAATTGGCATGTGCGTATGTATTCACCCCCTGTTATGAAGCCTATAAAAAGCTCTGGTGCAAAAAATTACCTTCATAAGTCACATAATTAGTGAAATGATGTCCACCTGTGTGCAATCTAAGTGTCACATGATCTGTCATTACATATACACACCTTTTTGAAAGGTCCCAGAGGCTGCAACACCTAAGCAAGAGGCACCACTAACCAAACACTGCCATGAAGACCAAGAAACTCTCCAAACAAGTAAGGGACAATGTTGTTGAGAAGTACAAGTTAGGGTTAGGTTATAACAAAAATTTTCAAATCTTTGATGATCCCTAGGAGTACCATCAAATCTATCATAACCAAATGGAAAGAACATGGCACAACAGCAAACCTGCCAAGAGACGGCCGCACACCAAAACTCACAGACTGGGCAAGGAGGGCATTAATCAAAGAGGCAGCAGAGACCTAAGGTAACCCTGGAGGAGCTGCAGAGTTCCACAGCAGAGACTGGGGTATCTGTACATAGGACGACAATAAGCCGTACGCTCCATAGAGTTGGGCTTTATGGCAGAGTGGCCAGAAGAAAGCCATTACTTTCAGCAAAAAACAAAATGGCACGTTTTGAGTCTGCGAAAAGGCATGTGGGAGACTCCCAAAATGTATGGAGGAAGGTGCTCTGATCTGATGAGACTAAAAGAACCAGTTACACTTACCGGTAACGGTGTTTCTGGGAAGTCTTCCAGGACGACACCCTGAGAGATGACTGGTCCACCTGACAGGAAACACAATCAATCAAGAGGTCAAAGGCCCCCGCCCCTCCCGATGCTCCTCAGTTGTGACAAAGTATTGACCCACACCAGTGCACGCGAGTGAAAAACATAACCACCACCACACTCTAAACATTACATGTTTCCTAAATAGAACGGGTGGGAAGTAGGCCTGCCGTCCTGGAAGACTTCCCAGAAACACCGTTACCGGTAAATGTAACTGGTTCTTTTCTCAAGTCGTCTTCCAGGATGGCACCCTGAGAGAAGAGCAAGTAGCTCAGGCCTACCTTTAGGGCGGGACCACCGCTTGCAGGACCTTCCTGCCAAATGCCAGGTCCTGAGGAGATAGTAACTCCACTCTATAATGCCTCAGGAACGTGTTCTGGCTTGACCATGTAGCGGCTCTACATATCTGCTCCACCGAAGCTCCGGCCCTTTCCGCCCAGGAGGTTGCCAGAGATCGCATGGAATTCGCTCTAAGGTTTCTAGGAGCTGCTTTACCTGACTGCTCATAGGCTAACGAAATGGTATGTTTAATCCATCTAGCTATAGAAGCCTTGGATGCCTGTTGGCCCTTCTTATGGCCAGAAAAATTAACTAAAAGATGGCTGAACCTTCTAAATTCCTTAACCCTTTCTAGGTAGGATAATAAACAGCGTCTGATGTCCAGACAATGAAAAGAAACTTCCCCTTCACTTTTGGGGTTACTACAAAAAGGAAGGCAGCACCACTTCTTGAGTCCTATGGAACTTTGATGCTACCTTAGGGAGGTGCAGGGGGTGCTGCCTAAGTATAACCCTGTCCTCGAATAAAGAAAAAAATGGTTCTTTAATAGAAAAAGCCTGAATGTCACCTACTCTCCTAGCTGAGGTGATTGCTAGTAAAAAGGCTAATTTAAAGGTCAGGATCCTAAGGGGGATCTGATCTATCGGTTCAAATGGGGCCTTTGTTAACCCCTCCAGTACTAGTGTAAGGTCCCAAGGAGGACACCTGGACATTTGAACAGGGGACAACCTCTCCCTGACCAAGAGAAATCTCTTGATCAGGGGGTGTAATGCCAAACGTTTCTCAAGAAAACAGGACAGGGCTGAAACCTGCGCCTTAAGGGTCTTGGTTGCCAAACCTAGATCTGCTCCATCCTGGAGAAATTCTAAGATAGCAGGGATCTCTCTTTGAGAAGTCCCTCTCTCCTGGCACCAGCGAGAGAAAATCGCCCAGGTCTTGGCATAAATACGCCTTGTGACTGGCTTCCTACTAAGGAGCAGTGTATCCACTACTCTGTCCGACAGCCCCTTCTCCCGCAGGTTCTGCCTTTCAAGAGCCAGGCCGTCAGCTTGAAGAAGCTGGGGTCTGGGTGGCGGACTGGACCCTGAAGCAGAAGGTCGCCCCGGACCGGGAGGTGAAGCGGTGGGGCTATGGACCAACCCTGTAGGGTTGGAAACCAGGCTCACTTGGGCCACCAAAGGGCTATTAGAATCAACTTGCTTTCCGAGAGGAACAGTTTTTGAAGGACCCTCGGAATTAGTCCCAGAGGGGGAAAGGCATAGGCCAGTCGGAAGTCCCAGACCTGCGCCAACGCATATATCCCCTCTGAGCCTCACTCTCGAGCAAGGGAAAAGAATCTCTTTACCCTTCTGCTTTTCCTGCGGGCAAAGAGATCTATTTCTGGAACACCGAATTGCCGACTTACCAGGCAAAAGACCTCTGGATTCAGTTCCCATTCCCCTTGCAGAATCGGCTGCCGACTGAGGTAGTCTGCCTCTACATTTAACGTCCCCTTTATGTGGACTGCGGAGATGGAAGGAATCCGACTTTCCGCCCAGGACAGGATCTCTGCTGATAGGGATAGGAGTGTTGTGGATCTGGTACCCCCCTTATGATTCAGAAACGCCACAGCCGTGGCATTGTCTGACAAGACCTGCACCTCCAGGCCCCTGATCCTTCCCTCGAAAGCCTTTAGTGCTTCTCCTATGGCCAACAGTTCTCAAAAATTGGAGGAGGCCCTTCTTTGTTCTGAATCCCAGGATCCCTGAGCTATTAGATCCTCCAGGTGGGCTCCCCACCCCCAGGAACTTGCATCTGTAGTTATCCTGAGAGGCTGAAGTTGGCTCCAAAGAAGGCCCCCTTGAAGCCTCTGAGGAAGGAGCCACCAGTGAAGGGAGTTCTTTACTTCGACCGGGATGGCTATCTCTATGTCCAGAGAGTCTCTTTTTCTGTCCCAAGAGGATAGAAGAAAGTGCTGGAGGGGCATGGAGTGTAGCTGTGCCCAGGGAACTGCTGGGATAGCTGACGTCATTAGACCCAGAACTCTCATGAAACCTCTGTAGGAGATAGTGCTCTCCTGTAACAGCGACGTGACCGCTGATATGAGGCCCTCAACCTTGCCCTGAGGAAGAACTAACTTTTGTTCTGAGGAGTCCACCAGGAAATCCAGATACAGCTTTGTCTGAGCAGGAGTCAGCGAGGACTTTTCCTTGCTGACAATCCATCCCAGGGCTTCTAAGGTCTCCATTACTCTGGATAGATCAAGAAGTAGTTGATCCCGACTTAGACTGTAAATCAAAATGTCGTCCAGGTAGGGAATCAATGCCACTCCCTGGAGGTGCAGAAAAGCCACCACCTCTGCCATGACCTTTGTAAAGACTCTCGGACTGGATGCCAGTCCAAAGGGGAGGGCTGTGAACTGCCAGTGTTGCACTCCCTCTGGAGAGGCGATCGCAAATCTCAGGAAGCTTTGATGGCCCTGAAAAATGGGGACATGAAGGTAGGCATCTTTTAAATCCAAGGTCACCATAAACACTTCTTTGAGAAGATGTCTCCTGAGGGAATAGACACTCTCCATGCGGAACGTCTTGTAACGAAGAAAAACATTGAAGTTCCTTCGATTTATAATAAGACGATACCTTCCTGAGGGTTTTGGTACCACGAAAATGTGGGAATAAAACCCCTGATCCTGCTGGTCCACTAGAACAGGTATTGTAACCTCCTGACTGGCCAGTTCTCTTATATTCTGAAGGATTTCTACCACCTTGCAGGGATCCCTGGGAAGGCAGGTCAAGAGAAACTTGGGGGGTGGAGGGGAGAGAAACTCCAATCTGTAACCCTCTCTTATGATCCGAAGTACATAGGGGCTTTGGGTGATCCTTTCCCACTGAGAGGCAAAGTGGGAAAGCCTGCCCCCTACCGGAAAGTAATTTGGGGGTCTTGTCAACTGACTTCTGGCTGGAAAAGAGAACGCCAGTTTTTTGTCTTTTCCTGCGCCCCAACGTCTATTAGGGGAGACCTTTTTCTCGGAGAAGCGATTCCTTGCCTGGGGGCCATGAAAAAAACGCTTCCTCTCTCTCCTAGGTTTGGTAGGAAATTTTTTCCCCTTCTCGGTAGATCTGGCTAGAGCCTGATCTAGGCCAGCAACAAAAAGGAGCGTCTATTCAAAAGGGAGACCACAAAGATGGGTCTTGGATGAGCTATCCCCATCCCAGGTTTTAACTCAGAGGGCTCACCTGGCTGAGTTTAGTAAGGCACCTGTCTTAGCAGTTGTACGCACTGTCTCAACCGCAGCATCTGCTAAATATGCGACAGCATTCCCTTTGACCTCCAGAGAATCCAGGACCTCCTTGGATTCGGAGGTTCGGGATACGTGGTCCATTAATTTACAGACCCACTTGTCGGCATTCCTTGCGATGCAAGCTGAGGCCAATGCGGGGCTCATAGCCGCAGCGTTAGCTTCCCAGACTCTGCGTAAAATGGTTTCAGCCCTGCGATCCATTTGATCCTTTAAATTACCGGTATCTTCAAAGGAAAGATCCGACTGCTTAGAGACCTGTGCTAAGGAGGCGTCTAGTCTAGGAGTCTTGAAAAACTTTTCCTCATTCTCCTCAGAGGAGGAGCATCTACGCTTCCAGGTTTTATATTTCAGAAGCCTTCTTTCTGGTTCTTTCCATTCCCTTAAGATGACTTCCTTAAGGGCGGAATGTAAAGGAAGGACCCTGGCCTGAAGTTTAATCAAGCCTCTATACATCCTATCCTGAGCGGACACCTGTGCAGCAGGCTCCTGAATCTCTTCTGAGGCATAAATAGCTTTCAGAAGATCTTCCATGTCGTCGGCAGAAAATATATGTCTGCTAGACCTGGATTCCTCCCTCCCATCCTCCTCTTGGCTGTCCACCACCCCTTCATCAGAAAACTCCTGATTAGGAACTTCTAAATCACACTCTTCCTCTGAATCATGGGGGAGTGGATACTTCAGTACCTCCGTCCGATACCTCCTAGAGGAGGCGGAGCTCTCCTGGGAAGAGGCATCCTTACTAGAGTGAGCCTCTGAATCCCTAAGCTTAAGGGTGGCCTGAAAAGATTTTAAGGTGGACAGCATCTCCGTTTGCACAGTAAGGAATTCCTTCATTATCTGAGATGTCTCCTTCCCTATCAACTTCTGTATGCATTTAAAACAGAAGGGCTTTGGATGTTCTGGGGGTAGCCTGTCATTACCGTTCCCACATCGTTTAGAGCGGGTGGGGGATTTCACAGGACGGCTGGCAACCTCACGGGCAATAGCGTCGTCCCCTGAAAAAAAACACAGGCATACACTGTGAGAGTCGGAGGAGAAGAGTTGGGGTACCCTCCCCCTCTAAACCTCCGAAGGCCGGTCAGACTCACCCCCTGTGGTCTCTTCCACGGCCGCAGACCCTGCAGGTCTCTCCTTCTCATGTTCCATGCTACTTCCGATCTCTCCCTGGAGGTGCTGCATACAGGAACGCAGAGGAGACATGGGCGCCTGTTCCCTGTGGTTTTTTATATCCTCTGTATGCTGGCTGCAACTCGCCACCGCCATCTTGCCGTAGACAGGAAGTGATACTGGACCTGAGGTCACTTCCTGCTGCAGCCCTCCCACTCCCTCCTCTTAGAGGAGGAAGTGATGTCATTTCCTGATCTTCAGGAAAATGGCACTGAGCTACACTCAGCAAGGCCCCTGGAAGAAAAGATCTCCATGCAGAGCTTCTTGCCACGCGACCCCCGCGACAGGTCGTTTCAGTCGGACGAACGGCAGCCCTGGCCAGACCCCAGAACGGGTCCCAGACTCACCTCCTGTGGTCTTGTAGCCAGTAGAAGGAAAACCACCAACTCCTGCAACTGTGCGTCCACCGCACAGGTAAGGAAGGGCAATGGGAAATTTGGCCCCTGAAGTTCTGGGTACACCACCGCACCCAGGGTTCTTCAGCACTCGGGGAGGGGGGGGGGCTCTTCCATGGAAAGAAGCACGGTCACCGACCAGGGTCCCGCTTCTGCTGCCTCTCCCCCCCGAGACACGGATTGGGAAACCCCCCAGGAAGGATGAGGACCATCCGGCCGGACCCAGCGGCTTCCCAGGTATTTGGTCCGGCTCCCAGGGGGAGACCACAAGCCCCAGGCTTTTAGGTCAACAGAAAAATAACAAACGGTTTCGCTGTGGGGAAACACAATCAAAAACTGAGGAGCATCGGGAGGGGCGGGGGCCTCTAACCTCTTGATTGATTGTGTTTCCTGTCAGGTGGACCAGTCATCTCTCAGGGTGCCATCCTGGAAGACGACTTGAGAAAATTTAACTTTTTGGCCAAAGAAAACGCTATGTCTGGCGTAAACCCAACACATCACATCGCCCAAAGAACACAATCCCCACAGTGAAACATGGTGGTGGCAGCATCATGCTGTGGGGATATTTTTCAGCAGTCGGGACTGGGAAACTGGTCAGAGTTGAGGGAAAGATGGATGTGTTAAATACAGGTATATTCTTGAGCAAAATCTGTACCACACTGTGTGTGATTTGAGGCTAGGACAGAGGTTCATCTTCCAGCAGGACAATGACCCCAAACACACTGCTAAAGCAACACATGAGTGGTTTAAGGGGAAACATGTAAATGTGTTGGAATGGCCTAGTCAAAGCCCAGAGCTCAATCCAGTAAAACATCTGTGGTCAGACTTAAATATTGCTGTTAACAAGAGCAAACCATTCAACTTGAAGGAGATGGAGCAGTTTTGCAAGGAGGAATGGGCAAAAATCCCAGTGGTAAGATGTGGCAAGCTCATAGAGACTTATCCAAAGTGACTTGGAGCTGTGATAGCTGCAAAAGGTGGCTCTGCAAAGTATTGACTTTAGGGGGGTGAATAGTTATGCACATTGACTTTTTCTGTTATTTTGTCCTATTTGTTGTTTGCTTTACAATACAAAAAGAAATCTTCAAAGTTGTGAGCATGTTTTGTAAATTAAATTATGCAAATCCTCAAACAATCCATGTTAATTCCAGGTTGTGAGGCAACAAAACACGAAAAATGCCAAGGGGGGTGAATACTTTTGCAAGGCACTGTAAGCTTCTAATTTTGTGCATAAAATGCCAGGACATTTTAAACCCCCCCCCCCCCCAATGACCCGTTTTGGAAAGTAGACACCTCAAGCTATTTGCTGATAGTCATGTTGAGTCCATTGAATATTTTATATTTTGCCGCAAGTTTCGGGTAAATTACAAACTTTTTTTTTTTTGCACAAAGTTGTCACTAAATGATATATTGTTCAAACATGGCATGGTTGTATGTGGAATTACACCCCAAAATACATTCTGCTGCTTCTCCCGAGTATGGGGATACCACATGTGTGAGACTTTTTGGGAGCCTAGCCGCGTACAGGACCCAGAAAACCAATCACCGCCTTCAGGCTTTCTAAAGGCGTGAAATTGTGATTTTACTCCTCACTACTTATCACAGTTACGGAGGCCCTGAAATGTCCAGATAGCACAATTCCCCCCCCCCCCCCCCAAATGACCCCATTTTGGAAAGCAGACAATCCCCAAGGTATTTGCCAAGACGCGCGGTGAGTATTTTGCAGCTCTCATTTGTTTTTGAAAATGAAGAAAAGAAAATTTTTTCTTCTTCTTTTTCAATTTTCAAAACTGTGACAAAAAGTGAGATCTGCAAAATACTCAACATGCCTCTCAGCAAATAGCTTGGGGTGTCTACTTTCCAAAATGGGGTCATTTGGGGGGGGGGGTTGTGCTATCTGGGCATTTCATGGCCTCCGAAACTGATAGGCAGTGAGGAGTGAAATCAAAAATTTACGCCCTTAGAAAGCCTGAAGGCGGTGATTGGTTTCCGGGGTCCTATAGGTGGTTAGACTGCCAAAAAGTCCCATACATGTGGTATCCCCATACTCAGGAGAAGCAGCAGAATGTATTTTGGGGTGTAATTCCACATATAACCATGGCATGTTTGAACAATATAGCATTTAGCGAAAACTTTGTGTAAAAAAAAAAAAAAAAAGTGTAATTTTCCCGACACTTGTGGCAAAATATAAAATATTCTATCGACTCAACATGCCTCTCAGCACATAGCTTGGGATGTCTACTTTCCAAAATGGGGTCATTTGGGGGGGGGGTTTGTGCTATCTTGGCATTTTATGGCCTTCGAAAATGATAGGTAGTGAGGAGTGAAATGAAAAATGTACGCCCTTAGAAATCCTGAAGGCGGTGATTGGTTTTTGGGGTCCTGTACGCGGCTAGGCTCCCAAAAAGTCTTACACATGTGGTATCCCCATACTCAGAAGCAGCAGAATGTATTTGGGGTGTAATTCCACATATAATGATGGCATGTGTGAGCAATATATCATTTAGTGACAACTTTGTGTAATTTTTTTTTCATTTTTCAATCACTTGTGACAAAAAAATAAAAAATATATTCAATGGACTCAAAATGCCTCAATTTCCTTGGGGTGTCTACTTTCCAAAATGGGGTCATTTGGGAGGGGGGGGGGGTTTGTACTGCCCTGCCATTTTAGCGCCTCAATAAATGAGATAAGGCAAACTAAAAGCTGCGTAAATTCCAGAACATGTACCCTAGTTTGTAGACGCTATAACTTTTGCGCAAACCAATAAATGTACGCTTATTGACTTTTTTTTTTTTTACCAAAGACATGTGGCTGAATAAATTTTGGCCTCAAAGTATGACTAAAATTGAGTTTATTGGATTTTATTAAAACAAAATTAGAAATTTTTTTTTTCCCCTCAAAATTTTCAGTCTTTTTACGTTTTTATTGCAAAAAAAAAAAAATTGCAGAGGCAATCAAATACCATCAAAAGAAAGCTTTATTTGTGGGAAAAAAAAGACGCAAATTTTGAGAACAGTATTGCATGATCGCGCAATTACCAGTTAAAGCAGCGCAATGCCAAGTTGTAAAAAGTGCTCCGGTCATTGAGCAGCCAAATCTTCCGGGGCTGAAGTGATTGAAAGGTGGAAAAAGTTCTGCAATGATTTATCTTTGTCTCATTTGTTTACATCACAGAAACCTGCCATTTTTTAACAGGGGTGTGTATACTTGCACGTGTTTTGCTTGCATTTACAAAGACTTTGTTTGATCAGTCAGCATTGAGGACTGAAAATGGCGCATCTTCAGTTTATATTTACTTATATATAATTATATTTATTGTTAATAGTTTCAGTGGACTCCTTAAACACAAACCAACAAAATACAAATATCACAGAAAGAAAATAGGATTTACCTGCAGCGTCATCTAAATCTATAAGTTTAGGCATTAAGCTTTCAGGCAATTTTTCTGGCAAATCATATCCATTTTTTCTAGCCACTACAAGATGAAAAGCAGCACAGAATTCATCCAAAGTCAATGCCCCATCTTTATCAAAATCAGACAGTTCCCTGTTAAAAAAAAAAAAAGAAAAGAAATTATGTTGGAATTTAATTTGTTTCAAAAAATTGTCTGTTAGAATACAGCTTAGGCAAAAATAAACAAATAAAACACTTACCATATATGAGAAAGTTCTGGAATAGGCAGTTTAGATTTTGTAAAGAATTCTTTTGCAGCAGATCCTAAAATTGAAGATGGGCACAGTTTATATTTATATACCACATACATAACATTATTTAAAAGAAAAACGCACAAAAAAATATATATATATCTGACAAAAACTGCATGGAGAGTTTCTCTGCGTCATATAGCAATAAAATGTTGACAATTTCTGAATTGTGTCACGATATATACTTATTTGCTTACTGTGTTTTTTGGTTTCCTTACGAAAACCACCACGACTTGCAACTAGTATTGAAAGTAGACTGTAAGCTCTTTTGGGAGTAGGTTCTGCCACAATGTAAGTAGTTCAATGTTTTCTCTATAGCTGAGCTGGAGACACACACTACAAGCTGACTGCCCAATCCATTCTGTTTACTATATACTGCACAAAGTTGGATATATCCCAAGGCACAATTAAATTACTGTATTGCTATTGTAGCTGGAGAAACAGCTAATCAAGTAGTATCTGTGCTTATGCTCTGCAGTGGAGGTCTAACACCCCCTGATGACTCATAAAAAGGGCCGGTCATCTGCCCATTAAAGGAAAGGAAAAGTTCACTTTTAGGCATGTTACATTCAAATTTAGGGTGTAACATGCTCCTATACACGCACCTCCTGCTGCCAGTGTTCCCTGCTCTGACAGCAGGTGCGGAAACTTATCCACGCACACCCAAACCGTTGCGTCATTCATTTGCGGTTTCCAGCCCTAGAAGACGACTTGTAGTACTCCATGAACTGTGAGGGCGCTGAGGAGCACTCTCATAGTTCCTTGAGCAGTTCAGAAACTGCCTGTATGGGAAGACAGCTGACAGTCTGCAGGATCCTAGCAATGCTTTAGGCCCCATTCAAATCTGAGTGTAATGGAATTGCAGGCAGAATCGCAGCAAAATGCGGGATGCAGTTGCAGGGCCATTATTCCTTAATGGCACCCCAGACGCAGTGCTATTTTTCCACGATTGTCGAGCAACAAAACATGCAATGCCAAACTGCCTGGCTCTGTGCAAGCAAGCTTCTTTGGCGCATTTTTGAAAAGGAGTGAGGCCCAAAATGAATGGCGCCACTTCAAAATTGCAAAAGATCGCTGGGGGGGGGGGGGGGGGTCCGGCGATGCAGCATGTGCGAACAGGGCCTTACAAGAAAAAAAAAAAAATGCACATTTTTACAACTGTAACCTGCAGGTGATGCAACCCCATCTTCTATATCTTACCAAAATAAAGGATGTGCATAACATGTATTTTAGAATATTTTTTCCTGAAAATATGTAGAAAAATGGTTAATGTAGAACATCCTTAAAGTTCTAAGACCCCTTTCACACTGAGGCGGTTTTTAGGCATTTTAGCGCTAGAAATAGCACCTGTAAAGAGCCTGAAAACCACCTCCCATTCATTTCAGTGTGACTTTTCACACTGGGGCGGTGCGCTTGTGGGACGTTAGGAAAAGTCCTGCAAGCAGCATCTTTAGGGCAGATTTGGGAGCACTGCATTTAGTGCTCCCAAAACGCCCTGCCCATTGAAATTAACCACTTCAAGACGGCCGCACGACTATATACGTCCAAACTTTCAACGGGGATATCATTGTTATGGTATCCCCGTTTTCGTGCGGCGGCCGGCTTTTAGTTAAAAGTGGTCCCTGCGGCGGATTCGCCGCGAGATCACTTTTATCGGTGGCGGGAGAGGCACCCTCCCTTCCCGCCGCGATCCGGTGCCCTCCACGGCTTACCGGAGCCGTCGGTAGCGGCGGAGGCGATTGCGTTCTATCCTGTGGTGTGTCTGGAGACGAGTGAGGCTAAGATGGCGCTCACTCGTCTCCAATACACTGCTGGGCGGAAGCGATGCCAATACGTCACTTCCGTCCACGCCTCTTAAAAGGCACATTTTTTTCAAATGTCATTTTTCTAAATGACTTTTTTTTTTTTATTGCATTTTAGTGTCAATATGAGATCTGAGGTCTTTTTGACCCCAGATCTCATATTTAAGAGGTCCTGCCATGCTTTTTTCTATTACAAGGAATGTTTACATTCCTTGTAATAGGAATAAAAGTGGCACCATTTTTTTTTTTAAAAACAGTGTAAAAAATAATTAAAATTTTGTAAAATAAATAATAAAAATTTTTTTTTTTTTTTAAAAACCCCCCTGTCCCGAGGAGCTTGCGCGCAGAAGCGAACGCATACGCGAGTAGTGCCCGCATATGAAAATGGTGGTCAAACCACACATGTGAGGTATCGTCGCGACCGGTAGAGCGAGAGCAATAATTCTAGCCCTAGACCTCCTCTGTACCGCAAAATATGTAACCTGTTGAATTTTTTAAACGTCGCCTATGGAGATTTTTGAGGGTAAAAGTTTGACGCCATTCCACGAGCGGGCGCAATTTTCAAGCGTGACATGTTGGGTATCAATTTACTTGGCGTAACATTATATTTCACAATATAAAAAAAAATTGGGCTAACTTTACTGTTGTCTTATTTTTTTATTCAAAAAAGTGAATTTTTTCCAAAAAAAGTGCGCTTTTAAGACCACTGCGCAAATACGGTGCAAAAAAAAAGTATTGCAATGACCGCCATTTTATTCTCTAGGGTGTTAGAAGAAAAAACATATATAATGTTTGGGGGTTCCAAGTAATTTTCTAGCAGAAAAACCAGTTTTAAACATGTAAACACCTAAAATCCAAAACGAGGCTGGTCCTTAAGTAGTTAATAAGCAGCGCTTCGGAAGCACCGCAAAACGGGCGCTTTTAACCCCTTCTTTGGTGTTAAAAGCGCCCCGCTAGTGGCCAAAAAGCAGCGCAAAAGCGGCACCAAACAGCGGTAAAGCCCTGCTAAAATGAGCGGCGCTTTAGCGCTACCGTGGCCCCAGTGTGAAAGGGGTCTAAGAAAGTCATAGTTAGACTTACCAGTGATGGTATTTCTAAGAGCCTTTCAGGACAACCTTGGAGAGGTTCACAGGAAACACATGCAGCCTTTAAATCCCTCCTTTTCCACCATGGCCTCAGTTATTGTGGTCTCCGACAAACTGGAAGACAAAGCTCAGAAAACCACCAAACAACCATGATAGATACTTAAAACCACTCCAAAGATAAAGGGAGGGAAGTAATGGTTGTCCTGAAAGGCTCTTAGGAATACCGTCACCGGTAAGTCTAACTATGCATTTCTGAAATCGCCTTTCAGGACAACCTTGGAGAGGATAACCGAGAAACATACCCTAGGGTGGGACTACTGCCTGCACTACCTTCCTGCCGAAGGCTTGATCTGCGGTGGACAGTAAATCCAACTGATAGTGTCGTAGAAATGTTGAATAGTTGGATTAAGTAGCAGCCTTGCAAAATTTGTTCAGGCGTAGCACCGGCCCTTTCAGCCCTGGAAACTGCCGTAGATCTTGTGGAATGAGCAGCAATACCTGAAGGGGGTCTTTCTCCTTTGGCTTCGTAGGCCTTTGTAATTGCCAATCTAAGCCATCTGCCCAGCGTACTTTTGGAAGCTTTTTCTCCCTTGCGTGAGCCTGAGAAAACAAAAAGAGCATTCGATCTTCTGAATATCTTAGTTACTGTATGAAAGTGTAACAAACATCTCCTCACGTCCAGAGTGTGAAAAGCTTCTTCTCTTGGATTGGACGGAGTTGAAGAGAAAATAGGTAGGATTATTTCTTGTGAGCAGTGAAATGTTGAAGAAACCTTGGGAAGAAATGCTGAGTCCGTTTGAAGGACCACTGTCTGCAAAAACTTTCAGGAAAGGTTCTGTAACCGCCAGAGCCTGGAGTTTGCGAATTCTTCTTGTAGAGGTGATGGCCACCAGAAAAACTGTTTTGAGAACCGAATTCTGCAAGGATGCTTCTTGTAAGGGTTCAAACAGAGCTCCCAAGAGACCCTGCTAAAGAATAGACAAATCCCAACTTGGAAAATCTTTAAGGGCTACTGGCCTATTTGGTGCAAGTGCCCTGAAAAACCTTGAAATCAAAACTTCTTTGGATAAAGTTCTTTCAAAATAAACAGATAAAGCCGCCACCTGGGTCTTCAGGGTGCTGGCTGCCAGTCCCATCTCCATTCCCTCATGGAGAAATTCAAGAACAGATACTGAACTTTTAACCTGGAGGCCTTTAGAAGCACATCAGGAGTTAATTTTTTTCCAGACCTTCATGTATATGGCCCGAGTGACTTCTTTTCTACTTGAAAGAAAGGTCTTTACTACTTTATCAGATAGAAGAGAACAAGACGACCTGGACAGCCGCACACCGGAATGGATAAATCAATCTTTTTATTCAAAATACAGGATCATGGGGTACACAAAACACGACTGTGGGGTGGTACAAGAATAGCTGACGCTTTTCGCACTTACACCAAGTGCTAAGCACTTAGTGTAAGTGCGAAACGCGTCAACTATTCTTGTACCACCCCACAGTCGTGTTTTGTGTACCCCATGATTCCGTATTTTGAATAAAAAGACAGATTTATCCATTCCGGTGTGGGGCTGTCCAGGTCTTCTTGTTCTCTTCTACTTGCATCAGCATTTAGCCAGCACCTGGGGCTCTTCTCTTCCTAGAGGTAATGAGACACAAGCACTCTGGTTTAAGCCCCTCTTTGAGCGGAGGATCCCACATCATCTACTTTATTAAATAGTTCCTTTGCCTTCAAGAGGTCTTCTTCAGAAACCAAGCTGTTAGCTGAAGATAGTCCGCTTCTGGATGGTTCACTGACCCCTGTGTTAGATCTTTTCTGGACGGTAGCTTCCATGGAGGTTTCATGGCCAGATTTAAAAGAGCTGCGAACTAAGGCCTTTTTGGCCAGAAGGGAGTGACCAGAATCAGATTGGTCCTTTCTTTTGGACCAGTGGTATCAGAGGAAGGAGAGAAAAGAATAGCAGAGCTGGTAATGCCACGGATGGGCGAAGGCATCTATGCTTACTGCTTGATCTTCCCGGTGGAGAGAGAAGAATTTGCGTACCTTTGAGTTCTGTTGGTTGGCAAACAGATCTATTTGAGGTTGCCCCCAAGCTTTGGAGACCATCAGGAAAATGTGAGTTCAGGCTCCATTCGACTTCCACCAGCCTCCTTCTGCTTAGAAGAACTGCTAGTAGGTTCTGCAAACCTGTCAGGTGGACTGCTGATAACGAGGCCACGTTCTATTCTGCCCAGGTAAGTAACTGACTAGCCAACTCTAGGAGCCTTTTGCTCCTGGTTCCCCCTTGTTTCAGTATGTAGGCTACTGCAGTTGTATTGTCTGACAGAACTTGAACGTGATGGCCCCTTACTACATGGTGAAAGGCTAGGAGACCAAGAAAAATTGCCTTCAGTTCCCGCCAGTTTGAGGATTTTTGGGCTTCCGACTTGGACCAGACCCCGAGAAGTCTGACCGTCCAGGTGGGCTCAACGTCCCCAAGAAGTCGTGTCTGTCGTTAGATGCTTGTCCAGGGGAAAAGACCCAAGAAAGGCCTTTTGTCAGGTTGGATGGATTTCTCCACCACCAGAGAGCCCTCTTTACCTTTAAGGAAAGCTTTATCTGTTTATCTAGTGGTTCCTGGTAGAACCAACTGCGTAGTATGTTAAACTGGAGGGGTCTGGAGTGCAATCTGGCCCACTGAATGGCAGGAATTGATGCCGTAAGATGACCTAAGACCGCCATAGCTGACCTGGCTGACACTGACAAGTTGTTCTGAACTTGTTTCACCGCTGATTAGATCTTCTTGAAGCACAGAGTTTATGGTATAACCCAGAAACTTCATCTCCTGTGAGGGTTCCAGATTTAGGAGCCACCCTAAAGTCCTGAGGTGAGCCTGGGACACCTGGAGATTTGACAAGACTTGTTGCTTGGAGTCTGCAAAGAACAGGTTATCCAGATAGGGGACAACTGAAATCCCTCTCAACTTCAGGGGTTCCAAAGCTTCCGCCATTATTTTTGTGAAGATTCTGGGGGAGGATGAAAGTCCGAACGGCAGAGCTCTGAATTAGAGGTGCCGACCTGAGGTCCCCAGATCCAGGGCCAAGCGTAGAAAGCATTGAGAAGCCTGATTTATCGGAACATGAAGATAAGCATCCCTTAGATCTAGGGATGCCATGAAACAGTCTGGAGTCAGCAATTTAGTAATTGAAAAGATTGTGTCCATCCTGCTTGTACCAAATTGATTTGTTCAAGATCTTTAAGTTCAGAATCAAACGATACTTCCCCGAAGGCTTCTTCACCAGGAATATATGAGAGTAAAAACCCCTGCCCTCCTGACTTTTTGGAACCTGGATAATCACTCCTTGCTGAATCAGATCCTGCAGCAGGCTCATCATTGCAGAAGCTTTTTCCCGATCTCTTGGTAGGGCTGTAACATAAAATCTGCTCGGGGGTGGCTCTGAGAATTCCAGCCTGTATCCCTGAGTTATCATGCTTTTCACAAACAGACTTGGAGATGTCTTGTTCCACTGTAGGTGAAAAGCCGACAATCTTCCCCCTACTGGGGTGAGATTGTCACTTACTTTTGGAGGGCTGGTCTGGGGGAGATCTGAAAAGAACTCCTCCTCTTCCCTTACCCCTTTGGGAGCTCCAACCGCTCTTACGATCCTGCTTCTCATTTTTATGGGGCTGTTAAAACAGCACGAAAATACTTAATCGGCTTTCTTCTTAGCAAGGAAAGTCTTTTTCTTGTCGGCTGTCCTATCTAAGACTGTTTCAAGGTCTGGACCAAAGAGAAGATCACCTGAGAAAAGGAAAACTGTACAGCTTAACCTTGAAAGCTGTGTCACCAGACCAGGTTTTCAGGCAGACCGCATGTCTGGCTGAGTTCACCAGTGCTGATGACCTTACTGCCAACTTGACTGATTCAGCAGATGCATCAGCCATATACTTAACTGCTTTTAATATTAAAGGAAAAAGCTCTAACAGATCTTTTCGTGCCCGCTTCAAGATGGCTTTTCAGCTTCTCCACCCAGCATTCCAGGTTCCTTGCCACAACCGTGGAAGCCATAGCAGGTTTGAGGCTGACTGATGTAGAATCCCAAGCTTTTTTAAGGAGGGTGCCGGCCTTCTTATCCATTGCATCTTTCAGCACCCCCATGTCCTCTCAAATGCAAGGTGTGTGCGTCTGGAGACCTGCGAGAAAGCGGCATCTAACCATGGTTTCTTATTCCAAACCACGGACTCCTTATCTTCGAAGGGAAACCTTTTCCTAAGAGTCTTGGAGAAGAACTGGCCTCTCTCGGGGTCCTTCCATTCTTTCTTGACTGACTCTGATAGGACCCTATGAACTGGAAACACTGTTTAGTTTCATCCAGACCCTGGTACATTTTGTCCTGAACTGACAGTTATACTCTTTCCTCCTGAATTTCAAGGGTAGTGTAGATTGCTTTTAAGAGGTCATCCACCTCCTCCAAAGATAACTTGTACCGAGAGGCTCAGCTATCGTCTTCCTCCTCATCTGAATCCCTGAGTGAGAGAAGAGTACTTCCCCCTTCATCACCTGAGTCCTCAGCCTCCAATGGCCTGGATGAGGATGCTCTTGGACTAGGTGGTGGATGCTGGGGCTCAAGCTGAGCTGCTGGGTTCTGTACCAACATGGACTTGACAGATCTCTGCAAGTTCGTAAGTTCCCATACTGAGGAGAATAAGTCCTTGTGCTGCTGGGACATTTCGTCCTCCACCAGGTCCTTAATACAGGATCTGCGCATCTCCTTCTGCCATGAATCTCTAAGGGGGTTCTTGCAAGAAGGAAACTTCCTTTTTCGTTTTTCCCAACGCTTTTTCCTGTAATGAGAAAACATTTAAACTAAATCTAGGGACCCTAAAAACAATTACCGCTAGTGTACAGACCACCACCAAGCCAAAGGGAAAACAGAAAAGCGCGGGCAGTGTTAGCAGTAAGGCACCCAGTCCATGCTGCAGGGTCCGAGTGAAGTAACCTCTGACCCTCCAGCTACAGTCTCCGCTCAGGGAGGAAACAACCCACAAAAGCCCATACGGATCAGAAACAAAGGCACCACTGTACCTCTCTTACCTGGGCTTGACGGGTGCTAGGGGCGCCTACATCCGCCGTGGCTGTCTGTCTCTCATCCATCTTAGCAGAGAAAACGCAGCAATGACACAAAAAACCAACAGGTTTTTAAATTTTCTCGGACCCCGTGTAATCAGCGAGGGCCGGAAGCGCCGGTCTATGGACCCGCCCTCTGTGTTCCAGGCGCTTGGAACCACGAGCGCCACGCCCCACAGGAAGCCGCGTCACCGGACATGACCCGCTGGCCGGGACCCGACCAGTCATGCGGAACACGCCGCTGACCGGCAGGGACCCCCGGGCGGCCACCGGAGCCATAATGAAGCGGAATCCGGGCACTCAAACACCGCGCCTCCTGCGGGCCCTTAACTCTCTTGAGATGTAGAGACCGGGGACTCCGGAACACCCCCCGGTGCATGGATGGTCACTGAAGCTAAAAAAAGACAATGGTAAGCCTAACATTCTCCAACCTTGGAGAGAGCGCAGCTCCCTGGTTCCAGGTACATGCTTCCACCATGGTGGAGAAAACACAATAACTGAGGCCATGGTGAAAGAGGAGGGATTTAAAAGGCTGCATGTGTTTCCCGTGAAGAAGGCAGAGTAACGCTCTCTCCAAGGATGTCCTGAAAGGCGTTTTGACAAAATATAGAAATATAGTATTGTAAGTGTTCTATCATTTTATTGTCCCCTGCCAACAAAATGAGCCAACCTTCTAATTTCTAATGCAGCCATTTTCCACAAAGGTTCTGTGGAACCCTAGGGTGCCTCCAAAGATTCAGAGGATCAGCTTGCAAATTTAAATATATACATACATATAGTCTATGGTGCTCACAGTAACTTTCCTCCTCCAAATTACTGAAATCAGGTGCTTTGAGTAAGAAGTTACAGTTAACGCACCACATACAGTGCCTCTTTAACAATTGCACACTTATAATCCTGTGGAAACAATTTGGGGAGGGTCCTTTTCTGATTCAACATGAATGTATACCAGGTCGATCAAGACACAGTTTGACTAGTTTATCAAGACAGAACTGGACTGGCTCTGACCTTAAAGTGGAACTAAGGCTACATTCACACCAGCGACTAAGGCAGGTGTGAATTGTAGCAGCAGTTCCTGCTGCAGTTCTCAGGGATTCTCGGTGGCCGCAAGCCCCATTCACCATAATGACAGGTTGCCAGCGGCTGTGCAGAGAGCTGCGTATAGCTGTGGCTGCCAGTGACCTGTCAGTATAGTGAACTGGGCTGGCAGCCTAGCAGCTGAGAGCTGCAGCAGGAATCGGATTTCTGACGCGACTATTCGCACTGGCCTTAATCGCCAGTGTGAATGTAGCCTAAAGTCACAGATCATCACCTTCATTCCAGCAATCAGACATCTGTGAACTTCTTTCAGGTGACGGTTCTTTGACTTGATTGGCCAGCACAGGATGCGGGGGTTCAGTCACCCTAGCATACAGGCACCATGCTGAGAATGTAGCCTGAGCAGCCTGTGCATCTCAGTGTGCACTGTAAAGGAGATTGCAAATGGGTATGTAATTTTTTTCGTTTTTTTTAATTGCAGAGAAAGACAGCACCTCTTCTCTGCAAAAAATAGACTGCCTGCTCGCAGTTGCCATTTTTACACTAGTTTCACCTTAACCCCACAGAACACCTTTGAAATTAACTGGAATACCAATGGCAACCCAGGTTTCTGCCGGTTAAATTTATACTAATTCCCACAAGTACAATGCAAAATTTGATATACAGTGGATCAGGAAAGTATTCACAGCGCTTCACTTTTTCCACATGAAGCCCAAGGAATTGTCTGTAGACCTCTGAGACAGGATTGCATCAAGGCACAGATCTGGGGAAGAGTACAGAAACATTTCTGCAGCACTGAAGGCCCCAATGAGCACAGTGGCCTCCAACATGCATAAATGGAAGTAGTATGGAACCACCAGGACTCTTCCTAGAGTGGGCCGCCTGGCCAAACTGAGCGACCGGGGGGGAAAGGGCCTTAGTCAGGGAGGTGACCAAGAACCCGATGGTCACTCTGACAGAGCGCCAGCGTTTCTCTGTGGAGAGATGAGAACCTTCCAAGAGAACCACCATCTCTGCAGCACTCCAATCAGGCCTCTATGGTAGAGTAGCCAGACGGAAACCACTCCTCAGTAAAAGGCACATTACAGCCCACTTGGAGTTTGCCAAAAGGCACCTGAAGGACTCTCAGACCTTGAGAAACAAAATTCTCTGGTTTGATGAAACAGATTTAACTGAATGGCAAGCGTCATGTCTGGAGGAAACCAGGCACCGCTCATCACCTGGCCAATACCATCCCTACAGTGAAGCATGGTGGTGGCAGCATCATGCTGTGGGGATGTTTTTCAGCAGCAGGAGCTGGGAGACTAGTCAGGATTGAGAGAAAGATGAATGCAGCAATGTATAGAGACATCCTTGATGAAAACCCTGCTCCAGAGTAGAGCTGCACGATTCTGGTCAAAATGAGAATCGCGATTTTTTTGCTTAGAACAAAAAGATCACAATTCTCGCGATGTAAAATATTTCACATTATACAAAAAAAAAATGGGCTAACTTTACTGGTTACATTTTTTTTTTAATTCATTAAAGTAATTTTTCCCAAAAAATTGCATTTGAAAGACTGCTGCGCAAATGCAGTGTGACATAAAATATTGCAACAACCACCATTTTATTCTCTAGGGTGTCTACTAAAAAAAATATATGTTTGGGGTTCTAAGTAATTTTCTAGCAAAAAAAAAATTATTTTAAATTGAAACCAACAAATGTCAGAAAAAGGTTTAGTGTTTAAGTGGTTAAACTTTTTTCACTTACACGGGAAGTCTATTCCATTGACAAATTGTTACAATGTTTATATTTACATTCAACTGATAGACTGTTTTGTTTCTTGGCAGACTGCCCAGTTTTTCTCTTCCTTTCTTTTGAGGGCTGTGGCTTCAGAAGAGCAGAGAGAATTCTTTGCATAGAAAGAATTGTGAAACACTTTAGTCAAGATCGCGATAACGTTTATTGACGATTAATCAAGATAACGATTCTTGATTAATTGTGCAGCTCTACTCTAGACCTCTCTGGCTCTCAGACTGGGGCTTAAGTTCATCTTCCAACAGCACAACAACCATAGGCGTGCCCACGGGGTGTGCCGGGTGTGCCTGGGCACACCCTAATCCCCCAGCACTGTTTAGCCCCATGCCATCTATATCCGATGTGCAATGTGTACCCTGCACTGCCTGTGAGTCAGTATAACATTGTGCCGATATTGGGGCTTGAAAGATCCGCTCAGTGTGACACTGTCCTGTATGGTAACTGCATGCAGAGAGAGAGGAGCTGTCAGATTTCATGTATGATGTCGGGGTGGGCGGGACCAAGCAGGTATCTGAACACCAGCCAATGGGATGGGTCTGCTACGTGTATGTAGCCCTGCCCCTTTCTCAAGCTGCTCAATTATTGGCTGATGTTCAATAGCTGCTCGGTCCTGCCAGGATATTACACAGGCACAGCGAGCAGAGTGAAGCCGCCTCCCCCTCCAATGTTTATGTGTACACAGGGGGAGGGGACCTGCTGTGCCTGTGCCACGCTGATCAGAGGTACTGAATGGGATGGGGGGGATCTGTCTGTGCTGAATGGGGGGGATCTGTCTGTGCTGAATGGGGAGGGTCCATCTGTGCTGAATGGGGGGGATCTGTCTGTGCTGAATGGGGGGGATCTGTCTGTGCTGAATGGGGGGGATCTGTCTGTGCTGAATGGGGGGATCTGTCTGTGCTGAAGGGGAGGGTCCATCTGTGCTGAAAGGGGGGATCTGTGCTGAATGGGGGAGATCTGTCTGTGCTGAATGGGGGGGATCTGTCTGTGCTGAAGAGGGGGGTCCATCTGTGCTGAAAGGGGGGATCTGTGCTGAGGGGAGGGGTCTGTGCTGAAGAGGGGGGTCCATCTGTGCTGAAAGGGGGGATCTGTGCTGAGGGGAGGGGTCTGTGCTGAAGAGGGGGGTCCATCTGTGCTGAAGGGGTGGTCTGTGTTGAATGAGGGCTCTGTGCTGAGGGGTGCTGTGTAATGTAAAGGGGTGCAGTGATACAGGGTCCTGTGTAATGTAAAGGGGTCCAGTGGTGCAGGGTGCTGTGTAATGTAAAGGGGTGCAGTGATACAGGGTCCTGTGTAATGTAAAGGGGTGCAGTGATACAGGGTCCTGTGTAATGTAAAGGGGTCCAGTGGTGCAGGGTGCTGTGTAATGTAAAGGGGTGCAGTGATACAGGGTCCTGTGTAATGTAAAGGGGTCCAGTGGTGCAGGGTGCTGTGTAATGTAAAGGGGTGCAGTGATACAGGGTCCTGTGTAATGTAAAGGGGTCCAGTGGTGCAGGGTGCTGTGTAATGTAAAGGGGTGCAGTGATACAGGGTCCTGTGTAATGTAAAGGGGTCCAGTGGTGCAGGGTGCTGTGTAATGTAAAGGGGTGCAGTGATACAGGGTCCTGTGTAATGTAAAGGGGTCCAGTGGTGCAGGGTGCTGTGTAATGTAAAGGGGTGCAGTGATACAGGGTCCTGTGTAATGTAAAGGGGTGCAGTGATACAGGGTCCTGTGTAATGTAAAGTGGTGCAGTTGTGCAGGGTCCTGTGTAATGTAAAGTGGTGCAGTTGTGGAGAGGGGGTACGCAGTAGTGACAAAGAGTTATTGAAGGATGCAGAGGTATGCAGGGGGCACAGTGGGGTGTTTTTACATTTTAACGTGGGGTGTTGGTGCCAGATATAGGATCTGTCCCGGGTGACAAATGCTCTAGGTACGCCCCTGGAAACCCCCCCTCTCCTCTGTCAGTGCTTCTAACTAATGCCACCTGTCTGTGCCAATCAGTGCCCCCTGTCAGTGCCAGTGCCGCCTGTCAGTTTGTCAGTGTCAATTAGTGCTTCCAATCAGTGCCACCTATCAGTGCTTCCAATCAGTGCCACCTGTCAGTGCCAGCGCCGCCTGTCAGTGCCAATTAGTGCTTCCAATCAGTGCCACCTGTCAGTGCCAATGAGTCCCAATCAGTGCTTCCAATCAGTGCCACCTGTCAGTGCCAGCGCCGCCTGTCAGTGCCAATTAGTGCTTCCAATCAGTGCCACCTGTCAGTGCCAATGAGTCCCAATCAGTGCTTCCAATCAGTGCCACCTGTCAGTGCCAATGAGTCCCAATCAGTGCTTCCAATCAGTGCCACCTGTCAGTGCCAATCAGTGCCAGTGCCCCCTGTCAGTGCCAATTAGTGCTTTCAGTCAGTGCAACCTGTTAGTGCTAATGAGTGCCAAGTGCTTCCAATCAGTGTCACCTGTTAGTGCCAATGAGTGCCACCTATCAGTGCTTCCAATCATTGCCACCTGTCAGTGCCAATCAATGCCAGTGCCACCTGTCAGTGGCAATTGGTGCTTCCAATCAGTGCCACCTGTCATTGCCAATCATTATTAGTGCCAATCAGTGCTTCCAATCAGTGCCACCTGTCCGTGCCAGTGTTTCCAATCAGTGCCATCTGGCAGTGCCAATCAGTACTTCCAATCAGTGTTACCTGTCAGTGCCAATCAGTGCCAGTGCTGCCTGTCAGTGCCAATGCCGCCTGTCAGTGCCAATCAGTGCTTCCAATCAGTGCCACCTGTCAGTGCCAGTCAGTTCCACACCAGTACAAATGAGTGCCACCTGTCAGTGCCAATCAGTGCTGCTAATCAGTGCTGTTAATCAGTGCCCATCAGTGCACTGAGTGCAGGGATGGGGGTGATGAACTCACCCGCCAGGCACATTGTCCAAGGGGGTGCCGGCCTGGTGGGGCACAACTGAAATCTGTTGTTTATTAATGCCACATCCCGATTTTAGTATAATAGGTAATCACCACAACACTATTTACAATAAACTACTGGAGGTAAAATAAAAAAAGTGTAATTGAAAGGCCTGCCACTAAGTACTGTTATGTGTTCCCACACCACACACAAAAAAAAAAAAAAAAGTGCAGCTCTAATTTACTGATCAATAACTTAACAATTTAATCCTGTAATGTATGGAAATCTCAATAAACTTCAATATTATCACAATACCGATCTCTGTGATATGCAACTTCACATATAATACACATCAAGCTGAAAATAAGACATATTGTATAAAAATAAGCTTAGCAGGGATGGTGAAAACCCCTCCTATAGATATTTACCATACAGATTAATCTCAAGTGAAACAACCTTTTAGTTGGTTTAGTTACTATTATAATGTGAATTTTTGCACTTTGAAGGTCATTTTCCACCACCCATGTCTTTATGGACCTTGCTTTGTGCACTGGTGCGCAGTCATGTTGGAACAGGAAGGGGCCATCCCCAAACTGTTCCCACAAAGTTGTTAGCATGAAATTGTCCAAAATGTCTTGGTATACTGACGCCTCAATGCCCTGTACACACGGTCGGACATTGATCGGACATTCCAACAACAAAATCCTAGAATTTTTTCCGACTGATGTTGGCTCAAACTTGTCTTGCATACACACGGTCACACAAAGTTGTCGGAAAATCCGATCATTCTGAACGCGGTGACGTAAAACACGTACGTCGGGACTATAAACGGGGCAGTGGCCAATAGCTTTCATCTCTTTATTTATTCTGAGCATGCGTGGCTCTTTGTGCGTCGGATTTGTGTACACACGATCGGAATTTCCGACAACGGATTTTGTTGTCGGAAAATTTTATAGCAAACTCTCAAACTTTGTGTGTCGGAAAATCCGATGGAAAATGTGTGATGGAGCCCACACATGGTCGGAATTTCCGACAACAAGGTCCTATCACACATTTTCCGTCGGAAAATCCGACCGTGTGTACAGGGCATAAGAGTTCCCTTCACTGGAACTAAGGGGCCAAGCCCAACCCCTGAAAAACAACCCCCCACACCATAATTCCCCCTCCACCAAATGATTTGGACCAGTGCACAAAGCAAGGTCCATAAAGACATGGATGAGTGAGTTTGGGGTGGAGGAACTTGACTGTCCTGCACAGAGTCCTGACCTCAACCTGATAGAATACCTTTGGGATGAATTAGAGCGGAGACGGTGAGCCAGGCCTTCTCATCCAACATCAGTGCCTGACCTCACAAATGCGCTTCTGGAAGAATGGTCAAACATTCCTATAGACACACTCCTAAACCTTGTGGACAACCTTCCCAGAAGTGTTAAAGCTGCAAAGGGTGGGCCAACTCAACATTGAACCCTACAGACTAAGACTGGGATGCCATTAAAGTTCCTGCGTGTGTAAAGGTAGGCGTCCCAATACTTTTGTCTGTTTGAGCTTTGGGGTGCACACCCTAATGCAATAGGCTGCGCACGCCTGTGACAACAACCCTAAGCACGCAGTAAAAATAACAAAGGAGTGGCTACAGGACAACTCTGTGAATGTCCTTGAGTGGCCCAGCTAGAGCCCAGACTTGAACCCGATTGAACATCTCCGGAGAGATCTGAAAATGGCTGTACACCAACGCTCCCCATCCAACCTGATGGAGCATGAGGTCCTGCAAAGAATAATGGGAGAAACTGCTCAAAAATAGGTGTGCCAAGCTTGTAGCATGATACTCAAAAAGACTTGGGGCTGTAATTGGTGCCAAAGGTGCTTCAACAAAGTATTGAGCAAAGGCTGTTAATACTTATGTAAATGTGGTTTTCGTTTTTTTATTTTTAATAAATTTGCAAATATTGCAAACAAGTTTCTTTCAAGTTGTCATTGTGGGGTATTGTTTGTAGAATTTTGAAGAAAATAAATAATTTAATCCATTTTGGAATAAAACTAACATAACAAAATGTGGAAAAAGTGAAGTGCTGTGAATACTTTCCGGATGCACTGCACAAACCAGATTCAACATATCTTTTTGCTAGCTACAAAGCAAAACATTTTTATGATAAATCCAGTAGAGTATTGCCAACAAACAAAAAAATAATAAGTACATGGAGACAGCAAAAATGGTTATGGTCACAGCATTTTTTTAGTTAGTAAATTCTCTAATTTCTGCCAATAAAAAAAAATAATAATTAGCACTGTGATGGGTACATGGCAAATAGTGAGAGCAAGACATGTTGTATGGTATGCTTTAGGATAATATTCAAGTAGTCACCAAAAGTTTCAAAGATATTTTAATTAAGAGGGATGAAAATCTAATGTGCTGAAGTCCAAGGGAAGACCCCCTGAATCATTGTACAGTAGCTACTCTTTTTATTTGAATGTACGAAACACTTCAAAAGAAAAGGAAAACTTCCATTACTAAAAAGGAGGAAATTCCCAAATCACAAACTGGATAAAAGATCAGTGACTGTATGCATGAAGAGAAAGCAATCCAAAAATCAAACCATTTTTCTAAGGACACAGAATGTTAGTTTAAAGCCTTGTACACGGGACGAAAAACACCAGATATTGATCGGTTCAACAGGAACTGGCTAACTTTTGGCCCATGCGTACATCTGTCTGTCCTGTGCCCCTTGGCTGCGTCTTGGGGGACTGTACCTGGACCCAGTCAGGAAGAATATAAGGGACCAGACCGTAATGTTGCTTCAGGCACTGGATCCTGCAGGGACGCTTACCTTGGAACTTGATGCAATGCACTGAGTTAGCTGCAAGGTGCTATACCGTTCCAGGGTCGTGGTCTATCAGTTGGTGGAACCCTGTCCCTAAAGACCCCCTTGTGCGGTATATGCCCAGTGGGAGGATTAATTTCTAACATCCACCATTTAACTACTAGGAGGACCATAGGCTGTGGCAAGTCAGGGCTCTGCCCTGTATTGGGAGCCCAAGGTGCTGATGCTTCGGTCCATGTGGGGTTAGCTAAGGTGCACAGGCTGCAACACTATTTTAACCAATTCCCACCTGATCAATAGACAAATGACGGCCAGGCGGGAGAATCACTGTTTCGGGTGGACGTCATATGACGTCTTCTCAGAAAACGGGCCACACTGGGGTGCGATCTGTCACCCGCTGTATTCACCGGACACAGCAGATGCAGTGGCGGCCTGTCCATGGCTCTTTAAAAAAAAAAAAAGTCCTCAAGTGCACTGTGTTCGGGTGCCGGACAAAGTGCACTATGGGAAGCGCCACGTCAATGCAATCACGAGATTGCAAACTAGGCGCTTCATTTGCGGGGTTTGGAGCTGCTTTGTTGCACAGTCCATTGCGCCAAACATCTTCCATCCGGCGCCCGTAGTGTATCACTACGGCCAGGTGCTTTGTTCTCAGTGCGAGACCAGACGTCACTTCCAGCGGGCTACAAAAAGATGGCCGCCGCGAGGACTAATTCTCTTGTGTTCAGTGGAGAGGGGAGGCCCCTCCCCTCTCCACTGAACACATGGAGAAAGCTGGGAACTAGCTGCCACTGAAGGGGACAGAGACAGACGCGGCATGAAGGAGGGACTCTGCTGCCAGAAGGGGCACCCTGATGCAAGGAGGGACTCTGCTGCCAGAAGGGGCACCCTGATGCAAGGAGGGACTCTGCTGCCAGAAGGGGCACCCTGATGCAAGGAGGGACTCTGCTGCCAGAAGGGGCACCCTGATGCAAGGAGGGACTCTGCTGCCAGAAGGGGCACCCTGATGCAAGGAGGGACTCTGCTGCCAGAAGGGGCACCCTGATGCAAGGAGGGACTCTGCTGCCAGAAGGGGCACCCTGATGCAAGGAGGGACTCTGCTGCCAGAAGGGGCACCCTGATGCAAGGAGGGACTCTGCTGCCAGAAGGGGCACCCTGATGCAAGGAGGGACTCTGCTGCCAGAAGGGGCACCCTGATGCAAGGAGGGACTCTGCTGCCAGAAGGGGCACCCTGATGCAAGGAGGGACTCTGCTGCCAGAAGGGGCACCCTGATGCAAGGAGGGACTCTGCTGCCAGAAGGGGCACCCTGATGCAAGGAGGGACTCTGCTGCCAGAAGGGGCACCCTGATGCAAGGAGGGACTCTGCTGCCAGAAGGGGCACCCTGA
The DNA here is from genome assembly GCA_037952925.1 of Lithobates clamitans. Classification (NCBI taxonomy): domain Eukaryota; kingdom Metazoa; phylum Chordata; class Amphibia; order Anura; family Ranidae; genus Lithobates; species Lithobates clamitans. The sequence continues at coordinate 4,514,492 of JBBGZY010000552.1, read as the reverse complement.
TGCAAGGAGGGACTCTGCTGCCAGAAGGGGCACCCTGATGCAAGGAGGGACTCTGCTGCCAGAAGGGGCACCCTGATGCAAGGAGGGACTCTGCTGCCAGAAGGGGCACCCTGATGCAAGGAGGGACTCTGCTGCCAGAAGGGGCACCCTGATGCAAGGAGGGACTCTGCTGCCAGAAGGGGCACCCTGATGCAAGGAGGGACTCTGCTGCCAGAAGGGGCACCCTGATGCAAGGAGGGACTCTGCTGCCAGAAGGGGCACCCTGATGCAAGGAGGGACTCTGCTGCCAGAAGGGGCACCCTGATGCAAGGAGGGACTCTGCTGCCAGAAGGGGCACCCTGATGCAAGGAGGGACTCTGCTGCCAGAAGGGGCACCCTGATGCAAGGAGGGACTCTGCTGCCAGAAGGGGCACCCTGATGCAAGGAGGGACTCTGCTGCCAGAAGGGGCACCCTGATGCAAGGAGGGACTCTGCTGCCAGAAGGGGCACCCTGATGCAAGGAGGGACTCTGCTGCCAGAAGGGGCACCCTGATGCAAGGAGGGACTCTGCTGCCAGAAGGGGCACCCTGATGCAAGGAGGGACTCTGCTGCCAGAAGGGGCACCCTGATGCAAGGAGGGACTCTGCTGCCAGAAGGGGCACCCTGATGCAAGGAGGGACTCTGCTGCCAGAAGGGGCACCCTGATGCAAGGAGGGACTCTGCTGCCAGAAGGGGCACCCTGATGCAAGGAGGGACTCTGCTGCCAGAAGGGGCACCCTGATGCAAGGAGGGACTCTGCTGCCAGAAGGGGCACCCTGATGCAAGGAGGGACTCTGCTGCCAGAAGGGGCACCCTGATGCAAGGAGGGACTCTGCTGCCAGAAGGGGCACCCTGATGCAAGGAGGGACTCTGCTGCCAGAAGGGGCACCCTGATGCAAGGAGGGACTCTGCTGCCAGAAGGGGCACCCTGATGCAAGGAGGGACTCTGCTGCCAGAAGGGTCACCCTGATGCAAGGAGGGACTCTGCTGCCAGAAGGGTCACCCTGATGCAAGGAGGGACTCTGCTGCCAGAACGGTCACCCTGATGCAAGGAGGGACTCTGCTGCCAGAACGGTCACCCTGATGCAAGGAGGGACTCTGCTGCCAGAAGGGGCACCCTGATGCAAGGAGGGACTCTGCTGCCAGAAGGGGCACCCTGATGCAAGGAGGGACTCTGCTGCCAGAAGGGGCACCCTGATGCAAGGAGGGACTCTGCTGCCAGAAGGGGCACCCTGATGCAAGGAGGGACTCTGCTGCCAGAAGGGGCACCCTGATGCAAGGAGGGACTCTGCTGCCAGAAGGGGCACCCTGATGCAAGGAGGGACTCTGCTGCCAGAAGGGGCACCCTGATGCAAGGAGGGACTCTGCTGCCAGAAGGGGCACCCTGATGCAAGGAGGAACTCTGCTGCCAGAAGGGGCACCCTGATGCAAGGAGGGACTCTGCTGCCAGAAGGGGCACCCTGATGCAAGGAGGGACTCTGCTGCCAGAAGGGGCACCCTGATGCAAGGAGGGACTCTGCTGCCAGAAGGGGCACCCTGATGCAAGGAGGGACTCTGCTGCCAGAAGGGGCACCCTGATGCAAGGAGGGACTCTGCTGCCAGAAGGGGCACCCTGATGCAAGGAGGGACTCTGCTGCCAGAAGGGTCACCCTGATGCAAGGAGGGACTCTGCTGCCAGAACGGTCACCCTGATGCAAGGAGGGACTCTGCTGCCAGAACGGTCACCCTGATGCAAGGAGGGACTCTGCTGCCAGAACGGTCACCCTGATGCAAGGAGGGATTCTGCTGCCAGAAGGGGCACCCTGATGCAAGGAGGGACTCTGCTGCCAGAAGGGGCACCCTGATGCAAGGAGGGACTCTGCTGCCAGAAGGGGCACCCTGATGCAAGGAGGGACTCTGCTGCCAGAAGGGGCACCCTGATGCAAGGAGGGACTCTGCTGCCAGAAGGGGCACCCTGATGCAAGGAGGGACTCTGCTGCCAGAAGGGGCACCCTGATGCAAGGAGGGACTCTGCTGGGGAGACCTGATGGGATCTGGCACAGATTCTGCATCATGGTGAGTTGAATGATTTCATTTTATATTACAATGTATTAGAAATAATGCGCTTTAATCATCCTGACACCATAACAACCATGGTGCCGGGATGATTGAACCGCTAACACCAGGTGTTTGGAGTATCTATCTGCTGATTGTTAAACTTTCTGGAATGCACATATTTCTATTGTTGTATAGCGTTCTGGCGCCCCCCCCCCCCCCCCCATCCTAAAACTTTACCAGCCGCCACTGAGCAGATGACTGATACGTGATCGTTGTGGCAGATCACATGACAATTATACACAATGGATGGCTTTCATTCATGCCATTCATTGTGTACTACTGTGTGATTGGGTCACAGTGATCACATGGTGCAGACAGTGCCAATTACAGTCCACCTGTACAATGTTATTAGCTGTGGCACAGCTAACCACAATAGTAAACACTGATACGTCGTCGCACGACCTCGCAATTGTCAGTTAAAGCGACACATCGCAAGAAATGGCCTGGTCAAGAAGGGGGGAAATTCTTCTTAAATACCACCAAAAAAAAAAGCTCCATTTGTGTGAAATGATAAAAATATCATATGGGTGCAGTGTTGCTTGACAGAGCAAGTGTCATTCAAAGTGCAGAGTTGTGAATGGCATTGTATGTTGTGGTTATTTTGAATTTAATTTGCTGGGTGATTGGGAGCCAGTGAATTGATTTCATTCAGTAAAAATGGTTGCTTATAAAAATGAGATTCACCAACATAAAAAAAAAAAAAAGAAAAAATATAATGTGTAAAAAAAAATCCTGATCACTTCCCCAGAGTAAACACACTAGGGTTTTTTTAATTTTTTACATACTGTCACCACTCAGTGGCCCTGATCACCGCTGCACCAGTCATATGACGACGCTGTAGTGCACTGGTCCATTTTAATTCATTATTTTATTTCAACCAGCGCAGCAGATATTTTTATATAAATTTATGAAGAAAAATGGTTTGCAAAGTTTTATAACAGAAATAAGAAAAATGCGTTATTTTTCAAAATTTTTGGTCATTTTTTTTGTTCATCTATTTAGCAAAAAAAAAAACAAAACAAAACAAAAAAACAGTGGTGATTAATCAAATGGCGGCAAAATGGCTCCACTGCGCGAATCGCCATAGCTGTACGGCGGGAGCTATAAGGGGTTTAGGTGGCGCGTCAATTAAGAGTGGATGAGCGTGCCCAGCAGCCGCGATGTCCACCGGGCAACCGCGATCACTCCTAACAGAGCCAGAACGGGGATTTGTGTGTGTAAAGGGGTGAGGAGACAGATCTGTTGTTACTAATGCTTAGGAACAACGATCGATCTTCTCCCCCAGTCAGTCCCATTCCCCCACAGTTAGAACACACACTGAAGGAAGGACGGGGGTATCCCGTCTAGAGATGTTCTGGGCTTATGAGCTACAGACTTTCTCCCCGTTTGGGCTTAATGTAGATATAGACATTAACGCTTTCTTGGATGAATCATGATGTTAATACTATGTGGAGTTTATATGTAAGGTTCACTTTTTTATCCATAGCAAATGGTTTTTTTTCCGTATCTGATGGCTTCTATAAAAGGTCATTATTGTCCAATATAGAGACGAGAAAGGATCTAGTTTTTCTATAGTAGGCTTTGGGTCTGTGGACCATCATAGAGGTATATGTTTATTACATAAAAATAAGTGAATCTAGTTCATTCAATTTTCTTTAACAATTTAGTTCATGGGTTTTTCCATACACATTTTTTTCACTATATATAACCACATACTGAAATGGATATAATCGGGGTCTTTTTGCATTCTTTTATGTGAACACAGAGGTATGGCTGTATACCTTCCTCTTTTATTATTAATTTGACCTTTGCGGAATGCTTGCTGCAATTGCGTTTTTAATGCAGGATGCAAGCAGTACAACAATGACCGTTTTTTACTTTTTACTTTTTATCCCACTAGGCATTTCCGGCCAATCAGTGGTGGAACGCAAACTCAGCCTTGGGGGAACACACCTCCGTTCTCGCGGTGTGATGTTCAGGGCGTCACATCGCGAGACTTATTGAGATTTGGTGTATTGAACGTTTCCGGCTATATTCAAGCTGGAACGCAAACATCCAGACCCTGTTACGTATTTCCGCTTCCGCTTCACGTTTCCGGCTACATTCAAGCTGGAACGCAAACATCCAGACCCTGTTATGTATTTCCGCTTCCGCTTCACGAGGGGACAGCGTTATATCGCGAGACTAAGCGGGATTTGTCTCCCCGTACGCATTGGGGATACAAACCATATAAACTGGGTGTCCCTTATGCTTTTAGTGTTTTATACATTTGGGTTTTCAGTGTCTTTATAAATTTCCGGAATAAGAGCCACCTTAAGTCACACATAGGGGGATCGGTAAGCCATCAATGGGAGGTGGAACGCATAGCACACCTACTAATGGGAGGCTTGGAACGCACGCGGGTCCGCCATCTTGCGAACCCGGAAGTGCTAAATTTATCAATTGAATGGGCTGGAGTCACTTCAAGATGATTGTAGTTCTTATATTAAGGAGTCAGGCTGCAGCGGAGGGTACCCCAAGACGAAGTCTACTCAGACGAAACGCGTCGGGAGGACTCCACTGCTGCCTCTTTTATGTACAAGCGCTTTTTTACAACTTTATCATGTAAGTGTATTTCCTTTTAAATAAATTACGGTTTTTATGGTATCACACTATGTGGCTTCTTTCATATTCTATATGAGCTACAAACGGGGTGATCCTATGTCATGATCGGAGGAGACACGAATTTATGAACTCTCTGGGATCGCTACACGCCGCCAAGGTCTTCCCACCATTGCCACTAAGCAATAAAAGCCGGTTTGACCCTTACAGTATATGCTGTTTTGGGTTCAAACCCTCCGGTAAGCCTTCAATTTTACCAACTCCACCACAGAGTGGTTTGCATGTGTGTGAAGACACCGTGGGGTGATGTTTCAGAGCCGATTTACAAATTATCCAATTTTGGACTTTATTTAAAGACTATAGAATTTTACTTTGGTGAAGGTGGTTCACACATCACATATAAAAAGTATTCATCTATGTTCTATACATGGACTTTGCACTGTTCCTAATTCCTACATATCATGAGATATCCAAATGTAGTTGTTTATAGCATACTGGTTCTACACCTTATCAGTTTACAGTTGTTTATTCCTTCTGTTTTCATTTTAGCGCTACACGTTTTGTTTTTTAATTTTTTACATACTGTCACCACTCAGTGGCCCTGATCACCGCTGCACCAGTCATATGACGACGCTGTAGTGCACTGGTCCATTTTAATTCATTATTTTATTTCAACCAGCGCAGCAGATATTTTTATATAAATTTATGAAGAAAAATGGTTTGCAAAGTTTTATAACAGAAATAAGAAAAATGCGTTATTTTTCAAAATTTTTGGTCATTTTTTTTGTTCATCTATTTAGCAAAAAAAAAAACAAAACAAAACAAAAAAACAGTGGTGATTAATCAAATGGCGGCAAAATGGCTCCACTGCGCGAATCGCCATAGCTGTACGGCGGGAGCTATAAGGGGTTTAGGTGGCGCGTCAATTAAGAGTGGATGAGCGTGCCCAGCAGCCGCGATGTCCACCGGGCAACCGCGATCACTCCTAACAGAGCCAGAACGGGGATTTGTGTGTGTAAAGGGGTGAGGAGACAGATCTGTTGTTACTAATGCTTAGGAACAACGATCGATCTTCTCCCCCAGTCAGTCCCATTCCCCCACAGTTAGAACACACACTGAAGGAACACATTTAAACCCTTGATCGCCCCCTAGTGTTAATCCCTTCCCCGCCAGTGACATTTATACAGAGCTAAAAAATAGCCACTGATTACCATATAAAATGTCAATGGTCCCAAAAAAGTGTCCGATCTGTCCGCCGCAATGTTGCAGTCCCGGGGGGAGGGGGGGTGGTGTATCACTGATCGCTGCCATTACTAGTAAAAGAAAAAAAAATAGAAACTAAGAATGCCCTAAATCTATCCCCTATTTTGTAGATGCTATAACTTTTGCGCAAACCAATATACGCTTTTTTGCAATTTTAACCAAATATGTAGAATACATATTGGCCTAAACTAATGAAGACATTTTTTTTTTTTTTTTTTTTTTAATTTGGGATATTATAGCAAAACAAAAGTAAAAAAAAAATGTGTTTTTTTCAAAATTGTTGCTCTTTTGTTTATAGCGTAAAATATAAACCGCAGAGGTGATCAAATATCACCAAAAGAAAGCTCTATTTGTGTGGAAAAAAAAGGACATAAATTGGTGTTTGGATACGTCGTCGCACGACCTCGCAATTGTCAGTTAAAGCGACACAGTGCCGTATCGCAAGAAATGGCCTGGTCAAGAAGGGGGTAAATTCTTCTTAAATACCACCAAAAAAAAAAAAGCTCCATTTGTGTGAAATGATAAAAATATAATATGGGTGCAGTGTTGCTTGACAGAGCAAGTGTCATTCAAAGTGCAGAGTTGTGAATGGCATTGTATGTTGTGGTTATTTTGAATTTAATTTGCTGGGTGATTGGGAGCCAGTGTAGGGATTGGAGGAGAGGGTTGGCAGACACTGAGCGGTTGGTAAGGTGGATAAGTCTGGCAGCAGAATTCATGATAGACTGAAGAGGGGATAGCCTATGGAGAGGCAGGCCAATGAGAAGGGAGTTGCAATAGTCAAGGCGAGAGATAACAAGGGAGTGAATGATGAGCTTGGTGGTTTCATTTGTTAAAAAGAGGCAAATTTTGGAGATGTTACGGAGGTGAACTCTACAAACTTTTGACAATGATTGGATTTGAGGCTTACATGACAAGTCAGAGTCTAGGATTACACCTAGTACTCTGGTGTGAGAGGAGGGACTGATGGTTGCATTGTTGATTTTGATTGAAAAGTCATGGAGGGGGGCACGGGCGGAGGGGAATATTAATAGCTCAGTTTTAGAGAGATTTAGTTTAAGGAAGTGGTGCGACATCCATGCTGATATGTCAGTTAGTAAGTTAATAATGCGAGAGGAGACTGAAGGAGTGAGGTGAGGAGTAGACAGATAGATTTGGGTGTCATCAGCGTATAAGTGGTATTGGAAGCCGTGGGCGGTAATCAAGTGACCAGGGGGGGGGGGAGGTGTAGATAGAGAAGAGAAGGGGTCCAAGAACAGAGCCTTGGGGGACACCCACAGAAAGGGGCAATGGAGAGGAGGAGACAGAGTTGTAGGTGACACTTTAGGAGCGCTGTGATAAATAGGCAGAGAACCAGGATAGAGCATAATCTCGAAGGCCAAGGGAATGTAGTTTATTGAGAAGGAGCGGGTGGTCAACAGTATCAAAGGCCGCAGAGAGGTCAAGTAGTAGGAGTATGGAGTACTGGCTGTTGGCTTTAGCAGTTAGTAAATCGTTAGTGAGTTTTAGTAAGGCAGTTTCCGTGGAGTGCTGCGAGCGAAAGCCAGGCTGTAAGGAGTCAAGGTTATTTTCACTAAAGCAGGAGCTAAGACGGTTGTAGACTAAGCATTCTAGCAGTTCAAAGGTGAATGGGAGCAATGATATGGGTCTTAAGTTGTTCAGGTTAGTAGGGTCCAGTGAGGGCTTTTTAAGTATGGGAGTGATCTGTGTATGTTTTAGAGGAGAGGGGAAGATGCCACTAGAGAGGGAGAGATTGAAGATGTGAGTGAGGGAGCATAGGATAGAAGAAGAGGGTGACCGTATTAATTGTGAGGGAACAGGATCCAAGGGACAATTGGTTAGGTGGGCATCTGAGAAAAGTTTTGTAACCTCTTCAGTAGTAGCCAATTCAAAAGAGGAGAGTGTTGAATCGATTCTATAGATATAAGGATATTAGCTCTCCTCTCTTCAAGGCACAGTTTTCTCTGGGTAGTCCCGCTATGCAACTTCATGAGCAGACTTTAACTGTGATACAAAAACATGGCTCAGGACTCAGTGTCTGATCTAACGGATCCATCTGTCCTCACTCAGCTGGAACTCTTACCAATAGCCATATGTTGCTATGTGGATGGGTTAGCAAATACTCTGCCAAATATCCAGGAAGAGCCTGACTAGGCTTTGATCCACAAGATTCTGCGCATGTGAAAGGACAGTGACTTAAAGCTGAGCGACACCACCCAAAAAAATTGGATTTTTGTACTCCCCGTAAAATCAATTTTTTTAAGTTAATTGACTGAAACAGCATCTCCTTAATCCTGACAATTGGGTTATATCGCCTCTGCGGGAGTAGGACTAGGCAGAACAAAAAAATTTGGCTATGCCCCATGGGCCGTCCTCAGGCAGTACAGTGCCTTGAAAAAAGTATTCATACCCCTTAAAATTTTCCACATTTTGTCATGTTAAAACCAAAAACATAAATGTATTTTATTAGGATTTCATGAGATAGAACACAAAGTGGCACATAATTGTGAAGAAGTGGAAGGAAAATGATAAATGGTTTTCAATTTTTTTTTTGACAAAAGTGTAGCATGCATTTGTATTCCGCCCCCTTTACTCCGATATACCTAACTAAAACCGAGCGGAACCAATTGCCTTCAGAAGTCACCTAGTCACTTAGTGAATAGAGTTCCTGTGTGTAATTTAATCTCAGTATACATACAGCTGTTCTGTGAAGCCCTCAGGAGGTTTGTTAGTGAACCTTAGTGAACAAACAGCATCGTGAAGGCCAAGGAACACACTAGACAGGTCAGGGATATAGTTGGAGAAGTTTAAAGTAGGGTTAGGTTATAAATAAATCTATTAAAGAAAATTATAGGGATACAACGGCGCTACCTCAGAAACCTGTATGCCTGAGCATGTACAGGAAAACGTTAAGTGGAAAACGTTTTTTGCGAACATATATATATAAACACTTTTTTATATATATAGGGGAATTGTGACGTTGTCACGGATAAGTAGGGATTGATTCAAACACATAGATGTGAGTTAGCATGGGTTTACATGTAGCCTCCTATGAGATATATATAACCTATCACACAACACGTATATTCCTGATAGGTCAATATATTATCTCTAGATCAAACAACTCCAGACAGCATATTCTATGCATTAAACAACCATATGTCAGCACACATATATTATGTCCTGTAAGGAAAGCACAAATTTTTTTCACATGCATCAATTACATATATATCTCTGTGTTCCATTGTAAAGATCATATACTGTGGAGATCAAAACACATTTGTGACAGTCCCATGCAGTTCATGCCGCAATCAGGTTATAAATAAATATCCCAAGCTTTGAACATCTCACAGAGCACTGTTCAATCCATCTGAAAACAGAGTATGGCACAACTGCAAACCTATCAAAACATGGCCCTCCACCTAAACTGACAGGCCGGGCAAGGAAAGCATTAATCAGAGAAGCAACCAAGTGGCCCATGGCTATTCTGGAGGAGCTGCAGAGATCCACAGCTCAGATGGGAGAATCTGTCTACAGGACAACTATTAGTTGTGCACTCCACATATCTGGCCTTTATGGAAGAGTGGCAAGAAGAAAGCCATAAGAAGTCTTCTTTGCGGTTTGCAAGAAGCCATGTGGGGGGACACACCAAAAACATGTGGAAAAAGGTGCTCTTGTCAGATGAGACCAAAATTGAGCTTTTAGGCGTAAAAGCAAAATGCTGTGTGTTGCGGAAAACTGACACTGCACATCACACTGAACACACCATCCCCACCGTGAAACATGGTGGTGGCAGCATCATGTTGTGGGGATCCTTTTCTTCAGGGAAACTATTCAGAGTTGATAAGAAGATGGATGGAGCCAAATACAGGGCAATCTTAGAAGAAAACCTGCAAAAGATTTGAGACTGGGCCTGAGGTTCACCCTCCAGTAGGACAACAACCCTAAACATACAGTCAGAGCTACAATGGAATGGTTTAGATCAAAGCACATTCATGTGTTAGAATGGCCAAATCAAAGTTCAGTCCTAAATCCATCTGGGAATCTGTGGCAAGACTTGAAAATTGCTGTTCACGGACGCTCTCCATCCAATCTGACAGAGCTTGAGCTATTTTGCAAAGAAAAATAGGCAAAAATGTCACTCTAGGCAAAGCTGCTAGAGACATACCCAAAAAGACTTGCAGCCGTAATGTAAAAGTGAAAGGTGTTCTATAAAGTATTGACTCAGGGGGGCTGAATATAAATGCACACCATACTGTTCATATATTTATTTGTAAAAAAAAACCCATTTATCATTTTCCTTCCACTTCACACTTATGTGCCACTTTGCGTTGGTCTATCATATAAAATCCCAATTAAATACATTTTGGTTGTAACATGACAAAAATGTGAATACTTTTTCAAGGCACTGTATATAACCCCCTCCCTGCTCTTGGTATTCAGTTTAGTAGCAAGCAGTAATAGAAGTAATAAAAACTCCATAGAGGGGTGGGTGCTGTGTCCGTCGATGAACTTGGAGAAATGGCTTTTACGGCGAGTACAAAAATTCCATTTTCTCCTTTGTTCGACAGACACAGCGCCCCCTTAATCTTGACCATTGGGACGTCCAAAAGACAATGCCAAAGAAAAAATGGAGGGATGGGGAAAATAACCCAAGGCTAACACCAAGAGCCCTAACCAGGACACAGGAGCCTTAACCGGGTCACAGGAGCCCCATCTAAAATAAAAATTTAAAGAACACCACCCCTCAAGAGGGAACACCCCTCTTTAAACAGCAGCCTGCAAAACCTTGCTGCCAAAAGAAGCATCCGCAAATGCCAAAATATGTACTTTATAGAATTTAGTGAAGGTATGCACTGACGACCACGTGGCTGCCTTGCAAACCTGCGATATTGACGCTTGATGACTGAAGGCCCAAGAAGTACTAAGCGCTCGAGTAGAATGCGCCGTAACAGGGAATGGAGGAACCTGACCTTTTTTTAGAACAGGTCTGGGACACCATCTGTCTGATCCATCTGGAAATGGTAGCCGAAGAAGTGGCCAGCCCTTTCCCTGGCCCTTGTGTAACCACAAAAAGCGAGTCTGACCTCCGAAAGGATGCTGTGGCTGCCAGATATGCACGAATTGCCTCCAAGGTATGTAAGGCAAATTCCTTGGGATGAGCCGGCTTGGGAGACACGGAAGGCAACACAATGTTCTCATTTAAATGGAAATCTGAGACCACTTTAGGTAGGAACGATGGTCAGGGACGAAGAACCACCTCATCTCTGTGGACCACCAAATAGGGAGCACGACAGGATAATGCCGCCAACTCCAACACCCTACAGGCAGATGCCAACAAGAATGCCACCTTCTGGGACAATGTAGGTAAGGGAATCTCCCGAAAATTCTCGAATGGAGGTTTCTGAAGAACCAAGAGTACAAAGTTTAAGTCCCATGACGGCAAAAAAGAGACCATACAGGCGGAGCCACATGCCGGACTCCTTGAATAAAAGGTACGAACTAAAGAGTGCATGGCTAGGGGGTCGCTGAAAGAAGATTGCCAAGGCAGACAACCTGGCCTTTGATGGTACTCAAGGCCAACCCCTGTTCAACGCCCCGTTGAAGGAAGGTCAAGATCTGAGCTATAGAAGAGGAGCAAGGATGAGCGCCAATCAACACACACCAAGAAATGTATGCTTTCCACGTATGATGGTATTTCTTGCTAGAAGACGACTTCCTCGCCTTCAACATAGTGGGGATCACTTATCCAGACAAACCTCTATCCCTCAGTACCTGGCTTTCAACAGCCAAGCCATCAAAACTAGCAACTGTAAAGCAGGATGGAAGCCCCATCCTTGGGACAACTGGTCCTCTCTGAAAGATAGCTCCCAAGGGTCATTTACAGCCACCAGAATGACCCTTAGACTTTCGCCCTTGGCCCTTCGTCGGCACTGCGGAAAAAGAGGAAGATGTTGGCCCAACAGCGGCGCAAGGACGACTGCGGCATCCACCAGAGGAACCCGAGTCTCAGTAACTTCCTGTTGAACTGAACCTGCTGAAAGAGCCAAAGTTTGAGTAGAAAAAAAGACTACCCTGGTCAGTATTAAATACAGAGTCTGACCCAGGTAATTCAATTTCCTGGAAGGGGATAGAGGGGGCTTTGGGTAGTTATGATGTCACTCGAACCTTTAGAGGAACTATATCTGCACAAGGTGACTCGGGGCCCCCTGAACCGGACAAACTCGGCCCCCCTTCTTTGGTACCCCCAAAAGGATCAATTCGTGGATCCCCTTGATACTCACGAAGGAGGTCCGCGAAGATGTTCCCCCACCCCAATTATGGGTGTGGGCAAACCTTCATGCTAAAGGGGTCTTGTCTGCGGGACTGGAGAAGCCAGATTTAGGCTTACCAGAACTAGATTGCTTGGAACCTTCCGAAATAACTTCTTATGGGCTGAGAAGGAAGGCCCACGTTTACGAGGCCCCTTACTGTTCTTAGACTGGCAGAAAGACGATTTTCCCCCCACTCTAAATGAGGTCATCCAGGGTAGCCCCAAACAGGCGATCACCTTAAAGGGCAGATCAATGAGAGCTTTCTTAGAGGCTTGGTCCAGCTCTAAAGCCACAGCCTGCGTCTAACTACTGAGGCAGAAATAGAGTTTGGACAGCATGGGAGCCGCATCCAAAGTTGTATCACATATAAACTGCAGCCCTTGGACCAACTGGTCTGCCAGATCAACATAAGCAGCAGGAACCTGCTCATTACCCAGACCTTGGCGCAAAAGCTTGGTCTATTCGGTTAAAGTCTGAGACACCAGGGCCGAGGCAAGGACCGGTCACATTGCCGAACCTGCCACAGTAAACATGCTGCGTGCCACAGACTCTGCTTTCCTATCGGCTGGGTGTTTAAAGGACGGGCAATCCTCTACTGGAATCATGGTTGCTTTATTCAACCTGGAAACCGGAGAGTCCACCACTGGTGGACTGGTCCACTTTTTTTAAAAGGGATTCCTCAAAAAAGTGTAACGTACTGCAAATTGTTTAGGGACCACAAAATAGGATTTTTATAACCGCTTACCTGTAAAATCCTTTTCTTTGAGTACATCATTAGACACAGAGCCTTAATTATTTAATGGGTTATAGGCCACCTTCAGGTGTTGACACTGGTATACCCAATCAAGGACGTTTACTCCCTATATAACCCCTCCTCCTCCCAGGAGCACATCAGTTTTTGTAGCAAAGCAATATACTTAAATCCCCAAAAAGCGGGGAGGGACCTCTGTGTCCCATGATGTAGTCCAAGAAAAGGATTTTACAAGTAAGCTGTTATAAAAATCCTATTTTCTTTATCATACATCATGGGACACATAGCCTTAAGTAATTACTTAATGGGACGTCCCATAGCGATGCTACTTGAGGGGAGGGAGAGACAACCCGCAGGGTACCCTCAGACAGATCTGAGCCATGGAGGCCTGACGACGCACTGCCTAAGAAGCACTAACCGCCCTAGTAGAGTGTGCCCTTACTTGAAAAGGGGGAATCTTACCCCTTAAATCATAAGCTTGAACTATAACTTGCCGAATCCACTTAGTGACCGTGGATTTTGACACTGCCTGTCCTTTCTTAGGACCCTCTGGCAGAATAAATAAGACATCCGTCTTACGAATCTGAGCAGTTGTCTTTAAATAGATTTTCACTGCTCTCACCACATTAACCACTTCAGCCCCGGAAGGATTTACCCCCTTCCTGACCAGAGCACTTTTTACAATTTGGCACAGCGTCGCTTTAACTGCTAATTGCGTGGTCATGCGATGCTGTACCTAAACGAAATTTGCGTCCTTTTCTTCCCACAAATAAAGCTTTCTTTTGATGGTATTTGATCACCTCTGCGGTTTTTATTTTTTGCACTATAAACGGAAAAAGACTGAAAATTTAAAAAAAAAAAAAACATTTTCCACTTTTTGTTATAAAAAAATCCAATAAACTCAATTTTAGTCATACATTTAGGCCAAAATGTATTCAGCCACGTCTTTGGTAAAAAAAATGTCAATAAGCGTATATTTATTGGTTTGCGCAAAAGTTATAGCGTCTACAAACTAGGGTACATTTTCTGGAATTTACACAGCTTTTAGTTTATGACTGCCTATGTCATTTCTTGAGGTGCTAAAATGGCAGGGCAGTACAAAACCTCCCCCAAATGACACCATTTTGGAAAGTAGACACCCCAAGGAAATTGCTGAGAGGCATGTTGAGCCCATTGAATATTAATTTTTTTTTGTCCCAAGTGATTGAATAACATAAAAAAAAAAAAAAAAAAAATTTAAAAACGTTGTCACTAAATGATATATTGCTCACACAGGCCATGGGCATATGTGGAATTGCACCCCACAATACATTTAGCTGCTTCTCCTGAGTATGGGGATACCACATGTGTGGGACTTTTTGGGAGCCTAGCTGCGTACGGGGCCCCGAAAACCAATCACCGTCTTCAGGATTTCTAAGGATGTAAATTTTGGATTTCACTCTTCACTGCCTATCACAGTTTCGGAGGCCATGGAATGCCCAGGTGGCACAAACCCACCCCCACCCAAATGACCCCATTTTGGAAAGTAGACACCCCAAGCTATTTGCTGAGAGGCATGGTGAGTATTTTGCAGCTCTCATTTGTTTTTGAAAATGAAGAAAGACAAGAAAAACACTTTATATAACCACTCAGTCGTGAATGGCGTACCTGAAGACAAAAAAATGGTTAACAATAAAACACAGTAAACGGTAAAGTATAAAAAATTGCATACCTGAAAAGCAAACATGATAAAACATAACAATAAAACATTGCAGAATAGAGTACAGTAAACAAGAGCAGAACAATAGAGAGAGAATAGAGAGAGAGAGAATAAAACGGCAACTATTTTTTTATTTTAAATATTTTTTTTTTACACTTTTTTTTTGTAACTAACTTTTGTAACTGTAACCGGTTCCAGGTTCGGGTCTCTCAAAATGCGATGGCATCTTGGGAGACCCTGTGAAAGTGTGCCTAGTCTGTGCAATGCTGTACCCTATGCCAATACTCAACTAGTGAATGGTAGCGTTCAAAACATTCACCAATGCAAAGACCAGGATTGTCAGGACAGGAGGGACAATAATAGCGGGTGTCACGCCTATATCCGCGCTTGCTGCAGACACGACATCTTTTTTTGGGGGGGGTTCGTTGGGTAGGGGTACTCGGGAGGACATAAAAATGCCTCTCATGCAACCGACTGCACTTGGTTGGGGATGTGAATGGGGGAAGTACGGGCGCTGCAGAAGTGGTGGGTTCCCAATTAGGATTGGCGAATGCAGCAGGAAGGGCACTATGGGCACGACGGGCCTGTGTTTGTCTTCTTCTTGGTGGCAGGGGACACTACTTGTGCTTGCCACCTCACCAGCTTGAACTGCACTTATGGGACTCGCAGCGTCACCAAGTGTTACTGCAGTGCTGGTTTGACTATGACCGGGGTGTACTAGGCCGCTGGTGCTTGCCAGTTCACCAAAACGCTACCAAAAAAACGGTTAACGATCGCAGGGATCAGGCCTGACTCTGCGAACGCTGCAGTTATGTGTTTAGTGTTTTGTAAGTGACAGTGATCGATCGATACTGCAGTTGGGTGAGCTGGGCTGAGCAGAGGGACAAAACGCAGGTGCTAGCAGGTATCTGGGCTGATCCCGCTAACACTGCGTTTTTGGGAACCCTAAACTGCTGGGGACGCTAATATAGATCTGATCGGATCAGATATTGATCCGTTCAGATACTATACCACTAAGGGAGGTGTACGGTGCGTGCATCTGTGTTAGCGGTACTGGTGCTAATCTGACGCTGCCTGGGGCAACTCATATCACCGCCGGGCGATCAGGGGGCTAAACCTTTATTAGGAAATAAACGGCGGGTGCCCTGACACTATAAAAAATAAACTAACTAACCAGCGTCACCCGTAACAGTTATATGGTGATCAGTGGTGAAAGGGTTAACTAGGGGGCAATCAAGGGGTTAAAACATTTATTAGGTAATATATGGGGGTCCCTGACGCTATAAAATGCTGACGGCGAACCTAAATACTTACCTCCCTAACTAGCGTCACCAGTGACACTAATACAGCGTTCAGAAAAATGATCACTTAGTGACACTGGCGACGAGGGGTGATCAAGGGGTTAAAACTTTATTAGGGAGGGTTAGGGGGGAATCCTAGACCTAAAGGGGGCTAACACTAACTGCCCTACCACACTGTCACAAACTGACACCAATGCAGTGATCAGAAAAAGCAAAAAAAAAAAAAAAAAAAACTGCTTGGTGTCAGTATGACCGGGGGGGGGGGGGGGGGATCAGGGGGTAAAGGGGGGTGTATTGTGTGCCTGGCATGTTCTACTGTATGTGTGTGTGTGTTGTGCACTCACATTGAAGTCTTCTCTCCTCGGCGCCGGAACAGAAAATACCGAGCCGAGGAGAGATTACATCATTTTTTCTGCCTCTGTGTACTATACAGAGGCAGGGGAATGATCCCATTGGCTGAGAGCGATCGTGAGGGGGGGCCACGAATGGATGGCCTCCCCCTCACCTCCGATCGCCGGGGGAGATATGCCGACCGCCTCGGGGACCGGGGGGGGGGGGGGTCCGATTGGACCCCCCGCCCGCAGGAGACAGATCACGTACAGGTACGTGATTCTGCCTGCCCGTGCCATTCTGCGACGTACATCGCCGTGAGGCAGTCGGCAAGTGGTTAAGACAATGTAGTGACTTCTCTTCCCTGGAACATGGTTTTGGAAAAAAACAAAGGCAGGACAATATCTTGGTTCAGGTGAACACCTGAAACTACTTTTGGCAAAAAGTCTGAGGACAGGGTGGATGACCACTGGTCTAGTGACAAGTTAGGCTATTATTCACATTGGAAAAAAGTGTCATTCCTGTATCAGGAATGCTAGTTTATCAAGCCATATGTGTCCTACAGCTCCTGTGCCCCCGTGTGGAAGGCTGCTTGTCTTTTCCTCATCAGCCGAGGACAGACTGTCACAGCTGTAGGTTTATCTGTTTTTAGCCTGCCGAGCGTCTTTTTCTTTTTTTTTTCAATTTTCTTTTACCTTGAAAAGTCTCCCTCCACACGCTGCTGCAACCAGACACGGACCGAGCTTCACAGTGAAGACAACAGAGTAAGGTAAGTGCATAGACTCCCTCTAGTGGAGAATTAAGACATGACATTTTTTTCCCTAATGGAAGAATGCATAGATGTTTTTAAAACCCAAGTTTCTTCCCTCACCTTATCCCCGCCGCAGAATTTGCTGAATTAACAGTCAATCCAACCTTCACCCATCACGGCGGGCTGCGTTTAGCAAACCTTCAAGGACCGGGTCCCTAAAACGGGGTTCAAACTCCCTTGGACCTGTAAAAAGCACCCCATCAGGAAGCTTAGGTAATGTAGCAAGACCCAAGCCCTGGGTTCCTGGGGTCCAGCCCTACAAAGAGGCGTTACAGGCAAAACCTCATGCTTCGGATATGAGGCCCCAGGTACCATCCTTTTAGGCCTCAATGGCACTTTGGATGGATCTGGTCTATGAAGGCTATATAAATCCAGCATGCATCCCTCCTGGACCTCCTCAGAGCACATCTTCACTCGTGACCAACACCTTAGACACTGGCAAAAAAACTGATGTGCTCCTGGAAGGAGGAGGGGTTATATAGGGAGTAAACTTCCTTGATTGCGTGTACCAGTGTCAACACCTGAAGGTGGCCTATAACCCATTAAGTAATTACTTAAGGCTCTGTGTCCCATGATGTACAATAAAAAAAGGTTGCTTTGGTTGCCCTCACTCCTTATAGACAAAGTTGCCAAAATATGGCAATACCTTAGCTGCATGAGGTGTCTTGTGTGTACCAAAAGGGAAAGCCACATTAGTGGCCACATTCTCCATTTTTAAAGTCTTACGCACCGCAGTAACAAGTGCGTCCACCAGCGGTTTTTTCTTTGCTGCTGCGACCGTGGAGGAGTCATTGTCACTATCAGACGGATCAGGGAGCGTGGTATCAAGTACTACTGGACGGGCCACGTCTAAGACAGCATCCGAGTCACATGAGACAGACTGAGTAGGAGAAGGAGGGGGACACTTTATGCCAGGCATTTGCTTACGCGCCACTGCCACCCAGGATACTAGGGACTCTAGGACCATCGTCAGCGCATTAACAGGAAGCTGGGGTTCAGAGGGACCAGGCACCCCCAAGAGGGGATCAGTGGTGGAGATGCGACCCTGCGACTGCATGGAATAAGGAAGACCCTGCAGACAAAATGAGTTTTGGCGCCGCTATGGATCCCCCCCTCCTTTTACCCAGGGTACTTACTAGTAAACAGAAGGGACCCCCAGGGACTCACCAATACCAGACTGAAGAACACCGGATCGGAACACTAAGCATGCCATGGGTCTCTTAAGTATGTATCCTGGGAGGAAGAGGAGGGGCCGGAAGCTCTGTAGATCACGTGACCCACTCGGCCTGTCTCTGCACAGCTCTGTCTGTCTCTGTGACGTCACAGACTACACCAACAAGACCAAGCCAGACTGAGGGAAAATGGCCGCCGAACGCTGCCAAATGTTGGCAGATCGGTCCCAGAGTCCACAGAAACCTCTGCAATGAGACCCCCTCCATTACTGTACCCACACTGGCACACAAGCCCCCCCCCCCCAGGAAACACCCACAGAGGGGGGATGGACGGGAGAGGGGTGATGGATGGGAGATGGGGGAGGGGAACCTCTGCACTGGGACCCCCACCAGACTCCAGGCACTGCAGTCCATACTAACAAGGCAGCATACACAGCAGGACATTAGTCCCCCCTCCGCCCACCTCACATTTACAGAGGGGGGATGGAGGGGAGATGGGGGGAAACCCAGCTTAATGGAGTGATGGGAGGAGGGATCCTGCAGGCAGGTCCGACCATACCTGTAGAGTACCTACGTCCATCCCACCCCCGCACAGAAAGAGGGAGGACTGTACTTCCACGGCTGCGGGTATCACTCAAGACAGGACCCTCACCACCGAATTGGGGGGGCTTTCGGATGGGGGGTGCTGCGACTTGGACCAAAGCCTGGTACTATGTGACCCTGCGATATGTTAAACTCATGGGCCAGCCTCCATCGGTTGAGGCTATGTCGCGGCCAACCTAGCGCGTAGCTGCGGTCTGCACACGCTTGCTGGCTGGACTAGGGAGACCACTGGATCTAGATTATCCAGCCCGTCACCAAGCCTGGTATTTGATTGTAGACCTCCAGGAGAAAAAAAAAAATTGCTAGGACCAAAAGATCCCAGCAAGGAGCTAGGTCCTTACTCCTGACTAGACAGAAACAACTGAATTCCTAGAGCAGGGAAGGGGGTTATAAACTGAGGAGCCAAGTTTTATGTTCTGCCTAGTCCTACTCCTCCAGTGGCGATATAACCCAATGGTCAAGATTAAGGAAGCGCTATGTCCGTCGATGAACTAAGGAGAAAGGGGAAGTTCCACTTGTTTGCCTCCCCCCCCCCGGTTGGCTTTTCATTAGAAGAAAATATTTTGAATTTTTTCCTATTAGTGTTACTAGTCATTTCATTAACATATGTACACCCGTCTTTACTAATTTCATTGAGCAACTTTGTTGCCCCTTTATCTGACTCACATTTAAAATGAACCTTTACAAGTCTGCATGCACTCATTTCCTACAATATACCCTGCAAAAGTATGTTTAATGTAAGCTGCATCTGTTATTAATCTGTTCTCAAAACGCCAGTCAGGTAACTGCCTAGGCTGAAAGTCTGTGAATGCTCAAATTGCTAAATTGGAACCGTCACGAGTCACAAGATGAGAAGTTTCAGCTGGGATTTGATGTGTGTCAGACATTTGCTAACATAGTCAACAACTACACAGGGATAAGGATTTACATTCATGTATCATCTCTGTGCCACCTACCCAGGGCTGCCCCCTCTACAAAATAGATAGAAAACTTTGATTAAAACCATCTAATAATCCAATGCATGAACCTGGCAGATAAAAGGCTTTTGAATAGAAATAAAAGGAGGATGAAATGATTTTAAGCTCATTACAGGTACAGGTGAGCACCAAATCTGCCATTTTGGATTACTCACTTACAAAATCTGCCTCTGTCTTCCAAATAGGTTAAATGCAATGCCAAATAAATACAATTTCTAAATGAATCACCATCATGATATAAAACACTGCCCACTGCTTCCTAATGAAACACAATCATTCTAATAAGATGAACACTGCAAAGCAGTAGGAAGTATGTAAACCCTTACCTGGGATAAATCCATTAAGGTCAGGCTGAATGTTTTTGAATTGATTTACATAGTATTGCCTTTGTTCATCAGTGATCTTCCAGGGATCATCATAACTACTGGATTGTCTACGGATTTCATTTGCAGTGGTGGCAGATGCCACAGTGCGCACAGTTGTCTGGTCCTAGAATTAGATATTAATGCTTTGTCAGTCCAAAACACCTACATGCAGATTATTGATAAAGTAATTAAATCTTGTGGATGCAATGCCTTGGAAGAGAAAGTCTATCAACTGCCATTAATTCCTGTCAATTAAGATTATAACAATAGTTTAAAGTGATATTCACTCATACGGCTACAATCACATCAAGTGATATTCAAGAAAGACTTTTAAATAACAAATATGTCAAACTTACCTGCTCTGTGCAGTGGTTTTGCACAGAGAAGCCCCGATCCTTCTCTTCTCAGGTTCCCTGCTAGCACGTCTGGTCCTTCCTGCAGAGTGCCCAAAACGCTGCTCTGTACGTCCATTGACACACTGAGTGTTTCTTAGCCTCGTCCCTGCTCTCTCATTGGCTCACTGGCTATGATTGACAGTAGAAGGAGCCAATGGCTCCCGCTGTTGTCTCAGCCAATGAGGAGGAAGAGACCCAGGAGAGCCGCTGTTCTTGTGCACATCGCTTGATTGAGATGAGGCTGAGGGGGGAGGGGGGAGCTGCACACAGCTTGAACCTTTACAACCACTTTAAAAAACAATATATAGAACTACTCTTAAACATTTGCCTGCAGAGCCTCCTGTCTACAGATCAACCATGTCAATACAAAAATTTCACCAGGTAAAACATTTTTCCCTAATGTACTCCTTTAGAAGTTTCTGCCACATATCACAGGAGGCAGTGTAATCATTTCCAACGTTCACAATAATAAAAATCCTCTACAGATCTGAGGATATAAAAAACACAGGTACGCTCGCTGGTAATGCTGTTTCCAGGAGTCTCTATGACAGCACAACACGGGAGAGGGGAGCCACCCACCTACAAGCGACAGGAATGGACAAATACAACATTTAGACTCCTCCCCCAAGACCCCAGTGCACAATATAAATATACAGGAAAGTAAGGAAGACATGGTAGAGATGTTTTGTGCTGTCGTGGAGACATGTGGAAAGAGGGTTACTGGCGAGTCTAACTGGAGTTGACCACACCCCAGATTTATCCCAAAAAGGAAAAAAAAACTGTTGCTGTAACTGTTTATAAAGTGTTAGCTGGAGTTCAGGCTCAATTTGTTAGTCAAGTCCATCTAAAGCTGCTAATCTATACCTACCCTCCCAACAGAGTGACAATGTAGTCCAAAAGGAGCCTGCTGCCGTACTTCCTCCAGAATGCAGACAGCCCAAGACAGGAAGTGTGGTACTGGCAGGATCACCAGATGAAATAAAATAAAAAAATTAAAAAGACAGCCACCACATCTAATTACTGGTAAGCAGCAATACATTACATTTTTGCTTTTGGGTTTATAACAGCTTTCTTTGCGATTGGTTCAGAGGAGTTGAGTGGGGCTTCGCCAAGCCCAGATAGTGGCTGGGGATGCTAAAAGTGTTAGTTTTATTCTGCTGGATACTAGCATTAGTCAGAAAAAATGTGCGCTTGCATTAAATAATGTATGTCGTAATCTCAATATTCATACATAAGGCCGAAGAAGAGTAAAAGGGAAAAAAAAAAAAGGAAATAAAGAAAATGACACCAGGTAAAGCTATCGCTATACTTCACAGCAGATTACAATGTGAAAATGACTCCAAGTTATCGTTATACTTCACAGCAAATTACAATGTGAAAATTTGATACTAAAATATATTAATAAATTCATATATTGATTATACAAACCATTCAATACATAACGATAAATAAAGTGCAAGAAATAGTGCAAAAATAGTGTTCAAATTCAGTCCACCCAAGTGCAGAATTAAAGAGATGAAATTATATTAAACTTCAAAAACGCATAAGTAGCAAAACCGCATGTCCACAGTTCATAAATTGCATCCCATATGAATGTAGGAGTGGGCAGAGGGACGTGAAGGGTCTTCCAGCCACCAGTGGGTCCAAGGGGTAATAACAGATGTACCCTTACCAGACACGTTGGACCTCCTTTATAGCAAGGTCATATAGGCATGCAGATTTAGCCCTCTGCAGGGACAGGAGATGTCAGCTCAGCCAGCATACAGCAGGAGATGATTCCGGCACTTCCGCGTTAAGACAAGCACTCCCTCGTCACAGGAACCATAGATGGAAGAGGAGGGGGAAGGGAGAAAAAACTCCAATAGTGTAGTAGGTTTAAAAAGTTTATTGCCTCGATGCACCAGGCATCATATTACACAATTGACAGAAGAAACAAAAAATGTTAAAAGCTGGCAAAGTTAAAAAGCAGAACGCCCGTGCACAGTTACATGGGGCTCTACGGCGTACTGGCATACACTGTGTAGCCAGGGCGTGTTCTGCACTTGGGTGGACTGAATTTGAACACTATTTTTGCACTATTTCTTGCACTTTATTTATCGTTATGTATTGAATGGTTTGTATAATCAATATATGAATTTATTAATATATTTTAGTATCACATTTTCACATTGTAATTTGCTGTGAAGTATAGCGATAACTTTACCTGGAGTCATTTTCACATTGTAATCTGCTGTGAAGTGTAGCGATAGCTTTAAATGGAGTCATTTTCCTTATTTCCTTTTTTTTCCCTTTTACTCTTCTTCGGCCTTATGTATGAATATTGAGATTACGACATACATTATTTAATGCAAGCGCACATTTTTTCTGATTATTTGTTTACACCTCACTGATATTTGTGGTATTTGTTGCAGCTGCAGTTATTTTTCATAATTTTTTGTTGCTTGGTAGCGCAGGTTTACCTTCTTTTGCATTCCGGATACTAGCATTAGCCATGAGTCTCAGCAGTTCAGACTTACCGTTTCAGCTTTAGTACAGTAATAGTGGGTCACTAGCTGGTCACCTTGTCTGTTCATGAAATGTCTTGTATTCCTTTCACTGAATATATGGTGTTAGAGTGGGGAATATAATTATTTGATCCCTGCAGATTTTGTACGCTTGCCCACTTGCAAAGAAATGAAGTGCCTATCATTTTTATCATAGGTGCATTTTAAATGCTAGAGACAGAATATCAACCAAAAAAAAAAAAAACACACGATAAAAAGGTTATAAATGAATAATTCTGGCTCCCACAGACTGGCTACAATATATGCTCATGTGGTACACAGATTAGTCCTGTCAATTTAAGAAGGTTCTCCCAATGTGTATAAAAGACACCTGTCCACAGAATCTCTTTCTTCCATTCAAACCCACTATCATAGGCAAGACCAAAGAGCTGTCAAAGGATGTCAGGGACAAGATTGTAGACCTGAACAAGGCTGGAATGGGCTACAAGACCATCAGCGAGAAGCTTGGTAAGGAGACAACTTTTGGAGCTATTTGCAAAATGGAAGAAATACAAAATAACCAATCACCTTCGGTCTGGAGCTCCATGCAAGATTTCGCCTCATGGGGTAAAAATGACCACGAGAAAAGTGAGGGATCAGCCCAAAACTCCATGGGAGGAGCTTGTGAATAATCTTAAGGCAGTTGGGACCGTAGTCACCAAACTATTGGTAACACAATATGCCGCCATGGATTGAAGTCCTGCAGCACCCACAAGGTCCCCCTCTTTAAGAAGGCACATGTACAAGCCTGTCTGAAGTTTGCCAATAAACATCTAAATGATTCAGAGAAGGATTGGGAGATGTGTGCAAACCTTGTAACCAACTACAAGAAATGTCTTACCTCTATGCGAGCTAACAAGGGTTTCTCCACCAAGTACTAAGTCATGCTTTGCTTGGGGATCAAATACTTATTTTACTCACTGAACTGCAACTCAATCTATAACAACATTTGTATGTGTTTTGTTTTCTGAATTTTTGGTTGATAATCTGTCTCTATAATTTAAAGTACACCTATGATAAAAAAAAATTATAGACCCTTCATTTCTTTGCCAGTGGGCAAAATTTACAAAATCTGCAGGGGATCAAATAATTATTTTTCCCACTGTATGTGAATGGATAAGAGAAGTTGAATAAACCAAGGAATTGTTCATCTATTCACAGAATGCGTGGTTTCAGTTAAAGTCATACTAGATGTTTTTTGAATGGTCAAAGTGGCGAGCGAGCAACCTACTATCATTGCTGTACAAGAAACCACCGGAAAAAACTCTGGACCAAATCACAAATAAAAATAACTGTTTTACTTTGAGTGTTTGCATTCAACACCTAGGTGATGTTCCAAGAAGTGCAAGTTGAGCAAAATAAAAAAAACAAAACGTGCTGCTTTCAGAAATCGGATGACCCTTGGATGAATACCAGTCTATAATCAAAAGAAAGAGCTCAAGGCTGCATCATGTACTCCCTAATGTGTCTGGTCTAAGAACTTTGTCTAGGGCAGCTTGTAGAAAGTGCAGTACCTTAGGAATATCTGGAGGTTTAGGAGTCATGCTTGTCTGCAAAAAGTGTGAAAGTTCTCAAGGTACAAAGTAAATTCTAGAAGTATTCAGCTTCCTGCATGGGTCTAAGGAGGTCCCTCCCAAAACCCAGGCAGTAAGGTGTAGGACCTCTAGGACCAGATGAAACACTGGTATCTGTTGAAGGAGATCTCAATGTAGAGTGAGAATCCAGGGTTCTGCCACTGACAGGAGTTGACAGAAGCGAGAACCAAGCTTGCTTTCGGCCAGGAGAGAGCCAATAGGATTATGCATGCTCCTGGTACCCGGATTTGTGTTTAACGCCCAAAGTAGATTGGCGGGGGGGGGGGGGGGAGGCGTAATTCGGATCCAAACCCCATTACTGGCAAACCGTATTCGCCCCTTAGGGGTAATCTCAGATAAAGGAAGAAAGACTCTCTTCTTGCCTGTTTGGGAACAGTACCCGGCAAGAGCACGCTCACATCTTCGTTATCTTGTTGAAGTTCTGTTTTGAGATGCCATTCTCCTGAATTCAGTTAATGGTGGCTGAGATAGTCTGACACTAAGTTTAGACTTCCGTTGAGGTGAACTGCCTTTAAAGGAGAGAATGTTTTCTTGCGTCAGTTTTGAATATTTGGTAGTATGCCGGGCATAGGGCCTCCCAAAGAGCCCTCAGTTCATGCAGATTAGAAGAACTGGATGCTGTTGAAGGGTCTCACTCTTCCCTGAAAAAATCTGTTCCAAAGGGTCACGCCCCATCCAGTCCGGCTTGCATTTGTGTAGCGTGGGACTGGATCCCGGTGTCTTCAGTGCATGCCACTTAAGAGATTGTCCAGGTTTAACCACTATTCTAAAGACAGTTTGACCTGCAGGGAACTGTAAAGGAGAGAGTCCAAACTTTTATTATGCCTATCTCATCTACACAAAATCTAATTCTGCAGAGGTCTAGGGTGAAAGTGGACCCAGCAGACAGCAGGGGTAAAGGCTGACAAGTCTAGTAAGAACATGGCTTGCATTATATGCAAAAAGGTCTCTGTGCCACAGGTATAGCAGTGCCTGCCCCAAAGAATTACCAGGAGTTGGCGCCTGTGCACACTAGGGATGACGGACATGTTGCTGGGTATCTAGCCAATGGTAAAATGGCATACCCAGCAGAGTGACCTTAAACTGGCCTGGGGGAGCTTGCCAATGAAAGGCTTAACCCCCTGGTTACTGCAGGCAAAGGCATAGCCAACCACCTGTACCAAGTAATGTCCCCCCCAACCCAGCTCCCAGGTAAGACAGGAAGGAAAGACCAGGTCTAGAGTTTCAGTAGTTTTTTGGGACACAAGCCAATATGACTGGACAGGAACCACAGGTTTCTTAGAGAAGACGGTAAGCCCCTCTATTGTGCCATGTTGTCATGGAGTGAAGAGAGAAAATGAAAATGTCAAATGCATAAATTAAACAAGCAGAAGGATAAAAACACCATATGAAGTCACCGCATCAACGCAGCAATTTGTCAACATATTTGATTTAGTTATAGTTTTAAAGGAGAAGTTCACTTTTGGGAACATGTTATATGTTCCACCCCTTTTTAGGGTGGTACATGCAACATGTTCCCACTCTAGCAACGATTTAATAACACCCCCCCCCCCCCCAAATTAAGCACAGTTTTCTTTGACAGAGGGCCAGCGATCTTCGCCCACTGTCCAAATTTTAAAGGAGCGTGGCCGCGCAGGGCTCCGCCCACACAGCTGCACCATTTATTAACAGAACTCAAAGATAAATGAGGGGAAGACCAGACATAAAAAGCTTAGGCAATGATCTTAAGTCATCTGTCAAGAGGTAGGAAACATTTCGCTTTCCTAGCATAATTCCCAAGTAAAAAATTTGAGCTGGCTGGGAAAAGAAAATAGGACTTTCCATAATTATCTAACCGAATGTGGTAAGAATTTGACCAACCTTTGCATCATACTGGAATTGGGCTTTAATGTGATATTAAACAAACAGTGGTTCACTGCCATTGATCGTAATAACAATATGTATAACAAAAATAAACCCACACACACTTTTTCCTGCTTATTCTGCACAGGTCAAATCGTGGTCTCTTCTAAAGGCAAGTTCAAGGTCAGAGGAAGACATCCATCAGGTTGCCTTGATGCGCAGAGGAGACACTTAATTTACCTCATCTGCAACACTGACAGATCAGTGGAGTTTGAAGTGATTTGCTGCAAAAACTCTATTAAAGACGCAAGTCTTCACCTAAACAATATCCAAGAAGTCATGTATCTGGAGCAGGATTAGGAGGTGTCCTGCTTAGGGTTTAAGATTAATCCTATACCCCTTGTAAATTTGCAGTTTGATGACTTTGCTATTAATGCTAATTTTTTTTTTTTTTTTTGCTGGAAAGTCCTTGTCTGCTTTTCTTTGTCCTTTTTAACACTGAATACGTACGTTTTTAAACCAAAAATGGACCTTCTGACAGTGTTGGATGTAGCTGTCGTAATTTGCTGCTTCCTGGACTGGACTGCATCAGCCAAAATGTCACAATTGTAATCAATTGCCTTCAATAAAACTGGGAAGAAAGTCAGAATGTCATCTTTAGAAGTATCTGAAACTAGGTGGTGTTGAAGTTGCTTCTTCCAGATATGTACAGCCCTTGCTACTGCTGTAGTGGGTATGTCGTCAGGTCTAAAAGCCATTGTTGCAGACTACAGCATTTTCTTCAAGATGCCTTTCTGTCCATGGGATCTTTATTGATACCATATCATCAAAAGGGCAAGAATGACGCCTTGGTTATCTTTGACAATGGAATGTCAATGTTGGGGGCCTTATCCCACCACTTTGTATACTTCACAGAAAAATGGATATGACATTTATGACTTCGACAAACAATTTCACATCCTGTGCTCTTCATTTTTTGTCGATTAGAGATTTTATGTACAGAAAATAATTTCTTCCGTTTATCTTCCAAATTAGTTAGGCCCCTTTCACACATGTAGACCATAGAGATGCACTGATGTCTGTTTATCCGTCAACGGATGGATGAAAGACAGATAAACAGTCCGCATGTGTGAAAGAGGTCTAAATTTTGTCCTCAATTGGTAATTGGGGAACATTTTCTTTATTCATGGTAAAATAATCTATCATTTTAAGTACAATAAGTCCCCTACATACGAACCTTCCAGTTGTGAACTTTCAAAGATGCGAATGTGTTTGCAGTTTTTTCCTTCAACTCAGTGAACGAAAAAAAAAAAATATCCTGACAGATCGCCATACCAACACAAGCAAGGTTAGTGCAGTGATTTCCCCAGCTGTGCTATTGTAGTCTGACAGGGCTCCCCCTGCCAGAACACACTGATCAGTGCTTGCAGCCTTTGTCTGCAAGCACTGATCTTTTTTGGAGTTACAAACAAGCTTCCGGAATGGAATTCATTCAAGTCGTTTTTTCTTCTGCTGAAAAAGTGATATTTTCTCAGGTCTTTGGCACTTTCTCATCCTCAGAAGAACAAAAAAAATAAATATCTACAAATTCATATGAGGAAAAGGAATCCTATTCAATTTCTGCATGTTGTGATGAGCCTGAAAGAGATAAGAGCTTCTGCTTTCATGGGAGGATTGAATCTCCGTGTAAAAATCCATGAGAGATGGTGGCATAGAATGGGTTTTCTTTGCTTTTGGGTGCAGTTTACGCACAATTTTCTCTTATAACAATCAGAGTATAATGCCACACCAGACTTTCTAGTGGCTTTTCCAGAATGTAAACAGAAGGAAATAAAGTATTTAAGATGAAAACAAAAACAAAAAAAATTAAAGTTACGTACCGGTAACGTCTTTTCCTGTAGTCTTTCAGGACAGCCACAATAGAGAGATAGTCTCCTCCCCTTCCTCTGGAAACACTGCGCCAGCCCATAAAATCTCTCCTCCCCTGCCAGACCTCAGTTCTTTCAAGAGTACCTCCGGCCGCTGGGGAGACACAAGAACACATTAATAACATACCAATCAATATCATTACCATATTGCGTTCTGGTCTTTAATAAGACCCCCCCAAGCTTAGGGTGGGTAACTAGGGCTGTCCTGAAAGACTACAGGAAAAGACGTTACCGGTACGTAACTTTAATTTTCCCTTTCCGTCATTTCAGGACAGCCACAATAGAGAGGATAATCGAGCACTTACCAATTAGGGTGGGACTACAGCTTGCAGAACTTTTCGCCCAAAAGCCTGCTCACCTGCCGCCACCAGGTCCACTCTGTAATGTCTGACAAAAGTGGAGTAGCTGGACCATGTTGCTGCCTTGCATATTTGCTCTGGCGTTGCTCCAGCCTTCTCTGCCTGGGAAGTTGCCACTGCTCTGATGGAGTGTGCCTTTATGCCTCTAGGGACCTCCTTCCCCGCTAAAGAATATGCCTGCCCAATAGCTAATCTAAGCCACCTGGCAATCGTGCGTCGGGACGCTCTGAGACCCTTTCTGGCCCCAGAAAATAAAATAAATAGAGAATCAGACTTCCTTATTGTCTTAGTCATCTCTAGGTATTGTAGGATACACCTCCTTACATCTAAAAAATGAAATCTTAGTTCCCCTTCACCTGAAGGATTGGGACAAAACGAGGGTAGGACTATTTCCTGGCTTCTATGAAAGCTTGACGCCACCTTTGGCAAAAAAGCTGGATCAGTCTTAAGGACTATCCTGTCTGGCAAAATAACACAAAAAGGAGGTCTAATTGATAACGCCTCAATTTCACTGACCCTCCTGGCAGTTGTTACTGCAACTAAAAATACTGTTTTTAGGGTAAGTTCCTTTAACAGGCACTTGTCCAATGGCTCAAAGGGACTTCCCGTAAGGCTCTGTAAAACCAGAGATAGGTCCCACCCGGGAAAGGGAGGACCCCTGGTAGGTCTCTGTCTTGACAGTGCCTTAAAGAATCTGACCACCCATGGATTGGTAGCCAGAGACTTCTCCAGGTAAGCACTGAGTGCTGAAACCTGACTTTTAAGGGTAGCTACAGATAAACCCTTGTCCGCTCCACACTGCAGAAATTCCAACACAGCTACGGGACTCTGCACCGAGAAGGAGTTTTTTATGCACCATTTATTGAAAAGGAGCCAGACCTTTTTGTAAATCTTACGGGTCTCCTTTTTCCTACTGTTGAGGAGGGTAGAGATCAAGCTCTCTGAAAACCCCTTGGATCTTAATATACCCTCCTCAGTAGCCAGGCTGCTAATTTCCACTGCTGCACCTGTGGGCAGAGGACTGGACCCTGCGACAGAAGATCCTTTCGAGGTGGAAGGAAAAGGGGAGGTTCCGCTGCTAACTGCCTGAGGATTGAAAACCATGCCCTTTTCGGCCAATGTGGAGCTACCAGAATAAGAGAGGTGCTCTCTAATTGAAACTTCCTCAGAACCGCCGGTAATAGTACCGGAGGAGGGAAGGCATAACATGTCCTGAAATGCCAACTCTGAGATAATGCGTCCACTCCCAGTGCTCCTTCCCCTGCGTTTAGGGAGAAAAAACAGGGGGTTTTCGCGTTGTCTTTTGAAGCGAAAAGATCCACTTCCGGGGGTCCCCATTTCTCGGATATGAGATTGAAAACCTCCTGGTTGAGGGCCCAATCTCCTTCCTTTAGACTCCTCCGGCTGAGAAAATCTGCGATTATATTCCTCTCCCCTCTCAGAAAAACCGCTGAGAGTGAGAGAGTGTTGGACTCGGCCCAGCTTAGAATGTCTTCTGCTAGGGCCAGCAGACTTCCGCTCCTGGTGCCTCCCTGCTTGTTTATATAGGCCACGGTGGATGAGTTGTCCGACCGTACCTGTACATGGTGGCCCTGGAGTTCCTTTTTGAAGAATCTGAGGGCTAGGCCTACTGCCCTCAGCTCTTTCCAATTGGAAGACCTCTGCAGCTCGTCGCCCTTCCATGTGCCCTGCGCTAGAAGGGATCCCAGATGTGCCCCCCAGCCCTTGCCACTTGCATCCGTGGTTAGGATCTGTGGGACTGGGATGAGCCACAGACGTCCCTGTGACAAGTTCACTTCCTTCCTCCACCACCAAAGAGATCTCTTTATTTGATGGGGAACCTGTACTAAGGTGTCTAGATCCCTCTGACTGTGGTCCCATACTCTTAGTACATATGATTGTAGGGGGCGAAAATGTAACCCTGCCCACTGCACTGCTGGAAGAGTAGAAGTTAGCAGGCCTAATGTTGACATTATGGACCTCTTGGACACCAGATGGTTGCACTGGAGGGAGAGAACTGCTCTGTCCAGTTTTAGAATTTTTTCCCTTGGAAGAAAAACTCTCGAGAGCGTAGTGTCCAACAGGTACCCCAGGTACACAATGCGCTGTGAGGGAATGAGACTGGACTTTTCTAAGTTCAGCAGCCACCCCAAACCTGTTAGAACCCTCTTGGTTAGATCGAGGTCTCTGATCAACTGTTCTGGGGATACTGCAAAAAGAAGCAGGTCGTCCAGATAGGCTATAACTGATACCCCCTGGAGTCGCAGGAAGGCCAACGCCTCTGCCAGTACCTTTGTGAATATGCGGGGCGAGGAGGATAGCCCGAAGGGCAGCGCTTGAAACTGCAGATGCAGTATTGTGCCCTGCAGGTCTACTGCTAAACGGAGGAACCTCTGGGAGGTTTCTGCGATAGGGACATGTAAATATGCGTCTCTGAGATCCAGAGACACCATATAACAGTTGTGTGGTAGCAGGGCCCTGACCGTAAAGATTGACTCCATGCGGAACCTTTTGTAGCAAATTGACCTGTTTAAGGGTTTTAAATTCAGAATCAGTCTGAATTTTCCCGAGGGCTTTTTCACCACAAATACGTGGGAATAGAACCCCTCTCCTTCCTGCCCCCTTGGTACTCTGTGAACTACGTTCTGAATCTCCAGTTCCTTCAGGGCGTCCACCAAAGCTTCGGCCCTTGCTGTGCAGCTGGGAAGCTTCGTAACAAGGAACCTTTGCGGGGGTGGTCTTGAGAATTCCAAGAGATACCCCCTTCTTATGATCCCCAGGATGAATCGATTGGGTGAGAGGGTCTCCCAATGTGGAAGGAAGGCCCCCAGTCTTCCTCCCACCGTCCCTAGAGAGTCATTGATCTTTACGGGCCTTCTCAGGAGGGCGAAAAATCGCCCCTCCTCTGCCCTTGCCTCTTTGGCCCCAAGTTTTCTTCCCTTGCTTGGGAGATTCCTTGCCTTTTTTTCGGACGAAACCCCTTTCTCGTCTGAGCTGGGGCTTTCCTCTTAGGCGGAAAGGACTTCTTTTTGTCCGCTGTACGGTCTAAGACCGTCTCTAAACCAGGGCCAAAGAGTAGATCACCTGTCAGGGGTATCCCGCACAATTTGACCTTGGAGGCGGTGTCCCCCGGCCAAGTTTTCAGCCAGAGCGCTCTTCTGGCCGAATTCGCCAGCGCCGCTGATCTGGCCGACATACGGACTGACTCTGCTGAGGCGTCTGCAATGTATGCGATTCCTCGCAGAATCGTGGGGAACGAGGCTAGGATAGTCTCCTTGGCTGTGCCAGCTTCAATGTGCTCCTGAATCTGGAAAAGCCAGTGCTCTAAATTGCGGGCTACGACCGTAACAGCCATTTCTGGCTTTAAGTTACCCACAGTTGAGTCCCACGTCTTTTTTAGAAGTGAGTCTATCCTTTTGTCCATGACATCCGACAAAGCCCCCATATCCTCGAATGCCAGGTCTGTGTGTCTAGAGACCTGAGAGAAGGCGGCATCCAACTTGGGATTTTTATTCCAAATGGACGCTGGATCCTCTGAAAATGGAAACCTTCTCTTAAGGGAGCTAGAAAAAAAGGGTTTCCTCTCAGGATCCTGCCACTCCTTCTTAATCGTTTCCACCAGCACTTCATGTACTGGAAAAACTTTCCTTTTTTGATCTCCCAAGCCCTTATACATAAGGTCATGGAGAGATAGGGGTTTTTTATCCTCGTGTATCCCGAGGGTTGTATATATTGCCCCCAAGAGATCTTCCACCTCATCCAGGGATAATTTATACCTGGAGATTTTCCTGGACTCCCCGTCCTGGTCCTCCCCTTCTGATTCCTCATGGGAATCAGACGTGCCACTGTCCGGTTGCCTCTGCTCCACCCCGGAAGGGCCTGACATCTCCTCTGCCATAACTAAATTGGTAGATCTGGCAGGTGCAGAGCCCTGAGCATGAGGCGGGGTTGTGTCCTGCTGAATGGGTTTAGAGGGAAGCTTGAACATCTCAAAAAGGGTTTTAAAAGATGAAAAGGTGGATGACAGCTCTTTCACAGAAGCTGCCAACCCAGACTGCTGTTCAGATTCCCTTTCCTTAACCAGGGAGTCTATGCACTCCTTACATAAAACTTTAGTCCATGCTTCCCCTAAACTGTCTCTACAAGAGGCACACTTCCTTTTAGAGACATGAGTGGACTTTGTTTTTTCTGTAGATTTCTGAAAATACATACAAAAAAACCATATTACTTCCAGCAAGTTTAAGTGGAAACAACCCTGGGGGAGTACCAGATCCATCTTAAGGGAACTGTGCTCACCCCCCCACCCCCTGACCACCCAGGGGGACTGCCCTCCCTCTAAGTAAGGAACCATACAAGAGGGAGAGCAAACCTTAGATAGAGAGGACCCCTCCCCAGGGAACTCTTACCTTTGGAAGGCTGGAGACAGCGTCCGAATGAGCTGCAGCATCTGCCTCAGACATGACTGCAGGTGGTTGCCTGTGTAGAGTCTCACAATGTGTACATGTGAAGCGACTCACTCCAGCCTGAGCCCGGCCCCCTATCAGCCCCGCGACCCGGAACCGGAAGTCGCGGTTCAAAGGGAAAGCGTCCGCCCCCCCGCCGGAAATGACGTCACCCGTCGTCCGGCCCGCTGGTTCCAAATTTTGCGGCCTGTATGGATACAGGGGAGAGCGGACTGTCTCCCTGCTGCGGCCCTGTGGACGCGATAGGGGTCCCCCACGACCTGATGCCGCGCTCGGCAAGGAAGGGGTGGCTTTCAGCTGCGGTATGTACCGCCATTCCTCATCCTGGAAGCCCCTGCTTCCCTAGGGATGATTTTCTTAGAAAGAGGCCACAGTCTCCCTGACTGCACCCGGCCTGGTTCCTCTGCACAGTGTCTCCCCACCGGAGGAAACACTAATAACTGAGGTCTGGCAGGGGAGGAGAGATTTTATGGGCTGGCGCAGTGTTTCCAGAGGAAGGGGAGGAGACTATCTCTCTATTGTGGCTGTCCTGAAATGACGGAAAGGGAAAAAGGTTTTAAAAAAAAAGCGAGTCAGGAACCTGACTTGCTGAGCCAGAGGCATCCTCTGCATCTCTGTCTGAATCCATGAAGCAGCCACATTTGACCTGGTTAGCATTGCCTAAATAGAGGTAATTATGCTGCCTTGTCCAGACACTTTTTCCAGAATAGGCCCCCAGGAAACATCTGTGTGGCCCAGGAACAATGCTGGAATGCACACTGGGTTCTGCATGCTTGAATCATATGCAAAAGGTCTCTGTGCCACATGAATGTATAGCAGTGCCCGCCAAAGAATCACCAGTAGTAGGCGCCTGTGCACACTAGGGATGACAGAGTGTACTGGATGTGCAAGTTCCCGGGTATCCAGCCCATGGTAAAATGGCATACCCAACAGTGTGACCTCAAAATGGCCTGGGGGTGCTTGCACATGCAAGGCTTTCCTACCCCCTGGTTACTGCAGGCAAAGGCATAGGCGACCACCTGAACCAAGTAATGTGTCCCCCTACCCGGCTCCCACAGAGGACACCCCATCTGGGGCTCCCAGGTAAGATTAAGGAAAGACCAGGTCTGGAGTTTCAGCAATTTTTTGGGACACAAGTCAATTTGACGGTGTCATCCTCTTCTGGCATGAAAGGGAAAGTGAGAGGAAACCACAGGGTTCATAGAGAAAGAGCCTAAACCTATAATCGTCTTTTCTTGTCCCCTTTAGGTAGGCGAGTCCCTCTATTGTGCTGTGCAGTCATGGAGCAAAGGGAGAAAATTAAAATGTCACATGCTTAAATAAAACAAGCAGAATGATAAAAGCACAATATGAAAATCGCCACAGCAAAACACAGCAATTGACAACATATTTGATTTAGTTAATAGTTTTAAAAGAGAAGTTCACCTTCAAGAACATTTTCCACCCGTGTCTATGGTGGAACAATTAACACATTCCCACTCCTGCAGGGTTTCCCCCCACCCCCCTTCCCTTTAACAGTGGTCCAGGGATGTTCTCCCCACGGCCGCCGTCATAATTTGAAAAGAGCGTAGCCATGTGGGGCTCCACCCACATGGCCACGTCATTCATTCACAGAGTTCAGTGAATGAACAGACTACAAGTACCGACAGCCTTTGCAGCTGACAGCTTGTAGTTCTCAATGAACTACGAGGGCGCTGGTGAGGATCCTTGCAGTTCATGGATTCTTCCTGGACTAAAGTAACTGCTTGCCTCTATCAGGTGTACGGTCAGACAGCTACAATGGCAGTTTGCATCTACTGATCACGAGTGCAATGCTTTCCAGGATACTAAAGGAAAAAAAAAATAGTCCATGCATGTTTTTTTACCTGCAAAAAAAAAAAAAATGTGCATGCATACATTTTTTTTAAAGGTTAACTTATCCTTTAAGCTGTGACCTGCGAGCGCCATGCTGAGCGCTCGCAGGTCACTCAGCTGTGTTAGAAAAGCGAATGACTATTCGCTTTTCTAACACTAAACCGCCTCTCCGCCAACCGATTGGCTGAAACAACAGGCGCTGTGAGTGAATGCCTATCAGGCATCCAATCATAGCAGAGGACGGGAAGAGAGGATGGGAGAAGACATTGAGGAGCTGTCCCTCCGCCACCGAGACAGGGTAAGTACAGACGGCGGGCGGGAGACACACTGGCAGCATTTGATGGGGCACAGTGAGGCTGTATAAGATGGGCACAGTGAGACTGCATAAGATGGGCACAGTGAGACTGCATAAGATGGGCACAGTGAGACTGCATAAGATGGGCACAGTGAGACTGCATAAGATGGGCACAGTGAGACTGCAATTGATAGTGTTTTTTTCAGAATTTTTCAGTTTGTTTGCACCCCCTCCCCCATAAATTTTGAGCACCAGCCACACCACTGCTTGAGACACAGGCAACTTATTAATACACAATGGACTATAAGCTTGTAACTTCCGATGACTGCACAGGGACAAGTTCTTGAGGGTATATCTTCCCTAGGGGTACATCCAATAGAATAATACCCCACACTGTGAGCACTCTTTTTTTAGCAAGGAAGGATGGCCCGTGTTCTGTACTGTTCTACAAGATAAGAGGAATTCTGACTTGCCTGTAAATTCCTTAACTTAATTGTATAGTACAGGACATGGGCAACTTATTCATACACAATGGGACGTCCCTTATCAATGAATACAAATACAAAGGGTGGGAAAGGGGGCCTAATATGAGAAACACCTTGACTAAAAGGTTTTTATAAAATATTGCAAAACTAAAAGCCTTTGGGAAAAAATTGTTACTGCTGATACGCAAAAAAGAACCCTCAGAGATGGGACTTTAACAGCAACACGATGCAGTAAATAGAGACTCTATTGATACCATAGAATAAAATTACAAATCTTTATTTGTGGCAAAGAACAATGGAATAAAAACATATAGGACGCTTGCAACCTAATGATTGTGTTAGGGTTTCCACAAATTGTGGCTCACCAGTAGTGTGGTCCCTAGATGGACACCTAACGTGTTTCGAGATCGATTTTTCTTAGTCGTCTTCAGGGTTATTCAAAAACCAGAAGGGGAAATATATTCTGTTGCAGTGTAGTATAACGTTATTACAGAATAGCCACAATTAGGAAAAAGATAAAAACATGAAAAAAAAAAATATATCCTCAAATAACCGGGGGGGGGGGGGGGGCAGTGGAGTCTAGTGGTCAGCCTGTGGACCAATGGGGTCGCTAGAAAGACACACAGTATTCAGCAAATTTGAATAACGGACTGATGTTGTCCGAATTGTCCTTTAAAGATTAAGTAACTATTGCCGATTGCAGCGAGAGGGTGAGATCTTTAAAAATCTTATGAGTACTAGTAGAGCACATGGTACATGTGCACCCGCTGATGTTCAAGATCATGAAGAATGTATTGGGAGGAGTGGAAGGTTTTAAGGATTTGAAGCATGCTCTCATTCACTTCAATGTTTAAAAAAAAAAAAAAAGTGTTAAAAAGCTTAATATTTTAAAAAGTATAAATAGTAGGAAAAAAGTTGAAGAAGTCCCATCATTATCTGAAAAAGCTGAACATTTTAAAAGTTGAATGAAAGTATGCAGAGGTTACGCAGAGCCAAAAAACGTAGGGAATAAAATTAAAATTTAATAAAAAAATGAATAGTGGGACTGCTGAAGTATTCCCACTAATAATTTATACGCATGAAAACTGATGTCAATGTGCATAAAAATTCATTGAAACGTGCATGAAAACTAATGTCAATCTGATGTGAAACTGACGCAAATTCATGTCTCTGCAAATTAAATCTGTGTGGTTTTCCCATCAGTTTTCATGCACGTATGGTATGAACAAGCCCTAAAGCCTCGTACACACTATACGAAAACCAGATGGAAAAATTTGTAAGATGAGCTGTCTGCGGATTTTCGGATCATTAGTATGGTGCATTCGACAGACGATTTGCCTTTTACATCAGACAAAAGCTGGACGTGCAGGCTATAAAATTTTTGTCGGATGTGAACTCAACGTCTGATTTTCGGATGGTCAGTAAAGAAATCGTCACACAAAAAAGTCGAATGTACAAACACGCATAATCAGAATCAAGGAACGACCGGGAAGAGTTCGGTCTTGTACAACTACATTCGACGGCAATTGATGAAATGTCGAAATGCAGCTCACATTCTCATTTTCTTTAATGGTATAATAATGAAGCTGCTTTGCTGGTGATACTGATGTAGTTATGCCAAACGTATTTTAAAAGGCATTTGTTTTGTAGTAACATAAATAATATTAATGTTATGGTGGTTGTTTGATTTTTTGGGGGGAAGTTAGCACAACACCATTATCCCTGAGTTTTTAAGATCAAAGATACAACTATGTTCGTGTCCCTTGTTAATTTTCTATTGTGCTGTTTTTAAGGTAACTGCCTACTCCCAAACTGTCATTTTTAAAAAAACACATAGCCAAGTATTATTCTACACAATTATTTTATTGTGCAGAAAAAAACAGCATCACTAATTTAATTTATCTGCCATCCAAATAAAAATAACAAAAAAGTGTGAATCGACGCTCAAACTTCTACTAACATGAAATTAGCAGAAGGGGCCCAAAGGGTGGCGCTTGAGAAATTAACTTCTTTATACTCTCATAGTACGTCACTACGTTCGTGTATGTCGAATGACAATTTGCGGATAGTTCGTATGCTAGACAAAATCCTGCACACGCCCTTTTGACAAAAATCAGACTCTCGGTCGTACAACAATCTAATCGTGTGAACGAGGCTTAAAGTGGAAGTAAACCCACCCATAAAACAATTTCTGGCACGTGCCGGAAAGGTAACACTCCCATTGGTTGTGCTCACAACCAAACTGTCAAACCATCCAATGGCGCGTGTCTAAACTGATCATATGTGCAGCATCGTGGCAGTTGTAAATTAAACAGAGGCAAAGATGGTAGCTTCCTTGGCTGAAAATGATAGGGGGGTTTACTTACACTTTAAGACTTAAATGTGTAAATGGCATAAGTGCTGCATCTGGGTCAGCCAATATCAATTAACAGCTGTGACATGCTGAGAAGTTGCTACATACTTTTTTTAAATTATTTTACAACCATGACTGTTGCAGTCAAACTGTGAGGTGCCCATTTGTAAAGGCCGACAAAAAACACTCTGAACCCTCAACATTCCCAGTTTTAAGTCCTGTCTCTATTTTCCCCAAGTACAGTAATTTATCACTTTACACGGGAATACAATATGCAAAAATAAAGTGAAAAAGTGGTGAAAAAAAATCTAATTGATTAAGTGGTCTATTTTTTTTTTTGGATTTTACCATTCAATAAAGACTTTGGGGTCAATTTAAACAAAAGGGAAAAAAATGCTGTGAAAATATTCCAACTCAGCAATCCCCTATTTTGCCTAATATGATCTTTTCTCATGATCGTCAGCTCCTAGGGGCCATAAAGTGTTTTTTGCCTGGAATACCTCCAATGAGAAAAATGCTGCATTATGGCCAGTAGATGGATTTTCCACATTTTGTCATGCTACAACCAAAAACGTAAATGTATTTTATTGGGTTTTTATGTGACAGACCAACACAAAGTGGCACATAATTGTGAAGTGGAAGGAAAATGATAAAATGGTTTGACTTTTTTTTTTTTTTAAATATCTGAAAATTGTGGCGTGCATTTGTATTCAGCCCCCTTTACTCTGATACCCCTAACTAAAATCTAGTGGAACCAATTGCCTTCAGAAGTCGCCTAATTAGTAAATTAGAGTCCACCTGTGTGTAATTTAATCTCGGTATAAATACAGCTGTTCTGTGAAGCCCACAGGAGGTTTGTTAGAGAACTATAGTAAACAAACAGCAACACGAAGGCCAAGGAACACCAGACATTTTAGGGATAAAGTTGTGGAGAAGTTTAAATCAGGGTTAGGTTATAAATAAATATCCCAAGCTTTGAACATCTCACGGAGCATTGTTCAATCCATCCTCTGAAAATGGAAAGAGTATGGCACAACTCGGGGTTACACCATAGTATCCCTGTACGGTTACTTAACTTGTCCCTAAGATCCCCCAATGTCCTCTGGCCGATGCATCCGTCTTCCAGGTTTCCTTCCCTGCGAGTCCTGCGAAGCAGCGGGGGGGAGCCAGGCACGAAATTCAAAAGAGTTCAAAACATAACCTACACACAATACATTAATGTATTCCTAACGGAATACAATGTATTAAACTTTCACCTCAGTTTTGTCCCTAGTGCTTTGTCCAGTGCCCTGCCTGCACTTTTACCATTCTTTCTGCCTGGAAACTTGAGAACAACCATGGCATCCAAAAAGCGTCCCTTTAGGTCAAAACCGGTTTAAGACCAGCTAGAAAACAGCGACAGTGAATTAAAATCTCTTGCAGAATTGAGCGATAGTGATTCATTGGGAAATTCGTCAGACACTGAAAGTGACGACAGCGACGATTGCGCGACTGAGCTCAGTGATGTGCAAACTTGTTGCTCCATTGACTGTGGTACGGATCAGGCAGCGCCCCCAAGATTCCCATTTACTGAAGCATTTGGTATGAAAGTAGATGTTGAACACGACAACCCCTAGGCACACTTACAATTATTTCTGACCAATGGAGGTTATTAAAAAAATAGTTACTGAAACAAACCAGTTCAAAGGACAATAAATTAGCTACTACGCATCGGAAGTTTCCAATAAGCGTATAGAAGAGTATAGATTTTCCTTGATCATCAAATATTTACACTTTGAAAACAAAGAATTTGCTGAAACTACTTATCCTGCACCAAAACTAAAGAAAATTTGGGAAGTATCTCAAATAATTCTAAAGAATTTCCAACAGAGCTATGTGCCAGAAAGACATCAGCATAGATGAAAGTCTTATGGCCTACAAGGGAAGGCTCAGCTGGGTAAAATACATTGCATCAAAGAGCACGATTTGGCGTAAAATACTACATGCTATGCGAATCGTCAACTGGCTACATTTGTAATTCAATCATACACTGGACAAGGAATAAAATTCAAAATGCAGCAACTATGGAATGGCAACATCTTCGGTTCTTTCACTCAGTGAGCCATTGCTAAATCAGGGATATTGCGTAACAACCGACAACTTTTAAACGTCTCCTGAACTTATACGTTTATTCTGCAAAACAAAACAGATGCCTATGGAACGGTTAGGGCTAACTGGCGCGACATGCCGCCAATGTTTGGCAATAAGAAGCTGAAGACTGGAGAAATGGTTGCCTGGCAGGAAGGCAAAATGATAGCACTGCAATAGTGTGACAAGATGTGTGCCCAATGAGTACAGTTCATAATACCTCCACTGTTATGGTACACACGACAGGTGGGAAAGAAATCATGAAGCCACAAGTAGTGACAGACTACAATAACACCATACA
Source organism: Lithobates clamitans (assembly GCA_037952925.1). NCBI lineage: Eukaryota > Metazoa > Chordata > Amphibia > Anura > Ranidae > Lithobates > Lithobates clamitans. The sequence continues at coordinate 4,473,650 of JBBGZY010000552.1, read as the reverse complement.
AACAAAAATGTGGGGTTCTTGTGAGCCACAAGTGGACCAATGCCTCTAAGGCATAAATCAACTATTTTTAAGCAGCAAACACTTCATCACGTTTCATTTCGTGCATTAAACATATATAACTAATTGTGCCTGTGCTAAAAAATATATATATGAACTGAGTGAAAGAATCGTGCAGGAATATTAAATTAAAACCGTAATTAATATGCTAGTGAAGACATACATATATGAAAATACATATATTGTGCAATCCTTATATATGAAAACCTCAAAGTGCATCCACATAAAAGTGCAATCCTTATATAAAATGCTCAAAGTCCATCATGCATGGATATAAACCTAAAATCTAAGTGCAAATCCTGTGACAATCGAGTGTCCAATCAAAATACGATCGGCAAATTCAAACTAAAGCAAAAAGGTGCAAGTAAACAGTGTCCATGAATTAAGTGTCCATCACGCTTCTCCTGTAAGGTGTCCAAATCGCAACAAGCTAGATGTGCTCTCCCGTGATCCCCCACTTGTGCTTGCGCTCACCTCTATTCGTGTGACACGGTAGTTAAACAGTGTCAAACACGCAATGGGGCCACTCCAGGGCTCACTCAGGATACAGTGATGTATAATTAATCAATCCTCTCAGGTAAAGTCAGACATCAATCATAAAAGAGAAAAGGAGAACTCCATGGTGTAACAAAGTAGGGATTTATTAGAATAAAAGAAATTCCTCCAGGAGGGTACTCACAATGTGCTGGTGCTACAGTGCACCAAACTATTCAGGTGTAATTCGTTAGCAACGGCTCGTATGGCGTGCGGTGCGGTGTATAATAACCTCCTTCCCTGCTGACAGCTCCGTCCTACCCCTCCCCGACCATCCCCCAGAGGAAGGCATGTGATCCCTGTGACGAATACGCGTCGGGGAGGGGTAGGACGGAGCTGTTGTTAGCAGGGAAGGAGGTTATTATACACCGCACGCCATACGAGCCGTTGCTAACAAATTACACCTGAATAGTTTGGTGCACTGTAGCACCAGCACATTGTGAGTACCCTCCTGGAGGAATTTCTTTTATTCTAATAAATCCCTACTTTATTACACCATGGAGTTCTCCTTTTCTCTTTTATGATTGATGTCTGACTTTACCTGAGAGGATTGATTATACATCACTGTACCCTGAGTGAGCCCTGGAGTGGCCCCATTGCGTGTTTGACACTGTTTAACTACCGTGTCACACGAATAGAGGTGAGCGCAAGCACAAATGGGGGGATCACGGGAGAGCACATCTAGCTTGTTGTGATTTGGACACCTTACAGGAGAAGCGTGATGGACACTTAATTCATGGACACTGTTTACTTGCACCTTTTTGCTTTAGTTTGAATTCGCCGATCGTATTTTGATTTGACACTCGATTTTCACAGGATTTGCACTTAGATTTTAGGTTTATATCCATGCATGATGCACTTTGAGCATTTTAGTATAAGGATTGCACTTTTATGTGGATGCACTTTGAGGTTTTCATATATAAGGATTGCACAATATATGTATTTTCATATATGTATGTCTTCACTAGCATATTAATTAGGGGTTTAATTTAATATTCCTGCACGGTTCTTTCACTCAGTTCATATATATATATTTTTTAGCGCAGGCACAATTGGTTATATACAATAACACCATGGGAGGTGTCGACAGAGCCAACCAAGCAATGACATTCTACTCAGCAAGCAGGAAACAGCAAAAGAAGTACTACAAGAAGATCTTCGGGCATCTTTTTGAGCAATGCTTGTGGAATGCCTACATTCTGCTAAAAAAAAAAAAGTGTGACAAAGCTGTGATTCATTCGGACTTCATATGGAAAGTTGACGAACGTATCTTTGTGAACCACCAAACACCATCAATGGCTGTGAATAAAGCTGGGCGTCGTGCTGTTGGCGTTGTCAACCTGGAACGGCTGACTGGTCATTTCATGGAACCTCATCCCACCAACCGAGAAAAAGTCAGCACCTACAAGGATGCGCGTGGTTTGTTGCTTGAAGCGAGATGACAGTGAAAAGAAAATCAGAAAGGAAACAAGGTTCCATTGTCCTGATTGTGACGTCAGACTTTGTGCAGTCCTCTGTTTCAAATTCTTTTACCCGAGAGTTTTACTAAACCAATGTGCAGTGTCTAGTATTACAGCGACTTGTAATATTGCACCCTTGTTTGGACAAATTTCAGTGTTTTTAGTTTGATTACATTATTGAATAAAATGTATTATTTTTTACAATTATTTATATTATAATTTCGTGTTTCAAACTTTATTATACCCGGGATGTATAGTAGACTCTTGTTTGGACACATTTAAGCGAGTTATTCCTAATAATTACAGGCCTACAATATAAAACAAAATTTCAATGCAAAACAATGTACCGCTTTGACATTCAATAATACTGACATAATCAGACTGCCAGGGAGGTTAATCAGAGAAGTAGCCAAGAGGCCCAAGGTAACTCTGGAGGAGCTGCAGAGATCCAGAGCTCACATGGGAGAATCTGTCCACAGGACAACTATTAGTCGTGCAGTCCACAAATCTAGCCTTTATGGAAGAGTGGCAAGAAGAAAGCCATAAGAAGTCCCATTTGCAGTTTGCAAAAAGCCATGTGGGGGAAACCGCAAACATGTGGAAGAAGGTGCTCTGGTCAGGTGAAACCAAAATTGAACTTTCTGGCCTAAAAGCAAAACGCTATGTGTGACGGAAAACTAACACTGCACATCACCCTGAATACACCATCCCCACCGTGAAACATGGTGGTGTGGCAGCATCATGTTGTGGGGATGCTTTTCTTCAGCAGGGACAGGGAAGCTGGTTAGAGTTGATGGGAAGATGGATGGAGCCAAAAACAGGGCAATCTTAGAAGAAAACCTGTTAGAATTTGTAAACAACTTGAGACTGGGGCGGAGGTTTAACCCCTTGATCACACCCCCCAGTTAACCCCTTCACGCCCCGTCACCAATAGATCTTTTTTCTTTTCGCTGTATTAGTGTCATGGGTTAGCCAGTTAGTTGATTAGTTTCACCATCAGGTTTTTATAGCGTCAGGTACCCCCATATACTACCTAACAAAGGTTTTAACCCCCTGATTGCCCCTAGTTAAACCTTTCACCCTGTCACCAGTGATCACAGTATTAGTGTTACGGGTGACGCTGGTTAGTTTGTTTTTCATAGCATCAGGGTACCCGCCGTACATTACCCAATAAAGGTTTAACCCCCTGATCGCCCGGCGGGTGACATCAGTAAGGTTTTAGCGTCACTTATGGTACGCGACGCCCCAGGCAGCGTCAGATTAGTGCCAGTAGCACCATACACCTCCCTTAGTAGTATAGTGTCTGAACAGATCAATACTAGCCTCCCCAGTAGTTTAGGGTTCCCAAAAGCGGAGCGTTAGCAGGATCAGCCCAGACACCTGCTAGCACCTGCGTTTAGCCCCTCCGCCCAGCCCACCCAATTGCAGTATCAATCGATCACAGTCACTTAAAAAAAAAAAACATAACTGCAGCGTTCGCAGAGTCAGGCCTGATCCCTGTGAACGCTAACAGTTTTTTTGGTAGTGATTGAAGCAGGCTCTGACAGTTGGGTGCTCTTTTTGCCTGTGAGTCTCACTAGTTGTAACAGTAAATTTAGAGACCACAATGTCCGATCGAAGGTACAATAGTGAAGAGGCCTACACATTTCTGAGCATGACGGATGAGAGTGAAGAGGAAGTCACCCATCTGTCAGATTCAGGCTCAATATTCAAACCTGTAGACAGCAGCGGCACCCTGACAGATAGCTCTGACGACGGAGTTGTGGTCCCTCACAAGGTCAGGCGTACCCGACCCCCTTCTGCTGTTGTCGAGGTGCAAGAACCACAGGGCTCTCGTATGGAGCAGAGAGCCAGTACTAGTGCCACTCATCCTGGTGAGCTGGCAAGCACCAGCTGCCTAGTACACCCTGGTCGTAGTCAAACCAGCACTGCTGTATCATGTGGTGACGTGGCGAGTCCCATAAGTGCAGTTCATGCTGGTGCAGTGGCTAGCACAAGTAGAGTCCCACAGCCACCAAGAAGACAAAGACAGGCCCGTCGTGCTTAAAGTGCCCTTCCTGCTGCATTTTCCAATCATAATTGGGAGCCCACCACTTCTGCAACACCGGTACTTCCAGAACTCACTGGCCAACCTGGAATTCAGGTGGAAACAGTTGATTTTACATCACTTGATTTTTATTCGCTGTTTTTCACGGAAGATCTCTATAGATCTATTGTGGACCAAATCAATTTGTATGCTGGTCAATTCATCGCCGCTAATCCCCATTTGACCCTTGCCAGAGATTGGAAACCCATTACGGTTTCCGAATTTAAGACCTTCCTGGGCCTATCCCTTTTCTTGGGCATAACTAAAGAGTGAGTTGCGGTCATATTGGTCCACTGACCCAATTCATTATATGCCCGTGTTCTCTGCCTCCATGGCCAGGGCTAGATATGAGCAGATCCTGCGGTTCACGCATTTTGATGACAATTAACTGTTATCCTCAGGGTGACCCCGAATACGATCGGCTCCACAGAATTCGGCCCCGCGTAAACCACTTCAACCAACAGCTTGCAGCCTTGTTTACTCCCAATCAAGTTGTCTGCGTTGATGAGTCCCTGATTACGTTTTCTGGCCGTTTGTCTTTCAAACAGTATCTTCCCAGCAAGCGTGCCAGATATGGGGTCAAGATGTACAAGCTCTGTGACAGGGCCACAGGCTATACATATAGTTTTATGGTTTACAAGAGAAAAGATAGTCACGTGGAGCCGGAGAACTGCCCAGACTACATAGGGAGCATGGACAATTATTACACGAGCCAAAAGTGCCACTTTTTAGTCACTTGTTTGATCATGGAATTGGCGCATGTGGCACCGTGCGATCTAATTGCCGGGGCTTACCCCAGCGGCTTTTAGATTCCAGTCTTAGGCTGGGGGAGAGAGCCTGCTTGAGAAGTAATAATTTGCTCGCAGTGAAGTGGAGGGATAAAATCGGAATGTTCTCATTCTGTCCTCCCTTCACGTACACACGACGGTCCAAATTCAAGCGGCGACTGGTGTTGTGGAGAAACCCCTCCGTGTCCACGAATACAACCTTAATATGGGAGGGGTGGACTTCAACAACCAGTGGATGGCGCCATGCTTAATTGCCCGTAAGGCCAGACGCTGGTGCAAAAGTGTGTCTGTGTACTTACTTCAATTGGCTCTGCTGAACACTTATGTGCTATACAAAGCGTCAGAACGAACTGGATCCATCCTTAAATTCCAGGAAGAGATCATCAAAGCCTTTCTGTTTCCAGACGGTGCTGTGCCTCACCTTCCCAACGCAAATGCAGTAAGCCGGCTGCATGAGAAGCATTTTCTGTATGTCTTCCCTGGTACCCCTACCCAACGATCACCCAAAAAAAAATGTTGTGTCTGTAGGATACGCAGATATAGGCGTGAGACCCGTTATTATTGTCCCTCCTGGTCTTTGCATCGGTGAATGTATTGAATGCTGCCACACACTAGTGGAGTTTAAGCGTAGGGTACAGCACTGCACAGACTAGGACACACTTTAACAGGGTCTTTAAAGATGCCATTGCATTTTGAGAGACCCGAACCGTTAGTTACAAATAAAAGTGTAAATATATTTAAAAAAAAAAAAAAAGCCAAAAATAGTTGTCGTTTTCTTGTTCTCTCTCTCTCTATTCTCTCCATTGTTCTGCTCTTTTTTACTGTATTCTATGCTTAACTGCAATGTTTTATTGTTACTCTGTTTTATCATGTTTGCAATATAGGTATGCAATTCTTTTATTCTTTACTGTGTTTTATTGTTAACCATTTTTTTGTTTCCAGGTACACCATTCAGCTACAGCACTGATGTTGAGAGCAACAGCGTTTGCTCTCACGATACGTAAATCAGCGACTCCATCGCTGTAGGAGAGATTTCACCACCAAAAAAAAACGGTGCATGTATGCCCATCATTAGAAGTGGGTGGATGCAGGGTGGTATTCTAATGGTGGGCATACCCACAGATCAATATCTTTTTTTTCATGCAGCCTAAAGGCTGCATGAAAAAAGAAAGGAACATTACAATATATGCCCAACAATGACCAGCAACGTACTGGTATGTTGCTGGACTTTGAGTGGTTATAGCAGAATGATGCCTGCAGCTTTGGTATCATCTTGGTATCGTTCTTTTCAGCCAGTGGTCAGCTTTCATGTAAAAGCAATCCTAGCAGCTAATTAGCCGCTAGACTGCTTTTACAAGCAGTGGGAGGGAATGTCCCCCCCTGTCTTCCTTGGTTTTCTCGGGCTCTCCTGTCCCCCCGGGGAACCTGATAATGCAGCCGGTGGTTCCGCCAGCTGACCATAGTGCTGATCGAAGATCAGAGCGGCTCCAATCATCTCTATGGCCTGAGAAACCGGAAGCTATGAGCATTTCATGACTTCGGTTTCGCCGGACATAAACAGCGCCATTGGGAAAACATCTTAGCACACCGATCTTGGTGTGGTCAGATGCTTTGAGGGCATAATCTAATGGACCCCAATTTTTTTGAAAAAGATATAAGCAGCAATTGAACCAACCATGTTGAGTTATCACCGCGAACATCAGATCGAGGGCAGTAATTTTAGCAGTAGACCTCATCTGTAAATCTAAAGTGGTAACCTGCAAAAAATGTATGTAGTTTGTAGCCGCTGCATGGTTGCTCGCAATTTTAAAGCATGTCGTGTTTGCATCTATGTACTCAGCATAAGATCATCTTTTATATTATACCAAACATTTGGGCAATGTACCGCATTTTAGTGCATTAAAATTCAAATTCATTTGTTTTGGAACATGAAGAAAGAAAAGGAAACTTTTTTTTTTCTTTTTTTCAAAACTTAGTGACAAAAAGTGAGATCTGCAAAATACTCAACATGTCTCAGCAAATAGCTTTGGGTGTCTACTTTCCAAAATGGAGTAATTTGGGGGAGGGGGGGGGGGGGTTGTGCTATCTGGGCATTTCATGGCCTCCGAAACTGTGATAGGTAGTGAGGAGTGAAATTAAGAATTCATGCCCTTAGCCACTTAAGGGATAGAGAAATTATTTTGTAGGGATTCAGTAAAGAGGAATATTTCTGAAATCTATAAAATTTTGATGAGTAGAGGGGGGTTAGAACCACCGCCATTTTTTAAAAAATAGGAGGAGGAATTGGGAGTAAGCAAAGAACATCCTGGGGGCAACACACAGAACGGCATCTGACATGAAAACGATAGAGAGCAATTACAAGTGTCTAGCCAGGTGGTATATGACCCCGGTGAAGGTCAGTAAATTTTCACCGGATAGGTCTCCCAACTGTTGGAGAGGGTGTGGGACACCGGGTACTAAAGGCGCATCTTTGGTGGAATTGCCCCAAAATTACCGTATATACTCGAGTATAAGTCAAATTTTTCAGCACATTTTTTGTGCTGAAAGTGCCCCCCTCGACTTATACTCGAGTCAAGCACTTTTCTGCAGCAAAAAAATTCATTTTCCGAACCGATTTTGGGGCCCCGTATCTCAGGGCCACTTGGTACTAGAAACCCCAAATTTGGTATGCAAACCCAGTGGACCTAGTACTACAACATATAACAGAAGTTCCTAGCACTAAGTGGCCCCGAGATACGGGGCCCCAAAATCGGTTCAGAAAATGTCATTCTCTGCTGCAGAAAAGTGCTTGACATTTTCTGAACCAACTTTGGGGCCCCATATCTCAGGGCCACTTGCTTCTAGGAACCCCAAATTTGGTGTGCAAACCCAGTGGAACTGGTACTATTACATGTCCAAAGCTGGGGTTCCTAGCACCAAGTGGCCCTGAGATACGGGGCCCCAAAATTGGTTCAGAAAATGTCATTCTCTGCTGCAGAAAAGTGCTTGACATTTTCTGAACTGATTTTTGGGGCCCTGTATCTCGGGGCCACTTGGTGCTAGAAACCCCAGCTTTGGAAATTTTATGGTACTAGTTCCACTGGGTTTGCACACCAAATTTGGGGTTCTTAGCACTAAGTGGCCCCGAGATACGGGGCCCCAAATTCGGTAAACTGTGTCTATCTGCAGCAATGTCATTTCGGGACCCTTTGGGTTCCAATTTTGGCTGCAGCTAGGGGGCATCTAGGAACCCTTAACTACCGAGTTTGAAGTTCAGGGGACCTATGGCTGCAAATGGGCACAGTGAGGCATGCAAATGGGCACAGTGATGCTGCAAATGGGCATTGTTGACCCTCTTTTCCACTTACAGTAGCTGTGCATTTCTCACCCTCGTCTTATACTCGGGTCAATAAGTTTTTCCCATTTTTTTGTGGTAAATTAGGGCCTCGACTTATACTCGGAACGACTTATACTCGAGTATATACGGTAAACTATTCTGGAAGGGAGTGATTGAGATAGTAGAAGAGATAACGGGTAAGGTTATCACGTATAACCCCTGGGATTGCCTGTTCCATGGGTCGGAGGGAGGAAAAAGAAGGTACAAATCCTCATTAATCCCGGTGTTGTTAAATTCAGCAAAGAATGTAATCCAAAAGAAATGGCAGGAAGTTGAGGCCCCGAAGATCAGGGATTGGATCACTAGAGTGAATTAAATCTTCATATTGGAGAAAGCAGAGGTAGAAGTTCAAGCAGATAGGGACCAAGAGGATGAAAGGGGCAAATGGAGTAGCTGGGTGGCTTTCAGAAAAACTGAGCGATATGTAGAAGTCTTGGCGTTGTAATTTTTATTTTTGTTTGAATTTGATCACTTTCGAACCGACATGACCACAGAGGAAGCGAAGTGTCTGCGAGGGAAGGGAGGGGGGAGGGGGGGGGGGAACAATGGGAGTGGGTTTTTTTTTTATATATCTTAAGCTCAACATGAGAAATAGATATATTTTGCTATAGATTTCCTGTGCCCCACTCAATTGTAGGGACTATTGTATTGTACATTTTGTAAAACTAAATAAAGATTTATAAAGAAAATTACTTAGAACCCCAAAACATTATATATTGTTTTTTTCTAATACCCTAGAGAATAAAATGACAGTCAATGGAATACTTTTTTTGCACCGTATTTGCACGGCGGTCTTATAAGCGCACTTTTTTTGGAAAAAATTATTTTTTTTGGAATAAAAAAATAAAACAGTAAAGTTAGCCCAATTGTTTTTTATATTGTGAAATATAACGTAAAGCCAAGTAAATTGATACCCAACATATCACGCTTCAAAATTGCGCCCACTCGTGGAATGGCGTCAAACTTTTACACTTAAAAATCTCCATAGGCAACGTTTAAAAAAATTCTACAGGTTGCATGTTTTGCGTTACAGAGGAGGTCTAGGGCTAGAATTATTGCTCTTGCTCTACCGGTCGCAGCGACACCTCACGTGTGGTTTGACTACCGTTTTCTTATGCGGGCGCTACTCGCGTATGCGTTCGCTTCTGCACACGAGCTCGTCGGGACAGAACGCTTTAAAAAAAAAAAAAAAAAAAAAATTCTTATTTATTTTACTTTATTTTATTTATTTTTTCACTGTTTTTTTTAAAAAAAAAATTTGGATCACTTTTATTCCCATTACAAGGAATGTAAACATCCCTTGTACTAGAAAAAAGCATGACAGGTCCTCTTAAATATGATCTGGGGTCAAAAAGTGCTCAGATCTCATATTAGGACTTAAATGCAAAAAAATAAATAAATAAATTGTCGTTTGAAAAAATTACAAAAAAAAAAAAAAAGCCTTTAAGATAAATTGGCTTCCGCCCTCCTATGGTATGGAGACGGGTGGGGCCATCTTAGCCTCACTCGTCTCCATACCCAGGAAGTGACAGGTCCCGATCGCCTCCGCCGCTACCGACGGCTCCGGTAAGCGGCGGAGGGCACGGGCGAGCGGCGGGAGGGGGGGGTGGAACCTCTCCCACCACCGATAACGGTGATCTCGCAGCGAATCCGCCACAGAGACCACCATTATCAGAAACACGACCGGCTCCTGTAAAGATGGATACCTCGGTTGTGGCAGCAGCTGCTGCTGTTACCGAGATATCCACCTTCAAAGCGCAGACGTATATGTACAGGAGCCGGTTGGTAAGTGGTTAGAGAGCCTGAAGGCGGTGCTTGGTTTTCTGAGTCTTATACATGGCTAGACTGCCCAAAAAGTCCTACACATGTGGTATTCCTGTAAAAAGGAGAAGCAGAATGTATTTTTGGGTGTAATTTCACATATGCCCATGGCATGTTTGAGCAATATAGAATTTCAGTGACAACTTTGTGGAAAACATTTATTTTTTTTGTCATTTTTTAATCACTTGTGACCAAAAAATAAAATATTCAATGTGCTCAACAAGCCTCTCAGCAAATTCCTTGGGGTGTCTACTCTCCAAAATGGGGCCATTTTAGCACCCAAAAAAATGAGATAGGCAGTCAAACTAAAAGCCGCGTAAATTCCAGAAAACTTACCCTAGTTTATAGACGCAATAACTTTTGCGCAAACCAATAAATATACGCTTATTGAATTTTTTTTTACCTGGGACATGTGGCTAAATGCCTTTTGGCCTAATTTTATGACTAAAATTGAGTTTATTGTATTTGTTTCTATAGCACACATTTTCTGTCTTTTTTAGTTTATATTGCAAAAAATAAAAACCGCAGAGGTGATCAAATACCACCAAAAGAAAGCTCTATTTGTGGGAAAAAAAGGACGCAAATTTCGTTTGGGTACAGCATTGCATGACTGCGCAATTACCAGTTAAATCAGTGCAGTCCAAAAATAGTAAAAAGTGCTCTGGTCAGGAAGGGGGTAAATTCTTCCAGAGCTGAAGTGGTTAAGCAAAATCTGGTTTTGTTAAACACTAAAAAATAAACCGTGTTCACTTAAAATACACCATAGTTTCCCCTAACATGAGAACAACCAAAAAGTGAACAAAAGAAAACAAACACTGTATATTTTCATCTGAGATGCATAAAACAAGCTAAAAAATAAGCAGAATGGGGAAAAAAAAAAAACTGAAAATCTGTGAGAAAAAAAGCCATTCCAATGAAGTAAAATGAATATGCAACTAAATAAAATGCCACACCTGGACAGATGCGGGATGCATGGATAAAAGAGTACTGCTTGGTGGAGTATCTGCAAAACTGACCCAATTTTCCTGATGTGGAAGCGGCGAGTGTGCTGGCCATGTTCCTTCTCCAGACGAACCAACTGAAACAGATCATACATTAAAGTTAGATTCAGTTTATTAGTAAACCTAATAGAAGCAGGCAAGTCTAGTGTAGTGTTTTAGTAGCACTATCCTGTATGAACACACTCTACTGGTTTAAAGCTTCACAATCTTGCACTTAAGTACCAAGAATTCCTGAATACCTTTATGGGTCTGAAAGACAGAAGAAGCTATAAAACTAGAAGTTCTCTGTCCACAACTTTAAAAAATAGGCATAATTTGTTCTCAATGTACAGACCAGCACCCTATTAAAACTAAAGCTGGCCATAGATGGATTGAATCTCACCTGGCTCAGCAGGGCTCGCCAAGAGTCGATCCATCTATGCGCAGGCTGATTGTACCAAAGTCAATTCATCATGGATTGGATCTCAGCTGGCTCAGCAGGGCTGGCCAAGAGTCGATCCATCTATGAGCAGGCTGACTGTACCAAAGTCGATCCATCAATCGACCCGGGTACAAAACAGCATGTGATTATGGCCAGCGGCTCGGATTGATAACGTTCCACCTTTCTATGTAATACCTCAAACATTTACTGATTAAAATAATTTTAAAGGCATACATGTAGTGCATTTTGCCTGCAAGGTAGTGTGCTTTAACTAAGACACTGTATGAAAAACTAGTAATAATGGCTTATATGAAATCTGGGTTTAAAATCTCACCTGCTTGTGCTTCATTGTAGGAGGGCCAAAATGGACCAGCTACAGTCACAGGCCGATCACCGTTTCCTCCACTGGCATGTCGGATGTGCTTTCTCCAAGAGTGTGGAGATGAAGGTGGTGACTGCTGGGGAGATACTACAGGTGATGTTGATTCCTTGCAGGGAAACAGAAAAAAAAAAAAAAGCTAAAATTATGTTCCTGCATATTAACTAAAACATTACCATGCCATAATTGACTAAAATGTATATTTCCTTGCACACTAAAGCCAAAAAGAAGTTTTTTATATTAAAAGAAATCAATTTGGGAATATGCACGGCAAAAACTCCACATCAATTAGGCATAACTAACTAACCACAGCACTATGGGTTAAAGAGGCAGCTCAGCAGAAAAAGCTTGTTTTGTGTCACTGCTTTAGCCATCTGAAAACATGACTGAGCTACTTTAAACTTTCATTGTGCTTTCAAATACTAGCTATAGATCTTTGTGAACTGCAAAAAAATAAAGGAATTACTGCGCTACTATCTAGTGATCACTGACTCTGCATTCAGAAAAGGAAGGAGCTGTTAAATGACATTTACCGCCTCTTTCCTCCACTCTCCATCCCCACAGATCGAGGACAGAGGCGGTGGGGGGGAGGGGGCGCCGAGGAGCACGGACAGGGGGAGGATATGGGGGACAGTCAGGGTTGATCGGTGCAGCGCTGGGGAGGAGTTACAATTACCAATCTCCCTGTATAGATTTCAATAAAGCAGCTGAAAGCCGCGGGAGGCAGAGGAGGCAAAGCGGCTGTCAGCTGCTTTAATGAAATCTATACAGGGAGATCGGTGATTGAAACTCCTCCCCAGCTCTGCACTGATCACTCCTGACTGACCGGGTATCGGATTAAGCATCGGAGCATACAAGTACTCAGGCAAATGCTTGGTATCGGTGCAACCCTAATGTAAACCATAAAGGGATCTTTGGTTTACCTGGTTCCTTCAAGAGCTGGTACTGTCCAGCACAGTAGATTGCTTTAACCACTTCAATACCAGGCACTTTCGTCCCTTCCTGCCCAAGCCAATTTTTAGCTTTCAGCGCTGTCGCACTTTGAATGACAATTGTGCGGTCATGCTACACTGTACCCAAACACATTTTTTATCATTTTGTTCCCACAAATAGCTTTCTTTTGGTGGTATTTGATCACTGCTGGCATTTTTATTCTTTGCGCAACAAATAAAAAAAGGCCGAAAATTTTGGAAAACAAAAAGATTTTGTTTCGGTTATAAAATTTTGTAAATAAATACATTTTCTCCTTCACGGAAGGGCTCTAATGAGGCTACACTAATGGGCACTGATGAGGAGGCACCAATGAGTTGGCACTGATAGGTGGCACTGGTATGCAGCACTGATGGGCATCCATAGGCGGCACTGAAAGGCGACACTGATGGGTTACTTATGGGTGGCACAGGTGGGCACTGATTGGCACTGAAAGGTGGGCACTGATGAGCATGGATGGGCACTGATGGACACTGATAGATGGCACTTCTGAGCATCACTGATGAGGAGACAACTGGTAGGCACTGACTGGCAATATATGTGGGCACTGATTGGCATTGTTTGGGCACTTACTGGCATCCCTGGCAGTCTAGGGTGGCATCCCTGGTGATTCATCTGTTGTGGTGGTCCTGGTGGTTCAGTGTGGGTAATCAGCACAGATCCCCCCCCATCCCCCCTCAGGAGAGCCGCTGATCGGCTCCCCTCTACTTGCATCTGTCAGACGCGAGTGAGGAAAAGCCGATCAACGGCTCTTCCTGTTTACATTGTGATCAGCCGTGATTGGACACGGCTGATCACGTGGTAAAGAGCCTCCATCAGAGGCTCTTTACCGAGATCGGTGTAGCGGTGTGTCACCCCACACCAACAATCGCCGCTATGCGCACCCCTACGGGCGTGCGGCGGCTGTTATCCTGCTGGACGTCTTACGAAGCCCAGTTAGGATAACTGAACCACTGCCCGGCCGTCATTCTGTAAACTGTAAATCTTCGTAAGTTGTCTTAGTTTTCAGCAGGGTAGGAAAAAAAAAATCAAATCTGAGACTCCCCTGTCCCTTAGAAACCTGGTTGGACATCCATGTCATTAAAGCCAGAAACTGCAGAGATAGATGGAAGATTAGACCTTGCAACAGTAGGTCAGGTCAATCAAGAAGGGTCCAAAAAGGTCATCTGCTGATACCTTCACAATGTCTGGATTACCAAGTTCTCCTGGGCCAGGCCGGAACAATCAGAATCCCCTCCACTCGAATCCTGAGAAGCAGACGAGGTAGAAGCTGTAAAAGTGGGAATGCATAGATTACGGAGAACTGCTGTGGATCCCTGGGCCTCGAGACAAACCTGTCCAGGTTCACACTGAACCTGGACATCAGAAGATATGCATCCAGGATTCCTCACCATTGTCAGAGCTCCTTTAACACATCTGGCTGAAGTTGTTAATGCATAACGACATCCACCTGCCAATTTTCCACACCTCGAATGTCCAACTTCTACTGCCTACTTGATAGTTTCTATACACTACCACTGTGACATTGTACGAGACCCTTCTGCTGCACCGACCAATGTAGCAGGGCAAAGAGAATTGCCTTTAAAGTGATTGTAAAGGCTATTTTTTTTGTTTGTTTTTTTAAACAAACATGTTCTACTTCTCCTCTGTGCAGTTGGTTTTGCACAGAGCAGCCTGGATCCTTCTCTTCTCGGGTCCCTCTTTGCTGCTCCTAGTCCCTCCCACCTTTGAGTGGCACTCCGCCAGCAGCTTGCTACAGGGGTCACTCAAGCTGAGTCAGAGCTCCATGTATCCATTCAGACACGGAGCCCAACCTGGCCCCATCCAGTTTTTCCCCAGATTGGTTGACTGACTTTGATTGACAGCCGCAGGAGCCAATAGCGCCGCTGCTCTGTCTTAGCCAGGAGGAGTGTACTGGATGGCTGAGGAGATCGTGGACATCGCTGGAGAGAGAAGATCAGGTAGGTAATTAGGGGATGCTGCTACAAACAGGGTTTTTTTTTTTATCTTAATGCATAGAATGCATTAAGATAAAAAAAATGCAAGTTAGACTTACCGGTAACTTATTTTCCAATAGGCTTTCAGGACAGCACCCGAAAGATCGTGGCTCCTCCTCCCACAGGAAACACCTCCTCAATTAAGTCTTTTAATTGGAGTTCTCCACGTTGCCTCGTCAGTTATTTGTAGAGAACTCCAGCCCCAGCTGCAACACATAAGCGACAGTTATAACATAGTATTACAGCAACAGCATAAAAAAAAGGTCGGGTTACTGCTGTCCTGAAAGCCTATTGGAAAACAAGTTACCGGTAAGTCTAACTTGCATTTTTCCAAAACGTCTTTCAGGACAGCACCCGAGAGGATAATCGAGACTTACTCCATTTAGGCCTCTTTCACACGAACGATCCGTTCAGGTCCGCCTGGCAGTTTTTTAGGCGGACCTGAACGGACCCTCCATAGACCTCTATGGAGCGTGGGATGTCAGCGGTGACATGTCCGCTGACATCCGACCCGCTCCGAAAAAGTGTAACGGAGGAAAAACCTACTTTTCCATCCGTTTTCGGATCAGATCGGGTGACGACGGACTCTACGGTCCGTCGTCATCCGATCCACCATAGGGGAGAGCGGCGCTCTGACAGGTCCGTCGCTGAACAGTGTGCAGAGACAGACCTGTCATTTGTCTGCTCAGCGGGGATCGGCGGAGCGATCCCCGCTGAGAAAGCGGATGTTCACGGGGCGGATGATCATGGATCTGTCCCATGTGAAAGAGGCCTTAGGGTGGGACAACAACCTGTAAGACTTTTTCCAAAAGCCTGGTCCCCAGCAGTCATGAGGTCTAACCTATAATGACGGGCAAAGGTTGTCAGACTAGTCCAAGTAGCTGCCTTACAGATTTGTTCCGGGGTGGCGCCAGCTTTTTCTGCCCAACTCACCGCTGAAGCTCTTGTAGAATGAGCCCGGACATTCACTGGACTCTCTTGACCTGTAAGGGAATAGGCTTCTGAGATAGCCATTTTCAACCATCTGGCAATGGTTCCTCTGGAAGCTTGTCTTCCTTTTTTATTACCAGAAAATAAAACAAATAGAGCATCTGAACATCTAAAGTCTTTAGTGTTTTCCAAGTAACTCAAGACTGCTCTTTTAACATCCAGGGTATGGAATAATTCTTCCTTCTTACCCGATGGATTAGAACAAAAGGTAGGAATTATTATCTCCCGAGTTTGATTCTGGACTGAAGCGACCTTCGGTAAAAAAATTAGGATCCGCCTTCAGAACAATTCGGTCTGAAAAAATGGAAAAGAATGGCTCCCTGATTGATAAGGCTTGCAGCTCACTGACTCTTCGAGCTGTTGTAACAGCCACAAAAAAAACGGTTTTCAAAGTAACTAATTTCAAGGAGGCTAAACTAATGGGTTCAAAAGGTTCCCTGGTCAGGGCCTGTAGAACAACTGATAAGTCCCATGCTGGACAGCTTTTGATCACCACTGGTCTAGACCGGGTGAGAGCTTTGAAGAATCTAATTACTAAGGGTTCTGATAAAATGGATTTTTCCAGAAATACCCCCAGTGCAGCAACTTGAACCTTGAGGGTGCTGACCGCTAGGCCCTTTGTCCACTCCTTCTTGCAGGAATTCAAGAACAGAGGAATTTTGTTTTGGTGATCTGTCAGATGCTGTGCACCAGGAGTTGAAGACTTTCCAAACTTTGGAATATATTGCTCTTGTAACCTTCTTTCTGCTGGATAGGAGGGTAGCCACCAATCTATCCAAGAAACCTTTTCTCTTCAAGAGCTGTTCCTCAGTAGCCAGGCCGTGACTTTTAGCTTTGCTACTTCCTGGTGAAGCAGAGGACCTTGTAACAGAAGGGCTTTCCTTAACGGAAGGTGCCAATACGGTTTTAGTTGCATCTGAAGAAGGGATGAAAACCAAGGCCTTATGGGCCAGAAGGGAGTGATGAGGATCACTGTTGTATCCTCCTTCCTGATTTTTGTTATGACCCGAAGGATAAGCTGAAACGGGGGGGGGGGAATGCGTAACAGAGGTGACATTTCCAATTGTGCGCCAGAGCATCCACTCCCAGTGATGCCTCGTTCCTGTTCAGGGAGAAGAAACGAGACACTTGCGAGTTTTCCTGGGTCGCAAAGAGATCCACTCTTGGGCGTCCCCACTTGTTCACGATCAAATGGAAGCCCTCTGGATTCAATTGCCACTCCGCTTCCAATACCTGGTTCCTGCAGAGGAAGTCTGCTACCCTGTTTAGGGTCCCCTTTAAGTGGACCGCGGACAAGGATAGAGTATGGAGCTCTGCCCAACTTAGAATGCTTCTTGCTAGGTTTTACAGAACTCTGCTTCTGGTTCCCCCCTGTCTGTTTATGTAGGCCACCGCCGTGGCGTTGTCTGACAGGATCTGAGTATGCTGTCCCTGGACTGCTTTTGCAAAGGACAGTAAGGCTATCTCTATAGCTTTTAGTTCCCTCCAATTTGAGGAACTCAGTGCATCTTTTGTGCACCACGAGCCCTGGGCCCACCGACCGTTTATATGAGCCCCCCAACCCCAGGAACTGGCATCGGTTGTTAACTTTACCTGGGTTGGGAAGGACCATAACAGACCCTCTGAATATCTTGTCTGGTTCTTCCACCACCAAAGACTCCTTTTCACCGATGTAGGGATCTTCACTAGTGAATCTAGTGAATCCTGCTGGTGATTCCAGGTATTTAACAGGAAACTTTGCAGAGGTCTGAAATGGAGCTTTGCCCACTGGATGGCCGGTATGGAAGAGGTCAGGGTTCCTAATGCTGACATGACGTTCCTGATGGACAAAATCTGATTGGACTGTAGCAGTGACACCATTTGTACCAACTTTTTCTGTTTTTCCTCTGGAAGAAAATTTTTTTGCTCCAAAGAGTTGATACGGAAACCCAGGAATAACACTTCCTGTGAGGGAATCAGATTTGATTTTTGAAGGTTTAAGATCCACCCAATGGACTCTAGGTGAACACGGGCTCTGAGCAAGTTTTCTTGAAGAGCTTCTCTGGTTTGTGCAAAAAACAGCAGATCGTCCAGATAAGGAATAACTGAGATTCCTTCTAGACGCAGAGGCGCCAAAGCTTCGGCCATTATTTTTGTGAACACCCTTGGGGATGACGACAGACCAAAACGGGAGTGCTCTGAATTGCAGATGTACCACCTTCTTCCCTTCTTTCAGTGCTAACCTCAGATATTTCTGTGACCTGGCGGCAATAGGAATGTGGAGGTAGGCATCTTGTAAATCTATTGATGCCATGTAGCACCCTTGATACAGGAGATTTCTTATGGAAAAAATGGAATCCATCCGAAACCTTCTATACTCTGATTTGTTCAGCATTTTGAGATTCAGGATGAGGCGGAACTTTCCTAAAGGTTTCTGAACGAGGAATACATGCGAGTAGAAACCCTGGAAGAACTCCGGAACAATGACTTTCTGGGTTTTCAGTTCCTGAAGTAGATACTTCATGGCGAAAGCCTTGATGGGATCCCTTGGGACGTTTGTCATCAAGAATCTTTTTGGAGGTTCTTCTGTGAACTCTATCACATACCCATGGGAGAGCATATTTACACTAAACTGGTTTGAAGTGATGGCTCTCCAATGAGGAAGAAACTCTTGAAGTCTTCCCCCAACCTTGAGGGAGTCATTGCAATTTTCCGGAAGTCGCAGGAGGATTGAAGAGCACTCCACTCCTACCTTTGGGCTTTTGAGAAGACCATGGCTTCTTCTTGCCCTGCGTTTTTCCTTCCTGCTGTCCTTTTTGGGGCCGAAAAAAACGCTTACGGGTTTGCACCTGTTTCTTCTTGACCGGAAAAGACTTCTTATCTGCCGTATGGTCAAGAATGGACTCTAGCTCCGAACCAAATAACAGATCACCTGCAAAAGGAATACCGCACAGTCTATTTTTAGATGCAGCATCCCCTGGCCATAAGGCCCTCCTGGCAGAATTAGTTAAAGCTGCTGACCTGGCTGACATGCGGATAGATTCCGCAGACGCACCCGCAATATATGATATTGCTGCAGACAGAGTTGTAAAGGTGGCCTGGAGCTCATCCTTTATGGTTGTAACCAAATCGCCACACATGGATGGAGACTCCTCCCTGACTAGATTTGCAATGCAATCTGCACAAAGCGTTTTGGTCCAAACATCGCTTAATTTCTCTTTGCAGACAGGGCACCTTTTCTTGACTGGTTGGGCAGAACCTTTGGCCTGGACAAACAGAAAAGAGACAAGGAACCACGCTTAAAGGCTGCTACCCAGCACAGATAAGACACCCAGATGCACTTAGGGAAGATAACATCTTACTTCCATGTGCCCAGCAAGCGACCACCGCCACCACCAAAAAATCCCCTGTTGCTGGGCAGATATACTAACACTAGCCACTGCAACATACATTCCCAGGGAGATGGGGGGTGGGGGGGGTTAAGGGTGAGTAACCCCCCACAGGAGAAATCGGCCCAGGGTAATAGAGGACACAGTCCCTTACCTTAGCCTTGCTGGCGCCTTGGCTTGCCCCCTTATCCACTGCATCGCTATCCATAGCTGTCTGCGGACGCGTGGTGAAACGAACGGTTCCAGATTTGAAAACACCGATGCGCTGACCTGGAACCCAAATTATGGCACCACGTGACCCTGCCCTCTCCCTCTGCGCCCGGAAGTGATGTGCGTGCCCATACAGGACGTGGCTGAGGTGCTCCTCTGCCACCAGAAACATGGCGGCCGCCACCGCTTGTCCACAATTGCAGCCAGCAGGGAACGGAGGACAACCGCCTGTCTAGCAAAAAATGGAAGCAGCACCCCCAGGCGTACAGGCTCTCCCCGAGCACGGAAGAGGGAGAGAGAGCCCACAGGACCGTCCATCTGGGAGGCAATTGGGAGGATCACTCTCCTAGAAAAAAAGACCTAACAGGTGAGAATCTGTGTCTCCCAGGAAAGCCCAGGAAAGCCCTGAGAGATCATGGCTCCCACCAGAGTTGTGTTTCCTCCAGCTGGAGGAACACAAAAAACTGACAAGGCAACGTGGAGGACTCCAATTAAAAGACTTAATTGAGGAGGTGTTTCCTGTGGGAGGAGGATCCATGATCTCTCGGGTGCTGTCCTGAAAGACGTTTTGGAAATCTGCCTTTACAACTCCTTTAATTTTAGGAGGATGTTGGGCAGCATCCTCTCTCCTGTGGTGACCTAGCTCCTTGGACCAAAAGATTGTCCAAAACACCTCCCAAACCTTACCAGGCTTGCATCCAACATCAGGATCCTCCAAGACCGAGGAAAAACAATTTTCCCCGCCTCCAGCATCCCTGAGAATATCAAAACGATCTAAACAAGAACCATTGTGGAGAATAAAAGAACTCCATTTGTTGTTGCTACCATCCCAAATATATTGTATATTTGTAGAGAATGAGTACCCCCTGGTACTAAGGGACTTTAACTTTTGAAGACACAGTATTTTCGAAACATAGAAAAATGATTTTATAGAACAGTAGGACGGTCAAAGACAACCACCATAAACAAAGTAGTACATAATATCCATGCATAGTATATGAGAAAAAAAGCACTTCTCCTATGGCCCGTCATCTTTCGGGAGATGAAGGAGATGATAGTTGGAGATACTCTGAAATAGAGAAGACAAAGTCTAGACTTCCGGAATACAGCAGAGCAAACATTGTGTCAAACATGGAAACATCGCAGCCAAAAAACATGCACATACCAATAGTACATTTATGGAAACAAAAATTTGTAAAAAAGATTGTTAGGATGGCGCTGAGCAAATATGGGGACACATATCCAGAATGAAGAAAATAACCAAATAAAGGGCAAATCCTCAAGGCTCGAGTGATCCCTCACAAGGATCCCCAAATAGGTCCCAGCAGCAGACTCGTACAGGTCAGCATGTAGCTAGAAATATGGGAATATCAGTCCTACGGGAAAAAATAAAATGATAAATAGCAAACTCAAAACATTTATAATAGAGGCGCTTAAATATATTTTAACGCACAATGTCTTTTCTTTTGATGGTTTCCACTACCTCCAGGTGCAGGGGGTGGCGATGGGGACTTGTTGTGCCCCATCATACGCCAACCTGTACCTGGGGAGTGGGAAAATTCGCTTCTACTTTGCGATGACTTGATACCCTTCACTACTCACGTATCATCATGGTTCAGATATAGCAATGATATTTTGATGATATGGGATGGTACACCTGAGGCTCTGCACACTTTTGTTCGTATCATGAATGACAATGTCTCCAACCTACATTTTACCATGAACTTTAGTGATAGATCAATCGCTTTTCTAGATGTAACTATCTCCAAATTGCAGGATTGATCTCTTTCTAGCGGCTTACATCGCAAGCCGACTGCCGGAAATACAGTTTTGCATGCATCTAACTCACATCCTCAGTCACCGATAGTGTCAATTCCTTATAGTCAATACTTAAGGCTAAGGAGGAACTGTTCTACTGATGAAGAATTTTGCCGTGCGGCAAATTCACTCAGACAGACTCCTTGAACGAGGTTACTCTCCGACATGTCTCAAAAAGGCCCTTTGTCGAGCCCGTGGTCAGTTACTGCAAGATCTGCTTTTTTCCTACATAAAACGTGATACTAGTACACAAACTACTCGGCTAATTACCACATATAACAAACATAAAGCTTTAAAAAAATAATAGTAAAGCACTGAAATCTGTTACAAATCGACCCTATTCTGAATTTACATATACCCAATACTTCGGCTATCACATATAGAAGAACTCTCTGAAAGATCAACTAGTCAGAAGCGAATATGTAGGAATGTTCAGATCTGACCCAAGTAAAAGTCCAGGCACCTTCACTTGTTTGGGGGGGGGGGGTGCTCATTCTGTAGGTACATGAATACACAATCTAATACAATTTTACCCAATGGAAAACTTCACAAACCCAAACATTATGCGAACTGTAAAACCGCAGGGGTCGTTTGTTAACATGCCAGTGCCAATGTTTCTATGTAGGAAAAGCAAAGCTTCAATTCTGGAGAAGGGCTGTCAGGCACATGACCAGTATGGCTTGTGCCAATCCCGATCCCCCTCTGGGACGACGCGTGATAGACTACTCGCGTACTTTACCATCTTAGCTGGGAACTGGAACAAGCTTTTACTCCAACGTGAAGTATGTTGGATTGCTGAGTTAAATGCCACTCTCCCCCCAGGCCTCAATACTCAATTGAGTTAATCGCCCATTTTTAGAGGGCTTCGCTTCAAGGGGCTGCGAAAAGGAATAGATTCACTTTGTGAATCTGTTCCTTTACATCCCCCATGCCCATTTTTCCTTCTACCTATACCTGCTATTGTACGTTTTGTCATTAGCATGTTGTGTAATGATTACAATATCATGTATTGCAAGTTTTAAAATGACTACAATATTTTTTTCTCTACAATGGTTACTCTTATTCAAATGTTCACTTATATGTCTGTACCTTTGATATTTTCATAGCAGCAATTATTTGATGCGGTCATGTTCTTGTTACATTGTTTTCTGCCAATTTGACTACCACATGTAAGTTTTACGTGGATGCATCTCAACGCCATTCACATTTGAAATTATCATTATATATTACATTTTGACGTAGGTCAGTTTATCTATTTTTTCACCATATTGGATGTTCTGCTTTCGGTCAACATTTATCCACTTTGAGGTCAGGGTTACTTCTCCCTGCCTTCTACTCCTTGGCTCTTTTAATTGCTGCCTGGCGCACAGGGGCCCTCCCTCTATGAGATGGGCCCATGTCTTGTGGGGCATCGTGGTGAGTTTTGGTTCGGACCCAGCCTTGATTGGGGCCATCTTGTCCCTCCACGTTTGCTACCCCTTTTTGCGCCGGTGGGCAGGGTCTGCATGGCGCTCTCCCAACCCCCCTTCTTATGTCGGGTGTTTGAGGGCATGCTGTGCAGATCCCACTCTGGGGTTCACCTTTTTGTCCTCAGCAGCCCTCTGCGTTTGTGGGTATATTGCATGCTGTTATGTCTGTCTTGGTGTTATTAGTTGACCCCCTCTTTTTTCTTACCCAGGCAGCATAATATAATATAGGCGTCCCTGTCATGTCCTTTTTATGATGCAGCCGCTGCATTTGTGGCGTCTGTACACTATGATTGCAGGCATGCTAATTTGGTTGCTATGCCAATAGCAACGCTTCCTTTCCTGTGACGACGGTGTCTGACTGAAAGGCCATCGCTTCTTTTTGATGACGCGCAGACGCCGCGCCTTTTCATGTGATCACAGTAATCATGTGATGCGCCGTGATGCTCCAGTGATGACGTGTGATGTCATTATGCTCTGCACTGTGCCTGCACCTCTTTATATCCCCAGGCGGGGGATCTGCTCCATGCGGACGCTGCTGCTCTGGGGTTCCCTGAGAGACAAACGCTGACATTCCTCATCAAGGTAAAAGATATAATATGCTGCATATGTAATTAGAGTATTTTTACCTTGTTCTCTGGTCGTTTTGTTTAAAGTAGCAATCCAAGAGACTGGAATTGGATTTCTTTTCCGGTCTCTATTAATCGGTTAGATTAGACAACTGCTATATTAAGTTACTATCCTAATATAGGCAATGCTTACATACATATGCAGTTTTGTTCTCTAATCTATACAAAACTCATTGTTAAAGAAATGTATTTATTTATAATTTTTTCCCGTAGGACCGATATTCTCATATTTCCAGCTACATGCTAACCTGTACGAGTCTGCTGCTGGGACCTATTTTGGGGATCCTTGTAAAAAATTTCGAGAGCCTTAAGGATCTGCCTTTTATTTGGTGATTTTCTTCATTCTTGATATGTGACCCCATATTTGCTAAGCTCCATCCTAACAATCTTTTTAACAAAATTCGATTCCATGAATGTAGTATTGGTATGTGCATGTTTTTTGGCTGCGATGTTTCCATGTTTGACACAATGTTTGCTCTGCTGTATTCCGGAAGTCTAGACTTTGTCTTCTCTATTTCAGAGTATCTTAAACTATCATCTCCTTCATACCCTGAAGAAGAGATTTACCTTGAATCTTCTGAAATGCGTCGGACCATGGAGAAGTGCTTTTTTCTCATATACTATACATGGATATCATGTACTACTTTGTGTATGGTTGTCGTCTTTGACCGTCATACTGTTTTATGAAAATACATTTTTCTTTGTTTCGAAAATACTGTGTCTTCAAAAGTTCGCCCTTAAAGTCCCTTCTTATCATTCTCTTCAAATATGAGAATATCAAACAGTCCAGGGACACTTATCCCTGACACTTTTAAAGGAAGCTACAAACTCAGGGTAGCTCAAGACAACAGGTTTTTGCGTCTCCTATAGAGGGTTTGCCCAGGCCAAGGCTCTTTCAGAAAGCAAAGATATCAAACCTACTTTGCTTCTGTCCGTGGGAAACGCCTGGGGCAGCATGTGAAATCATATCTCAACCTGGTTGAGAAACACTCTGTATTGGACTAGATTGCCCCCAAATCGCTGGGGAAGCGTAGTGGAACCAGACATACTCCTTATAAAAAGGTAATACTCGAGGCCGGTGCCCGCACAGAGACGGCCTGCAACACAGGTTGTACCAGAGCAGCCACAGTGGGAGATTCCAGGTGAGCCGTGCGACTCAGGAGCGTTTGTAACGCCATGGCAAACTGATCCATGCGGTGATCTCACTTGTTTAATAATTAAAAATAAGGTAAACAGAGTAAATGTAGTCAAGACATAGCTAGAGTTCAGGAATGGAGAGAGTCAGACAAGCCAAAACGTCAGGAAGCCAGAGATGAACGTAGTAGAACAGCAAGCAGGATGTGAAGCCAGAAGGAATGTCAGCCAAGCAAGTCTTTAACAGGAACACAGGAGAGCGTCTCTAGAGATGTGACCAAGGAGAAGGCAGAGATCATATGAGCTGGACGGCTTAAGTAGGCAGGACTGACGAGCAGGATATCATCAACAGGTGAGTCACTGTGGAGAAATAGGAGCTGGTAATTAGCCGACAGCTACGCGGCCAGCTCAGAGAAGGAAGGGCTGAGCCCAGCCCTGACAAGGAGGCCATCATAGTGGCGCTTCCCAAACCAGGAAAGCACAGGCTTCTCCCTGACTCTTATCGTCCTATCTCTTTGTTAAACTCAGAGGTCAACCTACTGGCTAGGGTCCTGGCTACCAGGCGCTCTATAGTAATTGGGGGGGTTGGTGCACAGGGACAGGGGAGTTTATTCCCACTAGGTCCACAGCGGACAATATAAGACGACTATTCCTCAACCGCTTGCCGACTATCTAACGCCGATATACGTTGGCAGAAGGGCACGGTACAGGCATATTAAGGTACCTGTACGTTGCCCTTTAAGAAATTCCCGCCGCGAGCTCCATGAGTGTGATCGCGGGCCCCGCGTAATCTATGTCCGCGTGGATACCCACGATCGTCTCATGCAAAGGAAGAACGGGGAAATGCGGTAAACAAGCTTTTCCCCGTTCTGCCTAGTGACACTGAAATCGGTAGCGGTGATCAGTGTCGTGTTACACATAGCCCATCCCCCCCACAGTTAGAATCACTCCCTAGGACACAATCTGTCTGCCATGTCGCAGTCACGATAAAAATCGCTGATCACCATTACTAATAAGAAAAAATAAATAAATTAATAAAATTGAAATAAAACTATTCCCTATTTTGTAGACGCAATAACTTTTGCGCAAACCAATCAAACGCTTATTGCGATTTTTTTTACCAAAAATATGTAGAATACGTATCGGCCTAAACTGAGGGAAAAAAAATATGTTTTTTTATATATTTTTTGGGGATATTTATTATAGTAAAAAGTCAAAAATAATGCGTTTTTTTTCAAAATTGTCACTTTTTATGGTTTATAGCACAAAAAATAAAAACCGCAGAGGTGATCAAATACCACCAAAAGAAAGCTCTATTTGTGGGGAAAAAGGGACGTCAATTTTGTTTGGGAGCAACGTCGCACGACTGTGCAATTGTCAGTTAAAGCGACGCAGTGCCGAATCGCAAAAAGTATTCTGGTCTTTTGCCAGCCAAATAGTCCAGGGCTGAAGTGGTTAATTTGCAAATACCTGTGGATAATCCTGGAGGTAGGGCCATTCTATCCTTGGACGCGGCTAAGGATTTTGATAGTGTTGAATGGTCCCACCTCTGGGAGATCCTGGCTTACTTCGGGAAGGGGGATCAGTTCATAAATTTGGTGAGGGTCCTCTACTCTGCACCCAGG